>CP106728.1:122560654-123798625 GCA_025506655.1 Gossypium rotundifolium
AGAAAAAGGTTGGAAAAGAAAATACCAAAATGTTAAAAAGAAACTAAACCTTTCATGCACAAACTTGCAAAAAGGTTATAAAAATTCAGCTCCCACATTCTCCTTACCAAAATCATATACTCTAACACCATAAAGGTAATGGTTGACCAAAAATTCTTTCCCCAAGCTCCCTCCAAAAATTTGGCCAACAAATCCCCCTTTTACGACAATTCCTTTACTTCTTTCCTTCCTTTCCCTTGATCTACTTCTTACTCTTCTCATTAGTGTTCTTTCCATCATTAGAAAGTCTTCCTTACCTTCTTTAGAGTCTTGGCCAACACGTTAAAAAAGAAGCACAAAAATTAATCCAAAAATTTGCAATAGGTGGGATTCGAACTCCACCCCTCAAGCCCCTTCATGTGATGCCACACCACTCTACTACTAGCTCCACTTGTGCTAGCAAAATACACACTTATTCTTTTAAGTCTTGACTCCACTTACCTTCTCCCCTTTAAGTGCTTAAACAAAAAAAATTTTACTAAGGCCCAACTCAACCCCAAGCCTTCTTAGGACCCCTAAACATAGACAATTAACACTCTTAACTTACCTATCGCATGGTATAATGCAAAACATAAAATCCTGAATTCCAGGATGTTACAAAGAAAGCCAATCCAAAAGCCTATATAAACACCCTAGAGGCCAACCTTCAAAGGGGCATTCAGCTAGGCCAAAAAGCCAAGCCAGAGGGGCCGAATTGTGGGATTCACTCGAAGAAAGCCAGTTGATTTATCTCAAGAGGCCAGAATCATACTCAAGACTAAGGATCTCTCCTTCAATTCCTTCAGGGGGTTTTAGGGTTTTCTTTATGTTTTGTTTTATATTTTATTCTAAAATGTATTCTTTTATAATTATAAACTAAAGCCCTCAAATACCTAAGGGGGATGAAACCTAAGATGGATCTTGTTATTATTTTTGAGTTGTATGATAAAGACTTGATTTGTTCTTAACTATGTGTTCTAATTCTTGTTTTAATATTTTAGGGTATTGATTCAAGTACTAATGTGCTTAAGCAATGGAGCAAAATTCCCTATTTAAGAGTGATCTAGCATAGTATAGCGGAGTTGATCACAACCCTAGAAATAGGAAGACGAAAATCTGCCAGATTAGGGTCAAACCTAATATGAGAGTCCATAGATCAAGTTAATGCAATTGATCATTATTTTGTCGAGTTTTAAAATTTATAAAGAGAATGATTGAACCTAGAAACTAACTCTGACAATGACTTAAGGTAAGTGCACCTATCAAATAGTAGTATAGCTTAGGCAAGACTGAATTGTCGAACCCAAAGGAACTAAAAGTACTAATACTAACTTTCTTTTTATTATCTAGCCTAAATATTAAGTGAAGTTGTTGTTTAATCTAAATTTAACTAACTACTAAGCTAAAGACGCAATGACAAAAAGAATGAATTGAGGAAATAACTTTAGGAAAGCTCAGTTGACTAAGATGATATCCTTAGGAAGAATCCACCTAGACTTCACTTGTTATCTAACACTGAACCAGACGATTTATTCACTTGACTTGATTCATAGGATTCCCTAATTTATATTAAACCCTCTCTCGAGGCAAATAACGTCTAGCCCTAGGTTGATTAATTGAAATCTCTTTCTAATTAAAACCCCTAGAATCGCATTAACTCGATCTATGGACTCCCATATTAGGTTTCACCCTAATCTGGCAAAATCTTGTCACCTTATCTTTAGGCACACGATCAACTCCGCTTAATTATGCTAGATCTACTCTTAACCAGGGACTTTTGCTCCACCACCTAATCACATTCAACTTGAAGCAATATCCCTGAAATATTAACACAAGAATTAAGCTCACATAATTAAGAACTGTAACACCCCAAACCCGGCCTAGAAGTTAGGCTCGAATATGGCGCTTCACATTGAAGGATGTTGATAAGCTAAGTAATTGTTTAGAAAAGTTTTATCAGATTTTTGAACTCCGAGTTCGTTGTTTGTTTGAGAAAAACATGATTTTCTAAATGACCGTTTAAAATTTATTATTATTTTGAAAAATTATTTTGTCATGAAAGTTGAACTTGCATCGTTGTGTAAACATGATATTTTAGAAAACGATTGCTAATGTTTTAAGAAAACTCCATATTTATAAGTTTAATAGTTATAAATGAAAACTTAGAAAAAATAAACCAATGGCCTTATTACAAAATATTAACCCAAATAAATAATCTAAAAGAAAAGGTAAAAATTGAAATTACTAAAGTTCACGAGTAGTATCTCCGATGTATAGCCACCCTTGAGTCCTCCACGGCTCCCAATCCTCTATCGCTGGGAATTACCTGAAACATTTAATAAAAAGAGGGGGTGAGTTTATGAAAACTCAGTGTGTACAACCCTCAATGGTAAGAACATGCATCACAACTATCTGGGCCGAAGCCCATTACAATAACGGTGTCAATTGGGCTTTAGCCCAAAATAGCCTTGGTTGAGCCTTAACCCATATCATATGTCACAGCAGATAATGTATGCAATGCGATGCAGGCCCAGCCCAACCTAATTTTTCATCCTCCACACACCACCGTATCAAATTTCATCACACCGTGAGATTTCTACAATCAACCCTCCATCCGCTACACACCTCATATGTGGCACCAAGCCACCGTGGTTCTGACCACCGTGATATTAGATCACGATGGCGAGTCATTATTAACATATGTGGGCCAACCCACCGTGGTACCAAACCACCATGACAATCCACGATGAATGTATATAGGCCAACCCAATTGTGGTACCAAACCACTAGGACGAGTCGAATCATAGAATCATATATATATATATATATATATACGTGGTATTAAACCACCGTGGCACCAAGCCACCGAGACATGGTCACCGAATCAGATATATATGGGGTCAACCCACTTGTGGTACCAAATCACCGTGATAGTCACTTATACTTCCCCTCTCGCATAATAACCCAACCTATGCAGAACATATAAATCAAATGAATGCACATGCTCTCATCATAATAACAAATTATAGCATACATTTTCATATCCATTAATAGAACGTTATAGTCACTTACCTGGTATCCCCACCTTACCCACAAGGGTATAACGACTTCCTATTCAGTCACTTCGGCTTTTCAGCCAAACAATTAATAACACATATTAATAACAGGGTGCAAATATTTTACACACAATCACGCTAATCAACCCTTAAGGGTATAACGATAATTTTACCCATCGAAGGTATTCCAGTAATTTACCTGCCAAGGAAAATTCGATAATTTCGTAACCCATGGGCATTTTGGTAATTTTGTGAACCAGGGGTATTTCGATAATTTTGGAAACTAGGGGTATTTCCGTAATTTCACAAACTAGGGGTATTTCAAAGAATTTTACAAATCAAGGTGTTAACGACCCAACCGAAGGTCCACTGTCGCCTCGAACGACTCAAGTATTCTAAACAGAGATAATGATACGAATGGGCCTATGGCCTATTCTCGACCCAAGTAGGCCCTCACACTCGTGTGGCCCATTTACCCAGACTTAGCAACATATATAAGATTCACTAGTCTAGTTCACTATCTACTACTCAATCATACAATTTACTCATATGGGCCCCCGGGCCCATTGAACCCACTTAGCCCCTTTCGGGCCATTGTGGCCCAATAGCCCACACCCATAAGAACACTACTGATGGCCTCAACTATCGCGTTGAAGCCCCACACGTGCGCTCACACGCTCGTGTGGTTACTATCGTCGTGTCACCGGTATTTTGGCATATGCCGCTCCACAGCTAGAGTAGAGAGAATATACACTTGATAGGAATCTAAAGCCGCTAAACCGTACTCCGAGCACTCCTACATCCAACGCCAACCAGGTATGCTTACTCTCCTCCTAGACAGCTCTATATATAGCTAGCTTCTCACCTTCCTTCTTTGTATCTTTCCGATGTGGGATCTTTCCGTTAGTAGAGTTTAAATCCAACACAAACTCTTGTCGTCCAATCCACAAAATAAATACTCCCTTTCTTGGCATGAGATTCGAACCCAGGCTCCCTTGTAGCATAATCCACGCCGCTAACCACTTGGCCACAAGCTCCTCTTGTGTCTAAAACCATGCGCAACTAAATATAAATCAATGGCCAAATTCTAAAGTCCATATAAAAATAAAACCAAAATGCAAGAGCCAAGACTTGAACCTTGGACCTCCTTCCTTCCTTTTTGGCGTCACCCCCTTACCTCTTATGTGGTGCCACTTTGCCACTACACCACACACTCCACTTGTGTCATTTTCTCCACATTTTATCCTTAAAGCCTACCTACTAACTCCTAGGGTTTATTCACCTAAAACCAAAATTTTTCCTAAGCCCAAGTTTGATTCCGAGACTTCATAGAAGCCCCCTAACCTTCCAAAATCACTCACCTACTAGATCCAACTTGAATTAAAGCCGTTCTCTTATTCCCAAAAATTTTAAATGCTCATATGCCTAAGGCCCAATGGGCCCAATCCTACTAGGCCCAACTTTGGGATGTTACAAGAACAAATCAAGTATTTATCATATAGTTCAGAAAATAATAACAAGATCCGTCTTAGGTTTCATCCCCTTCAGGTATCAAAAGGGTTTAGTTCATAATAATAAAAGAAAACATCTCAGAAGAAAAGATAAAACAAAACATAAGAAATCCCTAAAACTCCCTAAAGGAATTGAAGGAGTGATCCGCTGTCTTGAGTGTAATTCTGGCTTCTAGAGATGAATCAACTGGCTATCTTCGAGTGATTCCCACAAATCTGACTTTTTCAACTCGGCTCTTGGCGTAGCTGAACCACTAGCTAACCCACTTTGAAGGTTATTCTTAGGGTGTTTATATAGGCTCTTGGAATGCTTTATTTGGCCCCAAAGTATCCTAATTCAAATATAATTTCTACTCGGGTGTTTGAATAGGCTTTGGAATGTGTTTCTTTGCCTCTAAGTACCCTATTTTGAGTAGAACTTCTCTTGGACACGGTAGGGACATGCTCATGGTACACGCCCGTGTGAATCGATTTCAGGCCGTGGTCGAGTCTGCTGAAGAGACACGCCCTGTGTTTCAGGGTCCAAGTGTGTTTTAGTAATTTAATGTGTAACACCCCAAACCCGGCCCAAACGTCATGATCGGATCTAGTATGCTACGGGTTGAAACATGAAAAACTTTACCTTGAAGGATTTTGAAGATCTTAGTTTATTATAGCCATTTAATCAAATAATTGTGAAATTTTTGAAACAACTTTAAGCATTCACGTTGATTGTGTTTGAAAAGCCCATTTATCATTTCATTTTATAATTAAGACTTTAAAAAAAACATAAGTTTATAAAAACTTAACAAAAAAATAAATTGAAAACCTAAGTTGTGGAAGCCTTATTACAAAAATATTCTTGAAAATTAAAATTCAAATGAAAATCCAAAAATAGTTTATGTAGATAATAATCTTGATAGCCCTTCGAGTCCGCCTCGGCTCCCATGTCCACGATCTACTGCTCATTTGAAAAGTTGGGGAAAAATAATAGGGTGAGTCACCAAGACTCAGTGTGCAAATCCCGAAAACACATAAAAGCCTTGGCCCACAAACACATTATGGGCCTTGGCCCACACAATGGCAACAGAATATTTCATGCAACATGGCCCATCCCAAACCTAAGAGTCCATCCTCTACACACCCCCATACCAACCTTCACACCGTGGGGATTTCAACAATCAACCCTCCATCAGCTACACACCATATCAACAGCTGTGCTGCCTGTCATAAAGACCGATCACTATGTGACCTACGTGGCAAAGCCACCGATCGCTATGCGACCTCAGTAATACATTATAATATTTCGATAGCTATGCTACCTGTCATAAAGACCGATCACCATGTGACCTATGTGACAAAGCCACCGATCGCCTCGCGACCTGCTCCCCTTCCTCATATCAATCAATCCCATCCCATGCATACATACATGCAAAAATCAAAACATTAAGACATCTAAACAAATCTCAGACTTTCACATACTTCGATACACATAGAGAAGTTTCTATGATTACGTACCTGGCATCCCTTGCCTACCCCTTCTGGGAAATATGACTGTTCACACAGCCTTTCCTTCCGTCTTTTAGCCCATTACATACATATAATACAAATTAATGAGTGTGATAGAGATCTACACACCTGATTATCGACAGGACAGTACTTTCTATGTCGACACTATCAGTAGCCACTACGGCTGCTAACAGTCTAAGATTTTGTTTTGAAACCGTTCCACAACCCGATGGCCAATCCTGAACTGCTGACACTACTCGCTTCTTAAACTTAGGGATTGGTTTAACAGATCCAATCCCCTCCTTCGCCTGATCGATATTTGATTCCATCAAAAGACCTTATCAGTTGCTACCATCAACGTATGGTTAAGATCACGATTGCGATAGTGAATCTAACGAAAATCTAAAGAGAACCCCTTACCTTCAAATCCCAAAATTAGAGATTAGCGATTTTTGGCTTTTAGATCTAGACGATCTACTTCAATTCCCAAACATCGTCCAACAAGAAAACACAAGAAACCAACAATCCATTAGCTTTTCGGCTTTTTATTCCAAAACCCGAAAGAGAAAGAAGGGAACAGAAGAAATCGGCACTTACCATATCACAGAAGATTCAGCTACCCTTGGGAGTTTTCGACTTCTTACGAAAAATCAAAAAGAGAAGAGGATAGGAAGAAATCTATATAGATTCGACTTTTAGTGAAGAGATAGGCAAAAGAGAATAGGAGGTATTCGACTATGGAGATGAGAAGAAAGTTCAGAATTTCAGCTTTTGAAGGGAAAGATGTTGAGAAGAATTGGGTGATTTCGGCTTTGCAGAAGAAAGCAGAGAAAGAATCATCGACTTTTGACTTTTACATAAAAGTGAAGATTGAGAGAATAGGCTTAGGAATTTTAGCTTTTACAGAGAATGGGAGAATAGAGAAACCTTAATGTCAAAAATAAAAAGGTATTCCTCTCACTTAAACATAATTTCGACAACTACTTTTCAAAAACCGAAGATGCCCCTTTCAATAACTGAAAATTAATCAACTAATGAGGGAAAATTTTGGCACCCCTATAGTATAACAAAAACCGATTCCTCCTCCCCTTAGAGTTGGAAATTCGGCCACCACCTTGACCAATAGATAAGTCCTAACTTTTCTCCCTTATCATTACCTGATCTCTCATCCATAAGTGACCCAAATATCACCATCTATTCCTCCTTTTATTTGCCACATTATCAGCTATATTACCACATTATCCCATTCATTAAATCTATTATTTTTAAGCCCTATTGCCGTCCAACCTCTTCCACTTAATTGTCAAAAATAAGCTAAATTAAATTAAAGTAATTGAGCCTTATGCGACTCGAACTTGAGCCTCCACAATTGATGCCAACTCCTTGCCCTCTAAGTGGCGCCATTTTGCCACTGGGCCACAAGCCCATTTATGTCTTAATTTTATAGATAATATCTTTTAATCCTCATTCTAACAAAGCTTCCCTTTAAAGTGCCCAAGCAAAAATTAAACTAAGACCTTGGCCCAATTCTAATTACGTCGAGCCCATCTGGACCCCTAACACCTATACTAACACCTCCTCTCAACGTCTGGTAGCATAGACCAACCCCTTGAAGCCTCGCCTCAATGTTTCTTGCCCCTCGGTTTGGTGCTCCTCGGCCTTGACCGAACCTAATTTCTCCCATCTGAGATAGTGTCTCTAAATCTTTAAGGCAAAACCACTACCACCTCGGATGGACCACGACCCCTCTACATATGCAACAACCTCAACACCGCCTGATTTTTCGAGGGTCCACCTAATCCCTTGTCGACTCAGCGTGACCTAGAAAAGTAACTTCCTTTAGCAAGAATTCACACTTGCTTTGAATTTAGCATATCTGATTGCTTTTCCTCGAATCTGCAGAACTACTGGCAGATGTGAATCATGCTCTTCCTCTGATCTTGAGTAAACCAATATGTCATCAATAAATACCACGATAAATCGATCCAAGTAGGGTTGGAACACTCGGTTCATCATATCCATAAATCTTCTGGTGCATTAGTCAACCCAAATGGCATCACCATGAACTCGTAATGTCCATAGCGAGTTCTAAAAGCTGTCTTATGAATATCTGCCTCCTTGACCTTAAGTTGATGATACCTTGACCTCAGATCTATCTTCAAAAAGACTGAGGCCCCCTTCAACTGATCGAACAAGTCATCGATCCTTGACAACGGGTACTTATTCTTGATAGTCAACTTGCTCAGCTGACAGTAGTCAATGCACATACGCATTGAACCATCCTTCTTCTTCACAAATAACACCTGTGCTCCCCAAGGTGACACACTTGGTCGAGTAAACCCTCTATCCAACAACTCCTGGATTTGTGCTTTCAATTTCACCAACTCCTTCGGCGCCATTCTATAAGGAGCAATAGATCTACCTTGTTCCGGAAGAAACACCACACGCTTGGTGCACAATCTAAGTTAGCTTGGTACTTCATCACCGGTCCAAGCCTAATATTAAGTCAAACTCCCGATCGATCGATCTGAAAAACTATTCCTGAACTTCTAAGGGTACCTCCGATAAAGTTTATCTACTACCATAGATTGTCCTAATGGGCTAATTACGTCGCCTAGGGGTAATCTCGAGAATCCAAAATTAAAGTTTCGGACACACTACTAGCAACATATGAATGCGTCGACCTAATGTCAATTAATGTAGTGTAAGGCAAACCAAATATTAAAAACATACCGGTTATAACATCAGCGTCATCCTCCTCTCAACGTCTTACCTCATCCCGGTGCCTCGCCTAAAGATGGTTTGGTGCTCTTGGCCTCGATCGATGATCCGTAGATCCACACCTAAAGCACTTCTCATTCTTACCTCATCCCGTGGCTAACACTCACCTACATAGAACTTAACACATCGAGCACACTTACATGTTTGGCTAGCTAGCTACAGATCTCTCTTGGCCGTCTCGGTCCATCCGACCTAGGCCTTTTCTGAGTATGCATGGCTATCCCTAATGATCCAAAATTTCTCTTACCTCACCCTATCTCTATCCCGATTCAGTTTTTCCATTCGTCTCACCTCCTCAGCTATTTTAGCTTTCTCCACAAGCACAGCAAATTCCTTCTCCTGCTGTGGAGCTATCAAAACACGTAGGTCATCCTTTAGGCCATCTCCAAAACGAACACATCTCTCATGTTCTATAGCCACTATCCCTCGAGCATAACGACTAAGGCGTAAGAATTCTGCTTCATACGCTGCCATCGACCTACTTCCTTGAACCAGATTCAGAAATGCTATATGCTGTACATCCACATAGCTCGTTCCAATGTACTTAATCTGGAACACCGTTCTGAAGTAATCCCAAGTGATACGATCAGCCACGGTACCATCCTTAATCATAAGCCACCATTGATAGGCTTCGTCCTAGAGAAGGGACACTACTTTTTTCAGCTTCTCCTCTTCCGTGAAGTCAAGATCATCCATTATTCGCTCCATTGCTTCCAACCAATACTTTCCTGTGCTAGGAGCTACACTAGAAATTCCCTTAAACACCTCTGCCCCATTGGCTCTAAGTCGCTCCAGCATAGACTTCCAGGCTCCTGTACCCATTCCTTCTCCCGCAACTCTCTCTAAAACTCGTAACATTGCCTGAGATACAGCATCATCTCTGGCCGTCTAATCTTGAAATTCTGCCTCCACAGCTGGTGGCACTGGTACCTCATTCCCTGACTCGTGACCAGACCCTACAAGTTCTGACACAGCAATCATGCCTCTACCTCGCCACGCACACCACGTCCCCTAGTGCTCATTCTACCATTCGCGATTTATCTGATTAGAAATTTTATGAATTATTAATACTCTCTTCCAGTGATTAATAATGGACAGTCTTATAGAAAGTAGTTTTAACAGTAGTTCTTTTGAATTCAAATTTTATCTACGAGGTTCAGTTCTCAGGTCTATATTTCCTAATCTAGAATACACACTCAATCAACATCCATCACGCATCAACATACAAGCAGCATCCATGAACTTACATTTATCACCCAGGGTATTTTCATTATTTCACTACCCAAGGGTATTTTCATAATTTTATCCTATATGGGTATTTTTGTAATTTTCTAAAATAGGGTATCTTGGCGATTTTACAAAATAGGGTATTTTGGCAATTTCAAAATCTAGGGGTATTTCAGTAATTTTGTAAACCAGGGGTATTTCGGGAAATTTTTACAAATCAAAGGTATTTAGGAAATTTTCTCAAACTTAGGGTATTTTGGGTAATTTCCAAAATTAGGGGTATATAAGTAATTTTACAAAGACAGGATGATGGTCCCTTTCGGGTTTTAGTTATAAATTTTGGCCCGTCAACAAGTCCCCGTGGCTAAGGTGAACAGTCACTACGCACCAGGTAATATTCCAGTGAAGAGAAGGTGAGCCACTAGGGCCGCTTAAATACCAAGCTCTCCCTGGATCCAATCCTAGACATGCGTATGCCTGTTACCACACCCTAACCCTGTGACTTGTCCACAAACATGTTTAATTAGAAATTAAGTTTTATGGAATTTGAAGAATTGTTTATACTAAACCTAAAGTCCATCAAGCTCTAATCATACTAGCCTACGTCCCTATGGAGCCCAACAAGCCCAACATGTATATCACACAATGAGTTTAGGATACTTATTTACGTGGATCGAGTGTCGGTAGACTCGAAGGCCATATCTCAACTGAAACTTTTCTCAAGTACATTTCAATCTTACAAACCACTACTGGACCCATTTCACAGCCCGAGTTTTGAACAGGGCTCTGATACAAAGATGTAACACCCCAAACCCGGCCCATACGTCATGACCGGATCTGGTATGCTACGGGTTGAAACTTGAAAACTTTTCCTTGAAGGGTTTTGAATATCTTAGTTGATTATAGCCGTTTAATTAAATAATTGTGAAATTTTTGAAACAACTTTAAGCATTCGCGTTGATTGTGTTTGAAAATCCCATTTATCATTTCATTTTATAATTACGACTTTAAAAAAATAAGTTTATAAAAACTTAACAAAAAAATAAATCAAAAACCTAAGTTGTGGAAGCCTTATTACAAAAATATTCCCGAAAATTAAAATTCAAATGAAAATCCGAAAATAGTCTATGTAGATAATAATCTTGATGGCCCATCGAGTCCGCCTCGGCTCCCATGTCCACGATCTGTTACTCATCTGAAAAGTTGGGGAAAAATAATAGGGTGAGTCACCAAGACTCAGTGTGCAAATCCCGAAAACACATAAAAGCCTTGACCCACAAACACATTATGGGCCTTGGCCCACACAATGGCAGCAGGATATTTCATGCAACATGGCCCATCCCAAACCTAAGAGTCCATCCTCAACACACCCCCGTACCAACCTTCACACCGTGGGATTTCTACAATCAACCCTCCATCATTACACACCATATCGACAATTTGTCTTTGTCATAAAAGACCGATCACTATGTGACCTATGTGGCAAAGCCACCGATCGCTATGTGACCTCAGTAATACATATAGTATTTTGATAGCTATGCTGCTGTCATAAAGACCGATCACCATGTGACCTATGTGGCAAAGCCATCGATCGCCTCGCGACTTGCTCCCCTTCCTCATATCAATCAATCCCATCCCATGCATACATACATGCAAAAATCAAACATTAAGCCATCTAAACAGATCTCAGACTTTCACATACTTCGATACACATAGAGAAGTTTCTATGATTACGTACCTAGCATCCCTTGCCTACCTCTTCTGGGTAATACGACTGTTCATACAGCCTATCTTTCCGGCTTTTAGCCCACAACATACATATAATACAAATTAATGAGTGTGATAGAGATCTACACACTTAATTACCGATAGGACAATACTTTCTATGTCGACACTATCAGTAGCCGCTACGACTGCTAACAGTCTAAGATTTTATTCTGAAGCTGGTCCACAACCCGGTGGCCAATACCGAACTGTTAACACCGCTCGCTTCTTAAACTTAGGGATTGGTTTAACAGATCCAATCCTCTCCTTCGCCTGATCGATATTTGATTCCATCAAAAGACCTTATCAGTTGCTACCATCAAAGCATGGTTAAGATCATGATTATGATAGTGAATCTAATAAAAATCTAAAGAGAACCCCTTACCTTGAAATCTTAAAATTAGAGACTAGCGGTTTCTGACTTTTAGATCTATATGATCTACTTTAATTCCCGAATGTCATCCAACAAGAAAACACAAGAAACCAACAATCCATCCGCTTTTCAGCTTTTTCTTCCAAAACCCGAAAGAGAAAGAAGGGAACAGAAGAAATCGGGACTTATCCTATCACAGGAGATTCGGCTACCCTTAGGAGTTTTCAGCTTCTTGCAAAAAATCAAAAAAAGAAGAGGATAGGAAGAAATCTATATAGATTCGGCTTTTAGTGAAGATATCGGCAAAAGAGAATAGAAGGTATTCGACTATGGAGATGAGAAGAAAGTTCATAATTTCAGCTTTTGAAGGGAAAGATGTTGAGATGAATTGGGTGATTTTGACTTTGTAGAAGAAAGCAGAGAAAGAATCATTGACTTTCAGCTTTTGCATAGAAGTGGAGATTGAGAGAATAGGCTTAGGAATTTTGGCTTTTACAGAGAATGGGAGAATAGAGAAACCTTAATGTCAAAAATAAAAAGGTATTCCCCTCACTTAAACATAATTACGGCAACTACTTCTCAAAAATCGAAGATGCCCCTTTCGATAACTTAAAATTGATCAACTAATGAGGGAAAATTTTAGCACCCCTATAGTATAACAAAATTGATTCCTCCTCCCCTTAGAGTTGGAAATTCGGCCACCACCTTGACCAATAGATAAGTCCTAACTTTTCTCTCTTATCATTACCTGATCTCTCATCCATAAGGGACCCAAATATCACCACCTCTTCCTCCCTTTATCTGTCATATTATCAGCTATATTACCTACATTATCCCATTCATTAAATCTCCTATTTTAAGCCCTGTTTTCGTCCAACCTCTTCCACTTAATTGCCAAAAATAAGCTAAATTAAATTAAAATAATTGGGCCTCATGAGACTCAAACTTGAGCCTCCACAATTGATGCCAACTCCTTGCCCTCTAAGTGGCGCCATTTTGCCACTAGGCCACAAGCCCATTTATGTCTTAATTTTGCAGATAATATCTTTTAATCCTCATTCTAACAGGCTTCCCTTTAAAGTGCCCAAGCAAAAAAATTAAACTAAGACCTCAGCCCAATTCTTGAGCCCATCCTGGACCTCTAACACTTATACTAACATAACAACACATTAAACGCACAGGCCCATTAATTCAAGATGTTACATAATGAGGCATGGTCGTGTGGTCTTGGGCCCAGGCCGTGTCGACTTCTTCTTTGGCCCAATTTGGCCTATTTTAGGCCCGTTTCTCATTCTTTTCACCCTTAGGAGTTTTCTTGAGTATAAAACATGAAAAGAAAGGATTAAGAGCACTTTTTACACAATTTAGAGAATAAATCATCCAAAAGTATGCTAAATGTGGGATTAAAATATGTTACTTTTACTATTTATCAAATACCCCCACACTTAAGCTTTTGCTTGTCCTCAAGCAAAATTCTCAACTTATAATTAAAACGAGCTTTCCATAATTCATAATTCTCATCAACAATGTCTCATCATAATTCATAGGCAATTCATACATGGATAATTTAACTCAAAGACTCCTAAAGATTCAAACAATTCTAAGTCATATATTTGTAGCTCGAAAACATAGGTGTCTCCCTTTATCTAAATAATTACCTCTGATTCCAAATGGACAAGGATTGACATCCTGACTAAATATTCACTCAAAGCACTCGAAGTGTTTAAGGTTTAGGACAAAACACTCATAAGTCAAACATGAAAAGTTAATCCCATAGGCTTACCTGAAAATCAAATCTCCACCACTGTAATATGAGATGATACACAAATCAAAAGGTCTTTAACAGGGTTGTATCAGGGCTTGGGTTAATGGTGTGGATAAAAGCTAAATTAGAAGGGTTAGAATCAAGATTAAATTGACAAATTACCTAACTTGAAAACTGAACTAATAACCTGAATAATTACATCACATGAAAATTTAAAATACTAATAATACGAGCTTCTTCTTCAAGATGTTGAATTTAAACATGTAAGCTCACTTAATTACAGAACTGATAATGAATATACTTCATTTTTTTAACAGAAAATCAATAAATACATAATATAAGAAAAAACTTTATCAAATGAAATAAAGTAATTAGGCAACTGATCAAATCAATTCTCGATAGAAGGGTAGTCAAAGGAATGGTGATAACAAATACGAGCGGGGTTTTGGGTTAATATTATTGGGTGAATCAATCAAAAGGGTTGTTAGGATCAAAGGGTTCACTAAGTGTTAATTGTGAAGGTAGGCTTTTTAGTGGAGTGAGTGGGTTAAAACCTAGGTGCCTTTATCATCTCAGTATATCAAATAAAAAATATGGTCTTGACATGTATAATCGAGGCAAGTTCTAGAATAACAATTCAGTGTTGACACACTCATAATTAATAAAGTGAGCACGAAAAAGAATATATGCTCTATAAGGCTCAAAATCTCACAAAAATTATGGGCATTTGATATCAATCCCTGTAAATTTCAAACTTCAAGGTAATATTCAAATTCAGTTCAACAACCTAGCAAATTTTTTATTCTTGAAAAATAGACTTATCATGCTTGATTCTCTAGTATCTTAAAATTTAAATCATCAATGCACAATTAAATATGACTTACTCAAAAGCATATCAATAAGAATCATAAATCATCATAAATTTCATCCTAATTAGTAATATGAGGAAATTACTTAAGAACTAGATATAATTCAGAGATTTGAGAATAATGCAAAAAGTTAGGCACTCACACTAAAGATGTACATTGCCCTCAATGTACAAAGATAGATAAATAATCATGTGATACTGAAATCAAAAGAGAAGGGGAGAAGTGATACTTCCTAAACTTTTCTGGGATCACTATTCCTGGCCTGATTTGGAGGAGGAGGCGGTGGTGCTATGGTGGATGCCAACAGTCACTGTGCTAGATGAAGAAATTGAAAAACTCATGATGGATTAGCTAGGAATTAATAATAAAGATTCAAAATATACAAAATAAATATTTAAAGAAAAGCATGCTAAAGTAAAGGAAAAAAGAAAATAAACTTACAAGAATAGGTAAATAGACTGAAGAGTCCTTATTGTTGGATGGTTCGCGAGGTGGGTGTGATTTCTAAGGCCGTGGTGCGTGATTCCCTAGTAGCCTTAAGAACCTAAAATTAAGAAATTAAAATAAGATAGACTAAATTAAGCAGAAGAGAAGTAACAACAAGGAAAATAAAGGAGACAAGAGGAATAGAAGAAAATTTTAATGGTCTCAAAGACCCTTGGCATGTCTAGTAGCTGAAGCGGCCGGCATGAAATTATGTAGATCGATCTTTTTGAAGAGACTGCGCTTGGCTTTTTCGCTTCCTTGACATGGATATGTGTAGGCTCAAGAGTATAGAGACTTTTTATGGAGAAGAGAGAAATTTGAGAAAAATAAGGCCGAAAAGAAAAGATGGGGAGTTGGTGAGGAGAAGGGGAAAGGAAGGTTGGGTTTAACTAGAGTTTTGGGGTTTAACGCTCCCTACACCCGTGGACCGTGGGCATGTTGATTCACACGACCATGTCGCATGGTCATGTGTTTAGGCGTGTTGGTCACCCACGCCCATTTTATAAATTGCCACGCCCATTGGTGATAAGTTAGTGTCGTCCACGGCCGCATCGCATGGCCGTGGTGCTTTGTCGATGCCCGTGGGGTGGTGGTTGGAGTTCGTGACTCGAAGATTTGATTTTCTCTGACTTGTACCTCTTCTGCCATTGTCATTACGGAGATTCTATACTTCCACACAGCTACAGCCATGGCCGTGTGCAAGGCTGTGTGGTCTAGAAATCTACATTTTTATTATTTTAAAACTAGTTGCTTAAGATGAAGAGAATAAAAGAAACTAAAATGAAAACAAATATGTAAATAAATAGGGTTAGTGCTCGGGTTGCCTCCCAGAAGTGCTCATAAAGTCTTAAGCTAAACTTTCCTCTTATTCACAAAAATCAGGGTGGTTTAAAAGTTTGAATATCTTCCCTCATACTGTAAATTCTATTTTTATGATAAAGTTTAAGTCGAGAAGCATTTACCTTAAAAGTGCCGAATAGAGGATTGTTTACCTCGACTGTTCTGTATGGGAAAATATTGTGTACCTCAAGAGGGATTTCTTCATTTATATTTAGGTCTAACGTGGTAATTCATGGATCTTCTTTCTTTAACAGTACTTGGCCTCTTATTTTGAAGTGATTTGACGTTCCTATGAGTTCTTCTAGGGGCTCCTTTGGTTTTGCTTCGTACGGATCCGGTTCCTCTTTATAGTGTGTCTTCCATGCTTCTAATTCGTTGACCTTAAGTCTTCATTCCTTAAATAGTTCTTCTTTATTTGTATGAGGTCTATGATCTGGCTAAGGTATTCGGCTTTGTGGTGGATCCTGTGGTGAAAGGTGAACAAATTGGTCATCAATGGAATTTACTTTCTCACTTTCATCAATTGATGTCTTGGTCAAGTCAAGAGCTTATAGATTGATCTATTCGTTACTTACATAAAGAATGAGTTCTCCTGTGCTAACATCAATTTTTGTCCTGGTAGTTGCTAAAAAGGGTCTTCTGAAAATTAAAGGAATCGAATTATCCTCATCCATGTCTAACACAACAAAATCTACTAGGAAAATAAATTTATCAATTTTTACGAGAACATCTTCGATAATGCTCCTAGGAATTCTAACAGTTTTATCAGCTAATTGTATACTCATCCTAATTTGTTTGGGTTTCCCTAGACCTAGCTGCTTAAACATTTTATAAGGCATGACATTTATACTTGCCCCTAAATCAGCCAAAGCATTATCAACTGTTAGTCTACCAATTAATTCAACATGGAATTGTAAAACTCCTTGGATCTTTTAGCTTTCGCAGTAGTCTATTTTGTAGAATTGCTGAGCACATTGCGTTTAATTCCACATGTGGCTCCTCGTCTAACTTATTCTTGTTCGTTAAGAGTTGTTTTAAAAATTTCCTTCAATATGGCATCTGTGAATGAGCTTCAAGAATCGGTAAGTTAATATGTAATTTTTTTAAGAGTTTAAGAAACTTACCAAACTATTCCTCTGTATCGTCTCTCTTTAACGCTTCGGGATAAGGATGCGAGGTTGGTACTCTTTGATTATCGGTTTTGGCTTTTCTTGTGTTACCTCAACTTTACCTTATTCTATCTCACTTTCTTGCATTGAATTGGGTTCATCTAACCCTACATTTTTCTGAGCTATTATGGCTTGGATTTGTTCCTTTGGGTTAATCTCAGTGTTTCTTGGTAGATGCCCTTGCGATTGTTCGAAAATTAACTTTGCAAGTTGCCCAATTGACTTAGTAAGTTCCCCAACTTGGTTCTTGATTCCTTCAATCGATGTTTGTTGGTTTTTAAGTGTTGTCTCAGTGTCTAGGAAATGATTTTCTGTGGCTGTCATGAATTTTGTCAGCATCTCTTCAAGGTTCGGCTTCTTTTCTTGTGGATAGGGCTGATTTTGGAAATTTGGAGGAGGTTGTTGTCTCTGATTTCATTGGTTTCCTTGACCTCTCCACGAAAAATTTGGATGGTTCCTCCAACCTAAATTATAAGTATTACTATAAGGGTTGTTATTAGATCTAAAATTATTACCTATATAGTTCATCTATTCACTTTCTGTGCCCGGTTGGTAGGGTGGGTACTCAGATTTGCCACAGTTCCACTTGCGTTGCCTTTGCATTCTTGGATGTACCTCTGAAAACACAAACTATCAAGCTTTTATTCATCATCTCTACCGTGTTGATAGCATGGTTCTGCGTCGAGGCTTGAAACTCCGGTGATTTTGTTGGTTTTGTCCTTGTAACCTGCCACTGATAGTTATTCAGTGACATCTCTTCAATAAACTCATAAGCTGCCTCAGGAGTTCTGTTGTTCAGGGTTCCACTGGCAGCTGAATCAATTAGTTTCCTTGTTAAGGGGTTTACACCATTATAGAAAGTTTGGACTTGGAGCCACAAGGGTAAACCATGGTACGGACACCTCAAGAGATCCTTGTATCTCTCTCATGCGTCGTATAATGTTTCTAAATCCATCTGCACAAAAGAAGAGATATCATTCCGTAATCTGGCCATTTTGGCCGATGGGAAATATTTTAATAAAAATTTTTCAATCGTTTGATCCCATGTGGTGATTGACCCTCGTGGTAACAAGTTTAACCACTGTTTGGCTTTGTTCCTTAATTAAAAGGAAATAACCGAAGATGTATGGCATTATCAGATGCCATTTATTTTGACGGTATCATAGAACTCTAAAAAATTAGCTATATGAGTATTCGGGTCTTCGTCCTGCAAACCATCAAATTGAACAAATTGTTGAATCATTTGTATAGTGTTAGGCTTTAATTCAAAATTATTAGCAGCTATAGCAGGCCTAACAATACTCGATTCTGCTCCTGTTAAATGAGGTTTAGCATAATCATACATAATACACGTAGCATTGTTTTCTGCCACATCTTGTCGTGGTGGATTATTCTTGTCTATCCCTTCAGTAGGATTGGATCCACCTTGTTATTCTTCTTCTCTGTATTTCTCTGTGATTCCTGCGAGCGATAGCTTCAATATCACTGTTGTATACTAGTGGTCCTTTTGGGTTCCTTCTAGTCATAAACTAGAGGCACCTGTGTTGGAAAAGAAAGAAAGAAAATTAACAAGGTTAAAAATAAAAATAAATTGTGGAAAAATAAAAATAATGGCTAAAGTAATAAAAGTAGAGGTTTCTTAATATTTTAGTTCCCCGGCAACGGCGCCAAAAAATTGATAATTGTTTTGTCGAGTTTTAAAATTTATAAAGAGAATGATCGAACCTAGAAACTAACTCTGACAATGACTTAAGGTAAGTGCACGTATCGAACTGTAGTATAGCTTAGGCAAGACAGGATTGTCGAACCTAAAGGAATTAAAAGTACCAATACTAACTTTCTTTTTATTATCTAGCCTAAATATTAAGTGAAGTTGTTGTTTAATCTAAATTTAACTAACTACTAAGCTAAAGACGCAAGGACAAAAAAAATGAATTGAGGAAATAACTTTAGGAAAACTCAATTGACTAAGACGATACCCTTAGGAAGAATCCACCTAGACTTCACTTGTTATCTAACATTAAACCAGACGATTTATTCACTTGACTTGATCCGTAGGATTCCCTAATTTATATTAAACCCTTTCTCGAGGCAAATAACGTCTAGCCCTAGGTTGATTAATTGAAATCTCTTTCTAATTAAAACCCCTAGAATCGCATTAACTCGATCTATAGACTCCCATATTACGTTTCACCCTAATTCGGCCAAATCTCATCACCCTATCTCTAGGCGCACGATCAAATCCACTTAATTATGCTAGATCTACTCTTAAGCAAGACCTAAGCACATTCAACTTGAATCAATATCCCGAAAATATTAACACAAGAATTAAGCTCACATAATTAAGAACAAATCAAGTATTTATCATATAGTTCAGAAAAAATAACAAGATCTGTCTTAGGTTTCATCCCCTTCAGGTATCTGAAGGGTTTAGTTCATAATAATAAAAGAAAACATCTCAAAAGAAAACATAAAACAAAACATAAGAAATCCCTAAAACTCCCTAAAGGAATTGAAGGAGAGATCTGCCGTATTGAGTATAATTTCGGCTTCTTGAGGTGAATCAACTGGCTATCTTCGAGTGATTCCCACAAATCTGACCTTTTCAACTCGGCTCCTTGGCCTAGCTGAACCGCTAGCTAACACCCTTTGAAGGTTATGCTTAGGGTGTTTATATAGGCTCTTGGAATGCTTTATTTGGCCCCTAAGTATCCTAATTCAAGTATAATTCCTACTCGGGTGTTTGAATAGGCTTTGGAATGTGTTTCTTTGCCTCTAAGTACCCTATTTTGAGTACAACTTCTCTTGGCTGCGGCAGGGACACGCCCATGGCACACGCCTGTGTGAATCGATTTCATGTTGTGGTCAAGTCTGCTGAAGAGGCATGCCCGTGTGTTTCGGGGTCCAGGCCGTGATCTAGTAATTAAATGAGGAATGGCCGTGTGATCTTGGGCCCAGGTCGTGTCGATTTCTTTCTTGGCCTAATTTGGTCGATTTTAGGCCTGTTTCTCATTCTTTTATCCCTAGGTGCTTTTTTGAGTATAAAACATGAAAAGAAAGGATTAAGAGCACCTTTTTACACAATTCAAGGAATAAATCATCCAAAAGTATGCTAAATGTGGGATTAAAATATGTTACTTTTACGGTTTATCAGCAATTCTAGGGGTTTTAATTAGAAAGAGATTTCAATTAATCAACCTAGGGTTAGACGTTAATAGCCTCGAAATAGGTATTAATAGAAATTAGGGAATCCTATGGATCAAGTCAAGTGAATAAATCATCTGGTTCAGAGTTAGATAACAAGTGAAGTCTAGGTAAATTCTTCCTTTAGTATTGTCTCAATCAATTGGTTTTTCCCACAGGTATTTCCTCAATTCATTCTCTTTGTCTTAGCATCTTTAGCTTAGTAGTTAGTTAATTTTAGATTAAACAACAATTCTTTTAATTCTTAGGCTAAATAAAAAAGAAAGTTAGTATTAGTACTTTGGTTCCTTTGGGTTTGAAAATTTGGTCTTGCCACTAAACTATACTATTGTTCGATTGGTGCACTTGCCTCCATCGTTGTCTTAGTTAGTTTTCAAGTTTGATCATTCTTTTTATAATTTTTAAGACTCTGACACACGATCAAGTTTTTGGCGCTATTGCCGGGGAACTAAAATATTAAGAAAGTTCAATTTTTATTACTTTAGCCATATTTTATTTTATTTTTTCCATTAAATTTATTTTTACTTTTCTAATTTTCTTTTTTTTTTTTTCCTGATAGGTACCTCTAGTTTATGACTAGAAGGAACTCGACAGGACCCTTGATTTATGATAGTGATATCAAAGGTACGGTTCGTAGAAATTGTAGAGAAATAAGGCGAAGGTTAAAATACATACAAGAAGAGAAAGAGAATGAAATTAATACTACCAAATAGATGGCTGAGAATAATCCACTACCTCTAGAGGTGGCCAAAAATCATGCTCCTCAAACTATGTATGATTATGGTAAACCTAATTTAATAGGAACTGAGTCAAGTATTGTTTGACCTACTATAGCTGCTAATAATTTTGATTTGAAACCTAACACTATACAAATGATACAACAATTCGTTCAGTTTGATGGTTTGCAGGATGAAGACCCAAATACTCATTTAGCAAATTTTCTAGAATTCTATGATACCTTCAAAATAAATGGCGTTTCTGATGATGCCATTTGTCTTCGGTTATTTCCCTTCTCTTTGAGGAATAAATCCAAACAGTGGTTGAATTCCCTTCCACGAGGATCAATCACTACATGGGATCAAATGACTGAAATTTTTGTTAAAATATTTCGTCCAGCCAAAATGACCAAATTAAGGAATGGTATCTCTTCTTTTGTGCAAATGGTTCTAGAAACACTTTATAATGCATGGGAGAGATACAAAGATATATTGAGAAGGTGCCCACATCATAGATTACCCTTGTGGCTATAGGTCCAAACTTTTTACAATGGTGTGAACCCCTCAACTAGACAGTTAATTGATTTAGCTGTTGGCGGAACCCTGAATAACAAAACACCAGAGGCTGCCTACGAATTCATTGAAGAGGTGTCACTGAATAACTATCAATGGCAAGTCACAAGGACAAAGCCAACAAAAGCAGCCAGTGTTTTCAACCTCGATGCAGTAACCATGCTATCAAACTGGGTAGAGATGTTAAATAAAAAGATTGACGGTTTGTGTGGTTCCTCGCAGGTACATCCAGTAATGCAATGCGATTCAAATCTAGGAGGGGTGGCAAATCCTGAGTACCCACCCTATAATCAGGTCATGGAAAGCGAATATATAAACTATAGGGGTAATAATTTCAGATCTTAAATAACCCTTATAGTAATACTTATAATCCAGGTTGGAGGAACCACCCCAATTTCTCGTGGGGTGGTCAAGGAAATCAGAGACAACAACCCCCACCAAACTTCCAACAACATCCCTACCCATAGGAAAAGAAGCTGAACCTTGAAGAGATGTTGACAAAATTCATAGTTGTGTCAGAAACTCATTTCCAGAACACCAAAATAACACTTAAAAATCAACAAGAATCGATTAAAAGAATTGAGAACCAGTTAGGGCAACTCGCTAAGCTGATCTCCAAACGACCACAAGGTAGCTTACCAAGTAACACTGAGACTAACCCAAAAGAGCAAATTCAAGCCATAATAGCTCATGACAGTGAAGGGATTGTAGAATCTGAACCTAAGCCAAGGCAATAACCTATGGTAAGTGAAGGAAAGGTTTAGGTAAGCCAAGAAAAGCCAAAACAAGTAATTAACAAATGCCAACCTTGAATATCATACCCAATGCGATAAAGAAATATGACACAGACGAACAGTTTGGTAAGTTTCTTAAACTTCTAAAGAAATTACATTTTAACTTACCATTTCTTGAAGCTATTTCACAGATGCCAGATTCAAGGAAGTTTTTAAAAGAGCTTTTGACAAACAAGCAGAAGTTAGATGAGGAATCACATGTGGAACTAAACACAGTGTGCTTAACAATGTTACAAAACAAACTACCATTAAAAGATCCAAGGAGTTTTACAATTTCATGATTAATTGGTAGTTCAACTATTAATAATGCGTTAGCTGATTTATGTGAAAGCATTAATGTTATGCCTTATAAATTGTTTAAATAGCTAGGTCTAGGGAAACCCAAACAAACTAGGATGAGTATTCAATTAGCTGATGAAACTATTAGAATTCCTAGGGGTATAATTGAGGATATGCTAGTGAAAATTGACAAATTCATATTCCCAGTAGACTTTGTTGTTTTAGACATGGATGAGGACAATAGCATCCCCTTAATTTTAGGAAGACCCTTTTTAGCAAGTACCAGATCTAAAATTGATGTTAGTATAGGTGAACTCATACTTTGTGTAGGTGATGAATCAATCAGTCTTTAAGCTCTCGATTCAGCTAGGATATTAAGTAATCAAGGTGAGAAAATTAAGTCTATTGATGACCATTCAGTTAAACCTTCTTTTCAGGAAACACCGCAGAACCACACATCTGAGCCAGATCCTTGACCTCATACCAGTAAGGAAATAACTCATGAGGCATGAAGGCTTCAGATTAATGAACTAGATGAATGGAAGACACATTTCAAAGAGAAACTAGGAACACATGAAGTGAAACCAAAGGAACCCAGACAAGCTTATAGGAACATGAAATCACTTCAAAATAGGAGATTAGGTACTGTTAGATAAAACAGACCCGAGAATCACCAATTTAGACCTCAAAACAAACAAAGAGATCCCTTTTAAGGTACTTAATGTCTTCCCATATGGGACAGTCAAGGTAAGTAATCGTATATTCGGTACTTTTAAAGTAAACGCTACTCGACTTGAATTATGTAATATAATAAAAATGATAGCATGAGTAATGATTTTTCACTCCTCAAACCACCATGAATGTACAAATGAGAGGTAAGTCTAGCTTAAGACTTTAACAAGTGCTTATCGGGAGGCAACCTGAGCACTAACCCCATTTATTTTTATTTTTATTCTCTTTCTTTTAGCACCTAACTACAAACTAACCAAGTTAATGAAGCGTAGAGTTTTGCACCACACGACCTTATACACGGCCGTGGCCGTGGCTGTGGACGCTACAGATTTTTGTACTGACATGGCAGAGATATTACAAAACAGGACAAAAAATATCTTCAAGTCACGGGCTCCAACCGACACTATTTTAGAAGCACGAGCGTGACGACCTGTATATGGGCGTCAGAGAAACGAAGGAAGCATAACAAGGCCGTGTGATTCAAAATGCCCACGGTACATAGGTATGGGATTTACCAGATCTGAATTTCTATTTAAAACACCCTTCTCCCCCTTTCCCCTTCTCACCTACTCCCAACTCATTTTCTCTTCCACACCCCTTACATTCCCTTTCATTTTCATTTCCATTTGTTCTTCATTCCCCTAACTCAAGATCTAACCATACCCATGTCTAAGAAATGGAACGATCCTATCCCAGTCTCCTTGTGTGAGACTGATCTACATAAGTTCATGCGGGCTGCTTCATTAACTCGACGAGAAAATGACCTTTTAGTCCATTTATTTTCTCTTTTTCTTTTCTTGTCTCTTTTAATTTCCTTATCTTTATTTTTCCTATATTAAATATGGTGGATTTTATTTTAGTTTCTTGGTTTTAGGTTCTAAAGGCTGCTTGGGAATCACACACCACGGCCATAGAAATCACACCTACCTCGCAAATCATCTAACAATAAGGACCTTTCGGTCCATTAATTGGTTCTTTTAGTCTTATTTCACTTTTTACACTCTTTCTTTTTATTTTTCTTTATAATTAGTATATTTAGAATTATTCTCATTATTTCCTTGCTAACTCTTCACGAGTTCCCAATTTCTTCATCTAGGCAGAGATTGTCAACGGCCACCCCACCACGACCACTTCCAACTTAAGGAATCCATCAAAAATTCAGGAAGTTTCACTTCTCCCTATCTCTTATGATTTCAATATATCTTTGTACATTGAGGGCAATGTACATCTTAAGTGTGGTGGGTGAAAATTATTTAGAAAAAGTGCCTAACTTTTTGTATTATTCTCAAATCCCTGAATGATATCTTGTCTTAAGTAATTTTCTCATATCACTAATTAGAATGAAATTCCTGTTGATTTATGATTTTTATTGATATGTTTTAGATTAAGCCATAGTTAATTGTGCATTGATAATTTAAACTTTAAGATACTAGAGAATCAAGCATGATGAGTCTATTTTCAAAAATTAAAATTTTTTAGGTTGTCTACCTAAATCTAATTATTACCTTGAAGTTTGAAATTTACAAGGTTGTCATCAAAAACCCATAATTTTTATGAGATTTTGAACCTTTTAGAGCATACATTCTTTTCATGCTCACTTTATTGATTATGAGTGTGTCAACATTGATTTTTTATTCTAGAACTTGCTTCAATTATAAATGTCAAGACCACATTTTTTATTTGATATACAAAGATGATAAAGGCACTTAGGATTTAACCCACTTACTCCACTAAAAGCCTACCCTCACAATTAACCCCTAGTGAACCTTGTTGATCCTAACAAACCTTTTATTGACTCACCCACTAATATTAACCCAAAACCCATATTGTATTTGTTATACCATTCCTTTGACTACCCTTCTATCGAGACTTGCTTTGATCAGTTACCTATTTATTTTATTTCAATAGTTGAAATTTTCTTATATTATGTATTTACTTGATTTGTTCTTAAAAAAAAATTCGTAGAATATTCATTATTAGTTCCGTGATTAAGTAAGCTTATGCATTTAAATTCAACATCGTGAAGAAGAAGCTCGTATTATTAGCATTTCAAGTTTTCAATTTATGTAATTATTTAGGACTAGTTCATTTTTCTAGTTAGGTAAATTGTCAATTCAATCTCGATATTAACCCTTCTAATTTAGACTTTATCCACACCTTTAATGTAATAGTCTGAATTTGACCCTAATCAGAATGGTGGTTTCAGGACCATGATTCCGAGTTTGAAAAACTTTTAAAAATTATTTTTAGTGTTTATTATATGTGAATTATTATGTGTGAAAGTTTCGTATGAAAATTTGATTGTTTGTGTGTTTAATTTAACAAAAGGACTTAATCGCGTAAAGTACAAAAGTTACAAACTATAGTGAAAGGTGCTAATGTGATGTGGCATTTTAATATGAGGTATTAAAAGGGAAATTAGCCCATTTTACAAGGTAGTGTACGGCTTAAGACTATAATGCCCTTATTATATATGTTAGTTTTATTTTAATTAAAAGGTTATATTAGTAATTAAGTAAATAACATATTATATGCTAAAATAAAACAAAAGAAAGGCCATTATCATCTTTTATTCTCTTGGCCAAATATTGGAGAAAGAAGAAGGGCTTTGTTTCATTTGATTTTCGGCACTTATAAGCTTAAATTCAAGGTTGGTTTGATTTCGATTCTTGATAATTTTTACGTTTTTGAGATCGTTGCTTAGAAATCTTCAAGACCCATGCTTTAATTTTTCAGTTTGATGAATATTTTGAGTTGGTCTATTGTTGATAATTAGTTGTTTATGTTTTTTAAGGATGAATTATGAAATATATGTGTTAGATTAATATGTTTTGTCTTTGGATTTTTGATGAATTTGAGTATTTTGGGCTAAATTGCAAAAATAATTTTTTGAGGGGTTAAAATGAAAAATAAATGAAATGTAGGGACTTATATATTCATGAGGAAGATTTGTCCCTAAAGATGTAGTTCCAAATTATGTGTATTTTGTGTTTTGTGCAATAGGGACTGAATTGTAAAAGTTGTAAATGTCAAGGGTGAAATGGTAATGTAACATCCTAAAATTTGAGTATCATCTTGTTGCTTGTGTTAGCTCGGGTATGATTTTATTGTGTGTCTGATATAGTCTTGTGAAGGTTTGGAATTATTCGGATCTAGAATAATTTTTAGTATGGAGAATTTAGTGAAGTGGATCAAGTGACCCTGATACTTACGTTAATTTAAGTATCTAAAATTAGCACAAGAGGAGTTAGTAGCATGGTGGTAATGGCGCATGAATGGTTGCTTGAGGGTAGTGGTTCAAATAACATGGAGTGCATTTTGGAGACTTTATTTTTTCTGCATCTTTACATCAAGTGTCGGCCAAGCTTTATATTTGGTAAGTTGAACTTTAAATTTTTATGGCAAGATGATTAATAGTTTAGGTAAGCTTGAACTTGGGGAAAGGAATCATTTTGATTAAGGAATGATGAGGGAACACAAGGCATATTGTAAGGTGATTGCTATGGAAAGTTTTATGTGGAAAACTTTGACTTTGGAGTCCATGTATTTGGACGGTTTGGGAGCCTAGGGGGGTGACCGAATTTTGATGAAGGTTTTGGTAGGTTAGTAGCTAGTTGGTCATTTTGACAATTGGGTTATTTTGTGTTTTCTCTAAAGCAAATTTTCTTTCTCTCCACCTTTCCTCTCTAGCGAATGCATTTTTAGCATTAGGTAAGCATCCTTTATTTTTTTTTCTCTTTTCTATTGGCCATTCCATTTTGACCATTTTGGGTTAATTTGCCTATTCTCTCAAGTTTCTTTTCCCCTATTGCCAAAAACACCAAAAAAACCTTGAAGACCATTTTCTCTTTTCTTTTCTTCCTCTCTAGTGTCGAAATCACCATAGCACTAAGGCCATTTTTCATCCCTTTCTTTTCTTCTTTTCTCTTCTCATTTACCTTGTCTAGGCCGAAATTCTTTGTTGATCAACTTTCTTTCTCTTTTGGTTAACCTTGGCCGAAACTTATAGCCATCATTCTCTTTTTTCTTTTTTTTTGCAAATCCCTAAAACCAAAACACCATAGCCGTAACTCTCTTTCCCTTCACTTCTTCTTTTGACGATTCATCAAAGTTGAAGCACATCACTATTTAGCCGATTTCTTCATCTATTTCTCCATATTCGATTGCTCACCTATCTTTAAGAGCCGAATATCTTTGTGGGTACAATTGATCTCAACGCTAGGGGTAAAGGTTAGTTGCCAATCATTTTCTTTCTTCCTCTTTTGGATTAGCCAGAATTTGGAATCTAATCTCTTCTATTCTTTTTCGCTGAATCCTTGAAGGGAGAATTTTTTGGGATTCTTTTGTAGCCGACGTTTAGGGGGAGATCATTCGGGATTTGAATATCCAAGGTAAGCAAGCATGACCTTAGGCCGAAGGCCATTTACTTTTGTTCATTATGTTAGAATTGAATCTAACATATATCATATAGGATTTCGACATCTCCAAGGACAAGTGACATATTCAGGATCTAGACAATCAAGGTAAGGGGATTTTAATATTCGGCCAAAGGCCATATTGTCTTTTAAGGTTGGCCGATTTTGACTATGATCTTATAGGGAGAGTCAATTGTGAAAAAAAAGGAGTGTCGGTATCGATAGTATCGTAACCACTGTTATCAGGTGTGTAGCCCTACACTAAATTTTCGATAGATTGATAGTATTAATATTTGCATGTGTTAATAAGATTTGTGTTTAATAATTGTTGCGGGTACCATTCAGTGGTACATGATATTCGTGCACGTTAACCCCTAATACTTTGTTAATAATCTTGTAAGCATGGATATGAAATGTGTATGATTCCGTTATGATTTTGGGGTATTTTGTAAAATAATAATCGTATGTGCATGGGCATATGATAAAGGGAAGTGTTATTTTTACCACATTATCCGTGATTTCGATCTCAATATTATGTATCCGGTGACTTCGGTCACAATATTATGAATCCGGTGACTTCGGTCACATATTATGAATCCAGTGACTCTGTCACAATTATCCGGTGGCCATGCCACAAATTATAAGGGCGATGTGCAGTTGACTTAGCGACTGCCTTTGATGGTGTGTAGCAGATGGAGGGTCAATTTAATAATCCCCACGGTGTGATTGGCAGGTACGGGCGGTGTGTAGCAGATGGATATCTAGGTGGGCTCGGGATTGCATTTCATTTTATATGTACATGTGATTTTATCGGTTATTATCTGATTTGCTATATTATGGGCTTATGGCTAAATGTGATTTAAATGAGCTTTATTGCTATGATCGATTGGGTTTTTAGTGTACTGTTACACATTGAGTCTGTTGACTCACCCCTCGTGGGATATCTTTTTCAAGTGATACTTAGCGAGATGGACCGGGTCAACGAGAACTACGTGGTGGCCATTGCTCAACTCAGTATATGGGTTTTCTTTTAATAAAAGTTACTATGTTTTCTTTTATTATTTCGGAAGTTATTTTGGGTTATGTTTTTGTAATAAGGTCGCTATAAACTATTTTATTTATACGTTTTAAATTTTTATTCTGCTACGCTCAACTTCAACTAAATAATTAAATATTTTCAATAACCAAATTAAATTGTTTTGACACCTAAACACCTATGGTTTTCAACTTAAAAATTTCTAAATTCGGTTCTTCTTCTAACTTATAGATTTTCTAAAATCATAAAAATAACGCTTTAAAGAAATACAAAATTTTACATCAATACGATTTCCAAATTGATCGCAAAGCAAATCTATTTTTATGCAATTACACTCTGTTTTTCCAAGATAGCGATATGGGATTTTATTAAAGTTTTACTCGAGGAGCATGCCAGATCCGATTGAGGCTTGTGGGCTGGGTTTAGGGTGTTTCAACTTGGGATCAGAGCCCAATTTTAAACACTCGGCCTTGGGTTTTGAAGCCCACAACATTTTCAAAATTAGGCCCAAATGACTTTTTGAAAATTTTTGGTTAAAATGGTTTTATGGAAGCATGGCACCCAAGTTCTCGGCCTAAGTCCACCAGGTAAGTTCTTTTGTTGATAAATTGATATGAGTATGTTAATGTATGATATTTTAGTTGATAAGGCTAAGGAAACTATACTTTAGAGACATGGACCCTAGGTATATGTGTACTTCAACGAAAAACCATCGATTAAAACTACATTGCATAAAATTTTCTTTAAACAAGAAAGTGAAAAGACTCTAATGCATAAAATTTTCAGAAAAAGCAGATAAGGCCTTGAAGTAGACATGAGTTCTAGGGGCGTGGTCATCGTGGGCCGCGATAGAGGTAGAATGGTCGTGTCGAACTAGTTAGGTCTCAGTTAGGGTTCTGAAAATGAAGCACCACCACCAGCTATTGGGGCAGAATTTCAAGAGCAAACTGGAGGAGATGACGTAGTATCGCATGCTATGTTGCGAGTTCTAGAGCGAGTAGTGGGAGATAGTATAGGTAATGGGGCTTGAAAGTCAGTAGAGAGACTTAGTTCAAACAGAGTTGAGGTTTTAGGGAGTATCTAGGGTAGCTCAAATGTAGCGAATCTTGGTTAGAGGCGATCAAGAGGATCATGGATGATTTGAACGCACTCTTGAGGAAAAGCTAAAAGGTCTTTGTTTATTACTTGAGATGAGGCCTATTAGTGGTGGCTCACTGTCAAGGAGAGTATCCCTACGGAACGAGTGGATTGGGGGTATTTCAAGGTTAAGTTTGAAGGGAAATACATTGGAGCTAGCTATATAGACTCTCAAAGAAAGGCGTTTCTGAATTAGTACAAGGAAATAAGTCGGTAGCTAAGTATGAAGCGGAGTTTTTTCGGCTTAGCCGATATGCTAGAGGGATAGTAGCTACTGATTATGAGTGGTGTGTCAGATTCGAGAATGGACTGAGAGATGATCTGCGAGTGATGATTGCTCCACACCGGGAAAGAGACTTTGCAGTCTTAGTGGATAGGGCATGGATAGCTGAAGAAGTTAAGTAGACTGAAAGATAGAACCGGGATCGAGGTCAGAATAAGAATAAGAGGAGCTATGGGTCTTTAGGGTCATCTGGAAATTTTCAAAAGAGACCTAGAATTGATGGACCGCGAGGTCAGCAGGTTACTACGGGAGGACAGTACCATACTTGTGCTCAGTGTGGAAAGATGCGCCCAAGAGAATGTTGGAAAAAGACAGGGGGATGTTTTAAGTGTGGGTCCAAGGACCATATGATTAAAGATTGTCCGATGGATACGGATAGGAACCGTCCAGCAGGTTAGGGTTTTAATTAGGTTGGCGGAGGTGGACAGCAGACGTCGAGGGGTCATGGTCAAAATGGTAGAGGTAATGGTTCTGGTAGAGGTTGCTAAACTTCAGGCAGAGGTGGTGGTAACTCTGAGGCTAGGCAGCCAGGTCTGGAATATGCAGTTCGTCATAGGGAGGATAATGATGCACCTGATGTTATCACGGGTACATTTCTGATCTCTGGAATACCCTTTATTGCTTTGATAGATATAGGGTTAACTCATTCATACATCGCTAGTGAAGTATCTGAAACTCTGCATGTGACTTCTAAAACTGTACCTAGAAAGATGACCGTACTTATTCCTTTAGGGCAGACTGTAGTAGTAGATAAGCTCTTTAAGAAAGTGCCTTTAGAAGTTCAAGGGACACAATTTCTGGCTGACTTAATGGAGTTTCCATTCGGGGAATTTGATCTAATCTTAGGCATGGACTGGTTAGTGAAGTATCGTGCGAATGTAGATTGTGTTGCTAAGCACTTGTCATTGAGAACCTCTGACGACAATGAAGTTGTGGTGATGGGCAAGAGACGAAATTACTTGTTTAATGTGGTATCTGCCCTTAAGCCAGAGAAGATGGTAAGAAAGGGGTGTATGGCTTTTCTAATATTGGTCAGTGCCTTGAAGGCTAAGGAGGCAACTGTTGAAGGGGTCAGAACTGTAAGAGAATTCGTGGATGTTTTTTCGGAAGAACTTCTAAGATTGCCTCTAGATCGTGAGGTAGAATTTGGGATTGACTAGTTGCTTGGAATGGCGCCGGTATCTATCGCTCCGTATAGAATGGCACCAAAGGAGTTGGGTGAGCTCAAGGTTAAAATCCAGGAGTTGCTTGATCGTGGGTTTATTCGACCCAGTGTGTCTCCATGGGGAGCACCGGTCCTATTCATGAAGAAGAAAGACGAATGATGCAGATGTGTATAGATTACCGATAGTTGAATAAGCTGACCATCAAGAACAAGTACCCTCTGCCGAGGATCGACGACTTGTTTGATCAGCTTAAGGGAGCTGCGGTATTCTCAAAGATAGATCTAAGGTCGGGATATCATCAGCTTAAGGTGAAGGAAGCGGATATCCATAAGACAGCTTTTCAGACAAGATACGGGCATTATGAGTTCTTAGTAATGCCATTCGGATTGACGAACGCCCAGCTGCATTCATGGATATGATGAATCGACTTTTCCAACCCTACTTGGATCAGTTCATCGTTGTGTTTATAGACGACATTCTAGTGTATTCCAAGTCTGAGGTAGAGCATGAGGAGCATCTTCGGATAGTGTTGCAAGTGTTAAGGGAGAAGAAGCTTTATGCCAAATTCAGCAAGTGTGAATTTTGGCTGAAGAAGTTGCGTTCTTAGGGCATGTGGTGTCTGCGGAAGGGATAAGGGTGGATCCTCGGAAGATTGAGGCAGTGTTAGATTGGAAACCACCTAAGTCTGTAGCTGAGGTTCACAGTTTCTTGGGGTTAGCAGGTTACTACAAAAGATATGTCGAAGGATTCTCATCGATAGCGGCACCTTTAACGAAATTGTTGAGGAAGGACGTACCTTTCGTATGGATAGATAAGCAGCAGGAGAGTTTCGAGAAGCTTAAGAGGGTTTTGATAGAAGCTCAATTTTGATTCAGCCTAAGGCAGGGAAGGATTTTGTGGTATAATTTGATGCTTCTCACACAGGATTAGGATGTGTTCTGATGCAAGATGGGAAGGTAGTTGCTTATGCATCTCGGCAATTAAGGCCACATGAGGTTAACTATTAGACGCATGACTTGGAGTTGGCTGCTGTGGTTTTCACACTAAAGGTATGGAGGCACTATCTATATGGAGAAAAGTTAGTGATCTACATGGACCAAAAGAGTCTTAAGTATCTGCTGACTCAGAAGGATCTAAATCTGAGACAACAAAGGTGGGTGGAGTTGTTGAAAGACTATGATTGCTCTATAGAGTATCACCCGGGCAAAGCGAATGTAGTGGTAGACGCCTTAAGTTGGAAAGTGGTGTCGGATTTGAAGGCAATGTTTGCACATCTTAGTCTTTATGACGACGGAAGCTTGCTAGTGGAATTGCAAGTAAAGCCGACATGGTTGAGTCAGGTGAAAGAAAGATAGTTGGTAGACGATGATTTAAGTGTTAAATTACGGCAAGTGCAGAGTGGGAAGTTGGAAGATTATAGTGTTAACAGCGATGGAGTATTGTGTTTCAAGGGTAAGGTCTATATGCCGAAGGATCAGGAGCTGAGGCAAAGGACTCTTCAGGAATCGCATAGTAGCCCTTATGCTATGCATCCTGGAGGAAGTAAGTTATACCGAGATTTACGGGATCAGTTTTGGTGGCCTGGTCTTAAGTGGGAAGTTACAAAATTTGTAGGGAAGTGCTTAATGTGTCGACAAGTCGTATTTGAACATCAAGTACCGTCGAGATTGCTTCAGCCGATAAAGATTCTGCAGTGGAAGTGGGAGCGAATCACCATGGACTTTGTTAGTGGGCTTCCCCTTACGCTTACTAAGAAAGACTCGGTATGGGTGATAGTGGATCGATTGACGAAGTCTGCACATTTCATACTAGTGAGGATTGATTACTCTTTACAAAAATTGGCAAAGTTGTATGTGGCAGAGATTGTGAGGTTGCATGGAGTGCCGTGTCGATTATTTCGGATAGGGATCCGAGGTTTACATCTCAGTTTTGGAAAGCATTACATCAGGCTTTGGGCACCAAGTTAGACTTGATCATGAATTTCATCCACAATGACGGGTCAATCTGGCGAGTAATCCAAGTGTTAGAAGATATGCTAAGGGATGTGATAGATTTGAGAGGAAGTGGGAGGAGTTCTTACCTTTAGCGGAGTTTGAGTACAACAACGCTTATCAAGCCAAGATTCGGATGGCACTGTATGAAGCACTATATGGATGGAAGTGTCGCACCCCTACGTGTTGGACAGAATTAGGGGAACGTCAAGTTTTGGGTCCAGAGATTGTAGCGAAATTCAAAGAAAAGGTTAAGGTAATTCGGGCTTGGTTAAAGGAAGCATCTGACAGGCAAAAGTCGTAGATCTTAAGTGGAAGGAAATAGAGTTTGCTGTGGGGGATCAAGTGTTTCTAAATGTTTCACCTTGGAAGAAGGTGATGAGATTTGGTCACAAAGGGAAGTTAAGTCCCAGTTTTATAGGATCTTATCGGGTTTTGAAGCGGGTTGGACCAGTGGCATATCAGTTAGAGTTGCCTATGAAATTGAAGCAGATGCACGATGTGTTCCATGTTTCGATGCTACGTTGTTACCGGTAGGATCCATCTCATGTAGTGCCAGTTGAGGAAGTGGAACTAAGACCAGATTTGTCTTACGAGGAGGAACCGATTCAGATTCTAGAGTGGGATGTGAAGGTGTTACGGAGAAAGTCAGTTCCTCTCGTCAAAGTGTTATGGTGTAACCATGGATCGGAAGAGGCTTCGTGAGAGCCGGAAGAGGCAATGCGACAGCAATACCCTCACTTGTTCTAGCCAGGTAATTTCGAGGACAAAATTTTCTTTTAGGAGGGTAGAGTTGTAACATCCTAAAATTTGAGTATCATCTTGTTGCTTGTGTTAGCTTGGGTATGATTTTATTGTGTGCCTGATATAGTCTTGTGAAGGTTTGGAATTATTCGGATCTAGAATAATTTTTAGTATGGAGAATTTAGTGAAGTGGATCAAGTGACCCTGATACTTAAGTTAATTTAAGTATCTAAAATTAGCACAAGAGGAGTTAGTAGCATGGTGGTAATGGCGCATGAATGGTTGCTTGAGGGGAGTGGTTCGAATAACATGGAGTGCATTTTGGAGACTTTATTTTTTCTGCATCTTTACATCAAGTGTCGGCCAAGCTTTATATTTGGTAAGTTAGACTTTAAATTTTTATGGCAAGATGATTAATAGTTTAGGTAAGCTTGAACTTGGGAAAGGAATCATTTTGATTAAGGAATGATGAGGGAACACAAGGCATATTGTAAGGTGTTTGCTATGGAAAGTTTTGTGTGGAAAACTTTGACTTTGGAGTCCATGTATTTGGACGGTTTGGGAGCCTAGGGGGTGACCGAATTTTGATGAAGGTTTTGGTAGGTTAGTAGCTAGTTGGTCATTTTGACAATTGGGTTATTTTGTGTTTTCTCTAAAGCAAATTTTCTTTCTCTCCACCTTTCCTCTCCTAGCCGAATGCATTTTTAGCATTAGGTAAGCATCTTTATTTTTTCTCTTTTCTATTGGCCATTCCATTTTGACCATTTTGGGTTAATTTGCCTATTCTCTCAAGTTTCTTTTCCCCTATTGCCAAAAACACCAAAAAAAACCTTAAAGACCATTTTTTCTTTTCTTTTCTTCCTCTCTAGTGCCGAAATCACCATAGCACTAAGGCCATTTTTCATCCCTTTCTTTTCTTCTTTTCTCTTCTCATTTACCTTGTCTAGGCCAAAATTCTTTGGTGATCAACTTTCTTTCTCTTTTGGTTAACCTTGGCCGAAACTTATAGCCATCATTCACTCTTTTCCTTCTTTTCGCAAATCCCTAAAACCAAAACACCATAGCCATAACTCTCTTTCCCTTCACTTCTTCTTTTGACGATTCATCAAAGCCAAAGCACATCACTATTTAGCCAATTTCTTCATCTATTTCTCCATATTCAATTGCTTACCTATCTTTAAGAGCCGAATATCTTTGTGGGTACAATTGATCTCAACACTAGGGGTAAAGGTTAGTTGCCATTCATTTTCTTTCTTCCTCTTTTGGATTAGCCGGAATTTGGAATCTAATCTCTTCTATTCTTTTTGGCCGAATCCTTGAAGGGGGAATTCTTTTGTATTCTTTTGTAGTCGACGTCTAGGGGGAGATCATTCGGGATTTGAATATCCAAGGTAAGCAACCATGACATTAGGCCGAAGGCCACTTACTTTTGTTCATTATGTTAGAATTGAATCTAACATATATCATATAGGATTTTGACATCTCCAAGGACAAGTGACATATTCAGGATCTAGACAATCAAGGTAAGGGGATTTTAATATTCAGCGAAAGGCCATATTGTCTTTTAAGGTTGGCCGATTTTGACTATGATCTTATAGGGTGAGTCGACTGTGAAAAAGAAGGAGTGTCGGTATCGATAGTATTGTAACCACTGTTATCAGGTGTGTAGCCCTACACTAAATTTTCGATAGATTAATAGTATTAATATTTGCATGTGTTAATAAGAAATGTGTTTAATAATGGTTGCGGTACCATTCAGTGGTACATGATATTTAGGTACGTTAACCCCCTAATACTTCGTTAATAATGTTGTAAGCATGGATATGAAATGTGTATGATTCCATTATGATTTTCGGGGTATTTTGCATAAAATCTTAATAATACGTATGTTCATGGGCATATGGGTGATTTTGATAAAAGGGAAGTGTTCCGATGGTTTTTACCACATTATCCAGTGATTTTGATCACAATATTATGTATCCGGTGACTTCAGTCACAATATTATGAATCCGGTGACTTCGGTCACATATTATGAATCTGGTGACTCTGTCACAATTATCCGGTGGCCATGCCACAAATTATAAGGGCGATGTGCAGTTGACTGCAGCGACTACCTTGGATGGTGTGTAGCGGATGGAGGGTCGATTTAGTAATCCCCACGGTGTGATTGGTAGGTACGGTGGTGTGTAGCGGATGGATATCTAGGTGGGCTCGGGATTGCATTTCATTTTATATGTACATGTGATTTTATCGGTTATTATCTGATTTGCTATATTATGGGCTTATGGCTAAATGTGATTTAAATGGGCTTTATTGCTATGATCGATTGGGTTTTAGTATCTTTGTTAGACATTGAGTCATTGACTCACCTAGTGGGATATCTTTTTGGTGATAGTTAGCGAGATGGACGGATCAACGAGAACTACGTGATGGCCATTGCTTAACTTTCGATTATATGGGTTTTCTTTTAATTAAACTTACTATGTTTTCTTTTATTATTTTGGAATTTATTTTGGGTTATGTTTTTGTAATAAAGCGCCTATAAACTATTTTATTTATCGTTTTAAATTTTGATTCGCTCGCTCAACTTCAACTAAATAATTAAATATTTTCGATAACCGAATTAAATTGTTTTGACACCTAAACACCTATGGTTTTCAACTTAAAAATTTCTAAATTTGGTTCTTCTTCTAACTTATAGATTTTCTAAAATCATAAAAATAACGCTTTAAAGAAATACAAAATTTTACATCAATACGATTTCCAACTTGATTGCAAAGCAAATCTATTTTTATGCAAATACACTCTGTTTTTCCAAGATAACAATACGGGATTTTATTTAAGTTTTACTCGAGGAGCATGCCAGATCCGGTCGGGGCTTGTGGGCCAAGTTTGGGGTGTTTCAGGTAATTTGCCCATTTAAGTGTTTTTGGATTAAATTGAAATGAAATGTGTTTTAATGAGCTCAAATTGAATGTGTTTAGATCAAGAACAAAAAAGAATGGACTTGGATCGGGGAAGGCAAAAGTTATTGAATAGCCAATTTTTGCTGTCCGACGATTTTCAAAGTAAGTCTTTAAGCAATTTAATACCGTTAATATTAACTATAACCTCGATTACATGCTGAATTTTGAATTTATAAGGATGAAATTGACCAAAGTAGAAAGTGATAATTGATTTTTAATAATGTAATGTAGTTAAATTTATTTGAATTTGATATGCGATTGTAATATGAATCATATGTGATATATGTGATATTGGTATTATGAAATGTGTATGAAATGGTTTAATCATATTGATACTCGGGCTTCGAGCCTAGCAGGCCTTGTGCCAGTGATCTATATCAGGCTTAATGCCTAGCAAGCTAAATGTGTATTATGAAATGTGATATTGGTGATATATGAATCATATGTGATATATGTGATATTGGTATTATGAAATGTGTATGAAATGGTTTAATCATATTGATACTTGGGTTTCGAGCCTAGCAGGCCTTGTGCGATGATCTATATCAGGCTTAATACCTAGCAGGCCTTGTGCCGGTGATCTATATCAGGCTTAATGCCTAGCAGGCCTTGTGCCGATGAATTATATCGGGCTTATTGCCTAGCAAGCTAAATGCGGTGTTTAAATCTCAGACCTTGGGTCTAGCAGGCCTAGTGCCGATGTGTGTGATTCGGGCTAATGCCTAGCACATTTTATACCGGTGAGTTGCAATTTCGAGCTTAGACTACGAATTAATAAAGTCATGAAACAAATCGAGTAAGCCTAAGCTTTTAAAAATGAATCTTGTTAATTCGGCCATAAGGTATGTGTTTTTCATACTTATATGTTATATATATGATGCTAATGAGCAAATAAAATGATGAAATGTGTTTTACATTTGGTTGTTGGAATATGTGTATAAACTATGCTATGTGGATATTGGGTACTTGAAAGCATGAGAGTGGTTAAAGATGTACATGTAGGTATATCTATATACATAGATATGTGTATATATATTTGGTTATGGTGAATTTTATAAGTTAAATTATTTATATTTAATGCCATGAACCGATTGTTTAAAAAAATGCTTGAATGTTTGAATGTTATAATATAGTTGCTTAAGACTTACTAAGCTAGTAAGCTTGCTTTGTGTGTGTTCATTGTTCTGTTTTATAGATTTTGATCAAGCTACGAGCTCAGGGGATCGTCATTGAAGTCATTCACACTATCGGCTCACTTTGGTATCTTTAAAGTTTGGACTTTTGAACTTAAGGCATGTATAGGCTAGTTTAATATTTGAATGATATTTTGCTAATGTATAAAATCCATGCGAAATTGGCTTGTTTTAAATGTTAATGTTCGATGGTTTATTCAATCTTTGATATAATATGTGTGTATGTTATGCTTGGAAGATGAATGTGGCTTTGATACAGTTCTTCATGATTATATGATTCGGTAATGAATAATGAAAATGTTTATGATTATTTTGGGTTGAACATTGGAGAGTTAAATTGAGAACCGATTATATGGTAAAGAATTAGTTGTACACATGTATTTTGGATTAGTTATAGAGCATATGTGTTTGGTATGTTAATTAATGATCTTTGTGGTTGTGAATCTTCAATGTGGCTATGGTAAAATGAGCGTAAATTAGAGACTATTTCAATTGTATGTGGTTATATGGAGATGCTTATTTATGTGTAATATATATATAGGTATGCCTATTATGTCGTGTCGATTTCTTAACCTAGATTAATATGTATAGCTTGTGAATTGGCATAGTCACAAAAACTCGTTAATAAAATATAATAATATTAAATTGATATTCATGGTTTGATATGGCTTTTGTTTCTAGGAATTATACGCATGTTATAATAGCATTAGGAGCATGTTCGGTTATGCTATAATGTTCTAATTTCACATATGTGAATGGATATTTAACAAAGTATTATGGGTCTATATGTTTTGACATGCACATGTGCATAAGTTATGAAATGATATGCTGATATTCGACTAATGAAATGGATGTATTGACACGTATTTGATATATATATATATATATATATAAAGTGAATGATATATGCATGGATATGTTTAAAATGTTTGAATGTCTTAGATTCGATGGTCAGATGGTTCGGATTTTAGAAGTATGAAGCATGTATAATTTCGTTTTGGTATTTGAAAGCTTGATCCGAAACTTGTATAAATTATGAGTAATGATGTAATTAAATTACGAGCATGATTTGTAATATAAGTCTTGATTAGCATGAAATAAGAGTATGGGTTATGCATGAGTTATTTGTTGGATATTGAGAATCAAATATGTGTATTTGGTTTAATAAATAAATGAATCGTGGATGTGTATGAGATTGAAATGTTAAAGAGTTATAATTATAACCTGTAGTATTGATAGTGATGAATGACTATGATGAACTGAGTCTAGCTTGGTATTGTGTAACACCCCAAACCCGGTCAATACACCACGACCAGATCTGGTATGTCACGGAGTGAAAACGTTTGAATAAACCAGTTATCGGTTAAATTTTATTGAGAATCTGTTGGTTGTTTTTAGAAACCATTTGCATCTAGAGTTGTTTGAAACTTTAGGTTTGGAATCATCTTTGTTAACCTCGTTATTACCTTGTGAATAACGTTACTCGATGGTAACGTTTGAAAAAAAACAATATCGAGTATAGTTTTGAAAACATCGATTTAATCCCGGTTGATAAAGCAAATTAGGTTATAAATCATATGCATAAGATAATTGAAATATAATCTAGAAATAAAAACCCAAATTAATACTTAGCGGCCTTATTACAAAACCAAAATCGAATTGCAGTAGATAAATAAAACTGAAATAGTAATTTAAATTCAAAACCCAAATCTAGCATGCATGGCCACCTCGAGTCCTCCCCGGCTCCATATCCGTAATCTACGCCTCATTTGTAAAATATAAGGGAAGGGGTGAATCACCGAGACTCAGTGTGTAAATTCCCCAACCCGATAGTGCAAGCACTTACGCAAATCATCAGTATAACATGCAAATCATATAAATCCCATAACCTAACCATCCAATCTCCTTTATCTACCCCGTGTGGTCAAAACCACTGGTGACCGTAGTCACAAATATATATATATCGGTGTGGTCAAAACCACTCGTGACCGTAGTCACAAATCAAGTGATGGGGCCAACCCATCGCGTGGTCAAAACCACTGATGACAATCCCGTAATCAACATGTGGGGCCAACCCACTGTGGTACCAAACCACTGGGACGAGTCACAATATTCATATGTGGTCAAAACCACTGGTGGTCAAAACCACTGTGACTTAGTCACAAATTATAATATCAAAGACGGAGCCAACCCGTCGTGTGGTCAAAACCACTGATGACAGTCCAAATAAATCTTCCCCCTCCTCTCAACAATCCCACCATCATGTCCATAACAATCGTGACATAATAACACATGATGATGCAAATAACACATGGCATAACATTGAACAATGACATGATAGCATATAATGAGATCCATAATTAGGGGACTTACCCGGAGTCCATGCTCATGCTCACAAGGCATGACTACCGATTTTAATGGCTACAACAGTTAACACAATAACATATCATACTAACAAAGTTTGTAAGCGTTACAAACCTGACTATTTGTAGATCTAAGAGAAATCTCGAAATGTTAGCCTTCACTCTACCCTACAATCGGTCAACACATACTTTAAGATTATAGCCATTCGGCTAAATCACCAAAAATCCTGAAGATGTATCGCACAAAGGTAGCACTTACCTTAATACTGATTTGGTTTCCAACCAAATCCTGAAGCTACGCGATGAACCTCCCTTCACAATCGGCTAAGCCCTAACATAAAGATAAATAGCCTTCTGCTTTTGAAAGAATAAGAACCAGATCTAAAATGAAAAAAACCCCTTACCTAGATCGGCCATCGAATCTCGAAGATCCACTATATTCGGCTGCACTCCTCCCTACAATCGGTCAAGTACCACTTTCATCAGCCTAAGCCTTCGTTATTAAACACAACAAGAAATACCAAAATCGTAAAACACTTACCCCCTTACCTTACTGATAGATTCGGCCACCAATCACCAAAGTTTGGCACACCCTAATGATATTTGGGGATTTCGGCTACCTCATTAATCTAGAATAAGAAAGAGTTTAAGATCCCGATCAATAACGAGTTGGAGAAATAGAAAAAGAGAATAGCAAGTGAGATCCTGAATTAACCCAAATCAATTGAGAAAAGAAGAATAAGAAGTTATACTTACTAGGAGATTCGGCTATGACCCAAAAGAAAGTGATAGATTCAGCAAAGAGAAGAAAATGCAAGAGGAGAGAAACTGAAGGACATAGTATTCGGCTTTTGAAGAGAGTAAAGATGGAGGAAGAAAATGAAAATAGAAAAGCAAGGATTCGACAAAAAGAAAGAAAGAACTTTCGGCACAAGGAGGTTTGAAAGAAAGAAAAGATAAAGTGAAAAGAGTTGCTTTCGGCTTTTTACCGAGACAATCAGGTGGTTCGGCCAACACAACAAAGAAAAGAGGAAGACTCCCCAAAGCTAGTCGATTTAGCTAATCCCCAAAGCACATTTGGCCACCCACCAAAGAACCCAAAACCGATTGCAGTCCTCCTCCCCACAGTCCAACTTTTAGCCAACACCTTCAAATGAGTTTGATAAGATTCAAGCTCCTAACTTTCCTCACCTTCATCTATTTGACTCCTTCTATCCTTATCCTCCGAGTCCATCCCGCACTCCACTTCCTCGACTTGGTGTCAAAATAATAAGCGAAAAATGATATTTACTGCTTTGCTCGAACTGAGCTCTCCTTCCCTGCATGTGGCGTCACCATCCAAGCACCTTAGTGGCACCTCCTTTGCCATTTTGCCACTAGGTTGTTTGTATTACAACCTTCCAATATATTATTTTAACCCCTAACTCGCTTAGCTCCCTCTTCCTAAGTGCCAAAACGAAAATTTTAGCCATGACTCAGGCCTAACCCGAGGTCATGCCTAGGCCCCAAAACATGCTAAACTAGCACAGTAAGCATATCGTCACATGCAAACACACAAAATGTAGAGACCCTATTTTAAGGATGTTACAGTTCTACCCCCTTAAAAATAATTTCGGCCTCGAAATTACCTGGTCAAAAGAGTTGGGGATATTGCCGTCGCATCACATCCTCTGGTTCCCAAGTGGCCTCCTCCGCACCATGGTTTCGCCATAACACTTTCACCAAGGGAACTGACTTTCTACGCAAAACCTTGACATCCCGATCCAAAATCTATACCAGTTCCTCCTCGAAAGACAAGTCTGAGCTTACCTCAATCTCTGTAACTGGCATAACGTGTGACGGATCTGATCGATAGTGCCTAAGCATCGAAACATGAAAGACGTCGTGAATCTGTCTTAACTCTACCGGTAGCTCGGGCTGATAAACTATCGATCCCAAACGCGATCTGATCAGATACGGCCCGATAAACCTATGGCTTAGCTTCCCTTTTTGCCCAAATCTCAACACTTTCTTCCATGGCAATACCTTTAGAAAAACCTTATCACCCACTGCATACTCTATATCCCTGCGCTTGAGATCGGCATAAGACTTACGCTTTGTCAAGCGCTTCCTTAAGACGAGCCCGAATCACCTTAACCTTATCCTCAGTTTCTGCCACCAACTCTAGACCCAATATTTGCCGTTCACCCAATTCTATTCAACACGTTGGAGTACGAAATTTTCATCCGTACAATGCCTCATATGGTGCCATCTAGATACTCGCTTGATAACTATTGTTATAAGCGAACTCTGCCAATGGTAGATACTCCTCCAACTACCAATGAAATCCAGAACACAACCCTTTAGCATGTCTTCAAAAATTTGAATTACTCTTTCGGTATCCATCGATTGCGGTGAAAAGTCTTTGAAATCAACCTCGTACCCAAAGCTCGATGCAAAGCTCTCGAACCTCGGCGTGAACACAGGATCCCTATCCGAGATAATTGACACCGGCACTCCATGCAACCTTACTATCTCGGCCACATACAACTTGGCTAACTTCTGGAGCGAATAATCAACCCTCACCGATATGAAATGAGCCAATTTAGTCAAACGGTCCACAATCACCCAGACTGAGTCCTTCTTGCTAGGCGTAAGGGTTAGCCCACTGACAAAGTCCATAGTGATCCTTTCCCACTTTCACTAAGGAATTGTCACCGACTGAAGTAATCCTGATAGCAACTGATGTTTAGCTTTGACCTACTGACCCGTCAGACACTTACCCACAAACTCAGTCACTTTTCGCTTCAGACCTGGCCACCAGAACTACGCTCGCAGATCTCGGTACATCTTGCTACCTCCAGGATGCATAGCGTATAGGCTGCTATGTGCATCCTGAAGAATCCTTTGCCTCAACTCGACGTCCTTCGACATACAAGCTCTCCCTTGAAAACACAACACTCCATCGTTGGTCAAACTATAACCTTCCAACCCACTACTCTGTACTTGCAACCTCCGAGCATTCAAACCCTCATCCACTAACTGTTTCTCTTTAATCTGCTCTACCCAAGTCGGCTTAACCCATAATTCTGCCAAAAGACTCCGTCGTCATACTGGCTAAGATTAGTAAACATTGCTCGTAAGTCCGCTACCACCTTACGGCTCAACGCATCAGCCACTACGTTAGCCTTACCCGGATGGTACTCAATCGAGTAGTCGTAGTCCTTCAACAACAGATCCACCTTCACTGCCTCAAATTTAAATCCTTCTGAGTCAAGAGGTACTTCAGACTCTTATGATCCGTGTAAACTATCGACTTTTCCCCATACAAATAGTGCCTCCATATCTTCAAGGCAAAAACCACTACAGCCAACTCCAAGTCATGCATCGGGTAGTTACCCTCATGCGGCTTCAGCTGTCGAGATGCATATGCCACTACTTTCCCTTCCTGCATCAGTCAACATCCCAAGCCAGTATGTGATGCATCACAGTAGACCGTGAATACCTTTCACCCTCGGTGAACTAGAACCGAGCTTCCATCGAATCTTCCTCAACTTGTCAAAACTTTCTGTTGTTTCTCGACCACACAAATGGAACTCCCTTTCTCAACAACTTGGTCAACAACGCATGATCGGAGAAAACCCTTCCACAAATCTCCAATAATACCCTGCCAGACCTAAAAACTCCAAATTTTTGTAATCGACCTATGCGATTTCCAGTCCAACACTGCGTCAATCTTGCGAGGTCCACTCTAATCCTTCACCGACACTCGTGACCTAAGAAAGTCACCTCCTAAGCGAACTTCGCACTTCTTGAACTTGGCAAATAATCGCTTTTCCCTAAAATTTGTAAAACTACCCATAAGTGCGCATCGTGATCCTCCTCAGTCTTTGAGTACACCAATATATCGTCTATAAATACCACGAAAAACTGGTCCAAGTACTGCTGGAACACCCGATTCATCAAGTCCATGAATGCCACCGATGCATTAGTCAACCCAAACGGCATTACTAGAAACTCGTAGTGTCTATAACGAGTGCGAAACGCCGTCTTATGAACATCAGCCTCCTTCACTTTGAGTTGATGATACCTTGACCTAAGATCTATCTTAGAGAAAACCGATGCACCCTTAAGTTGATCAAACAAGTCGTCAATCCTGGGCAATGGATACTTGTTTTTGATCGTCAACTTATTCAACTGGCGGTAGTCTATACACATCCGCATTGTACCCTCTTTCTTCTTAACAAAGAGCACAGACACTCCCTAATGAGATATACTCAGTCGGATGAAACTCTGTCTAGTAATTCCTAAATTTGTGCCTTCAGCTCCACCAACTCCTTTGGCGCCATTCTATACGGGGTATTAGACATTGGCACAGTTTCGGGTAACAGGTCTATACCAAATTCAACTTCGCGATCAGGAGGCAGACCCGGAAGTTCCTCTGAAAATACATCAGTAAATTCCCCTACAGTTCGGACACTCTCTACAGCTGTATCCTTGGCTCCCAAAGCACAAACATGCACTATGAATGCCTCACTACCCTTCCTTACCATTTTCTCCGTCTTCAGTGCAGAGACCACATTGGATAAGTAATCCCTTCTATTACCTATCATCACCACCTCCTCACCTTCCATTATCATCAACACCATGCGCTTAGCCGCACAATCCAAACTGGCCTGGTACTTCACCAGCCAACCCATCCCGAGAATCAGATCGAACTTCCCAAACGGCAGTTCCATCAAATCATCCAAAAACACGACCCCTTGAAGTTCTAAGGGTACATCCCTATATAGTTTACTTACTTCTACAGAGTGACCTAGAGGGCTTATCACTGTCATCTTCCTAGAAGTAATCTCAGAGTTTAAGTTCATAATTTCAACTATGCCACTAGCTACATACGAGTGCGTCAAACCCACATCTATCAAAGCATTATAAGGTAGTCCAAAGATTAAGAACGTACTGGTTATGACATCCGGTGCGTCGCCCTCCTCTCGACGCCTTACAGCGTAGACCAATCCAGGCTGTCTTACCTCTGTACCTCCTGCACCTCTGCCTGGTACTCCACGGCCTCTACCAGAGCCATTACCTCCCCTGGCTACACCACGGCCCCTCTGTGGCTGCTAACCATCCCTCCTATTCGAAAGTGCGATTTGATCCCAGGCGCAACCTAAGCCGACCTCCATGGACAATCCCGCACTTGGCGCTCCATCGATCCACACTCAAAACATCCTCTGTTTCCAGTCCAACATTCTCCCATGTGAGACTTCTCACACCGAGCACACCGTGGCGACCCTTGAGTATTAGCGGTGATGAGCCTAGTAGCTTGATTCGGCCCACTATATCTACCCCGTTTTTATTGATTTCCCGTAGACCTAGATGATCCAAATTTTTTTTTATTCCATCCCTTGTCCTAATTCTGTCTTACCTACTATTTCACTTCCTCCGCAACTTTGGCCTTTTCCACTAAGATCGCAAACTCTCTCTCTGTAGCTGATGATGTAGAGAGCATAACGCCTGATCTCGCACATAGGTCAGCACCGATAGACTCTCGACCTATCACGGGTAGCCATGATTGGCAGGCTAAGTAAGCCTTCTACCAGATGATGAATGAATGGTTTACCCAATTTATTCAAACTAATCCACCTGTATAATAACCTCCACCCCCAAATAATCCAACTCCGATACCTTCAGCACCTCCGATGATAGATCCGATGAGTCTAGCAAGCTTCTAGTTGATAAAATCAAGAAATATAGGGCCGAGGAATTTAAAGCTAATGATGATGATGACGTAGAACGAGCTGAGCTATGGCTTGATAATACTGTCCGTGTGCTCGATGAGTCATGTACTCGAGATGAATGCTTGAAGTATGATATATCCTTACTACGGGGCACCGCATATCACTGGTGGAATACACTAGTTCGGTGGTTTCAAAAGAAAAAGTGACTTGGGATTTCTTTCAGACCAAGTTTCATAAGAAATATATCAATCAGAGATTCATTAATTAGAAATGAAAAGAATTTTTGAAATTGAAATAGGGTCGAATGACCGTGACTGAGTATGAACAGAAATTTGTCAGATTAAGCTGACATGCCCGTGAATGTCTGTCAACTGAAGCCATTATGTGTAAAAGGTTTGAAGATGGTCTGAATGAAGATATTAAGTTGCTAGTCGGCATACTCGAGATCAAAGAGTTCGTGGTACTTATCAAACGAGCTTGCAAAGTTAAAGAACTTGGGAAAGAAAAAAGAAAGTTTGAAATGGAAGCCAGAGACATCTATAAAAGATCATCGAGTAAGACTTTCCATTCTGTATCCAAGAAGTTTAAAGATGAATACGGCTAACATAAAGCAACTTCAGACATATCTAGATGAGATCGACCTCTTGTAGGTTCCAGAGCTACTTTGATGGCCAGTATTGGTAATGTTCAGCAGAATCGGGTTGAGTGCAAGCATTGTGGCAAATGGCATTCTCGAGATGTAGATTTTGAGATCGATCTTGTTTTAAATGTGGATCGTCAGATCATTTTATTCGGGAGTGCCCGAGGCTAGCTGAGCAAAATACGACTCATAATATCAAAGCGAGTAATGTATCAGTGCGAGGCAGACCACCTCGACATTTGGGAAATGTAAGTGGCAGTCAAAAAGGAACCAAAAACACTGCAGTTCGATCAGAGGCTCGTGCACCTGCTATAGCATATGCTATACGTACAAAGAGGATGCTTCTTCCCCAGATGTTATCACCGGTACTTCACTCTTTATGATACTACTATGATTGCATTGATTGATCCTGGTTCGACTCATTCATATGTGTTTGAAACTTTAGTATCCAGTAAGACTCTTCCTGTTGAGTCTACTAAGTTTGTGATCCGTGTATCCAACCCCTTGGGTTGATGTGTTCTAGTTGATAAAGTGTGTAAAAGTTGCCCGGTGATGATTCGAGATTATGCTTTCCAGCTAATTTAATGTTGTTGCCTTTCGATGAGTTTGATATAATTTTGGGAATGGACTGGTTAACTTTGCATGATGCTATTGTTAATTGCAAAAGAAAGACTATTGATTTGAGATGCCAAATTGGTGAAATCCTCTGGATTCAATCTAATGACCTGAATGGGTTACCGGCAGTAATACCCTCGATGTTAGCTCGTAAGTATGTAAGAAAATGGTGTGAAGCTAACTTGGCTTATGTATTGGATAGCAAAGTGATTGAAAAGCAGATTGAATCCGTACCAGTTGTGTGTGAATACCCAGATGTGTTTCCTGAAGAATTACCGAGTTTACCACATATTCGAGAAATAGAATTTGGCACTGAATTAGTATCGGGGATGAATCTGATTTCAATAGCTTCGTATCAGATGGCACCTACAGAATTAAAAGAGTTGAAAGCACAGTTTCAAGAGTTAACAGATAGGGGCTTTGCATGACCGAGTTTCTCTCCTTGGGGTGCACCGATTTTATTTGTGAAAAAGAAAGATGGGACTATGTGAATGTGTATTGATTATCGACAGCTGAATAAGGTGAAAATAAAGAATAAATACCTGTTGCCATAGATTCACAACTTGTTTGATCAGTTGAAAGGGGCTTCAATGTTTTCAAAGATAGATTTGAGATCGGGTTATTATCAGTTGAGAGTCAGATATTTCGATGCGCCAAAGACTGCATTTCGAACGAGGTACAAAAATTATGAGTTTCTGGTTATGCCTTTTGGGCTTATTAATGCACCTGCTATTTTTATGGATCTGATAAATCGAATTTTTAGACAGTATTTGGATCGGATTGTGGTAGTGTATATAGATGATATTCTGATCTACTCTAGAGATGAAACCGAGCATGCTGAGCATCTGAAACTGGTGCTACAAAATTTACAAGATAAATAGTTGTACGCAAAGTTTAGTAAGTGTGAGTTTTGGTTGAATGAGGTCAGTTTTCTAGGTCACATTGTTTCAGCGTCAGGAATTCGGGTTGATCTGAATAAAATATCTACTATACGTGATTGGAAACCACCAAGAAATGTTTCTGAAATTCAAAGCTTTCTGGGACTCGTTGGTTACTACAGACGATTCGTGAAAGGTTTTTCTATAATAGCCACACCTTTGACAAAGCTATTACAGAAAGATGTCAAGTTTGAATGGACAAAAAATGTCAAAAAAGTTTCGATCAGTTGAAAGCTCTTTTGACTGAGGCTCCAATGTTAGTTCAGCCTGAATTGGGTAAATAATTTGTTGTGTATAGTGATGCCTCTTTGAATGGTTTGGGTTGCATTTTAATGCAAGAAGGTAAAGTGGTAGCTTATGCTTCGAGATAGTTGAAGCCTCATGAAAGAAATTATCCGACACATGATTTGGAGTTAGCAGCCATTGTATTTGCATTAAAGATTTGGCTTCATTATCTATTCGGTGAGAAATGTCATGTCTATTTGGATCACAAGAGTTTAAAGTTCTTGATGACTCAGAAAGATTTGAACCTGAGACAACGCAGATGGTTAGAACTGTTGAAAGATTATGAATTAGTGATTGACTACCATCCGGGTAAAGCTAATGTTGTTGCGGATGCCCTAAGTCAAAAATCATTATTTGCTCTTCGTACGTTGAACGCACATATGGTTATGTTTGATGATGGTTCGTTAATAGCTGAATTGAAAGCAAGACCATTGTATACCCAACAAATTTGTGATGCTCATAGAGTTGACAAATATACAATGGCAAGACGAGTTTAGTGTGAAAGTGATGTAGAGTCAAAGTTTTGAATCGATGAAAATGACTGTTTAAACTTCAAAGGCCAAATATGTGTTTCGAGAAAAGTGGATTTGATTCAGATGTTATTGAATGAGGCTCATAATAGTCAATTGTTGGTACATCCGAGTAGCACGAAAATGTATAATAATTTAAAGCAGTTCTATTGGTGGCCTAGTATGAAATGGGACATATCTGAATTTGTCTCGAAGTGCTTAATTTGTCAGCAAGTAAAAGCCGAACCTCAAGTGCCTTTTGGGTTACTTCAGCTGATCATGATGCCTGAATAGAAATGGGACAAAATTGCTATGGATTTTTGTATCTGGTTTGCCTATGACCTCGAGCAAGAAAGATGCAATTTGGGTTATAGTAGATAGACTAACCAAATCAGCTCACTTCATTCCAGTTCTATGGACTATTCGCTTGATAAGCTTGCTGAGTTATATGTATCTCAAATTGTGAAATTGCATGGTGTGTCGATTTCTATTATTTCAGAAAGAGACCCGAGATTCACGTCGCGATTTTGAAAGAAATTGCAAGATGCTTTAGGTACCAAACTACACTTTAGCATAGCTTTTCATCCGTAGACAAACGGTCAGTCTAAAAGAACCATTCAGATACTTGAGGATATGTTGAGATGTTGCGTCCTTGAGTTTGAAGGCACGTGGGAATGATACTTACCTTTGATTGAATTTGCTTATAATAACAGTTTTTAATCTAGTATCAAAATGGCACCTTACAAAGCTTTGTATGGCCGCAAGTGTCGTACACCATTGTACTGGACCAATCTCAGTGAAAACAAGATACATGGGGTTGATTTGATTAAAGAGACTAAACAGAAAGTGGCAGTAATCTGAGATAGTTTAAAAGTTGCATCAGATCGCCAAAAGTCATACGTGGATTTGCAACGTAAAGACATTGAGTTTCAGGTCAGAGACCGGATATTTTTGAAAGTTTCTCCGTAGAAGAAAGTACTTCGATTTGATCGAAAAGGCAAATTAAGTCCAAGATTCATCAGACCGTATGAGATCATCGAACGTGTTGGGCCTGTTGCTTATAAATTAAAGTTGCCTTCTAAATTAGAAAAGATACATAATGTATTCCATGTTTCAATGCTTTGTAGATATAGATCAGATCCTGTAACAGTTCGGTTTATACCCTAGTCAGAATAATGGTTTCGGGACCATAAATTTGAGTCTGAATAATATTTTAATATTATTTTTTATGCCATTGAGATGTGACTAAGCATGTGTTAAATTTTTGTAAGTTAATTTATCTGTCTGTGAGCTTAATTTGAATAAAGGATTGAATTGTATTAAATGCAAAACTTGCATGCTATATGTTAAAGTGCCTATGTGTTGTGGCTTTATAAAAGTGATTGCCTTAGGAAGCAATTAGACCACTATTTAATTAGTGGGTGAATGAAAGGCAAATATGCCCTTGTTATATGTTTGTTTTATTTATTAATTGAATGGATATTTTAGTAAAATGAATAATAATATGTTTGTAATAATAAACAAAAGAAAAGATGAATGCTATCATCTTATATTTGGGTGCCGAAATTGAAGAAAGAAAAAGAGAGAAATGTGCTAGGGCATTCGGCTTTATTTATGCAAGATTAAGGTATGTTTTTACTTCAGTTCTTGATAATTTCTACGTTTTTGTAATCACTGCTTCAAGTGCTATCCAACCCATGTTTCAATTTTGTGTTTTGATGATGTATGTGAAATATGCCATTGATGATTTTACAAGCTTTGTGATGTTTGAGAATGAAAAATGAAAGATTTGAGCTAGATGAACATGTTATGTTCTTGAAGTTTTGATGAATTTAGCTAAATAGGGCTAAATTGAGAAAATGTTAAATTGAAGGACTAAATTGGAAGTTTGATGAGAAATGTGGGCTTGTATGTGATGTATATGTATTCGACTAAGCTTGTGTATGCATTGATCTTGTGAAATTTGATGTTTTGAGTAAAATGGACTAGATTGATAAAATGTGCAAATATGAGGGCTAAGTTGCAAATAGCCCTAAATATGTGTTTGGATTTAATTGAATGAAATAGTGAATAAAAGGATAAATTCTGAATATGTTTAGATCAAGAACCGAGGAAAATGGACTTAGATCATAAGAAAGCGAAAATAACCGAGTAGCCATTTTCGTTCGATAAACCAAATCCGAGGTAAGTCACTATGCAAATAAACTTATCTGTATTGAATTGAATATATGTATTCATATGTCTATCGATGAAAAAGAATGAGTATGAGATGCTAAGTGCGTGAATTCTGAAATAAGTTCGATATAGTGATAAAGCCGAGAACTCCCGCACGAACCTAGGAATAGATAGGATTAGCTATGTCATGACATAGGTATCTATTTTGTTTTATCATGTAAGACCACGTCCGGGACTTTGGCGTTGATTTGAAATTTGTATAAGACCTCATCTGGAACGTAGGCATCGATATGAATTCTATGTAAAAGACCTCATCTAGGACGTAGGCATCGATAGGAGCTTCACGAGTAAGACCATGTCTGGGACATCGGCATCATATTAAATCGTATAAGACCCTGTCTGGGACAGAGGCATCGATATCTAAGTACATGTAAGACCTTGTCTGGGACGTTGACATTGTACGACTATTCCAAGCTTTCTAATCATCCTACTAGATTCCTATGGGTTCAACGGGCAAGACTATGATATGAATGTCAAATTGGAGCTATGAACAATTATGTGATATTAAGTTCGATTCAGGTACGTTGTCTATACACTATTTGTGCATGTAAGGTAAGTATCTAAGTGATCTTACTATGGTGATAAGTACATGGAATTTGTGATATGATGAGAACTATTTTGGCTAGATGAGCTATGTGTTCATATGATTCTTGAATGGTGAAAATGGCTAATGTGGTTAAAAGTGTATGAACCAAAACAAATATGTGAAAGTTGCCAAGTGATTGATATATGCTTTCCATACCAAGTTTATTTGTATATGACTTACTAAGCTTTTGGAAAGCTTACTCTACGTGTGTGTTTTCTCCGTTTTATAGGTTGTCGAATCTACTGAAGGCTCGGGATTGTCAAGGATCGTCATCACACTACAAAAACTTATTTTGGTACTCTTTTGGAAATGTATATAGCTAAATATGGCATGTATAGACTAGATATGTGTATATGTTTTTGGAAGTGAACTTAGCCATGTGTTTTGGCAAGTTTAATTTGGTAATATGCTTGAATGAATGTGATATATGATGCATATCTTGGTAAGGAGGAAGCTTATGAAATGACCAAGTTTTGAGTGAGCTATTTAATGAATTATGCTTGTAATGATATGAGCTTATTTCTTTGAAATCATCATGGTTGGAATTAGTATTGAGTGTATAAATTGAATGGTCAATTTGGTATGTTTTGGTTACCATATATGCAAGGTATGTGTGGATATATATATTGCTTGTAGGAAGACCCTAAGTGGGTGGCATATTGGCCTTGTAAAATGGCCTATAATGTCACACGGATGAAGCACACGGACGTGCCTAAGACCGTGGGTAAATTGGTAGAATGTGGCTTAAATTGCACATGGCCTCGACACGAGTGTGCTTGGTGGCCGTGTGAGAAATGGCAGTATGTGATCTATTAGTACACGGCCTTAACACACGGGCATGCTTGGTGACCTTGTTGATTTTGGCAGTATACTACCACGGAGAGGACACACGGAAGTGTCAAGTAGCCGTGGGTGAGGCATGACCTACCCCCACGGCCATGTGTCCCTTGTAGGTTAGAAAAGTTTCAAATTTTTATGAAATTACTTATGTGTTTCTGTTTAGTTCTGACTCAGTTTATAAGCATGCTTAGGGTCTTAATGATCTACTTAAGGGACACCATGTTTGGTATTGTTGAATGCATGTATGATTAATTCTATAAATGTTTTTGATCTGTCTGGTAACACCTTTAACCTTATTTCGGTGACAATTTTTAGGTTAGGGGCTTTACATTTGGTTGGTATCAGAGCTACGGTTTAGTCAATTCTCGGACTAGCGTAGCGTGTCAGAGTCTAGCTATACATGCCATATATTTGAGCTGTGATAGTGTGATGAATCTGACATGTAAAATGTTATTTACGCATAGCAATGGATCTCGAAAAGCGTGGTGACGACGTGAAAGTAATCGCTTTGCTCCGCAAGGGATAGCCCTACGATTTGAGGCCATTCTGACGGTCGGGGGAGAAGCTAAACAAGCTTTCTTCTAGGTGATGAGGAAGTGGTTCACTCAATTCATGAGAAATAACCCGACTATTTCACAACCTCCGCCCCCAGTTAATCCCCCTCAAACTACAGTTGTGCCACCGGTTGTGTATACGAATCAGTTAAATAAGCCTCTGGTTGACAAGATCCGTAAGTATGAAATTTGAAGAGTTACGAGCTACCAATAATGATGATGCTAAAAAGCTAAATTCTGGATTGAAAATACTATTCGGGTATTTGTTGAGATGTCTCTGACTCCAGAAGAATGCATAAAATGTGTTGTATCGTTACTTCGAGATGCGACTTATCGATGGTGGAAAACCTTAATTTTTGTTGTTCCTAGAGAACGAGTTACATGGGATTTCTTTCAGATTGAGTTCCAAAGAAATATATTAGTGAGAGATTCATCGATCAGAAACGAAAAGAATTTTTAGAGCTTAAACAAGGCCGAATGACTGTCACTGAATATGAATGAGAGTTCGTGCGACTAAGTCAATATGCCCGAGAGTGTATATCTTTCGAAGCTATAATGTGCAAAAGATTCGAAGATGGTCTTAATGAAGATATCCACTTGCTAGTCGGGATATTAGAAATAAAAGATTTTGTTACACTCGTTGATCGAGCATGCAAAGCTGAAGCACTTGGGGAAGATAAAAGAAAAGCTGAAACTGAAGCCCGAGATATGAGAAAGAGATTTCAGAACAAATCATTTCAATCTACTCTGAAGAGATTTAGAGATGATCAAAGTCGTTCTAGGGATAACGTGAGACATTTGAACAAGACCCGAGATAGATTACAAATGAGCTCCAAAATCCCAGTAACTTCTGTGACCAGTGTTGGTAATGTTCGATCTGAGAGACTTGAATGTAAACATTGCAGAAAGAGGCATCCGGGAAGCTACAGATTAAATGATAAAGCTTGCTTTAGATGTGGATCGCTTGATCATTTTATCCTTGATTGTCCTGAGTCTGTTAAGCCAGAGACTGTTCAGAATCTGAGACTTGAAGATACATCTGGGAGGGGTAGACCTTCAAAGAATACAAGAAATGTTAGTGGTAGTCAGAGGTGCACGAGAGACACTGTGGTAAGATTTGAAGCTAGAGCGCCTGCCAGAGCATATGCTATCCGAGCTCGTGAAGAAGCTTCATCACCTGATGTTATAACGGGTACTTTTATTGTTTATGATACTTCTGTGATTGCTTTGATAGACCCTGGTTCTATGCATTCGTACATATGCATGAATTTAGTATATAGTACGACTTTGCTTGTAGAGTCTACTAAATTTGCTATAAAAGTATCGAACCTCTTAGGTAAAAGTGTCTGGTTGACAAAGTATGCAAGAATTATTCGTTAATGTTCCGAGATATCTATTTTCCTACTGATCTAATGCTACTACCATTTGATGAATTCGATATTATTTTGGGAATGGATTGGTTGTTTATGCATGATGCCGTTGTGAATTGTGAAAGAAAGAATATAGATTTAAGAAGTCAGAAGGATGAGATTGTATGGATTGAGTCTAATGATTTACATGGATTACTTGGTGTGATATCCGTTTTGAAAGCTCAGAGTTATGTGAAAAAGAGGTATGAATCATATTTTGCTTATGTGATTGATTCAAAAGTATCCAAGAAGAAAGTTGAATCAATACCCATTGTTTGTGATTTTTCTAATGTGTTCCTCGAAGAGTTACTGGGATTACCTACTATTCGTGAAGTTGAATTTGGTATTGAGTTGTTGATTGGTACAACACCTATTTCGATAGCTCCGTATAGAATGGCACCAATGGAGTTGAAAGAGTGAAAGTCACAGTTACAAGAATTGACTGATAGAGGGTTTGCTAGACCCAGTTTTTCTCCTTGGGGTGCTCCTGTTCTGTTTGTGAAAAAGAAAAATGGCACGATGAGAATGTGTATCGATTAACGTCAGTTGAATAAGGTGACTATAATGAACAAATATCCTTTTCCCAGAATTGATGATTTGTTTTATCAGTTAAAAAGAGCTTCTGCGTTTTCCAAGATTGATTTAAGATCAGGATACTACCAATTGAGAGTTAAAGATTCAGATATTCCGAAAATTGCTTTTAGAGCGAATACGGGCATCATGAGTTTTAGTTATGCCATTCGGACTAACCAATGCTCCTACTATTTTAAGGACTTGATGAACAAAATTTTCGCATCAGATCGGATCAATTTGTTGTTGTATTCATTGATGACATTTTGATTTACTCACGTGATGAGAATGAGCATGCAGAACATTTGAAAATTGTGTTGCAAACTTTGAGAGAAAAGCAATTGTACGTAAAATTCAGCAAATGTGAATTCTGGTTGAATGAGGTCAGTTTTCTAGGGCATATTGTGTCAGCTTTTGGGATTCGTGTTGATCCAAGCAAGATTTTTGCTATTCTGAATTGGAAACCTTCGAAGAACGTGTCCAAAGTTCATAGTTTTCTAGGTTTAGCCGGTTATTACCGCATATTTGTTAATGGCTTCTCGACTATAGCTACTCCGTTGACTAGATTACTTCAGAAAGATGTCGATTTGAATGATGTCAGAAAAGTTTTGACCAGTTGAAAACTTTCTTAACAGAAGCTCCAGTGTTAATACAGCCAGAATCGGGTAAAGAATTTGTTGTTTACAGTGATGCTTCGTTAAACGGTCTGGAATGTGTTTTAATGCAAGAGGGCAAAGTGGTAGCTTATGCTTCAAGACAATTAAAGCTTCATGAAAAGAATTATCTGACACACGACCTTGAGCCCGCTGCGATTGTGTTTGCACTTAAAATTTGGCGTCATTATTTGTACTGTGAGAAATGTCATGTGTTTTCAGATCATAAAAGTCTGAAATATCTAATGACCCAGAAAGATTTGAACCTACGTCAAAGAAGATGGTTAGAACTATTAAAAGATTACGAGCTTGTGATAGATTATCATCCGGGTAAAGTAAACGTGGTTGCTGATGCATTGAGTAGAAAGTCATTGTTTGCACTGCGTGCTTTGAATGCTCAGTTAGATTTGTTTGATGATAGTTTTGTGATAGCTGAATTGAGAGCAAAACCGTTATTTGTACAGCAAATATGTGATGCTCAGAAGGATGATAATGAATTGTTGTTGAAATGAGCTCAATGTGAATTGAATTCTGAATCTGAATTTTGAGTTGTTGATGATTGTTTGAGATTCTGAGATCGAATCTGTGTTCCAAAAAATTCGGAGCTGATTCAATTGATTTTGGGTGAAGCACATAACGATTGCCTATCATCCATCCGGAAGTACAAAATGTATCATGATTTGAAGCAACACTATTGGTGATGCGGCATGAAATGAGACATTTCGACTTTGTTTCAAAATGTTTAGTTTGTCGACAAGTGAAAGAAGAACATCAAGTTACATGCAGGTTATTCTGACCAATTTTGATTCCTGAATGGAAATGGGATAAAGTAACTATGGACTTTGTTTCTGGGTTGCCTCTGAATCCGAGAAAGAAGGATACGATATGGGTCGTAGTTGACTGATTAACTAAATCTGCCCATTTTATTCCCGTAAGATCTGACTACTTGCTTGAAAGATTAGCTGAGCTTTATATTTTTGAGATTGTGAGATTGCACGGGGTGCCACTATCCATTGTGTCAGACAGAGATCCGAGATTTACATCGCGATTCTGGAAGAAGTTGCAAGAAGCTTTAGGCACTAAATTGCATTTCAGTACAACTTTTCATCCGTAAACAGATGGTCAACCCGAGCAGATCAATCGGATTCTAGAGGATATGGTAAGATGTTGTATATTAGAGTTTAATGGTTCGTGGGAACAATACCTGCCATTGATTGAATTTGCGTATAACAGTAGTTTTTAGACGAGCATTAAATGGCACCATATGAAGCCTTGTATGGACGTAAATGTTGTACACCTCTATATTGGATTGAGCTCAGTGAGAATAAGTTATACGGGGTCAATTTGATAAAAGATACCGAACAAAAAGTGAAACTGATTCAAGATTGTTTGAAAGCGGCATCCGATCATCAGAAGTCCTATACAGACTTAAAACAAAAGGATATAGAATTTGAGATCGGCGACAAAGTATTTCTGAAAGTGTCTCCGTGAAAGAAAGTGCTCTGATTCAGACGTAAAGGTAAGTTAAGTCAGAGATTCATCGGACCATATGAGATCATTGAGCGTGTTGGGCTGTTGCATATAGATTGAAGTTACCTCGAACTAGAAAAGATTCACAATGTATTTCACGTTTCGATGCTCCGTAGATATCGGTCAGATCAGTCACATGTGATTGCCCCGACTGAAATTGAAATCTGATCTGATATGACACACAAAGAGGAACTGATCCGTATCTTAGCTCATGAAGTAAAAGAGTTAAGAAACAAGAAAATTCCATTAGTGAAAGTATTGTGGAATCGACACGGATTAGAAGAGGCTACGTGGGAGCCTGAAGATTCAATGAGATAGCAACATCTGAATCTATTTAACGGTAAGATTTTCGGGGACGAAAATCCCTAAGGGGGAGAATTGTAACAGTCTAGTTTATACCCTAGTCGAAATAGTGGTTTTGGGACCACAAACGAGTCTAAATAATATATTAATATTATTTTTTGTGCCATTGAGATGTGACTAAGCATGTGTTAAATTTTTGTAAGTTAATTTATCTGTCTGTGAGCTTAATTTGAATAAAGGATTGAATTGCATTAAATGCGAAACTTGCATGCTATATGTTAAAGTCCCTATGTGTTGTGGCTTTATAAAAGTGATGGCCTTAGGAAGCAATTAGACCACTATTTAATTAGTGGGTGAATGAAAGGCAAATATGCCCTTGTTATATGTTTGTTTTATTTATTAATTGAATGGATATTTTACTAAAATGAATAATAATATGTTTGTAATAATAAACAAAAGAAAAGATGAATGCTATCATCTTATATTTGGGTGCCAAAATTGAAGAAAGAAAAAGAAGAGAAATGTGCTAGGGCATTTGGCTTTATTTATGCAAGATTAAGGTATGTTTTTACTTCGGTTCTTGATAATTTCTACGTTTTTGTAATTGTTGCTTCGAGTGCTATCCAACCCATGTTTCAATTTTGTGTTTTGATGATGTATGTTGTAACATCCTTAAATCGGGATCTTTGCATTTTATCTGCTTGCATGCAAATAGTATGGGTGCCATGCTAGTTTAGGCTATTTTAGGCTCTAGGCATGAGCTAGGGATAGGCTAGAGCCTTAGCAAAATTGTTGTTTTTGGGTACTTAGAAGGGGGAGCTATTTGAGTTAGGGTTTAAGGGTAGCTAGTGGTAGGTTGTGACGCAAGGAGTGCCTTAGTAAAGTGGCAAGGGGGCGCCACTTAAGGCTTAGTGAAGTGACGCCTCAGGGGAGTGAGGGAGCCTTCGTTCGAGCAGTAGAAATCCCCTTTCTACTTGTTATTTTTGACGCCAGGACAAGGGAGAGTTGCACTTAGGTAGGACTTTGGTGGATGAGTGTTGAAAGAGTCAATAGATTCAAATAAGTGAAAGAGAGAAATCTGAAGAGTTGGAAACATTCAAACAGATTTGAATGTGTGGTCAGGAGGAAATTGTGGAGGAAAAAGGGGGATGGACACTTGAGCTTAGAGTTGGCCGTATGTCAAAAACTAAGGGAGAGGAAGAAATCGGTTTGGGGTAGCTTAAGGGGGTGCCGAATTTTAATAGTAACTTAGGAGAGCATTTTCAGCTAACTAAGAAAGGCTAAGAGCATTCTTTTGCTCCATCTCTTTTTGTCAAACCGAAATACCCCATAGCACCTTTGTTGTGTTTTCTTTTCTCTTGGGAACCTAAATTGAAATCTCTCCTAAATTTCTTCTCGTTTCTTTTTCTTCTCTCTACTTCTTTTGTGTTTGGCCAAATCCACCTTGCTCTCCACTCATCGTTTGTGATTCATTTTCTTGCTATTTCCTTAAGAACCGAAACCTCATCTACCATTCTTCCTCTTCATCTTTTTCACTTTTAGTTTGTTGTTAGTCGAATTCTTCTAAAAGCTTCATCCTTTGCCGAATCCTCTGCTACTCTTCTCTTCTCATTCAACACTTTAGCCGAATACTTCTTGCCATAATCACCTTGGTTGCCGAAATCTATTTTCCCTTCTCTGGTTCTCAAAGTCGAAATCTCAACCCATAATCAAGTAAGATCTCTTTGCTTTCTCCTTTCTTTTTCTTCTCTTTCTTTCCCTTTTGGTTTATGGCCGAATCTCCCTAAGATTCACACATCTCTGTTCTCTATTTTGATTGCTAGGGGAAGGAAAGCCTAAACCCCTATGTGTTTTGTAGAGGGTCTATACGTCTAGTTTCATTTTCTTATTTGGTCTCCCTTTTGTTTTAGCCTTTGCCGAATCTTGCTGGAGAGTGATCGAGTTTATCAAGAAGGTAAGGGGTGATTTCTTTATTTTTTATTATCTAGTTCAGGTTTTCATGCCAAAGCCGAATGGCTACTTGGCCTAATGGTATGTTGTTTGGCCGAATGAAGGAGGGGTGACACACTCAATTGGTTTTGGGATTCGTTGGTCTGTGGATTAGATCTTGAGCCTCGGGATTTGTCGATCTAGGTAAGAGCCTTCGCTTTAAGTGATGTGCTACTCTTTTAGATTTAATCTTGTTGCTTTAACCCGATTTAGTGACCAAGGATTATTATGGACTCAATTCCGATAGCGTTAGGAGGGTTGGATCGGTGAACCCACCCTAAGTTCAAGCGAGGCGATGTCGGCGGTGAGGATTGGCCCGAGAGTTGTGGGCCACCTACGAATAGGAAAATAGGCGGATAAGCGGTAGTGTCGGTTAACGACAGTGTCGACGTAGAAAGCGTAGTGTTACGAGTAATCTGGTGTGTAGCTCTTACACACTTTCTTTGTTTAATATGCTATTTGTTATGTGTTGATAAAAGCCGATATAATGGCAGAGATCACAAATTTACCTGTGTGGGTAAAAGCAAGGATGCCGGGTAAGTTGCTATGGCTGCAAACGTTAATTGCATCTATTGGAATCTATCAGTGCCATGTTATTTTACATATATTATTCTATATGATAAGCATGATAATTCTTGGTGGCAAACATGTACATGAGAAATGGGTGATGAGAGGAGGGGGAAGGAATATTTTCAGACTGTCACATGTGGTTAGGTACCACACAGTGGGTTGGCCTCGCTTACAATGATATTGAAACACCCCAAACCCGGCCCACGGGTCTTGACCGGTTCTGGTATGTTCCCCGGTGTAAGCCGTTTCAAATTCTTTTGTTACTTGGGAAAAACTTGTGTGTTTTGAAAGAAAGATTGTTTTGGGTTGGGCTTGACATGAAAACAAGTTTATTTCATTATTAAAAATCCTTTACTTTAGGTGACAAAACGTTTGGGCTTTATTTTTAAAAAACTAGATTTACTTAATCTTTTAATAAATAAAAGTTTGTAAATTAAAAGCAGAATAAAGTAATTCTACTAATTACTTATTACATCAAATAATTTCCAAAATTTAAAGTCAAAATACTTAAAGTAAAATAGTCCAAATAAAAGAAATCTGAACTTCACATGGCCTCCACTAAGCATCTGTAAATGGGGTCCATCCTTGGTCATCACACGAAAAGTAATCCCTAGCAGGGTGAGTCAATGCACTCGGTGTGTAACCAACACTAAAATTAACATTTCGGGCATACAATATCATACATGTTCATAAAGCATTTAAACAATATGATGTAACCCAACCCAAACCTATATGCCATCCGCTACACACCACCGTACCATCACACTGCACAGTAGGGACTACAAAGTCAACCCTCCATCCGCTACACACCATCGAAGGCGATCGTTGCGGTCTAGCCCATATAAAATTTGTGGCATAGCCACGATATAATTGTGTCATGAGACACCACATTGAGATAATGTAACAAAAGTTACCACATTGGATAATGTGACCGAAGTCACCACATTTAGATAATGTGACCAAGTCACCACATTCAAATAGTGAGGCGAAGTCATCACATTCACTTCCCCTTCTCAAATAACCCGAATGCCCCATATTATTCATATCATGCATGTCATACTTAAATTCACATTCATGTCACTTTTCACATGTTAAGTATAACATATTTAAGTAATCCTAGTAGGAGTAGGAAAGCGTGCCTTAGTACTTTGTACCATAGTATGGTACCTTAGCCATATTCACATTCTTATAAACATGCACATTTAATTTAAAACATAGCCATGAACATATTAAAACTTAGGGTAGGGTACACACGATTAAACAACGATTTCACTCGAAATCCAGAAATTCGATCTCTTGCTTTAGGTTTTAATGCCTACATTAAGCCAACATGGTAATATTTAGCAAAGGCCTATTGACCATAAAACCAAATCCTAGTAGGATTTGTGTACTTACCTTAATGCTTGGATTGAATAAAAAATCAAATCCCAAAACTTGTATTCTTCCCTTTGAAATCGGCAAATCACTAGATCCCTTGAATCGGTTAGTTTTCGACTTAAAACACATAATAATAGATCTACTACAAAAATAAGGTCTTGGCGAATATTCATAGTCACTTACCTTAAGGATCTTAAATCCGAAATTCACCGAATAACTAGGGAACACATGACCTATGGTGTACCTTGGAAAAAGAACTTCTCCTTCCATGATTCACCAAGATTAATAATCGAAATTAGTCCCTAAATTTCGATAAGTCTAAAATATAAAAGAATGGAAACTAAACTTGGATCTTACCCTTATTTGAAGGAATTGATTGCACCTTCACTTCAACCTTGAGAGATTGGCTATGGCTAAATGATGCTCTCACAACTTTCGGCTTTTGGAGGATTAGAAAGAAAGAGAAGGAAGACTAAAGCGTGGGAATTCGGTGAGAGAGGAGAATCCTTAGAAATTGGCAAAGGAAGAATGAATGAATGAATAAATGGCCTTCTTTCCTTTTATAGCCAAAATTACTAGGCTAGAGTCCCCTACTTGGCCACCACTCTTCCTATGTGATAATTATCACTTTATCAAAAGAATTAATCCAACAATTATCTCCTAATTAGCCAAAATTCTAAAGGAAATAAAACTCCTCTTTTAAGAGCCCACATGCCGTCCACCTCTCTGCTCTTTGTAGCAAAATAAAACTTCTTTTATTTGCTTCCTAAGTGACTCGATCCACAGCCCAAATACACTTGCATGTGGCGCCATTTCAGAGGTCCTAAGTGGCATCTCAAGCCATTTTCCAAGCCCAATTGTGTGTCAAATTTCACATACTTTTCTCTTAAGGCCACCTTGCCTTAATTTCCTCTTTAAACTTTAAAACTCGACATTTCTAAGTCATTTCTAAGTTTCCAAAATTTTCGTTTGGCTCTTTAAACTTGACATTTCCTAGGTTTCCAAAATGTTCACTTTCCTCTTTTAACTTAGGTTTCCAAAATGTTCACTTTCCTATTTTACGTAGGTTTCCAAAATGTTCACTTTCCTATTTTACTTAGGTTTCCAAAATGTTAACTTTCCTCTTTTTGAAACTTAACATTTCTAAATCATTTCCTTACATTTCCTATTTCCAAAAATGTTCACTTTGAACTTAACATTTCCGTACATTTCCATACATTTCCTTACATTTCCATACATTTCCATACATTTCCATACATTTCCTTACATTTCCATACATTTCCATACATTTCCATACATTTCCTTACATTTCCAAGGTTCTAAAAATGCACACCACATATCACGATAAACATGCTATTTCATAAAATTAAGCAAAAATACACACAATGGGATTGAACCTCTTCCCTCAAAGTACTTCACTTGATGCCATAACCCTTGCACCTTAGGTGGCGTCCCTTGCCACTTTTCCACATCACTTCTTGCTTTCAACTTAAAACCAATAATTGTCCAAAGCTTTCTCTTCCATCCTAGGATTTTAAAACCCTTAATTCACTTAGAACCTTTGCCAAAACCTACTACTCATGAATTATGCACAAGCGCATAACCCTAATCTAGGATGTTACAGTTCTACCCTCTTTAAAAATAATTTAGTCCTCGAAATTACTTACTAACGATCGTACAATCCTTCTCACGCACTATGCTTACTTCACAAGACTCGATCTTAATAGAACCATCATACTTTCCGGGCACAATCTCTAAGTTCACGTAGAACTTATTTCTAACGTCATGATTTAATCGATTAAGAAGTTTTATGTATTAAAAAATTTTGTTTCAGCGATTAACAGCGAAGAAGTTTTATGGAAAGAATTTTTAGAAGTGGTTCTTTCGTATTCATACATGCATGCACAGTCTTTACATTCATACATCCATCAATCAATTATGAACTTTCGTTCATTCGGAGAAATGTTGTAGTTTTCATTGTTGTTGTTTTCCACTACCGGGGGTATTTTCGTAATTTTTCCTCTGAGGTATTTTCATAATTTGTCAAAATAAGGTTCCTTGGTGATGTTGTCAATAAGGGTATTTTGGTAATTTTGAAATCTGGGCTTTGAAAATTTTGAAATTACGAGGTATTCGATTATAACGAGGTAAATTTGTAAATCTCAATAAATCAAGGGTATTTCAAAATTTGCAAAACTTGAGGTTTTTTTTTTTGAGAATTTGTTTTTCCAAATCGGTGATGTTGCAAAAATTTTGAAAATTAGGGTCATTTTGGTAATTTTGTCAATCGGGGGTAATTACGTAAATTTTCAAATCAGGGTATTTGGGACTTTCGCAAAATAGGGTTTTAAATACTTTAACAAAGTGAGGAAATTTTATTGAAATCAAGGGTAATAAGGTAAATTTAAAACCAAGGGCATTTTGAAGATTTCTAATTTGAGGTACTTCATTGATTTTCCCTTACGAGGTATTTTGGTCATTTTGCAAATCGGGGATATTTTGTAAATTTCTTTCTATAATCAAGGTATGTTGATATTTTGTAAATTTAGGGTTCCTTTAAGTAAAGTAATGAAATTTTGATAAGAACTATGGGTATTTGGAAATTTCATAAACCAAGGGCATTTGTAATTTTACCACTAGGAGTATTTTAGTAAATTTGTAAGTCGAAATATTTCATGAAAATTTATAAAATAATCTTTTCAAATCAAGAGGTAATTTAGAAATTTTAAAACTAGGGTTTCCATAAAAATCTGCTAGTCCCTTTCGGGTTTTAGTTAGGGTTTTAGCAGTGTATAAATCCTCTTGGTTAGAGTGAGCAGTAGCTCGCGCACTGGTAGGATTCGAGTGGAGAGGAGGTGAGTCACTCGGATGCTTAAATACCAAGCTCCCACGAAACCAATCCTGAACATGCGTACCATGGTTGCCACACCCTAACTTCGGCGACTCAACCACGGTTTGTTTAATTAGATATTTAAGTCTTATGTATTTGTTGGGGTACACTAGTCCTAGGGGTTCAAACACTTATTAGACTAATCTCGTTGCCATAAAAGCCCATACATTTCACATATTCAAATCACTTGAAGTCGAGAAGTACTTACATGGTGGACTGCGGGTCGGAGACTTAGTGGGCCATGCCAGAAAAACCTAAAAATTTTTAAGAAAATTCCTTTTGGGCTTACTTTGGAAAACGTTTTGGGCCTTAAACCCAAGGCCGAGAGTTTAAAACTGGGCTCTGATACCAAACTGAAACACCCCAAACTCGACCCACGAGTCTTGACCGGTTCTGGTATGTTCCCCGGTGTAAGCCGTTTCAAATTCTTTTGTTACTTAGGAAAAACTTGTGTGTTTTGAAAGAAAGATTGTTTTGGATTGGGCTTGAGATGAAAACAAGTTTATTTCATTATTAAAAATCCTTAACTTTATGTGACAAAACGTTTGGGCTTTATTTTTAAAAACTAGATTTACTTAATCTTTTAATAAATAAAAGTTTGTAAATTAAAAAGCAGAATAAAGTAATTCTACTAAGGACTTATTACATCAAATAATTCCCAAAATTTAAAGTCAAAATGCTTAAAGTAAAATAGTCCAAATAAAAGAAATCAACTTCACATGGCCTCCATTAAGCATCTGCCACTAGGCCCATCACTTGGTCATCACACGAAAAGTAATCCCTAGCAGGGGTGAGTCAACAGACTCAATGTGTAACCAACACTAAAATTAACATTTCAGGCATACAATATCATACATGTTCATAAAGCATTTAAACAATATGATGCAACCCAACCCAAACCTATATGCCATCCACTACACACCACCCGTACCATCACACACACAGTGGGGACTACTAACTCAACCCTCCATTCGCTACACACCATCGAAGGCGATCATTGCGGTCGGCGTGCTAATCGCCCATATATAAAATTCGTGGCATAGCCACCGATAATTGTGTCATGAGACACCACATTGAGATAATGTAACAAAGTTACCACATTGAGATAATGTGATCGAAGTCACCACATTAGATAATGTGACCAAGTCACCACATTCGAGATAGTGAGGCGAAGTCATCACATTCACTTCCCCTTTCTCAAATAACCCGAATGCCCATATTATTCATATCATGCATGTCATACTTAAATTCACATTCATGTCACTTTTCACATGTTAAGTATAACATATTTACGTAATCCTAGTAGGAGTAGGAAACGTACCTTAGTACTTTGTACCATAGTATGGTACCTTGGATTCACATTCTTATAAACATGCACATTTAATTTAAAACATAGCCATGAACATATTAAAACTTAGGGTAGGGTACACACTGATTAAACAACGATTTCACTCAAATCCAAAATCCAATCTCTTGCTTTGGGTTTTAATGCCTACATTAACCAACATGGTAATATTTAGCAAAGGCCTATTAAATATAAAACCAAATTCTAGTAGGATTTGTGTACTTACCTTAATGCCGATTGCATAAAAAATCAAATCCCAAAAACTTGTATTCTTCCCTTTGAAATCGGCAAATCATTAGATCCCTTGAATCGAGTTAGTTTTCACTTAAAACACATAATAATAGATCTACTACAAAAATAGGGTCTTGGCGAATATTCATAGTCACTTACCTTAAGGATCTTAAATCCGAAATTCACCGAATAACTAGGAACACGCTGACCTATGGTGTACCTTCCGGAAAAGAATTTCTCCTTCCATGATTCATAAGATTAATAATCAAAATTAGTCCCTAAATTTCGATAATCTAAAATATAAAAGAATGGAAACTAAACTTGGATCTTAACCTTATTTGAAGGAATCGATTGCACCTTCACTTCAACCTTGAGAGATTGGCTATGGCTAAATGATGCTCTCACAACTTTCGACTTTTGGAGATTAGAAAAAAAAGAAGGAAGAACAAAAGCTGTAGGAATTTGGTGAGAGAGGAGAATCTGCTTAAGAAATTCGGCAAAGGAAGAGTGAATGAATGAATGAATGGCCTTCTTTCCTTTTATAGCCAAAATTGCTAGGCTAGAGTCCCTACTTGGCCACCACTCTTCCTATGTGATAATTATCACTTTATCAAAAGAATTAATCCAACAATTATCTCTAATTAGCCAAAATTCTAAAGGAAATAAAACTCCTCTTTTAAGAGCCCACATGCAGTCCACCTCTCTGCTCTTTGTAGCAAAATAAAACTTCTTTTATTTGCTTCCTAAGTGACTTCGATCCACAGCCCAAATACACTTGCATGTGGCGCCATTTTCAAGGGTCCTAAGTGGCATCTCAAGCCACTTTTCCAAGCCAATTGTGTGTCAAATTTCACATACTTTTTCTCTTAAGGCCACCTTGCCTTAATTTCCTCTTTAAACTTTAAAACTCGACATTTCTAAGTCATTTCTAAGTTTCCAAAAATTTTCATTTGGCTCTTTAAACTTGACATTTCCTAGGTTTCCAAAATGTTCACTTTCCTCTTTTAACTTAGGTTTCCAAAATGTTCACTTTCCTATTTTACTTAGGTTTCCAAAATGTTCACTTTCCTATTTTACTTAGGTTTCCAAAATGTTAACTTTCCTTTTTGAAACTTAACATTTCTAAATCATTCCTTACATTTCCTATTTCCAAAAATGTTCACTTTGAACTTAACATTTCCTTACATTTCCATACATTTCCTTACATTTCCATACATTTCCATACATTTCCATACATTTCCTTACATTTCCAAGGTTCTAAAATGCACACCACATATCACAATAAACATACTATTTCATAAAATTAAGCAAAATGCACACAATGGGATTGAACCTCTTCCTCAAAGTACTTCACTTGATGCCATAACCCTTGCACCTTAGGTGGCATCCCTTGCCACTTTTCCACATCACTTCTTGTTTTAACTTAAAACCAATAATTGTCCAAAGCTTTCTCTTCCATCCTAGGATTTTAAAACCCTTAATTCACTTCCAAACACTGCCAAAACCTACTACTCATGAATTATGCACAAACACATAACCCCTAATCTAGGATGTTACAGATATTGTGACTAAGTCTTAGTGGTTTGGAACCACCAGTGGTTAGGTACCACATATCTATATTTTTGTGACTCGTCCCAGTGGGTTGGTACCACAGTGGGTTGGCCCCACATATCGAGATAAGGGATCGTCACCCGTGGTTAGGCATCACATAGTAGGTTAGCCCTACTAATGATTATTTGTGACTTCGGTCACCAGTGGTTTGGAACCACCAATGGTTAGGTACCACCAGTGACTAGGTGCCATAAGGGGTAGAATTGAGAGTTCGGTTGGATAGGTTGGATGGGTTGCAGGACATACATATTGGCATATGAAACTGTGTAAAAGTTTAATACCTTCGGGACGGGGATTTACACACTGAGTCTTGATGACTCACCCTTTCAATTATCATTTTGCAGGTAATTCCTAGACTGTAGATATGGAGCCAAGAGGACTCGAGGTGGCCATGCTCAAGATTACGTTTCTTTTATTTTAAATGGTTATTTCGAATTTATTTTATTTTAATTTGGGTTATCAGTTATGTAATAAGGCCACTTAGTTTTTCTTTGGGACTACTCTTTTGGGTAGAATTTCTTTACAATTTTGTTTAATTTTTGAAAGCATGCTTAGTAAGTTATAAATGGACATTTTCAAAACTAAATAAACTTTCAGGATTTTTCCTAATTTTTGTCCTCGTGTAATAGATTAACTAGTAATAACAACCTAGCCACTCTAATATCTTAAGACTAAGGGTTAAAATGTTTTTTCAGTTTATACAATATGTATACTGGGTTCTCCCGTAAAAGCAAAGGTTTACTTTCCAACTTGAGCCGACAAATGGGTTTTCAAATGTTTTCTTCCCTGTAACATACCAGATTCAGTCGTAGCGTTTTGACCAAGTTTGGGGTGTTACAATTGTGGTATCAGAGCCTGGTTCAAAAGCTCGGTTGTGGGTATAAGGCCCAAGATAATTTCAATAAAAGGATTTGTAAAATGATTTTTGGGGAGATACATATTTGAAAGAGCATGGCACCTAAGTCTCCGGCACCGATCCACCAGTAAGTATCCTAATCCCTGATGAGATATATATGCGTGATAGGGTTAATGGGTTTAAAGGGACGTAGATAGATATGTTAGGGTTTATGGACCTTAGGCCTAGTTACACAAACTCCTGCATAAAATTTAACTTCCCTAAATAAATATGTGTGTGAGCAAGGTAGAAGGACTAGGGTGTGGTAATAGGCATACGCATGTCTAGGATTGGATTCAGGAAGAGCTTGGTATTTAAGCAGTCCTAGTGACTCACCTCCTCTTTACTGGGATCCTACCTGGTGCGTAGTGACTGTTCACCTTAATCGTGAGGACTTGTTAACAGGCCAAAATTTTAACTAAAACCCGAAAGGGACTCGTACCCTACTTTTGCAAAATTACTTATATAACCCTAATTTGTAAAATTACCAAAATACCCCTACTTTATAAAATTACCATAATACCCCTGGTTTATGAAATCATCAAAAGACCCCTACTTTATGAAATTATCAAAATACCCCTGATTTATAAAATTACTGAAATACCCCTAATTTGCAAAATTACCAAAATACCCCTGGATTGCAAAATTACTAAAATACCCTCGATTTGTAATATTACCAAGATACCCCTATTTTGGAAAATTATAAAAATACCCTTGTAGGTTAACATTACGAAAATACCCCTAGGTAGTGAAATGATGAAAATGCCCTTAGGCAATGAATGTGGGTCCATGAAGGTACTGGTGTGGTTGATGCATATGTGTGGTGTTCCATTGGATGCTGATTGAGTAAGAACTCCAGAACTAGGGAATACCGACTTAAGAAACAAACTATGTAGGCATAGTTCAAATTCAAAAGAACCACTATTAAAAACTTCTTTCCATAAGATAGTCCGTTGTTAACCATTGAAAGAAAAAGGTATTAACCCATGAAATTTCTAATCAGATTAAATCGCGAACGGTAGAATGAGCACTCGAGGTCATGGGCGTATTGCACGCGGACGAGGTATGGGTAGGACAACTATGTCGAAACCTATAGGGTCCAGTTATGGGTTAGAGAATGAGGTACCGCTGCCATCAGTTGTAGGCGTCGATTATCAGGAACAGGTAGGTGGTGATGATACAGTATCGCAAGCTATGCTGCGAGTCCTAGAGAGAGTTACTGGAGTAGGCATAGGGATAGGGACTCAGAAATCTATGCCTGAACGACTCCGAGCTAATGGAGCAGAAGTATTAAGGGGTGTTTCTAGGGTGGCTCCTAGTACAACTGAGTATTGGTTGGAGTTGACTGAGCATATAATGGATGATTTGGACTTCACGATCAATGAAAAATTGAAAGGGGTAGTGCCTCTTCTCCGGGATGAGTCTTATCAGTGGTGGCTCACGGTCAGGGATGGTGCGGTGGCCGATGATCTCACTTGAGATTTCTTTAGGGCAGCTTATCAGAGGAAGTACGTCGAGTCTAGTTACATAGATGCATAGCATAGGGAACTTTTAAACCTAGTGTAGGGGAGTAAGTCAGTATCTAAATACGAGGCATAATTCTTAAGGTTGAGCTGTTATGCTCGGGGTATTGTGGCTACGGAACATGAGCGCAGTGTCAGGTTTGAGGACGGGCTGAGAGATGAGTTATAGGTGTTGATTGCTCCACAGTGAGAGAGGGATTTATTGTCTTGGTGGAGAAAGCGAAAATAGCTGAGGAGGTGAAACGAATCGAGAGGCAGAATCTGAGTAAGAATAAGGAAAGGAAGAGTTTTGGGCCATCAGGATCTGCTGGGAATCCTCAAAAAAGGGCTAGATTTGGTGGACCGAGTTCAGGTGCAAGGCCTACTGCTGCTACTTAGTGGCCATCACGGTGTGTTTGATGTGGAAAGTCTCATTCGGGGAATGTTGGACGAGTGTGAGAGGGTGTTTGAGTCTTGGTCGATGGATCACGGATAAGGGATTGTCCGCGGAGGCTAGTCGAGGATTGATCGAGGTTAAGGATGTACTCAATTCAATAGAGATGATCGCAACCCCAAAGGGTCGAGGTTTATCGAGGGAGGTAATGGTAGCAGGCGAGTAGTGAAGCACCGGCGTAGAGTCTTGGGAATCTTGATGCAAAGCGATCAGGTTGGTCTCGTAGTGAGGCGTCGAGAGGAGGTGGCCTTGCCGGACGTCATAACCCAGCGTTCTTAATTTTGGATTGCCTTATACTCCTTTGATAGATGTTGGTTTGGCGCTCTCTATGTTGCTAGTAGTATAGTGGGAACTCGAACATAGCATCTGAGACTTCTTCTAGGAGATGACTGTCGACCCTTTAGGTCACTCTGTAGAAGTAAACAAATCGTATAGGGATGTACCCCTAGAACTTCAAGGGGTAGTGTTTCCGGTGATCTGATGGAACTGCCATTCGGGGAGTTTGATTTGATCTTAGGGATGGACTGGATGTGAGGTATCATGCAAGTCTGGATTGTACAGCTAAACGTATGGTGTTGAGATCTATCGAGGGTGAAGAGGTGGTGATGATAGGTGATAGAAGGAATTACCTATCCAATGTGGTATCCACTTTGAAGGCTGAGAAAATGGTGAAGAAAGGATGTGAGGCATTCATGGTTTATGTGTGTGCCTTAGAGGTCAAGGACTCAGCTGTGGGGGATGTCCGAACGGTAAAGGATTTTACTGATGTGTTTCTAGAGGAGCTTCCTAGTTTGCCTCCAGATCGTGAAGTTGAGTTTGGTATATATCTGTTACTGGGGACCGCGCCAGTGTCTATTGCCCCATATAGAATGGCTCCAAAGGAGCTAGTGGAGCTAAAGGCGCATATTCAAGAATTGCTGGATCGAGGTTTTATTCGGCCAAGTGTGTCACCTTGGGGAGCGCCTGTGCTTTTTGTTAAGAAGAAAGACGGATCAATGCGGATGTGTATTGATTACCGTCAGCTATATAAGTTGACAATTCAGAACAAGTATCCGTTGCCTAAGTTGATAATTCAGAACAAGTATCCATTGCCGAGGATAGATGACCTATTTGATCAACTTAAGGGAGCATCAATTTTCTCTAAGATAGATCCGAGGTCCAGGTATCACCAACTTAAGGTGAAGGAGGTAGATATTCATAAGACGGCGTTTCGTACTCGTTATGGTCACTACGAGTTTTTGGTAATGCCGTTTGGGTTGACCAACGTGCCAGCAGCGTTTATGGATATGATGAATCGAGTTTTTCAACCGTATTTAGATCAGTTCGTCGTAGTGTTTATAGATGACATTTTAGTGTACTCAAAATCTGAGGGGGAGCATGATGCGCATCTACGTGTGGTTTTGCAGATTCTGAGGAAGAAGCAGTTGTTCGCAAAATTTAGTAAGTGTGAGTTTTGGTTAAAGGAAGTAACCTTCCTGGGTCATGTGGTGTCAGCTGAGGGGATTAGGGTGGACCCTCGGAAGATTAAAGCGGTATTAGAGTGGAAACCACCTAAGTCTGTGGTGGAGATTTGGAGTTTCTGGGTTTAGCAGGGTACTACAGAAGATTTGTGGAAGGGTTTTCTTTTATTGCAGCGCCATTAACCAAGTTGTTAAGGAAGGGAGTTCCGTTTGTGTGTTCAGACCAGCAGCAAGAAAGTTTTGAGAAGTTAAATAGGGTTTTGATAGAAGCTTCAATTTTAATACAGCCTGAGGCAGGGAAAGAGTTTACGGTTTATTGTTATGCGTCGCATACTGGGTTAGGATGTGTGCTGATGCAGGAGGGGAAAGTGGTAGCATATGCTTCTCGATAGTTGAGGCCTCACGAAATGAACTATCTGACGCATGATCTAGAGTTAGTCACAGTGGTCTTCGCTTTGAAGATTTGGAGGCATTACTTGCATGGGGAGAATTCTGTCGTCTACATGGATCACAAGAGTCTGAAATACCTCCTTACTTAGAAGGAGTTGAATTTGAGGCAGTGAAGGTGGATTGAGTTGCTGAAGGACTATGGCTACTCGATTGAGTACCATCCGGGGAAAGCCAACGTGGTGGTAGACGCGTTGAGCCGTAAGGTGGTGTCAGATTTGATAGCAATGCTTGCTCACCTTAGCCTGTATGATGATGGAATTTTGCTAGCGAAACTACAAGTGAAGCCATCATGGGTAAACCAGGTTAAGGAAAAGCAATTGGTCGATGAAGTTTGAAAGTGCCTGATGTTTGCAAGTGCAGAATGGTGGATTAGAGGGGTACAGTTTTAGCAGAGAAGGTGTGTTGTGTTTTCAGGGAAAGGTTTGCATGCGAAAGATGTGGAGTTGAGACAAAAGATTCTTCAGAAGGCGCATAGCAGTCCGTACGCTATACATTCGGAAGGTAGTAAGATGTATCGAGATTTACCGGAGTAGTTTTGGTGGCGGGTTTGAAGCGGGAGGTAACAGAATTTGTAAGTAAGTGTCTGACGTGTCAGCAAGTCAAAGCCGAACACCAGTTACCTTTGGGTCTGTTGCAGCCGATAAAGATTTCGCAATGGAAGTGGAAGAAGATTACGATGGATTTTGTCAGTGGGCTACCTCTCACACTCATTAAAAAGGATTCGGTTTGGGTGATTGTGGACCGTTTGACAAAATTGGCTCATTTTATACCAGTTCGGATTGACTATTCACTCTAAAGGTTGGCTAAGTTGTATGTGGCAAAAATCGTGAGCTTGCATTATCTCAAATAGGGATCCTAGATTCACGTCAAGGTTCTGGAAGGCATTGTATTAGGCATTGGGTACAAGGTTGGATTTCAGTATGGCGTTTCATCCGCAGTCAGTGGTTTGGAACCTCCAGTGGTTAGGTACCACATATCTATATTTCTGTGACTCATCCCAATGGTTTGGTACCACAGTGGGTTGGCCCCACATATCGAGATAAGGGATCATCACTCTTGGTTAGGTACCACATAGTGGGTTGGCCCCACTAATGATTATTTGTGACTTCGATCACCAGCGGTTTGGAACCACTAGTGGTTAGGTACCACCAGTGGCTAGGTGCAACAAGGGGTAGAATTGAGAGTTCGGTTGGATAGCTTGGATGGGTTGCATGACATACATATTGGCATATGAAGCGTGTAAAGTTTAATACCTTGGAATGAGGATTTACACTGAGTCTTGGTGACTCACCCCTTCCATTATCATTTTGTCGGTAATTCCTAGACCGTGGATATGGAGCTGGGAGGACTCGAGGTGGCCATGCTCAAGATTGCATTTCTTTTATTTTAAATGGCTATTTTGGATTTATTTTATTTTAATTTGGGTTATCAGTTATGTAATAAGGCCACTTAGTTTTTCTTTGGGACTACTCTTTTGGGTAGAATTTCTTTACAATTTTGTTTAATTACTGAAAGCATGCTTAGTAAGTTATAAATGGATGTTTTCAAAACTAAATAAACTTTCAGGATTTTTCCTAATTTTTGCCCTCGGGTAACTGATTAACTAGTAATAACAACCCGACCACTCTAATATCTTAAGACTAAGGGTTAAAATGTTTTTTCGGTTTATACAATATGTATATTGGGTTCTCCCATAAAAGCAAAGGTTTACTTTCCAACTTGAGTCGACAAACGGGTTTTCAAATGTTTTCTTCCTTATAACATACCAGATTCGGTCGTAGCATTTTGACCGGGTTTGGGGTGTTACATATGTGAAATATGCCATTGATGATTTTACAAGCTTTGTGAAGTTTGAGAATGAAAAATGAAAGATTTGGGCTAGATGAACATGTTATGTTCTTGAAGTTTTGATGAATTTAGCTAAATAGTGCTAAATTGAGACAATGGTAAATTGAAGGACTAAATTGCAAGTTTGATGAGAAATGTGGGATTGTATGTGATGTATATGTATTCGGCTAAGCTTGTGTATGCATTGATCATGTGAAATTTGATGTTTTGAGTAAAATGGACTAGATTGATAAAATGTGCAAATATGAGGGCTAAGTTGCAAATAGCCCTAAATATATGTGTTTAGATTTAATTGAATGAAATAGTGAATAAAAGGATAAATTCTAAATATGTTTAGATTAAGAACCGAGGAAAACGGACTTAGATCACGGGAAAGCGAAAATAACCAAGTAGTATTTTTCGTAAACCAAATCCGAGGTAAGTCACTATGCAAATAAACTTATCAGTATTGAATTGAATATATGTATTCATATGTCTATCGATGAAAATGAATGAGTATGAGATGCTAAGTGCGTGAATTCCGAAATAAGTTTGATATAGTGATAAAGTCGAGAAGTCCCGTACGGACCTAGGAATAGATAACATTAGCTATGTCATGACATAAGTATCTGTTCTGTTTAATCATGTAAGACCACGTCCGGGACATTGGTGTTGATTTGAAATTTGTATAAGACCTCATCTAGGATGTAGGCATTGATAGGAGCTTCACGAGTAAGACCATGTCTAGGACATCGGCATCGTATTAATTAGTATAAGGCCTTGTCTGGGACAGATGCATCGATAACTGAGTACATGTAAGACCTCGTTTGGGACGTTGGCATTGTACGACTATTCTGAGCTTTCTGATCATCCTACTAGATCCTATGGGTTCAATGGGCTAGACTATGATATGAATGTCAAATCCGAGCTATGAACAATTATGTGATATTAAGTTCGATTCAGGTATGTTGTCTTTGTGTATGTAAGGTAAGTATCTAAGTGATCTTACTATGGTGATAAGTACATGGAATTTGTGATATGATGAGAATTGTTTTGGCTAGATGAGTTATATGTTCATATGATTCTTGAATGGTGAAAATGGCTAATGTGGTTAAAAGTGTATGAACCAAAACAAATATGTGAAAGTTGCCAAGTGATTGATATATGCTTTCCATACCAAGTTTATTTGTATATGACTTACTAAGCTTTTGGAAAGCTTACTCTGTTTTATAGGTCGTCAAAGCTACTGAAGGCTCAGGATTGTCAAGGATCGTCATCACACTACAAAAACTTATTTTGGTACCCTTTTGGAAATGTATATAGCTAAATATGGCATGTATAGACTAGATATGTGTATATATTTTTGGAAGTGAACTTAGCCATGTGTTTTGGCAAGTTTAATTTGGTAATATGCTTGAATGAATGTGATATATGATGCATATCTTGGTAAGGAGGAAGCTTATGAAATAGCCAAGTTTTGAGTGAGCTATTGAATGAACTATGCTTGTAATGAAATGAGTTTATTTCTTTGGAATCATCATGGTTGGAATTAGTATTGAGTGTATAAATTGAATGGTCAATTTGGTATGTTTTGGTTGCCATATATGCAAGGTATGTGTGGATATATATATTGTTTGTAGGAAGACCCTAAGTGGGTGGCATATTGGCCTTGTAAAATGGCCTACAATGTCACACAGTTGAGGCACACAGGCACTCCATGCAACCTTACTATATCGGCCACATACAACTTGGCTAGCTTCTGAAGTGAATAATCAACCCTCACCGGTATGAAATGAGCCGATTTAGTCAAACGGTCCACAATCACCCAGACTGAGTCCTTCTTGCTAGGTGTAAGGGTAGCCCACTGACAAAGTCCATAGTGTTCCTTTCCCACTTCCACTAAGGAATCTTCACCAGCTAAAGTAATCCTGACGGCAATTGATGTTCAGCTTTGACCTGTTGACACGTCAGACACTTACCCACAAACTCAGTCACTTCCGCTTCAAACACGCCACCGAGGCGCCCTCGCGGATCCGGTACATCTTGCTACCTCTAGGATGCATAGCGTATGGGCTGCTATGTGCATCCTGAAGAATCCTTTGCCTCAACTCGACATCCTTCGGCATACAAGCTCTCCCTTGAAAACACAACACTCCATCGTTGGTTAAGCTGTAACCTTCCAACCCACTACTCTGTACTTGCAACCTCCAAGCATTCAAACCCTCATCCACTAACTGTTTCTCTTTAATCTACTCTACCAAAGTCAGCTTAACCCACAATTCTACCAAAAGACTCCCATCGTCATACAGGCTAAGATAAGCAAACATCGCTCGTAAGTCCGCTACCACCTTACGGCTCAACTCATCAGTCACTACGTTAGCCTTACCCGGATGGTACTCAATCGAGTAGTCGTAGTCCTTCAACAACTCGATCCACCTTTGCTGCCTCAAATTTAAATCCTTCTGAGTTAAGAGGTACTTCAGACTCTTGTGATCCGTGTAAACTATCGACTTTTCCCCATACAAATAGTGCCTCCATATCTTCAAGGCAAAAACCACTACAGCCAACTCCAAGTCATGCGTCGGGTAGTTACCCTCATGCGGTCTCAGCTGTCGAGACGCATATGCCACTACTTTCCCTTCCTGCATCAGTGCACATCCCAAGCTAGAATGTGATGCATCACAGTAGACCATGAATACCTTTCCTGCCTTAGGCTGAACCAGAACCGGAGCTTCCGTCAGAATCTTCCTCAACGTTTCGAAACTTTCATGTTGTTTCTCCGGCCACACAAATGGAACTCCCTTCCTCAACAACTTCGTCAATGGCGCCGCGAGGAATCTTCACCGGTTGAAGTAATCCTGTTGGCAACTGATGTTCAGCTTTGACCTGCTGACATGTCAAACACTTACCCACAAACTCAGTCACTTCCCGCTTCAGACCTGGCCACCAGAACTGCCCTCGCAGATCCCGGTACAACTTGCTACCTCCAGCATGCATAGCGTATGGGCTGCTATGTGCATCCTAAAGAATCCTTTGCCTCAACTCGATGTCCTTCGACATACAAGCTCTCCCTTGAAATCACAACACTCCATCGTTGGTCAAGCTGTAACCTTCCAACCCACTACTCTGTACTTGCAACCTCCGAGCATTCAAACCTTCATCCACTAACTATTTCTCTTTAATCTGCTCTACCCAAGTCGGCTTAACCCACAATTTTGCCAAAAGACTCCCGTCATCATGTAGGCTAAGATGAGCAAACATCGCTCGTAAGTCCGCTACCACCTTACGGCTCAACGCATCAGCCACTATGTTAGCCTTGCCCGGATGGTACTCAATCGAGTAGTCGTAGTCCTTCAACAACTCGATCCACCTTCGCTGCCTCAAATTTAAATCCTTCTGAGTCAAGAGGTACTTCAAACTCTTGTGATCCGTGTAAACTATCGACTTTTCCCCATACAAATGGTGCCTCCAAATATTCAAGGCAAAAACCACTGCAGCCAACTCCAAGTCATGCATCGGGTAGTTACCCTTATGCGGTGTTAGCTGTCGAGACGCATATGCCACTACTTTCCCTTCCTACATCAGCACACATCCCAAGCCAGTATGTGATGCATCACGATGAGACCGTGAATACCTTTCACGCCTCAGTGAACGAGCAGGAGATTCCGTCGAATCTTCCTCAACTTGTCAAAACTTTCTGTTGTTTATCCGACCACACAAATGGAACTCCCTTCCTCAACAACTTGGTCAATGGCACTGCAAGGAATCTTTATCGGCTGAAGTAATCCTGATGGCAACTGATGTTCGACTTTGACCTGCTTGACCGTTAGACACTTACCCACAAACTTCGGTCACTTCCCGCCTTGACTGGCCAAGCAGAATCGCCTCGCGGATCCGGTACATCTTACTACTTCCGGGATGCATAGCGTATGGGGCTACTATGTGTATCTGAAGAATCCTTTGCCTCAACTCGGCGTCCTTGACGCCTACAAGCTCTCCTTTGAAAACACAACATCCATCGATGGCAATGTTTTGGGAGCTTGTTCATGGTCATTTGACCATGAACCTAGAAACGATTTAGGGGCTAAAGGGAGTAGTTAATGGTGATAGCAAAATCAAGGTTGATAGGAAGAAATGTGGAGCAAAAAGGGGAGTATGTTGGCTTCCTTGTTGGCGAATTTTGGTATGGGATTAGGGAGGTTTTAGTTAACCAAAAGGGTGTCAATTATGCATTTTTCCTTTGTCCAATATTCTTCTTCTCTTAGTCAAATTGTCTAGTGACATTTGGTACAAGTTTGCTTTGTTGTGGCCTTTGTATTTTTGACCAAAATAGGTACCTTTATTTCATCTTTTCCTTTCAAAATTTTACCTTCTTTTGATACCAAAATATTGTCACTTTTGAGACACTTTCTTTTCTTCCTCTCTAGTCCGAATTCAACTTTCACCAAAAGCTTTCTCTCATTTTATTTTTCTTCCTTTTCATTCTATTTCTCTTTTCTTTTCCTCTCATAGCAAACTACCAAATTGCAAAGAACTATCTTTTTCTTTCATTTCTTCCCTTGGCCGAATGTGCATAGGTCTCTAAACCTATCTCTTTTCTTTTCTTCATCATCACCTTTTCTTCTTCTCTCTCTTCTTTCATTTTCATTCTCTTTCTTCTTTCCACAAAATCGAAACCATCATATTTGAAACCACCATCTTTTCTCTTCTCTTTTGTTAAAGCCAATCATCAATTCCTTTCTTCTTTTTGTTCAATGCCGAACCTTCAAGTGAATCAAAGTAAGGTTTTTGTTTGTCAATAGTTTTCATTATTCCTTTTATTATAATTGATCTAGAAAATAAATCTTTTATTTTTCTCTCCTAGCCGAATCCTTGGAAAGGATTTTATGGATCTTTGTTGAAGACAACTTTTAAGAAGTGATCTTTGAAATCATCAAGGTAAGATTATCCTTTTGGTTATATCGATTTACGAGATAGACTACTAATCGATCGTATTTTTGGGGCAATTTGAGACTAACAAGATAGGTAAGAAAAGGGCGTTTGGAGTGTTTGGAAAAGAGGAGGTATTCCTTTACCATCAAACTTCAAACGAAGGGTCAGACGGCGCTAGAGACTTTTCACCGGGTTGTGGACCCTCTGCTAACAAGGATCGATTATTTGAAGTAGTGCGGACAATCGAACCACTTTACGTTGGTGGAATATCAACGGGTTTTGATCCATCTAGTGGAGAAAACCACAAATAACTTTGTATCGCTCGAGAACCGAGGGTAAGGATTTAGATCCATCATCAATAAGTGTAGTTTTGTTAGCAATAGTGTATACTAACCAAGTGTGTTAATTAATTAGGTGTTGACGAGCGAGAGGGTATTGTTCTCACCGCACGAGGTGTGTAACCTTACATTAAAAATCTCATAGATTTACATATATTTAAATGTGATTATATGACCATGTGTATGATTGTGATTTTGGATACCATTCGGTGGTATACGATATTGTGTATGTTTACCCTAATATTTTGTTCATTTTGCTACATGCATAAATGTGAGATAAGTATGACTATATTATGATCTCGTGAGGTAAATAGCATGAAAATTTATTGATATGTATGTGCATGGGCATATGGGTATATTTGATAAAGGAGGAAGTATTCGTGGTTTTACCACATTTTGGTGACTTCGTCACATATGTGAATCTGTGACTTCGGTCACGTATATTTGAATCTGGTGACTTGGTCACGTATATGTGAATCTGGTGACTTCTCACATATTTGAAATCCGTGACTTCTGGCCACATATTTGATATCCGGTGACTTGGTCACAATTTTGTCTGTGGCCTTGCCACAAATTATAAGGGCGATGTGCATGTTGATGCAAGAATCGCCTTGATGGTGTGTAGCGAATGGAGGGTCGATTTAGTAATCCTACGGTGTGTTGGTTGGTAATGCGGGTGGTGTGTAGCGATGGATATCTAGGTGGGCCAGGGCTTGCATTTCATTTCATGTACATAATCATGTAATATTGAATGATTATTATTTGATCCGCTATGAAAATGGGCCTTGGGCTAAATGTGAGCTAAGCGGGCTTTTAAGCTAAATATGAGCTAAATGGGCTTTTGGGCCAAATATGACTTAAATGGGCCTATGAATAAATGTGTTATGAAAATGGGCTTTTAATGTATGTGTTATACATTGAGTTTATGACTCACCCCTTTTGTGGGATAAACTTTTCGGATGATTAAGTAGAGCGATGGATCGAGTCAACAAGGATTTCGAGGTGGCCAATGCTCAAATAATGAAGTTTGGAAAATTTCCTACTTAAACTTATTAAGTTAATTTTATTATTTAGACTTTATTATGGGTTGCTATTTTTGTAATAAGGTCACTATAAACTATCTTTAATTTTGTGTTTGGATTTACCTTTATTTGCCATGAACAATAACTATTAAATAACTAAATGGTTTTCGATAAATAATAATTCAAAATGTTTTTGTCACTAACATATATATATATATATGTTTTAAAGTAATTTCCTTAAATGTGGTTTTCTTTTGATTTGTCAATTCCTCCTACAAGTAATGATTTTCTTTTAAAAGCTATAAATTTTTCTTTACTAAAATGTTAAGTTAATCATTTTCTACAAAATCATCAAGTTTTTCTTAAACAAAAATGAGAATTATTATAGTTTTACTCGAGGAACATACCAAATCCGGTTAGGCTTTTGGTAGGGTTTGGGGTGTTTCAACTTGGTATCGAACCGCTTTTAAACTCTCGGCCTTGGGTTTTGAAGCCCACAACATTTTTAAAATTGGCGAAATGATTTTTTTAGTTTTCTTAAGATAAAATGGTTTTACAAGAGCATGGCACTTGGAGTTCTCGACCCGATCCATCGGTATGTATCCTTATTGATAAAGTGATATGAATGTTTGATGTTTCAAGCCTAAAAACTATACTTTAGAGACATGGATCCTAGGTGTTTGTGTGCTACTACTTAAAAACTACTAAATATCTGTTTCATAAAACTTTCCTTTAATAAAAGTGAAAAGACTCTAATACATAAGACTTTTTCGTAAAAACAGATAAGACACGTAGTAGACATGAGTTCTAGGGGATGTGGGCGTCGTGGGCGTGGACGAGGAAGAATGGTCGTGTCCGGAACCAGATTAGATCTGGTCAAGGTTCGAAATGATGCTCCACCACCAAATTGTTGGGGTGGAATTTCAAGAACAAAATGAAGGAGGTGACGCATATCACAAGTCGCGGCCGCGAGTTTTAGAACATGTAGCGGCTAGTTCGAAAATGGGTCTCAAAGTCGGTGGTGAGAGACTTAGATCAAATGGAGCTGAGGTTTTAAGGGGAGTATCTAGAGTAGCTTCAAATGTATCTGAATACTGGTTGGAGGCAGTCGAGAGGATCATGGACGATTTAGACTGCACTGATGAAGAAAAGCTGAAAGGTGCTATTTCACTACTCCGTGATGAAGCCTACCAGTGGTGGCTCACTATCAAGGAGAGTACCCTTGTGGATCGTCTGGATTGGAGGTATTTTAAAGTGAAATTCGAAGGAAAATATGTTGGAGCTAGCTACATCGACTCCCAGAGGAAGACATTTCTGAATTTGGTCCAAGGAAACAAGTTGATAGCTGAATATGAGCAGAATTTTTGCGACTTAGCCGATATGCTAGAGGGATAGTAGCTACTAAATATGAACGGTGCATCAGATTTGAAGATGGACTTAGAGATGAGCTACGAGTGATGATTGCTTCAAGACCGTGAAAGAGATTTTGCAATCTTAGTGGAAAGGGCAAGAATTGTCGAAGAGGCTAAACGGATCGAGAGATGTAAGCCAGACAGAGGCTCGAGCAAGAATAAGAGAAGCTTTGGGTCTTCAGGGTCGTCTGGGAATTTCCAAAAGAAACCAAGAAATGATGGACCGCGAGGTCAACAGACTACTACGGTGGACAAAATCGTACTTGTACTCAATGTGGGAAAATGCACTCGGAGAATCTTTGGAAAAACACCGTGGATGTTTCAAGTGCGGATCTAAAGACCATATGATCAAGGATTGCAGAAGAATTGAGATAAGAACCTTGACAAAGTCGTGGTGTTAATCGGTCGATAGAGGTGGACAATGATCGATAAGCGGTAGTAGTTCAAATGGAAGGGTAATGGTTCCAGTGAGGTCGCGGAACTTGAGCAGAGGCATGGTAATTGAAGGTGAGACGGCCAGTGCGTATATGCGATTCATCGCGAGAAGACGAAGGCGTACTGATGTTATTACAGATGCGTTTACATTCTTGGGTTGCCCTTTATTGCTTTGATAGATATAGGTCAACTCATTCCTATATCGCTAGTGAAGTATCCGACTTTGCATGTGACTTCAAACTGCACTAGGAAGATGATCGTATTTAGTCCTCTAGGATGGAGCGGTAGTTATAGACAAACTTTTTAAGGAAGTGCCTTTAGAAGTTCAAGGATACGCTTTCGGTGATTTAATAGAGTTGCCATTCGGAGAATTAATCTTAGGCATAGGCATGGCTTGTGAAGTATCGTGCAAATGTAGATTGTCTTTGCTAAGCGGATGTCATAAGAACTATTGATGACAAGAAAGTTGTAGTGATGGGCGAGACTAACTACTTATCTAATGTAGTATCCTCTTAAGGTAGAAAAGATGGTTAGGAAGGGATGTGTAGCCTTTACGATGTTGGTGAGTGCCTTGGAGGCTAAGGAGACAAGCTCAAATGAAGTCGGGGCGGGAAGGAATTTGTAGATGTTTTTCCCAAGAACTTCCGTGTTTGCCTCCTGGATCGTGAGGTAGTATTCGGGATTGATTTATTGCAGAGCAGTAGCCGGTTTCTATTGCTCCATATAGAATGGCACAAGGAATTAGTTGAGCTTAAGGCTTAGATTCAGGAGTTACTTCATCGTGGATTCATTCGACCTAGTGTGTCTCCATGGGGAGCACCGGTTTTATTCGTGAAGAAGAAGGAAGGATCGATGAGGATGTGTATAGATTACCGGCAGTTAAATAAGTTGACCATTAAGAACAAGTATCCTTTGCCAAGGATCGACGACATGTTTGATCAGCTTAAGGGAGCTGTGGTATTCTCAAAGATTAATCTAAGGTCGGGGTATCATCAGCTTAAAGTGAAAGAAACGGATATCCATAAAATGACTTTCCTAACTAGATATGGGCATTATGAATTTCACGGTAATGCCATTGGATTGATGAATGCCCAATGCGTTCATGGATATGATGAACCGAATTTTCCAAATTTCTACTTGGATCAATTCATCGTGGTGTTTATAGGCGACATCCTGGTGTATTCTAAGTCCAAATAGAACATGATAAGCATCTCGGATTGTGTTACAAGTTTTAAGGAGAAGAAACTTTATGCCAAATTCAGCAAGTGTGAATTTTGGCTGAAAGAAGTTGAATTTTTAGGCCATGTGGTATCTCGGAAGGTTCGTCAAGGATTCTCATCGATAGCTGCACCTTTAACGAAATTGCTTTGAAATGAAGTACCTTTCGTGTGGGTTGATAAGTAGCAAGAGAGTTTTGAGAAGCTCAAGAAAGTTTTGACCGAAGCTCCGGTTTTGATTCAACCTGAGGCAGGAAAGGATTTTGTCGTGTATTATGATGCTTCTCACACGAGATTAGGATGTGTTACGATGCAAAGGCGGGAAGGTAGTTGCGTGTCGTCTCGTGATTGAGACCGCATACGAGGTTAATTACCCGACGCATGACTTGGAGTTAGCGGTATGTAGTCTTTGCTCTTAAAGTTTGGAGACATTACTTATATGGAGAGAAGTCGGTGATATACAGCACAACAAAAGTCTAAAATATCTCTTGACTCGTAAAGAATCTGGATTTGAGGCAACGAAGGTGGATAGAGTTATTGAAAGACTCACGATCGTTCTATCGAGTACCACCGGCAAGGCAAATGTTGTGCCAGACGCTTTAAGTCGAAAGTGGTATCAGATTTAAGGGCGATGTTTGCACATCTTAGTCTTTACGATGATTGAGCTTGTTGGCGAACTTCAAGTTAAGCGACATGGTTAAGTCAAGTGAAAGAGAGGCGGTTGGTAGATGAAGATCCGAGTGTAAAGCTTGGCGAAAGAATGGAGAAATAGGAGATTTTGGTATTAACGGTGATGGGGTATTGTGTTTTAAAGGTAAAGTCCGTATGCTTGGGGATCGGGAGTTAAGGCAAAAGATTCTTCAGAGACGATAGTAGCCCCCTATGCTATGCATCCCGGAGGAAGTAAGTTATACCGAGATTTGTGAGATCAATTTTGGTGGCTCGGACTTAGCGAGAGTTCACGAAATTTGTAGGAAAGTGTTTAGCGTGTCGACAAGTCAAGGTTGAACATCAAGTACCTTCTGGATTGCTTGGTAGATAAAGATTCATGATGGAAGTGGGAGAGAATCACCATGGACTTTGTTAGTGGGCTTCCTCTTACGCCTACTAAGAAAGACTCGGTTGGGTGATAGTGGACCGATTGACTGAAATCTACACATTTTATCCCAATTGGGTTGATTGCTCTTTGCGAAATTGGCGAAGTTATATGTGGTGAGATTGTGAGATTGCATGGAGTGCGTTTTCGATTATTTTGGATAGAAATCGAGGTTTACGTCACGGTTTTGGAAAGCACTACATCGGGCTTTGGGCACAGATTGGACTTGATCGGACGGCATTTCATTCACAATCTAATGGCGGTCTGAATGAGTAATCAAATCTTAGAAGATATGTTAAGGGATGTGTGATAGATTTCAAGGGAAGTTGGGAGGAATTCTTCATTAGCGTAATTTCGTTACAACAACGATTACCAAGCCAAGATATCTGGATGGCACCGTATGAAGCGATATATGGACGGAGTGTCGCGCACCCTACGTGTTGGATGTAATTAGGGAGCGTCGATTTTGGGTCCAAAATTAGTGGTGAATCAAGAAAAGGTTAAAATGTCTGGGCTCGGTTAAAGGAAGCATCTAACGGGCAAAAGTCTTACGCAGATCTAAAGCGGAAAGAAATAGAGTTTCTTTGGGGGACCAAAAGGTTTCACCTTGGAAAAAGGTGATGAGATTTGATCGCAAAGGAAGCTAAGTCCTGTGTTCATTAGACCTTATCGGATTGTGAAGCGAGTCGGATCATGGCATATCGCTTAGATTTGCCTTGAATTGAAGCAAATGCATGATGTGTTCCATGTTTCAATGTTCTGCCGTTACGGTGGATCCATCTCATGTAGTGCCGAGAGGGGAGGTGGAATTAAGACCAGATTGTCCTATGAAGAGGAGCCAATTCAAATTACAGGCGAGATGTAAAGGTTTTACTGAGAAAGTCAGTTCCTCTCGTCAAAGTATTGTGGGCGTAATCATGGATCAAAAGAAGCTTGTGGAATCGGAGGAAGCGATGCTACAAAGAATACCCTCACTTATTCGGCCGGGTAATTTTGAGGACTAAATTATTTTACGGGGGGTAGAACTATAACATCCTGATAATTAGGGGTTATGCATCTTACTTAATTGAATGATGTTGCATGCTTAATTATTAATGAGTGTATTTTGGAAGTTATTTGAGCTTCATTAATTAAGTGAATGCTTAGTGAAACTTTTAATTTTTAATAATTAAGAGAGAGCTAAGCAAGTTAGGCCTTAAGAATTAATGACAAGGAGTTTTAAAGCATAAGATGAGTAATTAGCAAAGTGGTAAGGACACATGGATGAGTGCTTGAGGGGAGAGGTTCGAATCCCCCAGCTAGCAAATGGAAAAAATTTTAGTTTTTATGTTTCCTTCCCTTTAGTGTTGGCCAAGAATATTCTAGAGTGGATGAGTATTCTTTTATTTTGGCCATTTGACCATATGAAAAAGAAGCTAAGAACTTATGGTATGGAATCATGAAGGATGATAAGATGAGGGGGACAAAAGGCATGATATTGGGCAATGTTTTGGGAGCTTGTTCATGGTCATTTGACCATGAACCTAAACGATTTTAGGGCTAAAGGGAGTGGTTAATGGTGATAGCAAAATTAAGGTTGATAGGGAAGAAATGTGGAGCAAAAGGGGAGTATGTTGGCTTCCTTGTTGGCGAATTTTGGTATGGGATTAGGAGGTTTTAGTTAACCAAAAGGGTGTCAATTATGCATTTTCCTTTGTCCAATATTCTTCTTCTCTTAGCGAAATTGTCTAGTGACATTTTGTACAAGTTTGCTTTGTTTTGGCCTTTGTATTTTTGACCAAAATAGGTACCTTTATTTCATCTTTTCCTTTCAAAATTTTACCTTCTTTTGATACCAAAATATTGTCACTTTTGAAGACACTTTCTTTTCTTCCTCTCTAGTGCCGAATTCAACTTTCACCAAAAGCTTTCTCTCATTTTTTTTCTTCCTTTTCATTCTATTTCTCTTTTCTTTTTCCCTCTCATAGCCAAAACTACCAAATTGCAAAGAACTATCTTTTTTCTTCATTTCTTCCCCTTGGTCGAATGTGCATAGGTCTCTAAACCTATCTCTTTTTCTTTTCTTCATCATCACCTTTTCTTCTTCTCTCTCTTCTTTCATTTTCATTCTCTTTCTTCTTTCTCTCAAAACCGAAACCATCATATTTGAAACCACCATCTTTTCTCTTCTCTTTTGTTAAAGCCGAATCATCAATTCCTTTCTTCTTTTTGTTCAAGGCCAACCTTCAAGTGAATCAAAGTAAGGTTTTGTTTGTCAATAGTTTTCATTATTCCTTTTATTATAATTGATCTAGAAAAATAAATCTTTTATTTTTCTCTCCTAGGCCGAATCCTTGGAAAGGATTTTTGGTTATATCGATTTACGTAGATAGACTACTAATCGATCGTATTTTTAGGCGATTTGAGACTAACAAGATAGGTAAGAAAAGGCAGCGATTGAGTGTTTGGAAAGAGAAGGTATTCCTTTACCATCAAACTTCAAGCGAAGAGTCAGATCGGCATTAGAGACTTTCCAGGGTTGTGGACCCTCCGCTAAAGAGGATCGGTTATTTGAAGTAGTGCGGACAATCGAACCACTTTACGTTGGTGGAATATCAACGGGTTTTGATCCATCTAGTGGAGAAAAACCACAAATAACTGTCGTTCGAGAATCTGAGGGTAAGGATTTAGATCCATCATCAATAAGTGTAGTTTTGTTAGCAATAGTGTATATTAACCAAGTGTGTTAATTAATTAGGTGTTGACGAGCGAGAGGGTATTGTTCTCAACATCACGAGGTGTGTAACCTTACATTAAAAATCTCATAGATTTACATATATTTAAATGTGATTATATGACCATGTGTATGATTGTGATTTTGGATACCATTCAAGTGGTATACGATATTCGTGTATGTTTACCCCAATATTTTGTTCATTTTGCTACATGCATAAATGTGAGATAAATATGATTATATTATGATCGTGGGGTAAATAGCATGAAAATTTATTGATATGTATGTGCATGGGCATATGGGTATATTTGATAAAGGAGGAAGTATTCGTGGTTTTACCACATTTACAGTGACTTCGGTCACATATGTGAATCTAGTGACTTCGGTCACGATATTTGAATCTGGTGACTTGGTCACGATATGTGAATCTGGTTACTTGGTCACATATTTGAAATCCGTTGACTTTGGTCACATATTTGATATCCGGTGACTTGGTCACAATTTGTCTGAGTGGCCTTGCCACAAAATTATAAGAGCGATGTGCATGTTGACTACAAAGCGCGCTTCGATGGTGTGTAGCGGATGGAGGGTCGATTTAGTAATCCCACGGTGTGTTGGTTGGTACTGGTGGTGTGTAGCGGATGGATATCTAGGTGGGCGGGCTTGCATTTCATTTCATGTACATAATCATGTAATATTGAATGATTATTATTTGATCTGCTATGAAAATGGGCCTTTGGGCTAAATGTGAGCTAAGCGGGCTTTTAAGCTAAATATGAGCTAAATGGGCTTTTGGGCCAAATATGACTTAAATGGGCCTATGAATAAATGTGTTATGAAAAATGGGCTTTTTAATGTATGTGTTATACATTGAGTTTATGACTCACCCCTTTTGTGGGATAAACTTTTCAGATAATTCGTAGAGCGTTGGATCGGGTCAACAAGGATTTCGAGGTGGCCAATGCTCAAAAATGAAGTTTGGAAAATTTCCTACTTAAACTTATTAAGTTAATTTTATTATTTAGACTTTATTATGGGTTGCTATTTTTGTAATAAGGCCACTATAAACTATCTTTAATTTTGTGTTTGGATTTACCTTTATTTGCCATGAACAATAACTATTAAATAACTAAATGGTTTTCGATAAATAATAATTCAAAATGTTTTTGTCACTAACATATATATATATATATATATATATATATATATGTTTTAAAGTAATTTCCTTAAATGTGGTATTTGTCAATTCCTCCTACAAGTAATGATTTTCTTTTAAAAGCTATAAATTTTTCTTTACTAAAATGTTAAGTTAATCATTTTCTACAAAATCATCAAGTTTTTCTTAAACAAAATGAGAATTCACTATAGTTTTACTCGAGGAACATACCAAATCCGGTTAAGCTTTTTGGTCAAGTTTGGGGTGTTTCAAACACAACACTCCATCGTTGGTCAACCTTCAACCCACTACTCAGTACTTGCAACCTCCGAGCATTCAAACCCTCATCCACTAACTGTTTCTCTTTAATCTGCTCTACCCAAGTCGGCTTAACTCGCAATTCTGCCAAAAGACTCCCGTTGTCATATAGGCTAAGATGAGCAAACATTGCTCGTAAGTCTACTACAACCTTACGACTCAACACATCAGCCACTACATTAGCCTTACCCGGATGGTACTCAATCGAGTAGTCGTAGTCCTTCAACAACTCGATCCACCTTCACTGCCTCAAATTTAAATCCTTCTGAGTCAAGAGATACTTCAGACTCTTGTGATCCGTGTAAACTATCGACTTTTCCCCATACAAATAGTGCCTCCATATCTTTAAGGCAAAAACCACTACAGCCTAACTCCAAGTCATCGTCGGTAGTTACCCTCATGCGGTCTCAAATTGCCGAGACGCATATGCCACTACTTTCCTTCCTGCATCAAGACACATCCCAAGCCAAGATGTGATGCATCACAAGAGACCGTGAATACCTTTCACGCCTCGGTCGAACTAGAATCGGAGCTTAAGTTAGAATCTTCCTCAACTTGTCGAAACTTTCTGTTGTTTCTCCGACCACACAAATGGAACTCCCTTCCTCAACAACTTGGTCAACGGTGCCGCGATCAGAGAAAACCCTTCCACAAATCTCCAGAATACCCTACTGCACCTAGAAAACTCTGAATTTTGTAATCAACACAGGCGATTTCTAGTCCAACACTGCCTCAATCTTGCGAGGGTCCACTCTAATCCCTTCAGCTGACACTACGTGACCTAAGAAAGTCACCTCTCTAAGCCAGAACTCGCACTTACTGAACTTGGCAAATAACTGCTTTTGCCTTAAAATTTGTAAAACTACCCGCAAGTGCGCATCATGATCCTCATCGATCTTTGAGTACACCAATATATCGTCTATAAATACCACGAGAAACTGGTCCAAGTACTACTAGAACACCCGATTCATCAAGTCCATGAATGCCGCCGGTGCGTTAGTCAACCCAAACGGCATTACCAGAAACTCGTAGTGTCCATAATGAGTTGGAAACGCCATCTTATGAACATCAGCCTCCTTCACTTTGAGTTGATGATACCCCAACCTAAGATCTATCTTAGAGAAAATCGATGCACCCTTAAGTTGATCAAACAAGTCGTCAATCCTGGACAACGGATACTTGTTTTTGATCATCAACTTGTTCAGCTGGTGGTAGTCTATACACATCCGCATTGTACCGTCTTTCTTCTTAACAAAGAGCACAGGCGCTCCCTAAGGAGATATACTCGGTCGGATGAAACCTCTATCTAGTAATTCCTAAATTTGAGCCTTCAGCTCTACCAACTCCTTTGGCGCAGTTTCGGGTAACAGGTCTATACCAAATTCAACTTCGCGATCAGGAGGCGGACCCAAAAGTTCCTCTAGAAATATATCAGTAAATTCCCCTACGGTTCAGACACTCTCTACAGCTACATCCTTGGCTCCCAAAGCACAAACATGCACCATGAATGCCTCACAACCCTTCCTTACAATTTTCTCCGCCTTCAGTGCAGAGACCACATTGGATAAGTAATCCCTTCTATTACCTATCATCACCACTTCCTCACCTTCCATTGTCCTCAACACCATGCGCTTAGCTGCGCAATCCAAACTGGCCTGGTACTTCACCAGCCAACCTATCCCAAGAATCAGATCGAACTCTCTAAATGGTAGTTCCATTAAATCAGCCAAAAACATGACCCCTTGAAGTTCTAGGTGTACATCCATATATAGTTTACTTACTTCTACAGAGTGACCTAGAGGGCTTATCACTGTCATCTTCCTAGAAGTAATCTTAGAGTTTAAGTTCATAATTTCCACTATGCTACTGGCTACATATGAGTGCGTCGAACCTACATCTATCAAAGCATTATAAAGTAGTCTAAAGATTAAGAACGTACCAGTTATGATGTCCGGCATCGCCCTCCTCTTAACGCCTCGCTGCGTAGACCAATCCAGTTGTCTCACCTCTGTACCTCCTACACCTCCTGCGGTGCTCCACGGCCTCTACCAGAGCCATTACCTCCCGGTCGCACCACAACCCCTCTGTGGTCACCGACCATCCCTCCCTGCTACGAGTGCGATTACAGATCCCCAGACTGCAACCTAGTTGACCTCCATGGACAATCCCTCACTCAGTGCTCCATCGATCCACACTCAAAACATCCTCTATTTCTAGTCCAACATTCTCCGTGTGAGACTTCCCACACCGAGCACACTATGGCATCCACTGAGTATTAGCAGCAGTAGGCCTAGTAGCTTGATTGACCCTCTATATTTACCCCATTTCTGTTGATTTCTCGTAGACCCAGATGATCTAGAATTTATTTTATTCCATCCCCTGTCCTGATTCTGTCTTACTGACTTTTTCACTTCCTCCGTAACTTTGGCTTTTTCCACTAAGACCGTAAACTCTCTCTCCTATTGTGGAGCAATAAGCAATCTCAGATCATCCCTCAATCTGTCCTCGAATCTGACACGTCGCTCATGCTCCGTAGCCACGATGCCTCGAGCATACCGGTTCAACCCTAAAAATTCTACCTCGTACTCCGATACGGACTTATTCCCCTAAACCAGCCTCAGAAACGCCTTCCTCTGTTCATCAATATAACTGGTCCCAACATACTTCTTTTGATAAGCTGCCTTGAAATAACCCCAAGTGAGATCATCTGCTGCAGCACCATCCCGAACCGTGAGCCACCACTAGTATGACACATCTCGGAGAAGTGACACAACCCCTTTCAGTTTCTCCTGCGCCATCAGATCTAAATCATCCATGATTCGTTCCGTCGCCTCCAACCAATACTCAACCGTATTGGGCGCCACACCAGATACTCCTCGAAATGCCTCAGCTCCATTGGTTCGGAGTCACTCAAATACATATTTTGAGCACCCGTACCTCCATGTGCTCTAGCCACTCTCTCGAGCACCCGCAGCATCATCTGCGACACTGCATCATCCCCCGTCTGATCCTGGTACTCAACCTAGTAGCTGGTGGTGGTGGTATCTCGTTCTCTGACCCTTAACCAAGCCTAACGGGTTCTGAGACAGTTATTCTTCCTCTACCACGCCCTCGCACATTATGACCACGTCCCCTAGAACTCATGACTATGCTCGTGTTTTAATCTGCTTTAAGAAGTTTTATGAATTAGCTTCGGTTCCACTTATTACCCACGAATAAGTTTTATGTAAAGAAGTTTAGTAGTGGTTCTTTCGATCAATACAAAGTTTTTGTTTCAAGTCTTCTACCCAAATTCAGTGAATCACATTCACTCATCAATAACATCCTCCACCCACACTCCACTTGTAGGGGTATTCTCGCCATTTTACTACCCGGGGGTATTTTCATAATTTAACCTATCGGGGTATTTCAGTAATAAATCAGGGTTAATTTGGAAATCTTTACAAATCATAGGTATTTCAGAGATTCCAAAAATTGGGGGTTGGTAATTCCATAAACCAGGGGTATTTCGGTAATTTCACAAGTCAGGGGTAATTTGGTTAATTTGCAAATCAGGAGTATTTTGGTCATTTTCCAAATCAAGGGTACTTTAGTAATTTTGAGCCCATGGTTTAATTCTAGTGATGTACAAAACAAGGTGGATGGTCCCTTTCGGTTTTAGTTATTGAATTTAGCTTGTGAATAAGTTGTCTCAGTTAGGGTGAACCGTCACTACGCACCAGGTAGGATTCGAGTGAAGAGGAGGTGAGTCACTAGGACTGCTTAAATACCAAGCTCCCCCTGAATCCATTCCTAGACATGCACACAACGGTTGCCACACCCTTAACTTAGCGACGTACTCACAGGTTTGTTTAGTTGATCTTTAAGTCTTATGTAATTTTTTCGTTGGAGTAGGCTATTCCTAAGGTTTAATAACTCCTAACCTACTAATCTACAATCCCAAAATACCCATTTCTTCCACATTCAAATCACACAAGGGTTAGGGATACTTACTTGGGCGGATTGGTGCCGAAGACTCGGTGTCATGCTGTTCAAACCATGTACATTTCCCACAAACCTTTTCAAGACCCCACTTTTAAACATTTAGGGCCTCGGGCCCACAATCGAGCTTTTAAACTTAGCTCTGATACCAAAATTGTAACACCCCAAACTTGGTCAATACACCACGACCAGATCTGGTATGTCACGGAGTGAAAACGTTTGAATAAACCAGTTACCAGTTAAATTTTATTGAGAATCTGTTGGTTGTTTTTAGAAACCATTTGCATCTAGAGTTGTTTGAAACTTTAGGTTTGGAATCATCTTTGTTAACCTCATTATTACCTTGTGAATAACGTTACCCGATGGTAACATTTGAAAAAAAACAATATCGAGTATAGTTTTAAAAACATCGATTTAATCTCGGTTGATAAAGCAAATCAGGTTATAAATCATATGCATAAGATAATTGAAATATAATCTAGAAATAAAAACCCAAATTAATACTTAGCGGCCTTATTACAAAACCAAAACTGAATTGCAGTAGATAAATAAAATTGAAATAGTAATTTAAATTTAAAACCCAAATCTAGCATGCATGGCCGCCTCGAGTCCTCCCCGGCTCCATAATCGTAATCTACGCCTCATCTGCAAAATATAAAGCAAAGGGTGAGTCACCGAGACTCAGTGTGTAAATTCCCCAACCCGATAGTGCAAGCACTTACACAAATCATCAGTATATGCAAATCATGCAAATCCCATAACCTAACCATCCAATCTCCTTTATCTACCCCGTGTGGTCAAAACCACTGGTGGTCAAAACCACTGGTGACCGTAGTCACAAATATATATATATATCGGTGTGGTCAAAACCACTGGTGACCGTAGTCACAAATCAAGTGATGGGGCCAACCCATCGCGTGGTCAAAACCACCGATGACAATCTCGTAATCAACATGTAGGGCCAACCTTTGTGGTACCAAACCACCGGGACGAGTCACAATATTCATATGTGGTCAAAACCAAAAACCACCGGGACTTAGTCACAAATTATAATATCAAAGACGAGGCCAACCCGTCGTGTGGTCAAAACCACTGGTGACAGTCCAAATAATTCTTCCCCCTCCTCTCAACTATCCCACCATCATGTCCATAACAATCGTGACATAATAACACATGATGATGCAAGTAACACATGGCATGATATTCAACAATGACATGATAGCGTATAACGAGATCCATAATCAGGGGATTTACCCGGAGTCCATGCTCATGCTCACAAGGCATGGCTACAGATTTTAATGGCTACAACAGTTAACACAATAACATATCATACTAACGAAGTGTGTAAGCATTACACACCTGACTATCTGTAGATCTAAGTGAAATCCCAAAATGTTAGCCTTCACTCTACCCTATAATCGGTCAACACATACTTTTAAGATTATAGCCATTTGGCTAAATCACCAAAAATCCCAAAAATGTATCACACAAAGGTTGCACTTACCTTAATACTGATTTGGTTTCCAACCAAATCCCGAAGCTACGCGATGAACCTCCCTTCACAATCGGCTAAGCCTTAACATAAAGATAATTAGCCTTCGGTTTTTGAAAGAATAAGAACCAGATCCGAAATGCAAAAACCCCTTACTTAGATCGCCCATTGAATCCCAAAGATCCACTGTATTCGGCTACACTCCTCCCTACAATCGGTCAAGTACCACTTTTATCGGCCTAAGCCTTCATTATTAAACACAACAAGAAATACCAAAATTGTAAAACACTTACCCCCTTACCTTACTGACAGATTCGCCACCAATCACCAAAGTTTGACATACCCTAATGATACTTTAGGATTTTGGCTACCTCATTAATATAGAATAAGAAAGAGTTTAAGATCCTGATCAATAACGAGTTGGAGAAATAAAAAAAAAGAATGGCAAGTGAGATCCGGCATTAACCCAAATCAATTGAGAAAAGAAGAATAAGAAGTTATACTTACCAGGAGATTCGGCTATGACCCAAAAGAAAGTGATAGATTCAAAGAAAGAAAAAAAATGCAAGAGGAGGCGAGGGATGAGTATTGGGTTTTGAAGAGAGTAAAGATGGAGGAAGAAAATGAAAATAGAAAAGCAAGGATTTGGCAAAAAGAAAGAAAGAACTTTCGGCACAAGGAGGTTTGAAGGAAAGAAAAGATGAAGTGAAAAGAGTTGCTTTTCGCTTTTCTCGAGACAACCAGTGGTTCGCCAACACAACAAAGAAAAGAGAAAGACTCCCAAAGCTAGCCGATTTAGCTAATCCCCAAAGCACATCTCTACCACCCACCAAAGAACCCAAAACCGATTGCACTCCTCCTCCCACAAATCCAACTTTCACCAACACCTTCAAATGAGTTTGATAAGATTCAAGCTCCTAACTTTCCTCACCTTCATCTATTTGACTCCTTCTATCCTTATCCTCCGTAGTCCATCCCGAGCACTCCACTTCCTCGACTTGGTGTCAAAATAATAAGCAGAAAATGATATTTCTGCTGCTCAAACCTGAGCTCTCCTTCCCTGCATGTGGCATCACCATCCAAGCACCTTAGTGGCACCTCCTTTGCCATTTTGCCACTAGGTTGTTTGGATCACAACCTTCCAATATATTATTTTAACCCCTAACTCCCTTAGCTCCCTATTCCTAAGTGCCAAAGCAAAAATTTTAGCCATGACTCAGGCCTAACCCGAGGTCATGCCTAGGCCCCAAAACATGCTAAACTAGCACAGTAAGCATATTGTCACATGCAAACACACAAAATGCAGAGACCCCATTTTAAGGATATTATAGTTTTACCCCCTTAAAAATAATTTCGGCCTCGAAATTACCTGGTCAGAATAGTTGGGGGTATTGCCGCCGCATCACATCCTCTGGTTCCCACGTGGCCTCCTCCGCACCATGGTTTCGCCATAACACTTTCACCAAGGGAACTGACTTTCTACGCAAAACCTTGACATCCCGATCCAAAATCTGTACCGGTTTCTCCTCGAAAGACAAGTCTGAGCTTACCTCAATCTCCGCAACTGGCACAACGTGTGACGGATCTGATCGATAGCGCCTAAGCATCAAAACATGGAAGACGTCGTGAATCTGTCTTAACTCTGCCGATAGCTCGAGCTGATAATTTACCGGTCCCACTCGCTTCAGTACCGTATATGGCCCGATAAACCTAGGGGTTAGCTTCCCTTTTCGCCTAAATCTTAACACTTTCTTCCATGGCGATACCTTTAGAAAAGCCTTATCACCCACTGCATACTCTATATCCCTGCGCTTGAGATCGGCATAAGACTTCCGCCTGTCTGACGCTTCCTTAAGATGAGCCCGAATCACCTTAACCTTATCCTCAGTTTTTGCCACCAACTCTGGACCCAATATTTGCCGTTCACCCAATTCTATCCAACACGTCAGAGTATGACATTTTCGTCCATACAGTGCCTCATATGGTGCCATCTGGATACTAACTTAATAACTATTGTTATAAGCGAACTCCGCCAATGGTAGATACTCCTCCAAACTACCATTGAAATCTAGAAAACATAGCCCCTTAGCATGTCTTCAAAAATCTGAACTACTCTTTCGGATCATCCATCGATTAGGGTGAAAAGTCGTGCTTGAAATCCAACCTCGTACTCCAAAGCCCGATGCAAAGCTCTCGAACCTCGAACACAGGATCCCTATCCGAGATAATTGACACTGGCCCTCCATGCAACCTTACTATCTTGGCCACATACAACTTGGCTAACTTCAGGAGCAAATAATCAACCCTCATCGGTATGAAATGAGCCGATTTAGTCAAATGGTCCACAGTCACCCAGACTGAGCCTTCTTGCTAGGCGTAAGGGGTAGCCCACTGACAAAGTCCATAGTGATCCTTTCCCACTTCCACTGAGGAATCTTCACCGGCTGAAGTAATCTTGACGGCAACTGGTATTCAGCTTTGATCTGCTGACACGTCAGACACTTACCCACAAACTCAGTCACTTTCCGCTTCAGACGTGGCGACCACAACTGCCCTCGCAGATCCCGGTACATCTTGCTACCTCCAGGATGCATAGCGTATGGGCTGCTATGTGCATCCTGAAGAATCCTTTGCCTCAACTAGATGTCCTTCAAAGATACAAGCTCTCCCTTGAAAACACAACACTCTATCGTTGGTCAATCAGTAACCTTCCAACCCACTACTCAGATTTGCAACCTCCGGCATTCAACCCTCATCCACTAAGCTGCTTTCTTTAATCTGCTCTACCCAAGTCGACAAACCTCAATTACGCCAAAAGACTCCGTCGTCATACAAAGCTAAGATGAGCAAACATCGCTCAGAAGTGCTGCTACCACCTTACGGCTCAATGCATCACCACTCGTTAGCCTTACCGGATGGTACTCAATCGAGTAGTCGTAGTCCTTCAACAACTCGATCCACCTTTCGCCTTAAATTTAAATCCTTCTGAGTCAAGAGGTGCTTTAGACTCTTGTGATCCGTGTAAACTATCGACTTTTCCCCATATAAATAGTGCCTCCATATCTTCAAGGCAAAAACCACTGCAGACAACTCCAAGTCATGCGTCGGGTAGTTACCCTCATGCGGTCTCAGCTGTCGAGATGCATATGCCACTACTTCCCCTTCCTGCATCAGCACACATCCCAAGCCAGTATGTGATGCATCACAGTAGACCGTGAATACCTTTCTTACCTCAGGCTGAACCAGAACTGGAGCTTCCGTCAGAATCTTCCTCAACTTGTCGAAACTTTCCTGTTGTTTCTCCGACCACACAAATGGAACTCCCTTCCCCAACAACTTGGTCAACGGTGCCATGATCAGAGAAAACCCTTCCACAAATAAATATCCTACCGGACCTAGAAAACTCTAAATTTTTGCAATGACCTAGGTGGTTTCGGTCCAACACTTGCCCCAATCTTGCGAGGTCCACTCTAATCCCTTCACCGACACTCGTGACCTAAGAAAGTCACCTCCTAAGCGTAACTCTCACTTCATCAACTTGGCAAATAACGCTTTTCCCTTAAAATTTGCAAAACTACCCGTAAGTGCACATCGTGATCCTCCTCGGTCTTTGAGTAGACCAATATGTCGTCTATAAATACCACAAAAAATTGGTCCAAGTACTATTGGAACACCCGATTCATCAAGTCCATGAATGTCACCGGTGCGTTAGTCAACCCAAACGGCATTACCAAAAACTCGTAGTGTCCATAATGAGTGTGAAATGCCATCTTATGAACATCAGCCTCCTTCACTTTGAGTTGATGATACCCCGACCTAAGATCTATCTTAGAGAAAACTGATGCACCCTTAAGTTGATCAAACAAGTCGTCAATCCTGGGCAACGGATACTTCTTTTTGATCATCAACTTGTTCAACTGGCGGTAGTCTATACACATCGTATTGTACCATCTTTCTTCATAACAAAGAGCACAGGCGCTCCCCAAGGAGATATACTCGGTTGGATGAAACCTCTGTCTAGAAATTCCTGAATTTAAGCCTTCAGCTCCACCAACTCCTTTGGCACCATTCTATACGGGGCATTAGACACTGGCGCAGTTTTGGGTAATAGGTCTATACAAAATTTAACTTCGCGATCAGGAGGCAAGCCCGAAAGTTTCTCTGGAAATACATCAGCAAATTCCCCTACGGTTCGGACACTCTCTATAGCTATATCCTTGGTTCCCAAAGCACAAACATGCACCATGAATGCCTCACAACCCTTCCTTACCATTTTTTCCGCCTTCAGTGCAGAGACCACATTGGATAAGTAATCCCTTCTATTACCTATCATCACCACCTCCTCACCTTCCATTGTCCTCAACACCATGCACTTGGCTGCGTAATCCAAACTGGCCTGGTACTTCACCAGCCAACCCATCCCGAGAATCAGATCGAACTCCCCAAACGGTAGTTCCATCAAATCAGCCAAAAACACGACCCTTGAAGTTCTAGGGGTACATCCCTATATAGTTTACTTACTTCTACAGAGTGACCTAGAGGGCTTATCACTGTCATCTTCCTAGAAGTAATCTTAGAGTTTAAGTTCATAATTTCCACTATGCTACTGGCTACATACGAGTGTGTCCAACCCACATCTATCAAAGCATTATAAAGTAGTCTAAAGATTAAGAACGTACCGATTATGACGTTCGGTGCATCGCCCTTCTCTCGACACCTTACTGCGTAGACCAATCCAGGCTGTCTTGCATCTGTAGCTCTTGTAACTCGCCTTGCTCCACGGCCTCTACTAGAGCCATTACTTCCCAGTCGCACCACGGCCCCTTGTGGTCAGCCGACCATCCCTCCTGCTCGAAAGCGATTTTGATCCCTAGACTGCAACCTAGCTGACCTCCGTGGACAATCCCTCACTCGGTGCTCCATCGATCCACACTCGAAACATCCTTTGTTTCCAGTCTAACATTCTCCCCTGTGAGACTTCCCACACCAAGTACACCGTGGCAGCCACTGAGTATTAGCAGCAGTAGGCCTAGCAGCTTGATTCAGCCCACTATAACTACCCCGTTTCTATTGATTTCTTGTAGACCTAGGTGATCCGGGATTCCTTTTATTCCATCCCCTATCCTGATTCCATCTTACCGACTTTTTCACTTCCTCCGCAACTTTGTCCTTTTCCACTAAGATCGTAAACTCTCTCTACTGTTGTGGAGCAATCAGCAATCTCAAATCATCCCTCAATTCGTCCTCAAATCGGACACATTGCTTATGCTCTGTAATCACGATGCCTCGAGCATACCGGCTCAACCTTAAAAATTCTGCCTCGTACTCCGATACGGACTTATTCCCCTGAACCAGCCTCAGAAATGCCTTCCTTTGCACATCAATATAACTAGTCCCAACATACTTCTTTTGATAAGCCACCCTGAAATAATCCCAAGTGAGATCATCCGCTGTAGCACCATCCCCGAACCGTGAGCCACCACTGGTATAACTCATCTCGGAGAAGCGACACTACCCCTTTCAGTTTCTCCTCCGCCGTCAGATCTAAATCATCCATGATTCGTTCCGTCGCCTCCAACCAATACTCAGTCATATTGGGTGCCACATCAGATACTCCTCGGAATGCCTCACCTCCATTGGTTCGGAGTCGCTCAGATACAGATTTCTGAGCTCCCATACCTCCACCTGCTCCAGCCACTCTTTCAAGCACCCACAAGATCGCTATGCGACATCAGATCATCCCGTCGATCCTCGTACCCAACCCCAAGAGTGGTGGTGGTGGTATCTCGTTCGACCCTTGACCGCACCTAACGGGTTACGACACGGTCGATTCCGCCACTACCACGCCCTCGTACATTACGACCACGTCCCTAGAACTCATGACTATGCTCGCGATTTAATCTGCTTTAAGAAGTTTTATGAATTAACTTCGGTTCCACTGATTACCCACGAATAAGTTTTCTGTAAAGAAGTTTAGTAGTGGTTCTTTCCATCAATACAAAGTTTTCGTTTCAAGTCTTCTATCCTAATTCAGTGAATCACATTCACTCATCAATAACATCCTCCACCCACACTCCACTTGTAAGGGTATTCTCGTCATTTTACTACCCGGGGGTATTTTCGTAATTTAACCTATCGGGGTATTTTAGTAATAAATCAGGGTTAATTTGGAAATCTTTACAAATCATAGGTATTTCAGAGATTCCAAAAATTAGGGGTATTTTGGTAATTCCATAAACCAGGGGAATTTCGATAATTTCACAAGTCAGGGGTAATTTGGTCAATTTGCAAATTAGGGGTATTTTGGTCATTTTCCAAAAAAGGGTACTTTAGTAATTTTGAAACCATGGTTTAATTCTAGGGTTGTACAAAACAAGGTGGCTGGTCCCTTTCGGGTTTTAGTTATTGAATTTAGCCTGTGAATAAGTTGTCTCAGTTAGGGGGAACCTTCATTACGCACAAGGGAGGATTCGAGTGAAGAGGAGGTGAGTCACTAGGACTGCTTAAATACCAAGCTCCCCCTGAATCCATTCCAAGACATGCGCACAACGGTTGCCACACCCTTAACTTAGCGACGTACTCACAGGTTTGTTTAGTAGATCTTTAAGTCTTATGTAATTTTTGCGTTGGAGTAGGCTATTCCTAAGGTTTAATAACTCCTAACCTACTAATCTACAATCCCAAAATACCCATTTCTTCCACATTCAAATCACACAAGGTTAGGGATACTTACCTGGGCAGATTGGTGCCAGAGACTCGGTGTCATGCTGTTCAAACCATGTACATTTCCCACAAAACTTTTCAAGACCACACTTTTAAACATTTTGGGCCTCAAGCCCATAGCCGAGCTTTTGAACTTGGCTCTGATACCAAAATTGTAACACCCCAAACTCGGTCAATACACCATGACCAGATCTGGTATGTCACGGAGTGAAAACGTTTGAATAAACCAGTTACCGGTTAAATTTTATTGAGAATCTGTTGGTTGTTTTTAGAAACCATTTGCATCTAGAGTTGTTTGAAACTTTAGGTTTGGAATCATCTTTGTTACCCTCGTTATTACCTTATGAATAACATTACCCGATGGTAAAGTTTGAAAAAATAATAATATCGATTATAGTTTTGAAAACATCGATTTAATCCCGATTGATAAAGCAAATCAGGTTATAAATCATATGCATGAGATAATTGAAATATAATCTAGAAATAAAAACCCAAATTAATTCTTAGCGGCCTTATTACAAAACCAAAATTGAATTGCAGTAGATAAATAAAACTAAAATAGTAATTTAAATTCAAAACCCAAATCTAGCATGCATGGCCGCCTCGAGTCCTCCCCGGCTCCATATCCGCAATCTATGCCTCATCTACAAAATATAAGGGAAGGGGTGAGTCACCGAGACTCAGTGTGTAAATTTCCCAACTCGATAGTGCAAGCACTTACACAAATCATCAGTATAACATGCAAATCATGCAAATCCCATAACCTAACCATCCAATCTCCTTTATCTACCCCGTGTGGTCAAAACCACTGGTGACCGTAGTTACAAATATATATATATATCGGTGTGGTCAAACCCACTGGTGAACGTAGTCACAAATCAAGTGATGGGGCCAACCCATCGCGTGGTCTAAACCACTGATGACAATCCCGTAATCAATATATGGGGCCAACCCACTGTGGTACCAAGCCACTGGGACGAGTCACAATATTCATATGTGGTCAAAACCACTGGTGGTCAAAACCACCGGGACTTAGTCACAAATTATAATATCAAAGACGGGCCAACTCATCGTGTGGTCAAAACCACCGTGACAAATTCAAATAATTCTTCCCCTCCTCTCAACAATCCCACCATCATGTCCATAACAATCGTGACATAGTAACACATGATGATGCAAATAACACATGGTATAACATTCAACAATGACATGATAGCATATAACGAGATCCATAATCAGGGGACTTACCTGGAGTCCATGCTCATGCTCACAAGGCATGACTACTGATTTTAATGGCTACAACAGTTAACACAATAACATATCATACTAACGAAGTGTGTAAGCGTTACACACCTGACTATTTGTAGATCTAAGCGTTAGCCTTCACTCTACCCTACAATCGGTCAACACATACTTCTAAGATTATAGCCATTCACTAAATCACCAAAAATCCCAAGATGTATCGCACAAAGGTAGCACTTAACTTAATACTGATTTGGTTTCCAACCAAATCCTGAAGCTACGCGATGAACCTCCCTTCACAATTGGCTAAGCCCTAACATAAAGATAATTAGCATTCGGCTTTTGAAAGAATAAGAACCAGATCCGAAATGCAAAAACCCCTTACCTAGATCGACCACTGAATCCTGAAGATCCACTATATTCGGCTACACTTCTCTCTACAATCGGTCAAGTACCACTTTCATCGGCCTAAGCCTTCGTTATTAAACACAACAAAAAATACCGAAATCGTAAAACACTTACCCCTTACCTTCTCGATGATTCGGCCACCAATCACCAAAGTTTGGCACACCCTAATGATATTTGGGGATTTCGGCTACCTCATTAATATAGAATAAGAAAGAGTTTAAGATCCCGATCAATAACGAGTTGGAGAAATAGAAAAAGAGAATGGCAAGTGAGATCCGACGTTAACCCAAATCAATTGAGAAAAAAAGAATAAGAAGTTATACTTACCAGGAGATTTGGCTATGACCCAAAAGAAAGTCATAGATTTGGCAAAGAGAAGAAAACGCAAAAGGAGAGAAACTGAGGGATAGAGTATTTGGCTTTTGAAGAGAGTAAAGATGGAGGAAAAAAATGAAAATAGAAAAGCAAGGACTCGGTAAAAAGAAAGAAAGAACTTTTGGCACAAGGAGGTTTGAAAGAAAGAAAAGATGAAGTGAAAAGAGTTGCTTTCGGCTTTTTACTGAGACAACCAGAGTGGTTTGGCCAACACAACAAAGAAAAGAGGAAGACTCCCCAAAGCTAGCCGATTTAGCTAATCCCCAAAGCACATTCGGCCACCCACCAAAGAACCCAAAACCGATTGAACTCCTCCTCCCCACAGTCCAACTTTTAGCCAACACCTTCAAATGAGTTTGATAAGATTCAAGCTCCTAACTTTCCTCACCTTTATCTATTTGACTCCTTCTATTCTTCTCCTCCAGAGTCCATCCTAAGCACTCCACTTCCTCAGCTTGGTGTCAAAATAATAAGCAGAAAATGATATTTCTGCTACTCGAACCTGAGCTCTCCTTCCCTGCATGTGGCATCACCATCCAAGCACCTTAGTGGCGCCTCCTTTGCCATTTTGCCACTAGGTTGGTTGTATCACAACCTTCCAATATATTATTTTAACCCCTAACTCCCTTAGTTCCCTATTCCTAAGTGCCAAAGCAAAAATTTTAGCCATGACTCAGGCCTAACCCGAGGTCATGCCTAGGCCCCAAAACATGCTAAACTAGCACAGTAACCATATCGTCACATGCAAACACACAAAATGCAGAGACCCTATTTTAAGGATGTTACAGTTCTACCCCCCTTAAAAATAATTTCGACCTTGAAATTACCTGGACAGAAGAGTTGGGGGTATTGCCACCACATCACATCCTCTGGTTCCCACGTGGCCTCCTCCGCACCATGGTTTCGCCATAACACTTTCACCAAGGGAACTAACTTTCTACACAAAACCTTGACATCCCGATCCAAAATTTGTACCAGTTCCTCCTCGAAAAATAAGTCTAAGCTTACCTCAATCTCCGCAATTGGCACAACGTGTGACAAATCGATCGATAGTGCCTGAGCATCGAAACATGGAAGACGTCGTGAATCTGTCTTAACTCTACTAGTAGCTCGAGCTGATAAGCTACCGGTCCCACTCGCTTTAGTACCATATACGGCCCGATAAACCTAGGGTTTAGCTTTCCTTTTCGCCCAAATCTCAACACTTTCTTCCTTGGCGATACCTTTAGAAAAACTTATCACCCATCGTGATACTATATATCCTCGCTTGAGATCGGCATAAGACTTACGCTTGTCGGCTTCCTTAAGGCGTGCGAATCACCTTAACCTTATCCTCGGTTTACGCCACCAACTCCGGACCCAATATTTACCGTTCACCCAATTCTGTCCAACACATTAGAGTATGACATTTCCATCCGCATGCGATTGCCTCATATGGTGCCATCTGGATACTCGATTGATAACTATTGTTATAAGCAAACTCCGTCAATGGTAGATACTCCTCCCAACTACCACTGAAATCCAGAACACAGCCCCTTAGCATGTTTTCAAAAATCTGAGTTACTCTTTCGGATATCCATCGTTGCGGGTGAAAAGCATCTTTGAAATCCAACCTCGTACCCAAAGCCCGATGCAAAGCTCTCGTAACCTCGGCGTGAACTCGGATCCCTATCCGAGATAATTGACACTGGCACTCCATGCAACCTTACTATCTTGGCCACATACAGCTTGGCCAACTTTTGGAGTGAATACTCAACCCTCACCGGCATGAAATGAGCCAATTTAGTCAAACGGTCCACAATCACCCAGACTGAGTCCTTCTTACTAGGCGTAAGGGGTAGCCCACTGACAAAGTCCATAATGATCCTTTCCCACTTCCACTGAAGAATCTTCACCGGCTGAAGTAATCCTGACGGCAACTGATGTTCAGCTTTGACCTGCTTACACGTCAAACACTTACCCACAAACTCAGTCACTTCCCGCTTCTGACCTGGACACTAGAACTGCCCTCGCAGATCCTGGTATATCTTGCTACCTCTAGGATGCATAGCGTATGGGCTGCTATGTGCATCCTGAAGAATCCTTTGCCCCAACTCGACGTCCTTCGACATACAAGCTCTCCCTTGAAAACACAACACTCCATCGTTGGTCAAGCTGATAACCTTCCAACCCACTATCCTGTACTTGTAACCTCCGAGCATTCAAACCCTCATCCACTAACTGTTTCTCTTTAATTTGCTCTACTCAAGTCGGCTTAACTCGTAATTTTGCCAAAACACTCTCGTCGTCATACAGGCTAAGATGAGCAAACATCGCTCGTAAGTCCGCTACCACCTTACGGCTCAACGCATCAGCCACTACGTTAGCCTTACCCGGATGGTACTCAATCGAGTAGTCGTAGTCCTTCAACAACTCGATCCACCTTCGCTGCCTCAAATTTAAATCCTTCTGAGTTAAGAGGTACTTCAGAATCTTATGATCCGTGTAAACTATCGACTTTTCCCCATACAAATAGTGCCTCTATATCTTCAAGGTAAAAACCACTGTAGCCAACTCCAACCCATGCGTCGGGTAGTTACCCTCATGCGGTCTCAGTTGTCGAGACGCATATGCCACACTTTCCTTCTGCGATCAAAGACACATCCCAAGCCGGTATGTGATGCATCGAGTAGACCGTGAATACCTTTCACCTTACTCGAGTCGAACCAGAATCGGAGCTTCCGTCAGAATCTTCCTCAACTTGTCAAAACTTTCCTGTTGTTTCTTTGACCACACAAATGGAACTCCCTTCCTCAACAACTTGGTCAACGGCATCGCGATCAAGAGAAAACCCTTTCACAAATTTCCAGTAATACCCTGCCAGACCTAGAAAACTCTAAATTTCTACAATCGACCTAGGCGGTTTCAGTCCAACACAACCTCAATCTTGCGAGGGTCCACTGTAATCCCTTCAGCTGACACTACGTGACCTAAGAAAGTCACCTCCCTAAGCCAGAACTCGCACTTATTGAACTTGGCAAATAACTGCGTTTCCCTTAAAATTTGTAAAACTACCCACAAGTGCGCATCGTGATCCTCCTCGGTCTTTGAGTACACCAATATGTCGTCTATAAATACCATGACAAACTGGTCCAAGTACTGCTGGAACACCCGATTCATCAAGTCCATGAATGTCACCGGTGCGTTAGTCAACCCAAATGCATTACCAGAAACTCGTAGTGTCCATAACGAGTGCAAAATGTCGTCTTATGAACTTCAGCCTCCTTCACTTTGAGTTGATGATACCCCAACCTAAGATCTATCTTAGAGAAAACTGATGCACCCTTAAGTTGATCAAACAAGTCGTCAATCTTGGGCAACAGATACTTGTTTTTTATCGTCCACTTGTTTAGCTGGCGGTAGTCTATACACATCCGCATTATACCGTCTTTCTTCTTGACAAATAGCACAGGCGCTCCCCAAGGAGATATACTCGATTAGATGAAACCTCTGTCCAGCAATTCCTGAATTTGAGCCTTCAGCTCCACCAACTCCTTTGGCGCCATTCTATACGGGGTATTAGACATTGGCGCGATTTGAATGTGTCTATACAAAATTCAACCCAGCGATCGGGAGGCGGACTTAAGTTCCTCTGAAAATACATCAGCAAATTCCCCTATGGTTCGGACACTCTTTACAGCTACATCCTTGGCTCCCAAAGCACAAACATGCACCATGAATGACTCACAACCCTTCCTTACCATTTTCTCCATCTTCAGTGCAGAGACCACATTGGATAAGTAATCCCTTCTACTACCTATCATCACCACCTCCTCACCTTCCATTGTCCTCAGCACAATATGCTTAGCCGCGCAATCCAAACTAGCATGGTACTTCACTAGCCAACCCATCCCGAGAATCAAATCAAACTCCCCAAATGGTAGTTCCATCAAATCAACCAAAAACACGACCTCTTGAAGTTCTAGGGGTGCATCCCTATATAGTTTACTTACTTCTACAGAGTGACCTAGAGGGCTTATCACCGCCATCTTCTTAGAAGTAATCTCGTAGTTTAAGTTCATAATTTCCACTATACTCTCGGCTACATACGAGTCGTCGAACCCACATGTATCAAAGCATTATAAGGTAGTCCAGAGATTAAGAACGTGCAGTTATGATGTCGATCGTCGCCCTCCTCTCAACGTCTCGCTGCATAGACCAATCCAGGCTGTCTTGCCTTTGTACCTCTTGCACCTCTTGGGTGCTCTCGGCCTCTACGAGCCATTACCTCCCCAGGCTGCACGGCCCCTCTTTGGTTCTTGACCATCCCTCTATTACGAGTATGATTCGATCCCCAAATGCAACCTAGTGACCTCCGTGGACAATTCTTCACTCGGTGCTCCATCGATCCACACTCGGAACATCCTCTATTTCTAGTCCACTAGTCTCCTGTGTGAGACTTCCCACACCGAGCACATCGTGGTGGCCACAGAGTATTAGCAGCAGTAGGCCTAGCAGCTTGATTGAGCCCACTATATCTACCCCATTTCTATTGATTTCCCGTAGACCCAGATGATCCGAAATTTCTTTTATTCCATCCCCTATCCTGATTTTGTCTTACCGACTATTTCACTTCCTCCGTAACTTTGGCCTTTTCCACTAAGACCGCAAACTTCTCTTTGTAGCTGATGATGTAGAGAGCATAACGCCTGATCTCGCACGTGGGTCAGCACCGGTAGACTCTCGACCTATCACGGGTAGCCATGAGGGGGAGGCTAAGTAAGCCTTCTACCATATGATGAATGAATGGTTTACCCAATTTATTTAAACTAATCTGTTGAACAACAACCTCCACCCCAAATAATCCAACCCCGATACCTTCAGCACCTCCAATGATAGATCTAATGAGATCTAACAAGCCTCTAGTTGATAAAATTAGGAAACATAGGGCCGAGGAATTTAAAGCTAATGATGATGACGACGCGGAATGAGCTAAGCTATGGCTTGATAATACTATCCGTGTGCTCGATGAGCTGTCATGTACTCCAGATGAATGCTTGAAGTGTACTATATCCTTACTACGAGACATCGCATATCACTGGTGGAATACACTAGTATCAGTGGTTTCGAAAGAAAAAGTGACTTGGGATTTCTTTCAGACTGAGTTTCGTAAGAAATATATTAGTCAGAGATTCATTGATTAGAAATGAAAAGAACTTTTAAAATTGAAACAAGGTCGAATGACCGTGACTGAGTATGAACAGAAATTTGTCAGATTAAGCAGATATGCCCGTGAATGTGTGTCAACTGAAGCCATTATGTGTAAAAGGTTCGAAGATGGTTTGAATGAAGATATTAAGTTGCTAGTCGGCATACTTGAGATCAAAGAGTTCATGGTACTTGTCAAATGAGCTTGCAAAGCTGAAGAACTTGGGAAAGAAAAAAGAAAAGTTGAAATGGAAGCCAGAGACATCTGTAAAAGATTATCGAGTAAGACTTTTCATTCTGTATCCAAGAAGTTTAAAGATGAATACGGCCAACATAAAGCTACTTTAGACATATCTAGACGAGATCGACCTCTTGTAGGTTCCAGAGCTACTTTGATGGCCAGTGTTGGTAATGTTCATCAGAATTGGGTTGAGTACAAGCATTGTGGCAAATGGCATTCTCGGAGATGTAGATTTTGAGATCGGTCTTGTTTTAAATGTGGATCATCAGATCATTTTATTCTGGAGTGCCCGATGCTAGCTGAGCAAAATACGGCTCAGAATATCAGAGCGAGTAATGTATCAGTGCGAGGTAGACCACCTCGGCATTTGAGAAATGTAAGTGGCAGTCAGAAAGGAACCAAAGACACTTCAGTTCGATCAGAGGCTCATGCACCTACTAGAGCATATGCTATGCGTGCTAGAGACGATGCTTCTTCCCCAAATGTTATCACCTGTACTCCACTCTTTATGATACTACTGTGATTGCATTGATTGATCCTGGTTCGACTCATTCATATGTGTGTGAAACTTTAGTATCCAGTAAGACTCTGCCTGTTGAGTCTACTAAGTTTGTGATTCGTGTATCCAACCCCTTGGGTTGATGTGTTCTAGTTGATAAAGTGTGTAAAAGTTTCCCGTTGATGATTCAGGTTTCCAGCTGATTTAATGTTGTTGCCTTCCGACGAGTTCGATATAATTTTGGGAATGAAATGGTTAACTTTGCATGATGCTATTGTTAATTACAAAAGAAAGACTATTGATTTGAGATGCCAGAATGGTGAAATCCTCGGATTGAATCTAATGACTTGAAGGGGTTACCGGTAGTAATATCCTCGATGTTCGCTCGTAAGTATGTAATGTGTTGGATAGCAAAGTGACTGAAAAGTAGATTGAATTCGTACCAGTTGTGTGTGAATACCCACATGTGTTTCCTGAAGAATTACCGAGTTTACCACCTATTCGAGAAATAGAATTTGGCATTGAATTAGTATCGGGGACGAATCTGATTTCAATAGCTCCGTATCGGATGGCACCTATAGAATTAAAAGAGTTGAAAGCACAGTTGCAAGAGTTAACAGATAGGGGCTTTGCATGATCGAGTTTCTCTCCTTAGGGTGCACCGATTTTATTTGTGAAAAAGAAAAATGGGACTATGTGAATATGTATTGATTATCGACAGCTGAATAAGGTGACAATAAAGAATAAATACCTTTTGCCACAGATTCATGACTTGTTTGATCAATTGAAAGGGGCTTCAATGTTTTCAAAGATAGATTTGAGATCGGGTTATTATCAGTTGAGAGTTAGAGATTTCGATGTGCCAAAAACTACGTTTCGAATGAGGTACGAAAATTATGAGTTTTGGTTATGCCTTTTGGACTTATTAATGCACCTGCTATTTTTATGGATCTGATGAATCAGATTTTCAGATAGTATTTGGATCGGATTATGGTAGTGTTTATAGATGATATTCGATCTACTCTAGAGATGGCCCCGAGCATCTTGAGCATCTGAGGCTCGGTGCTACAAAATTTGTGAGATAAGCAGTTTATGCATAAAGTTTAGTAAGTGTGAGTTTTGGCTGAATGTGGTCAGTTTTCTAGGTCATGTTGTTTCAGCGCCAGGCATTCGGGTTGATCTGAATAAAATATCTGCTATACATGATTAGAATACACCAAGAAATGTTTCTAAAATTCAAAGCTTTCTGGGACTCGCTGGTTACTACAGATGATTCGTGAAAGGTTTTTCTATAATAGCCACACCTTTGACAAAGCTATTACAGAAAGATGTCAAGTTTGAATGGATGAAAAAATGTCAAAAAAGTTTCGATCAGTTGAAAGCTCTTTTGACTGAGGCTCTAGTGTTAGTTCAGCCTGAATCGGGTAAATAATTTGTTGTGTATAGTGATGCTTCTTTGAATGATTTGGGTTACATTTTAATACAAGAAGGTAAAGTGGTAGCTTATGCTTCGAGATAGTTGAAGTCTCATGAAAGAAATTATCCGACACATGATTTGGAGTTAGCAGCCATTGTATTTGCATTAAAGATTTGGCGTCATTATCTATTCGGTGAGAAATGTCATGTCTATTCGGATCACAAGAGTTTAAAGTACTTGATGACTCAGAAAGATTTGAACTTGAGACAACACAGATGGTTAGAACTGTTGAAAGATTATGAATTAGTGATTGACTACCATCCGGGTAAAGCTAATGTTGTTGCGGATGCCCTAAGTCAAAAATCATTATTTGCTCTTCGTGCGTTGAATACACATATGGTTATGTTTAATGATGGTTCGTTAATAGCTGAATTGAAAGCAAGACCATTGTATACCCAACAAATTTGTGATGCTCAGAGAGTTGACAAAGATACAATGGCAAGACGAGTTCAGTGTGAAAGTGGTGCAGAGTCAAAGTTTCGAATCGATGAAAATGACGGTTTAAACTTCAAAGGCCAAACATGTGTTCCGAGGAAAGTGGATTTGATTCAGATGTTATTGAATGAGGCTCATAATAGTCAATTGTCGGTACATCCGAGTAGCACGAAAATGTATAATAATTTAAAGAAGTTCTATTGGTGGCCTGGTATGAAACGAGACATATCTGAATTTCTCTCGAAGTGCTTAATTTGTCAGCAAGTAAAAGTCGAACCTCAAGTGCCTTCTGGGTTACTTCAACCGATCATGATACCTGAATGGAAATGGGACAGAATTGCTATGGATTTTGTATCTGGTTTGCCTACGACCCCGAGCAAGAAAGATGCAATTTGGGTTATAGTAGATAGACTAACCAAATCATCTCACTTCATTCTAGTTCATATAGACTATTCGCTTGATAAGCTTGCTGAGTTATATGTATCTCAAATTGTGAAATTGCATAGTGTGCCGATTTCCATTGTTTCGGACATAGACCTGAGATTCATGTTGCGGTTTTGAAAAAAATTGTAAGATGCTTTAGGTACCAAACTACACTTTAGCACATTTTTTCATCCACAGACAAACGGTCAGTCTGAAAGAACCATTCAGATACTTGAGGATATGTTGAGATGTTGCGTCCTCGAGTTTGAAGGTACGTGGGAATTATACTCACCTTTGATTGAATTTGCTTATAATAAAAGTTTTTAATCTAGTATCAAAATGGCACCTTACAAAGCTTTGTATGGCCGCAAGTGTCATACACCATTGTACTGGACTGAGCTTAGTGAAAACAAGATACACGGGGTTGATTTGATTAAAGAGACTAAACAGAAAGTGACAGTAATCCGAGATAGTTTGAAAGTTACATCAGATCGCCAAAAGTCATACGCGGATTTGAAATGTAAAGACATTGAGTTTCAGGTCAGAGACCGAATATTTTTAAAAGTTTCTCCGTATAAGAAAGTACTTCGATTTGGTTGAAAAAGAAAATTAAGTCTGAGATTCATCAGACCGTATGAGATCATCGAACGTGTTAGGCCTATTACTTATAGATTAAAGTTGCCTTCTGAATTAGAAAAGATACATAATGTATTCCATGTTTAGATGCTTTGTAGATATAGATCAGATCCTGTAACAGTCTGATTTATACCCTAGTCAGAACAGTGGTTTCGGGACCATAAATCTAAGTCTGAATAATATTTTAATATTATTTTTGTGCCATTGAGATGTGACTAAGCATGTGTTAAATTTTCGTAAGTTAATTTATATGTTTGTGAGCTTAATTTGAATAAAGGATTGAATTGCATTAAATGCGAAACTTGCATGCTATATGTTAAAGTGCCTATGTGTTGTGGCTTTATAAAAGTGATGGCCTTAGGAAGCAATTAGACCACTATTTAATTAGTGGGTGGATGAAAGGCAAGTATGCCCTTGTTATATGTTTGTTTTCTTTATTAATTGAATGGATATTTTAGTAAAATGAATAATAATATGTTTGTAATAATAAACAAAAGAAAATATGAATGCTATCATCTTATATTTGGGTGCCGAAATTGAAGAGAGGAAAAGTGAGAAATGTGCTAGGGCATTGACTTTATTTATGCAAGATTAAGGTATGTTTTTACTTCGGTTCTTGATAATTTCTACTTTTTTGTAATCGCTGCTTCGAGTGCTATCCAACCCATGTTTCAATTTTGTGTTTTGATGATGTATGTGAAATATGCCATTGATGATTTACAAGCTTTGTGATGTTTGAGAATGAAAAATGAAAGATTTGAGCTAGATGAACATGTTATGTTCTTGAAGTTTTGATGAATTTACCTAAATAGGGCTAAATTGAGAAAATGTTAAATTAAAGGACTAAATTGCAAGTTTGATGAGAAATGTAGGCTTGTATGTGATGTATATGTATTCGGCTATGCTTGTGTATGCATTGATCTTGTGAAATTTGATGTTTTGAGTAAAATGGAGTAAATTGATAAAATGTGCAAATATGAGGGCTAAGTTGCAAATAGCCCTAACTATATTTTGGATTTAATTGAATGAAATAGTGAATAAAAGGATAAATTTTGAATATGTTTAGATCAAGAACCGAGGAAAATAGACTTAGATCGCAAGAAAGTGAAAATAATCGAGTAGCCATTTCTGTTCGATAAACCAAATCCGAGGTAAGTCACTATGCAAATAAACTTATCTGTATTGAATTGAATATATGTATTCATATGTCTATCGATGAAAATGAATGAGTATGAGATGCTAAGTGCGTGAATTCCGAAACAAGTTCGATATAGTGATAAAGCCGAGATGTCCTGTACGAACCTAGGAATAGATAGGATTAGCTATGTCATGACATAGGTATTTGTTCTGTTTTATCATGTAAGACCACGTCCGAGACGTTGGCATTGATTTGAAATTTGTATAAGACCTCATCTGGGACATAGGCATCGATATGAATTACATGTAAAAGACCTTGTTTGGGACGTAGACATTGATAGGAGCTTCACGAGTAAGACCATGTCTGGGACATCGGCATCGTATTAATTCGTACAAGACCCTGTCTAGGACAGAGGCATCGATATCTAAGTACATGTAAGACCTCGTCTAGGACGTTGGCATTGTACGACTATTTCAAGCTTTCTAATCATCCTACTAGATTCCTATGGGTTCAACGGGCAAGACTATGATATGAATGTCAAATTCGAGCAATGAACAATTATGTGATATTAAGTTCGATTCAGGTACGTTGTCTATACACTATTTTTGTATGTAAGGTAAGTATCTAAGTGATCTTACTATGGTGATAAGTACATGGAATTTGTGATATGATGAGAACTATTTTGGCTAGATGAGCTATGTGTTCATATGATTCTTGAATGGTGAAAATGGCTAATGTGGTTAAAAGTGTATGAACCAAAACAAATATGTGAAAGTTGCCAAGTGATTGATATATGCTTTCCATACCAAGTTTATTTGTATATGACTTACTAAGCTTCTGGAAAGCTTACTCTATGTGTGTGTTTTTCTATTTTATAGGTCGTCAAATCTACTGAAGGCTCGGGATTGTCAAGGATCGTCATCACACTACAAAAACTTATTTTGGTACCCTTTTGGAAATGTATATAGCTAAATATGGCATGTATAGTCTAGATATGTGTATATGTTTTTGGAAGTGAACTTAGCCATGTGTTTTGGCAAGTTTAATTTGGTAATATGCTTGAATGAATGTGATATATGATGCATATCTTGGTTAGGAGGAAGCTTATGAAATGACCAAGTTTTGAGTGAGCTATTTAATGAATTACGCTTGTAATGATATGTGTTTATTTCTTTGGAATCATCATGGTTGGAATTAGTATTGAGTGTATAAATTGAATGGTCAATTTGGTATGTTTTGGTTGCCATATATGCAAGGTATGTGTGGATATATATATTGCTTGTAGGAAGACCCTAAGTGGGTGGCATATTGGCCTTGTAAAATGGCCTATAATATCACACAGTTGAAGCACACGGACGTGCCTAAGACCGTGGGTAAATTGGCAGAATGTGGCTTAAATTGCACATGGCCTCGACACGAGTGTGCTTGGTGGCCATGTGAGAAATGGCAGTATGTGATCTATTAGTACATGGCCTTAACACACAGGCATGCTTGGTGACCGTGTTGATTTTGGCAGTATACTACCACGGAGAGGACACACGGGAGTGTTAAGTAGCCTTGGGTTAGGCACGACCTACCCCCACAGCCATGTGTCCCTTGTAGGTTAGAAAAGTTTCAAATTTTTATGAAATTACTTATGTGTTTCGGTTTAGTCCTGACTCAGTTTATAGGCATGCTTAGGGTCTTAATGATCTACTTAAGGGACACCATGTTTGGTATTGTTGAATGCATGTATGATTAATTCTATAAATGTTTCTGATCTATTTGGTAACACCTTTAACCCTATTTTGGTGACAATTTTTGGGTTAGGGGCATTACATTTGGTTGGTATCAGAGCTACGGTTTAGTCGATTCTCGGACTAACGTAGCGTGTCAGAGTCTAGCTATTCATGCCATATATTTGAACTGTGATAGTGTGATGAATCCTAACGTGTAAAATGTTATTTCTGCATCGCAATGGATCCCGAAAGAGCCGTAGCTGACGACGTAGAGAGTAATGCGCCTGCTTCCACACAAGGGACAGCGCCCTCTGATTTGAGATCGGTTACGAGTGGTCAAGAGGGAGAAGCTAAACAAGCTTTCTTCCAGGTGATGAGTGAGTGGTTCACTCAATTCATGAGAAATAACTCGACTATTTCACAACCCCCGCCCCCGGTTAATCCCCGTCAAACTACAGTTGTGCCACCGGTTGTGTATACGAATTTGTTAAATAAGCCTCTGGTTGACAAGATCCGTAAGTATGGGGCTGAAGAGTTCTGAGCTACCAATAATGATGATGTTAAAAAAGCTGAATTCTGGATTGAAAATACTATTCGGGTATTTGATGAGATGTCTCTGACTCTGGAAGAATGCATAAAGTGTGTTGTATCGTTACTTTGAGATGCGACTTATCAATGGTGGAAAACCTTAATTTTTGTTGTTCCAAGAGAAAGGGTTACATGGGATTTCTTTCAGATTGAGTTCTGAAAGAAATATATCAGCGAGAGATTCATCGATCAGAAATGAAAAGAATTTCTGGAGCTTAAACAAGGCCGAATGACTGTCACTGAATATGAATGAGAGTTCGTGCGACAAAGTCAATATGCCCGAGAGTGTATATCTTCCAAAGCTATAATGTGCAAAAGATTCGAAGATGGTCTTAATGAAGATATCTATTTGCTAGTCGGGATATTAGAAATAAAAGATTTCATTACACTCGTTGATCGAGCATGCAAAGCTGAAGCACTTGGGAAAGATAAAAGAAAAGCTGAAACTGAAGCCCGAGATATAAGAAAGAGATTTCAGAACAAATCATTTCAATCTACTCTGAAGAGATTTAGAGATGATCAAAGTCATTCTAGGGATAACGCGAGACATTTGAACAGGACCCGAGATAGATTACAAATGAGTTCCAAAATCCCAGCAACTTCTGTGACCAGTGTTGGTAATGTTCGATCTGAGAGACTTGAATGTAAACATTGCAAAAAGAGGAATCCGAGAAGCTACAGATTAAATGATAAAGCTTGCTTCAGATGTGGATCGCTTGATCATTTTATCCGTGATTATCCTGAGTCTATTGAGCCAGAGATTGTTCAGAATCTGAGACTTGAAAATGTATCTGGGAGGGGTAGACCTTCAAAGAATACAAGAAATGTTAGTGGTAGTCAGAGGTGCTCGAAAGACACTGTGGTAAGATTTGAAGCTAGAGCGCTGCCAGAGCATATGCTATCCGAGCTCGTGAAGAAGCTTCATCACCTGATGTTATAACGGGTACTTTTATTGTTTATGATACTTCTATGATTGCTTTGATAGACCCTGGTTCTACGCATTCGTACATATGCATGAATTTAGTATATGGTAAGACTTTGCTTGTAGAGTCTATTAAATTTGCTATAAAAGTATTGAACCCCTTAGGTAAAAGTGTCCTGGTTGACAAAGTATGCAAGAATTATTCGTTAATGTTCCAAGATATTATGCAAGAATTATTCGTTAATGTTCCAAGATATCTGTTTTCCTACTGATCTAATGCTACTGCCATTTGATGAATTCGATATTATTTTGGGAATGGATTGGTTGTTTATGAATGATGCCATTGTGAATTGTGAAAGAAAGAATATAGATTTAAGAAGTCCGAAGGACGAGATTGTACGGATTGAGTCTAATGATTTAAATGGATTGCCTACTGTGATATCCGTTTTGAAAGCTCAGAGTTATGTGAAAAAGGGGTATGAATCATATCTGCTTATGTGATTGATTTAAAAGTATCCGAGAAGAAAGTTGAATCAATACCCATTGTTTTGTGATTTTTCTGATGTGTTCCTTGAAGAGTTACTGAGATTACCTACGATTCGTGAAGTTGAATTTGGTATTGAATTGTTGCCTGGTACGACACCTATTTCGATAACTCCGTATAAAATGGCACCAATAGAGTTGAAAGAGTTAAAGTCACAGCTACAAGATTTGACTGATAGAGGGTTTGCTAGATTGAGTTTTTCACCTTGGGGTGCTCCTGTTCTGTTTGTGAAAAAGAAAGATGACACGATGAGAATGTGTATCGATTACCGTCAGTTGAATAAGGTGACTATAAAGAAAAAATATCCTTTTCCCAAAATTGATGATTTGTTTTATCAGTTAAAAGGAGCTACTGCATTTTCAAGATTGATTTAAGATCGGGATATTACCAATTGAGAGTTAAAGATTCAGATATTTCAAAATTACTTTTAGAGCGGGGAACGGGCATTATGAGTTTTTAGTTATGCCATTCGGACTAACCAATGCTCCTGCTATTTTTATGGACTTGATAAACAAAATTTTTAGACCGTATTTGGATCAATTTGTTGTTGTATTCATTGATGACATTTTGATTTACTCACGTGATGAGAATGAGCATGCAGAACATTTGAAAATTGTGTTACAAACTTTGAGAGAAAAGCAATTGTACGTAAAATTCAGCAAATGTGAATTCTGGTTGAATGAGGTTAGTTTTCTAGGGCATATTGTGTCAGCTTCGGGATTCGTGTTGATCCGAGCAAGATTTGTACTATTCTAAATTGGAAACCTTCGAAGAACATGTCCAAAGTTCTTAGTTTTCTGGGTTTAGCTGGTTATTACCGCATATTTGTTAAAGGCTTCTCAACTATAGCTACTCCATTAACTAGATTACTTCAGAAAGATGTCAGATTTGAATGATGTCAGAAAAGTTTTGACCAGTTGAAAACTTTGTTAACAAAGCTCGGTGTTAGTACACGAGAATCGGGTAAAGAATTTGTTGTTTACAAGATGCTTCGTTAAGCGATGCGAATGTGTTTTGATGCAAGAGGGCAAAATGGTAGCTTATGCTTCGAGACAATTAAAGCCTCATGAAAAGAATTATTCGACACACGACCTTGAGCTCGCTGCGATTGTGTTTGCACTTAAAATTTGGCGTCATTATTTTTACGGTGAGAAATGTCATGTGTTTTCAGATCATAAAAGTCTGAAATATCTAATGACCCAGAAAGATTTGAACCTGCGTCAAAGAAGATGGTTAGAACTGTTAAAAGATTACGAGCTTGTGATAGATTATCATCCGGGTAAAGTAAATGTGGTTGCTGATGCATTGAGTAGAAAGTCATTGTTTGCACTACGTGCTTTGAATGCTCAGTTAGATTTGTTTGATGATAGTTCTGTGATAGCTGAATTGAGAGCGAAATCGTTATTTGTATAGCAAATATGTGATGCTCAGAAGGTTGATAATGAATTGTTGTTGAAACGAGCTCAGTGTGAATTGAATTCTGAATCTGAATTTCGAGTTGTTGATGATTGTTTGAGATTCTGAGATCGAATCTGTGTTCCAAAAATTTAGAGCTGGTTCAATTGAGTTTGGGTGAAGCATATAACAGTCGCTTATCTACCCATCCGGGAAGTACAAAAATGTATCATGATTTGAAGGAACACTATTGGTGGTCTGGCATGAAACGAGACATTTCTGACTTTGTTTCAAAATGTTTAGTTTGTTAGCAAGTGAAAGAAGAACATCAAGTTCTATCTGGGTTGTTATAGCGATTTTGATTCCTGAATGGAAATGGGATAAAGTAAATATGGACTTTGTTTTTGGGTTGCCTCTGACTCCGAGAAAGAAGGATGCGATATGGGTCGTAGTTGACCGATTAACTAAATCTGCCCATTTTATTCCCATACGATCTGACTACTTGCTTGAAAGATTAGCTGAGCTTTATATTTTTGAGATTGTGAGATTGCACGGGTGCCACTATCCATTGTGTCAGACAAAGATCTGAGATTTACATCGTGATTCTGGAAGAAGTTGCAAGAAGCTTTAGGCACTAAATTGCATTTCAGTACAGCTTTTCATCTACAAATAGATGGTCAACCCAAGCAGATCAATCAGATTCTAGAGGATATGTTAAGATGTTATATATTAGAGTTTAATGGTTCGTGGGAACAATACCTGCCGTTGATTGAATTTACGTATAACAATAGTTTTCAGACAAGCCTTAAAATGGCACCATATGAAGCTTTGTATGGACGTAAATGCCGTACACCTATGTATTGGACTGAGCTTAGTGAGAATAAGTTATACGGGGTCGATTTGATAAAAGATACCGAACAGAAAATGAAACTGATTCAAGATTGTTTGAAAGCGACATCGATCGTCGAAGTCCTATGCGGACTTAAAGCGAAAGGATATAGAATTTGAGATCGGCAACAAAGTATTTACGAAAGTGTCTCCGTGGAAGAAAGTGCTCGATTAGGACGTAAAGGTAAGTTAAGTCAAGATTCATCGGACCATATGAGATCATTGAACGTGTTGAGCCTGTTGCATATAGATTGAAGTTACCCTCTGAACTAGAAAAGATTCACAATGTATTTCACGTTTCGATGCACCGTAGATATCGGTTTGATCAGTCACATGTGATTGCCCCGGCTGAAATTGAAATCTGATCTGATATGACATACGAAGAGGAACTGATCCGTATCTTAGCTCGTGAAGTAAAAGAGTTAAGAAACAAGAAAATTCCATTAGTGAAAGTATTGTGGAATCGACATGGATTAGAAGAGGCTACGTGGGAGCCTGAAGATTCAATGAGACAGCAATATCTAAATCTATTTAACGGTAAGATTTTTGGGGACGAAAATCCCTAAGGGGGAGAATTGTAACAGTCTAGTTTATACCCTAGTTAAAACAGTGGTTTTGGGACCACAAATGAGTCTGAATAATATTTTAATATTATTTTCTGTGCCATTGAGATGTGACTAAGCATGTGTTAAATTTTCGTAAGTTAATTTATCTGTCTATGAGCTTAATTTGAATAAAGGATTGAATTGCATTAAATGTGAAACTTGCATGCTATATGTTAAAGTCCCTATGTGTTATGGCTATATAAAAGTGATGGCCTTAGGAAGCAATTAGACCACTATTTAATTAGTGGGTGAATGAACGACAAATATGCCCTTGTTATATGTTTGTTTTATTTATTAATTGAATGGATATTTTACTAAAATGAATAATAATATGTTTGTAATAATAAACAAAAGAAAAGATGAATGCTATCATCTTATATTTGGGTGCTGAAATTGAAGAAAGAAAAAGAAGAGAAATGTGCTAGGGCATTCGGCTTTATTTATGCAAGATTAAGGTATGTTTTTACTTTGGTTCTTGATAATTTCTACGTTTTTGTAATCGTTGCTTCGAGTGCTATCCAACCCATGTTTCAATTTTTTGTTTTGATGATGTATGTTGTAACATCCTTAAATTGGGTTCTTTGCATTTTATCTGCTTGCATGCAAATAGGATGGTTGTCATGCTAGTTTAGGCTATTTTAGGCTCTAGGCATGAGCTAGGGATAGGCTAGAGCCTTATCAAAATTGTTGTTTTTGGGTACTTAGAAGGGGGAGCTGTTTGAGTTAGGGGTTAAGGGTAGCTAGTGGTAGGTTGTGACACAAGGAGTGCCTTGGTAAAGTGGCAAGGGGGTGCCACTTAAGGCTTAGTGAAGTGACGCCTCAGGGGAGTGAGGGAGCCTTGGTTTGAGCAGCAAAAATCCCCTTTCTGCTTGTTATTTTTGACGCCAGGACAAGGGAGAGTTGCACTCAGGTAGGACTTTGGTGGATGAGTGTTGAAAGAGTCAACAGATTCAAATAAGTGGAAGAGAGAAATTTGAAGAGTTGGAAACATTCAAACAGATTTGAATGTGTGGTCAAGAGGAAATTGTGGAGGAAAAAGGGGGATGGACACTTGAGCTTAGAGTTGGTCATATGTCAAAAACTAAGGGAGAGGGGAGAAATTGGTTTGGGGTATCTTAAGGGGGTGCCGAATTTCAATAGTAACTTAGGAGAGCATTTTCGACTAACTAAGAAAGGCTGAGAGCATTCTTTTCCTCCATCTCTTTTTGTCAAACCGAAATACCCCATAGCACCTTTGTTGCGTTTTCTTTTCTCTCAGGAACCAAAACTGAAATCTCTCCTAAATTTCTTCTCATTTCTTTTTCTTCTCTCTGCTTCTTTTGTGTTTGGGCGAATCCACCTTGCTCTCCACTCATCGTTTGTGATTCATTTTCTTTCTATTTTATTAAGAACCGAAACCTCATCTACCATCCTTCCTTTTCATCTTTTTCACTTTTAGTTTGTTGTTAGCCGAATTCTTCTAAAAGCTTCATCCTTTGCCGAATCCTCTGCTACTCTTCTCTTCTCATTCAACACTTTAGTCGAATACTTCTTGCCATAATCACCTTGGTTGCCAAAATCTATTTTCCCTTCTCTAGTTCTCAAAGTCAAAATCTCAACCCATAATCAGGTAAGATCTCTTTGCTTTCTTCTTTCTTTTTCTTCTCTTTCTTTCCCTTATGGTTTATGGCCGAATCTCCCTAGGATTCACACATCTCTATTCTCTATTTTGATTGCTAGGGGAAGGAAAGTCAAACCCTATGTGTTTTGATGAGGGTCTATACGTCTAGTTTCAGTTTCTTATTTGGTCTCCCTTTTGTTTTAGCCTTTGTCGAATCTTGTTGGAGGGTGATCGAGTTATCAGGAAGGTAAGGGTGATATCTTTATTTTTTATTATCTAGTTCGGGTTTTCATGCCAAAGTCGCTACTTGGCCTAATGGTATGTTGTTTGGCCGAATGAAGGAGGGGGTGACGCACTCAATTGGTTTTTGGGATTCGTTGCTCTGTGGATTAGATCTTGAGCCTCGGGATTTGTCGATCTAGGTAAGAGCCTTTGCTTTAAGTGATGTGCTACTATTTTAGATTTAATCTTGTTGCTTTAAACCGATTTAGTGACCAAGGATTATTATGGACTCGAATGCCAGCCAAGCATTAGGAGGGGTTGGATCGGTGAACCCAGCCCCTAAGTTCAAGAAGCGGGCAGTATCAGCGGTGAGGATTGGCCACTGGGTTGTAGGCTAGCCTCTAAACAGTAAAATAGGCAGATAGCGATAGTGTCCGTTAACGACTGTGTCGATGTAGAAAGCGTAGTGTTACGAGTAATCATGTGTGTAGCTCTTACACACTTTCTTTGTTTAATATGCTATTTGTTATGTGTTGATAAAAGTCGGTATAATGGCATAGATCACAAATTTACCTGTGTGGGTAAAAGCAAGGATGCTGGGTAAGTTGCTATGGCTGCAAACGTTAATTGCATCTATTGGAATCTGTCAGTGCCATGTTATTTTACATATATTATTCTATATGTTAAGCATGATAATTCTTGGTGGCAAACATGTACATGAGAAATGGGTGATGAGAGGAGGGGGAAGGAATATTTTCAGACTGTCGCATGTGGTTAGGAACCACACAGTGGGTTGGCCCCGCTTAATATGATATTATGACTAAGTCTTAGGGGTTTGGAACCACCAGGGATTAGGTACCACATATCTATATTTCTGTGACTTGTCCCAGTGGTTTGGTACCACAGTGGGTTGGCCCTACATATCGAGATAAGGGGTCATCACCCGTGGTTAGGTACCACACAGTAGGTTAGCCCTACTAATGATTATTTGTGACTTCGGTCCCCAGTGGTTTGGAACCACCAATGGTTAGGTACCACCAGTGGCTAGGTGCCACAAGGGGTAGAATTGAGAGTTCAGTTGGATAGGTTGGATGGGTTGCATGAAATACATATTGGCATATGAAACTATGTAAAAGTTTAATACCTTCGGGACGTGGATTTATACACTGAGTCTTGGTGACTCACCCCTTCCATTATCATTTTGCAGATAATTCCTAGACTGTTGATATGGAGCCAGGAGGACTCGAGGTGGCCATGCTCAAGATTATGTTTCTTTTATTTTAAATGGTTATTTCAGATTTATTTTATTTTAATTTGGGTTATCAGTTATGTAATAGGGCCACTTAGTTTTTCTTTGGGACTACTCTTTTGGGTAGAATTTCTTTACAATTTTGTTTAATTTTTGAAAGCATGCTTAGTAAGTTATAAATAAACGTTTTCAAAACTAAATAAACTTTCGGGAGTTTTCCTAATTTTTGCCCTCGTGTAACTGATTAACTAGTAATAACAACCCGGCCACTCTAATATCTTAAGACTAAAGGTTAAAATGTTTTTTCAGTTTATACAATATGTATACTGGGTTCTCTCGTAAAAGCAAAGGTTTACTTTCCAACTTGAGCCGACAAACGGGTTTTCAAATGTTTTCTTCCCTGTAACATACCAGATTCGGTCGTAGCATTTTAACCAGGTTTGGGGTGTTACAATTGTGGTATCAAAGCCTGGTTCAAAAGCTTGGCTATGGGTATAAGGCCCAAGATAATTTCAATAAAAGGGTTTGTAAAATGATTTTTGGGGAGATGCATATTTGAAAGAGCATGGCACCTAAATCTCCAGCACCGATCCACCCAGGTAAATATCCTAATCACTGATAAGATATATATACGTGATAGGGTTAATGGGTTTAAAGGGACGTAGATAGATATGTTAGGGTTTATGGACCTTAGGCCTAGTTACACAAACTCTTGCATAAAACTTAACTTCCCTAAATAAATATGTCTGTGAGCAAGTTAGAATGACTAGGGTGTGGTAATAGGCATACGCATGTCTAGGATTGGATTCAGGAAGAGCTTGGTATTTAAGCAGTCCTAGTGACTCACCTCCTCTTTACTGGGATCCTACCTGGTGCGTAGTGACTGTTCACCTTAATTGTGAGGACTTGTTAACAGGCCAAAATTTTAACTAAAACTCGAAATGGACCCTTACCCTACTTTTGCAAAATTACTTATATAACCCTAATTTATAAAACTACCAAAATACCCCTACTTTATAAAATTACCAAAATACCCCTAGTTTATGAAATTATCAAAAGACCCCTACTTTATAAAATGATCAAAATACCTCTGATTTGTAAAATTACCGAAATACCCCTGATTTACAAAATTACCAAAATACCCCTGGATTGCAAAATTACTAAAATACCCTCGATTTGTAATATTACCAAGATACCCCTATTTTGGAAAATTATAAAAATACCCTTATAGGTTAACATTACGAAAATACCCCTAGGTAGTGAAATGACAAAAATACCCTTAGGCAATGAATGTGGGTCCATGAAGGTACTGGTGTGGTTGATGCATATGTGTGGTGTTCCATTGGATGCTGATTGAGTAGGAACTCTAGAACTAGGGAATACCGACTTAAGAACCGACCTATGTAAGCATAGTTCAAATTCGAAAGAACCACTGTTAAAAACTTTTTCCATAAGATAGTCCGTTGTTAACCATTGAAAGAAAAACGTATTAACCCATAAAATTTCTAATCAGATTAAATCACAAACGGTAGAATGAGCACTCGAGGTCGTGGGCGTATTGCCCGCGGATGAGGTAGGGGTAAGACAACTATGTCGGAACCTGTAGGGTCCAGTTATGGGTCAGAGAATGAGGTACCACCGCCACTTGTTGTAGGCGTCGATTATCAGGAGCAGTCAGGTGGTGATGATATGATATCATAAGCTATCTTTGCGAGTCCTAGAAGAGTTACTAGAGCGAGCATAGGGACGAGGGACTCGTAAATCGTGCTGAACGACTCGAGCTAATGGAGCGAAGTATTAAGGGTGTTTCGGGTGGCTCTAAATGCACAAATGAGTCTTGGTTGGAGTTGACTGAGCGTATAATGGACGATTTGGACTTCACGACCGAGGAGAAATTGAAAGGGTAGTGTCTCTTCTCCGGATGAGTCTTATCGATGGTGGCTCACGATCGGGGATGGTGCGATGGTAGATGATCTCACTTAGGATTTCTTTAGGCGACTTATCGGAGAAGTACGTCGGTCTAGTTACATAGATCGCGACGTAGGGCATTTTAAACACAGTGCGGGGAGTAAGTCAGTATCTGAATACGAGGTAGAATTCTTAAGGTTGAGCCATTATGCTCGGGGTATTGTGGCTACGAAACATGAGCGCAGTTTTAGGTTTGAGGACGGGCTGAGAGATGAGTTGCGGGTATTGATTGCTCCACAGTGAGAGAGGGAATTTACTGTCTTTGTGGAGAAAGCCAAAATAGCTGAGGAGGTGAAACAAACCGAGAGACAGAATCTGAGCAGGAATAGGGAAAGGAGGAGTTTTGGGCCATCAGGGTCTGCTGTGAATCCTCAGAAAAGGGCTAGATTTGGTGGACTGAGTCAGGCTGCAAGGCCTGCTACTGCTACTCAGTGGCCGCCACGGTGTGTTCGATGTGGAAAATCTCATTCGGGGGAATGTTGGACAGGTAACAGAGGGTGTTTCGAGTGTGGGTCGATGGATCACCGGATAAGGGATTGTCCGCAGAGGCCAGTCAGGATTCAGTCTGAGGGTCAAGGACGTACTCAATTCAGGAGAGATGGTCAGCAACCCAAGAGGGGTCGAGGTTCCTCTAGGGGAGGTAATGGTAACGGGTGAGGCCGTGGAGCACCGAGCGCGAGGTCTTTGGGAATCTTGATGCAAAGCGATGGTTGGTCTATCTGAGGCGTCGAGAGGAGGGTGACACACCGGACGTCATAACCGGTACGTTCTTAATTTTTGGATTGCCTTATACTACTTTGATAGATGTTGGTTCGATGCACTCTTATGTTGTTAGTAGTATAGTGGGAACTCTGAACATAGCATACGAGACTTCTTCTAGGGAGATGACTGTAATTAGCCCTTTAGGTCACTCTGTAGAAGTAAACAAACTGTATAGGGATGAACCCCTAGAACTTCAAGGGGTAGTATTTCCGGCTGATCTGATGGAACTGCCATTCGGGGAGTTTGATTTGATCTTAGGGATAGACTGGCTAGTGAGGTATCAGGCAAGTCTGGATTGTGCAGCTAAATGTATAGTGTTGAGATCTGTCGAGGGTGAAGAGGTGGTGATGATAGGTGATAGAAGGAATTACCTATCTAATGTGGTATCTGCTTTGAAGGCTGAGAAAATGGTGAAGAAAGGATGTGAGGCATTCATGGTTCATGTGTGTGCCTTAGAGGTCAAGGACTCAGCTGTGGGGGATGTCCGAACGGTAAAGGATTTTACTAATGTGTTTCTAGAGGAGCTTCTGGGTTTGCCTCCAGATCGCAAAGTTGAGTTTGGTATAGATCTGTTACCGGGGACCGCGCCAGTGTCTATTTCCCCATACAGAATGGCTCCTAAGGAGTTAGCGGAGCTAAAGGCGCATATTCAAGAATTACTGGATCGAGGATTTATTCGGTCGAGTGTATCACCTTAGGGAGCGCCTGTGCTTTTTATTAAGAAGAAAGACGGATTAATGTGGATGTGTATTGATTACCATCAGCTGAATAAGTTGACAATTAAGAACAAGTATTCGTTGCCGAGGATAGATGACCTGTTTGATCAACTTAAGGGAACATCAGTTTTCTCTAAGATATATCTGAGGTCGGGGTATCACTAACTTAAGGTGAAGGAGGCAGATATTTATAAGACGGCGTTTTGTACTCGTTATGGTCACTACAATTTTTTGGTAATGCTGTTTGGGTTGACCAACGCGCCAGCAGCATTTTTGGATATGATGAATCGAGTTTTTCAACCGTATTTAGATCAGTTCGTCGCAGTGTTTATAGAAGACATTCTAGTGTACTCGAAATCTGAGGGGGAGCATGATGCGCATCTGCGTGTGGTTTTACAGATTCTGAGGGAGAAGCAGTTGTTCGCAAAATTTAGTAAGTGTGAGTTTTGGTTAAAGAAAGTAACCTTCTTGGGTCATGTGGTGTCAGCTGAGGGGATTAGGGTGGACCCTCGGAAGATTGAAGCGGTATTAGAGTGGAAACCACTTAAGTCTGTGGCAGATATTTGGAGTTTTCTGGGTTTAGCAGGGTACTACTGAAGATTCATGGAAGGGTTTTCTTTAATTGCAGTGCCATTAACCAAGTTGTTAAGGAAGGGAGTTCCGTTTGTGTGGTCAGACCAGCAGCAAGAAAGTTTTGAGAAGTTAAAGAGGGTTTTGACACAAGCTCCGATTTTAATAGAGCCTGAGGCAGGGAAAGAGTTTATGGTTTATTGTGATGCGTCGCTATACTGGGTTAGAATGTATGCTGATGCAGGAGGGGAAAGTGGTAGTATATGCTTCTCGACAGTTGAGACCTCACGAAATGAACTATCCGACGCATGATCTAGAGTTAGCCGTAGTGGTCTTCGCTCTGAAAATTTGGAAGCATTACTTGTATGGGGAGAATTCTGTCATCTACATGGATCATAAGAGTCTGAAATACCTCCTTACTCAGTTGAATTTGAGGCAGCGAAGGTGGATTGAATTGCTGAAGGACTATGACTGCTCGATTGAGTATCATCCGGGGAAAGCCAACATGGTGGCAGACGCGTTGAGCCGTAAGGTTGTGTCAAATTTGAGAGCAATGTTTGCTCACCTTAGCCTGTATGATGACAGAAGTTTGCTAGCGGAACTGCAAGTGAAGCCGTCATGGGTAAAGCAGGTTAAGGAAAAGCAATTGGTAGATGAAGTTTTAAGTGCCCGATGTTTGCAAGTGCAGAATATTGGATTAGGGAGGTACAGTTTGAGCAGTGAAGGTGTGTTGTGTTTTTAGGGAAAGGTTTGCATGTCGAAAGATGTGGAGTTGAGACAAAAGATTCTTCAGAAGGCACATAACAGTCCGTACGCTATGCATTCGAGAGGTAGTAAGATGTATCGAGATTTACGGGAGCAATTTTGGTGGCTGGGTCTGAAGCGGGAGGTAACAGAATTTGTAAGAAAGTGTCTAATGTGTCAGCAAGTCAAAGCCGAATACCAGTTACCTTCGGGTCTGTTGCAGCTGATAAAGATTCCACAATGGAAGTGGAAGAAGATTACGATGGATTTCGTCAGTGGGCTACCTTTCACGCCTATTAAAAAGGATTCAGTTTGGGTGATTGTGGACCGTTTGACAAAATCGGCTCATTTTATACCAGTTCAGATTGACTATTCACTCTAAAGGTTGGCTAAGTTGTATGTGGCAGAAATCATGAGATTGCATAGAGTGCCAATGTCAATTATCTCAGATAGGGATCCTAGATTCACGTCAAGGTTCTGGAAGGCATTACATCAGGCATTGGGTACAAGGTTGGATTTCAATACGGCGTTTCATCTGCAGTCAGATGGGCAATTAGAGAGGGTGATTCAGATTTTAGAGAATATGCTGAGGGGCTGTGTCTTGGATTTCAGAGGTAGTTGGGAGGAATTTCTACCGTTGGCAGAGTTCGCATACAACAATGGTTACCAAGCAAGTATTCAGATGGCACCGTATGAAGTGCTATATGAGCAGAAGTGTCAAACCCCTACATGTTGGACAGAGTTGGGTGAACGTTAGCTGTTAGGTCTAGAGTTGGTTTCTGAAATGGAGGACAAGGTTAAGCTGATTCGAGCTCTTTTAAAGGAAGCTTCAGACAGGCAAGAGTCCTATGCCGATCTTAAGCGAAGGGATATAGAGTTTACAATGGGTGACAAGGTTTTCCTGAAGGTGTCGTCGTGGAAGAATGTGCTGAGATTTGGTCGGAAGGGCAAGCTGAGCCCTAGGTTTATCAGGCCTTATAAGGTGTTGAAGCGTGTAGGACCGGTAGCTTACCAGCTCGAGTTACCATCAGAATTGAGCCAGATCCACGACGTGTTTCATGTTTCCATGCTTAGACGCTATCGTTCGGATCCGTCACATGTTGTGTTAGTGGAAGAAATTGAAGTGAGCCCGAATTTGTCTTTTAATGAGGAACCAGTGCAGATTCTGGAGCTGGATGTCAAAGTCTTGCGTAGGAAATCAGTTCCTTTGGTGAAGGAGTTATGGCAAAATCATGGGACAGAAGAAGCCACGTGGGAGCCCGAGGACGTGATGCGACAGCAATACCCTCAACTCTTTTGACCAGGTAATTTTGAGGTCAAAATTATTTTAAGAGGGTAGAATTGTAACATCCTTAAATCGGGGTCTTTGCATTTTATCTGCTTTCATGCAAATAGTATGGTTATCATGCTAGTTTAGGCTATTTTAGGCTCTAGGCATAAGCCAGGGATAGGCTAGAACCTTTGCAAAATTGTTGTTTTTGGGTACTTAGAAGGGGAAGCTATTTGAGTTAGGGGTTAAGGGTAGCTGGTGGTAGGTTGTGACGCAAGGAGTGCCTTGGTAAAGTGGCAAGGGGGCGCCACTTAAGGCTTATTGAAGTGACACCTCAGGAGAGTGAGGGAGCCTTGGTTCGAGCAGCAGAAATCCTCTTTCTGCTTGTTATTTTTTACGCCAAGACAAGGGAGAGTTGCACTCAGGTAGGACTCTGGTGGATGAGTGTTGAAAGAGTCAACAGATTCAAATAAGTGGAAGAGAGAAATCTGAGGAGTTAGAAACATTCAAACAGATTTGAATGTGTGGTCAGGAGGAAATTGTGGAGGAAAAAGGGGGATGGGCACTTGAGCTTAGAGTTAGCCATATGTCAAACACTATGTTAGAGGGGAGAAATCGATTTGGGGTAGCTTAAGGGGGTTTCGAATTTCAATAGTAACTTAGGAGAGCATTTTTGGCTAGCTAAGAAAGGCTAAGAGCATTCTTTTGCTCCATCTCTTTTTGTCAAACCGAAATACCCCATAGCACCTTTGTTGCATTTTCTTTTCTCTCGGGAACCAAAGCTGAAATCTCTCTTAAATCTCTTCTCGTTTCTTTTTTTTCTCTATGCTTCTTTTGTGTTTGGCCGAATCCACCTTGCTCTCCACTCATCATTTGTGATTCATTTTCTTACTATTTCCTTAAGAACCGAAACCCCATCTACCATTTTTCCTCTTCATCTTTTTCACTTTTAGTTTGTTGTTAGTGAATTCTTCTAAAAGCTTCATCCTTTGCTGAAACCTCTGCTACTCTTCTCTTCTTATTCAACACTTTAGCCGAATACTTCTTGCCATAATCACCTTAGTTGCCGAAATCTATTTTCCCTTCTCTGGTTCTCAAAGTCAAATCTCAACCCATAATCAGGTAAGATCTCTTTGCTTTCTTCTTTCTTTTTCTTCTATTTCTTTCCCTTTTGGTTTATGGCCGAATCTCCCTAGCATTCACACATCTCTGTTCTCTATTTTGATTCCTAGGGAAAGGAAAGTCGAAACCCCTATTTATTTTGTATAGGGTCTATACGTCTAGTTTCGATTTCTTATTTGGTCTCCCTTTTGTTTTAGCCTTTGCCAAATCTTGTTGGAGGGTGATAGAGTTTATCAAGAAGGTAAGGGGTGATTTTTTTATTTTGTATTATCTAGTTCGGGTTTTCATGCCAAAGCCGAATGGCTACTTGGCCTAATGGTTTGTTGTTTGGATGAATGAAGGAGGGGGTGATGCACTCAATTGGTTTTCGGGATTCATTGGTCTGTGGATTAGATCTTGAGCCTCGGGATTTGTTGATCTAGTTAAGAGCCTTCGCTTTAAGTGATGTGCTACTCTTTTAGATTTAATCTTGTTGCTTTAACCCGATTTAGTGACCAAGGATTATTATGGACTCGAATGCCGATAGCGTTAGGAGGGTTGGATCGATGAACCCAACCCTAAGTTCAAGAAGAAGGCGATGTCGGTGAGGATTGGCCACCAGGTTGTGGGCTAGCCTCTGAACAGGAAAGTAGGCAGATAGCGGTAGTGTCAGTTAACGACAGTGTCGACGTAGAAAGCGTAGTGTTACAAGTAATCAAGTGTTACACACTTTCTTTGTTTAATATGCTATTTTTTATGTGTTGATAAAAGCCGGTATAACGGCATAGATTAAAAATTTACATGTGTGGGTAAAAGCAAGGATGCCGGGTAAGTTGCTATGGCTGCAAACGTTAATTGTATATATTGGAATCTATCACTGCCATGTTATTTTACATATATTTTCTATATGTTAAGCATGATAATTCTTGGTGGCAAACATGTACATGAGAAATAGGTGATGAGAGGAGGGGGAAGGAATATTTTTAGACTGTCACCAGTGGTTAGGTACTACACAGTGGGTTGGCCCCGCTTACTATGATATTGTGACTAAGTCTCAGTGGTTTGGAACCACCAGTGGTTAGGTACCGCATATCTATATTTCTGTGACTCGTCCTAGTGGTTTGGTACCACAGTAGGTTGGCCCCACATATCGAGATAAGGGATCGTCACCCCTGGTTAGGTACCACACAGTGCGTTGGCCCCACTAATGATTATTTGTGACTTCGATCACTAGTGGTTTGGAACCACCAGTGGTTAGGTACCACCTGTGGCTAGGTGCTACAAGGGGTAGAATTGGGAGTTCAGTTGGATAGGTTGGATGGGTTGCATGACATACATATTGGCATATGAAACTGTGTAAAAGTTTAATACCTTCGGGACGGGGATTTACACACTGAGTCTTGGTGACTCACCCCTTCCATTATCATTTTGCTGGTAATTCCTAGACCGTGGATATAGAGCCGGGAGGACTCGAGGTGGCCATGCTCAAGATTACGTTTCTTTTATTTTAAATGGTTATTTCGGATTTATTTTATTTTAATTTGTGTTATCAGTTATGTAATAAGGCCACTTAGTTTTTCTTTGGGACTACTCTTTTGGGTAGAATTTCTTTACAATTTTGTTTAATTACTGAAAACATGCTTAGTAAGTTATAAATGGACGTTTTCAAAACTAAATAAACTTTCGGGATTTTTCCTAATTTTTTCCTCGGGTAACTGATTAACTAGTAATAACAACCCGGCCACTCTAATTTCTTAAGACTAAGGGTTAAAATGTTTTTTCGGTTTATACAATATGTATACTAGGTTTTCCCGTAAAAGCAAAGGTTTACTTTCCAACTTGAGTCGACAAACGGGTTTTCAAATGTTTTCTTCCCTGTAACATACCAGATTCAGTCGTAGCGTTTTGACCGAGTTTGGGGTATTACATATGTGAAATATGCCATTGATAATTTTACAAGCTTTGTGATGTTTGAGAATTAAAAATGAAAGATTTGGGCTAGATGAACATGTTATGTTCTTGAAGTTTTGATGAATTTAGCTAAATGGTGCTAAATTGAGAAAATGGTAAATTGAAGGACTAAATTGCAAGTTTGATGAGAAATGTGGGATTGTATGTGATGTATATGTATTCGGCTAAGCTTGTGTATGCATTGATCTTGTGAAATTTGATGTTTTGAGTAAAATGGACTAGATTGATAAAATGTGCAAATATGAGGGCTAAGTTGCAAATAGCCCTAAATATATGTGTTTGGATTTAATTGAATGAAATAGTGAATAAAAGGATAAATTCTGAATATGTTTAGATTAAGAACCGAGGAAAATAGACTTAAGCGAAAATAACCGAGTAGCCATTTCCGTTCAATAAACCAAATCTGAGGTAAGTCACTATGCAAATAAACTTATCTGTATTGAATTGAATATATGTATTCATATGTCTATCGATGAAAATGAATGAGTATGAGATGCTAAGTGCGTGAATTCTGAAATAAGTTCGATATAGTGATAAAGTCGAGAAGTTCCGTACGAACCTAGGAATAGATAAGATTAGCTATGTCATGACATAAGTATCTGTTCTGTTTAATCATGTAAGACCATGTCTGGGACATTGGCGTTGATTTGAAATTTGTATAAGACCTCGTCTAGGATGTAGGCATCGATAGGAGCTTCACGAGTAAGACCATGTCTGGGACATCGGCATCGTATTAATTCATATAAGACCCTGTCTGGGACAGATGCATCGATAACTGAGTACATGTAAGACCTCCTCTGGGACGTTGGCATTGTACGACTATTCTGAGCTTTTTGATCATCCTACTAGATTCCTATGGATTCAACGGGCTAGATTATGATATGAATGTCAAATCCGAGCTATGAACAATTATGTGATATTAAGTTCGATTCAGGTATGTTGTCTATACACTATTTGTGTATGTAAGGTAAGTATCTAAGTGATCTTGCTATGGTGATAAGTACATGGAATTTGTGATATGATGTGAATTATTTTGGCTAGATAAGCTATGTGTTCATATGATTCTTGAATGGTGAAAATGGCTAATGTGGTTAAAAGTGTATGCACCAAAACAAATATGTGAAAATTGCCAAGTGATTGATATATGTTTTCCATACCAAGTTTATTTGTATATGACTTACTAAGCTTTTGGAAAGCTTACTCTGTGTGTGTGTTTTCTCTATTTTATAGGTCGTCGAAGCTACTGAAGGCTCGAGATTCTCAAGGATCGTCATCACACTACAAAAACTTATTTTGGTATCCTTTTGGAAATGTATATAGCTAAATATGGCATGTATAGACTAGATATGTGTATATGATTTTGGAAGTGAACTTAGCCATGTGTTTTGGCAAGTTTAATTTGGTAATATGCTTGAATGAATGTGATATATGATGCATATCTTGGTACGGAGGAAGCTTATGAAATGGCCAAGTTTTGAGTGAGCTATTGAATGAATTATGCTTGTAATGAAATGAGTTTATTTCTTTGGAATCATCATGGTTGGAATTAGTATTGAGTGTATAAATTGAATGGTCAATTTGGTATGTTTTGGTTGCCATATATACAAGGTATGTGTGGATATATATATTGTTTGTAGGAAGACCCTAAGTGGGTGGCATATTGGCCTTGTAAAATGACATATAATGTCACACGGATGAGGCACACGGGCATGCTTAAGACCGTGGGTAAATTGGTAGAATGTGGCTTAAATTGTACACGGCCTCGACATGGGTGTGCTTGGTGGCCGTGTGAGAAATGGCAGTATGTGATCTATTAGTACACGGCCTTAGCACACGGGCATGCTTGGTGACCGTGTTGATTTTGGCAGTATACTACCACGGAGAGGACACACGGGAGTGTCAAGTAGCCATGGGTGAGGCACGGCCTACCCCCATGGCCGTGTGTCCCCTGTAGGTTAGAAAAGTTTCAATTTTTTATGAAATTACTTATGTGTTTCGGTTTAGTCCCTACTCGATTTATAAGCATGCTTAGGGTCTTAATGATCTACTTAAGGGACACCATGTTTGATATTGTTGAATGCATGTATGATTAATTTTATAAATGTTTCTGATCTGTCTGGTAACACCTTTAACCCTATTCCGGTGACGGTTTCTGGGTTAGGGGTGTTACAGATTCGTCATATGTGATCGCCCCGTCTGATATTGAAATCCGATCTGATATGACATACGAGGAAGAGCTGATCCGTATATTAGCTTGTGTAGTGAAAGAGTTGAGAAACAAGAAAATTTCGTTAGTAAAAGTACTATGGAATCGACATAGAGTAGAAGAGGCTACGTGGGAGCCTGAGGATTCAATGAGGCAACAATATCCAACTTTGTTTAATGGTAAGATTTTCGGGGACGAAAATCCCCTAGGGGGAGAGTTGTAACAGTTCAAATTTGACCCTAATCGGAATGGTGGTTTCGGGACCACAAATATGACTCTGAAAAACTTTTAAAAATTATTTTCAGTGTTTATTATATGTGAATTATTATGTGTGAAAGTTTCGTGTAACATCCGAGAATTATGGCCTATGCATTTTTGTTTAAATTGTATGAAGTAGCATGCCTATATGTACTTTGAATGTGTTTTATGAATTCTTGAGAACCTTAGAGTATAAATAAGTGCCTCATAAAATATTACGTTCTAAGTCTTGAAGTGGAACTGAAGCAGAGTGGCCTTAAGATAATAAGTAGGGGAAATTAGACATAAAAATTGGCGTGTTAAAGTGGCTTGGAACGCCTCTTAAGGGCCTAGCAGGTGACGCCACAAGCAGGGGAGTTGGGCTCAGGTTCCAGTCTTGTTGGCAGCTTATGGTGGGGTTTTTATTTTTGCTTGATGATGTCAAAGAGAGGGGAGTGATGGACGGCTATGGGACTTTGAGAAGATGAGGATAAAGACTTGTTTTATTCTTTTAAAATTTCGGCTAAAGTAAGGATAAATGATGATTTTATTTTGAATTATTTGAATATGCAAAGAAGAGAGAAAATAGGAGAAAAGCAAGGAATGGCTAAGTGTTTGAATGCTAGCCGAATATAGGAGGGGGAAGTAAATGAGGCAATCGGTCATGCCAAGGGGAATATGTGTTGAAATTTCTTCTTTCTTCCTCTTTCTTTTTGAGCCGAATTTTGGTTCAGCCTCACCAACACTTTCTTTTCCTTCCTCCTCTCAATTCTTTCTTTCTTCTCCACTCTAGCCGAATCATACTTGAGCCTCCGTATCATTCTGTTTCATCTTTTTCCCATTATCACTATTATTAACCAAGAGCCGAAACTTAAGTGAACAACACCTAGCCATAGTCGAATACTTTGTAGATCAAAGCAAGGGTGCCGTCAACAATAGTAGTAAGCGTAAGGATCTATTGTTATCATTTTATTTCTTTTCTTTAAGCCGAAATCAAAGATTCTAATGCCATATATGTTCTTTGGCCGAAACTATTGAAAAGGTTTTCAGGATTTACCTATTGTTGACTACAAGGAAGGATCTTTCGGGACTTTTAAAGATCTAAGGTAAGTCATTCTACCAAGGGCCATTTATTATGTTTTAATGTTAGATTGGATCTAACATGTGCCTCTGAGAATCTCGGCATCACTAAAGAAGCAAGGATCAAATTCGGGATTTAAGAATCACAAGGTAAGTGGACATATGTAATCGGCCAAGGCTATATTTGGTGGTTCAAATCTATTTCTTAATTATTCAAAAGCCGAAAGCTATCCTGTTAAGTGATCTAGTGTGGGCCGATTGCAAGGAAGAGATATCGGGTAGTTTCGGGATTTGGTAAGCAAGGTAAGGAAGTGTTGACATTCGGCCATAGGCCATATTTGGTATTTAAGTGTTAACCGATTGTGACTTTGGCTTTTAGGAGAAAGTTGACAAAAGTAAGCTGAGGTTTCCGGGATTTAAGATTCACAAGTGTTGGTCGATTGCAAGGAATATCACGGAATTTCAGGATTTGATTAGTAATCAAATCGGCAAGCAAGGTAAGATTTCGGTTACGTTTCCTACTGGATTTGGTTATATAGTTTGAATAGGCTTAGGCTAAAATACTAAGTGTTGGTAGAATGTAGGAACTTGAGATCTAGAGGATTAGATCGGATTTTCGAGGATTTGATGAGTTCATTAAGTAAATCGGTGTGTACCCCACACTAGCTCTTAAAAGATTTATGGCATCAATTTTATATGTATGTGTTTATAATAATGTAACACATGGCTAACTATCTAATGGTACAAAATACTGTGTATGCGTTTACCCACTCCTACTATGAGTATGATAAGATTTGTTATGGCATATATGTGAAATTATAAGAATGTGAATAAGGAATATGACATGGTTAATGCATAATTGTATGACATGGGGCATATGGGTGATATGAAAGGGAAGTGATTTGGTGGTTTTATACCACAATATCCGAATGTGGTGACTTATGCCACGAAATCTGAATGTGGTGACTTATGTCACGAAAACCTGAAAGTGGTGACTTATGTCACAAATTATTATCTGGTGGCTATGCCACGACTTTTATAAGGGCGATAAGCACGTCGACTGCAGCAACTGCCTTCGATGGTGTGTAGCGGATGGAGGGTCGACTTAGTAGTCCCCACGGTGTGGTGGTTGGTACGAGTGATGTGTAGTGGATGGTTATCTAGGTTTGGGTTCGGGTTTGCATCATGATTTATATACGTATATTATGTATGATTTGACATGCTTGAATTAATTAAGACTTGTGTTGGGTGTGCACATTGAGTCTGTTTGACTCACCCCTTCGTGGGATTATTTTTCAGGTGACACTCAGTAATAGACCGGGTCGGCAGGAGCTCAAGTGGTGGCCATGCTTAGCTCTGAAATTTCTTTATTTTATTTTGGGCTTTCTCTTTTTAAGTATTTTGGATTTAGTTTGGGTTTTGATTTGATGTAATAAGGCCATGGTATGAACTATTTACTTATGCATTTTAATTGTTTTATTATGGTACGGTTCTTATCAATTTAAAGTTCAAATAATTTTTCAAAAAAAAAAAATAAAGATTAAATGTTTTAGCACCGTCTTTAATTTTGAACCCAACCCAAATCAATGGTTCTTCAGAGACACACAAAATTTAGACAAACATCAAATAAGATTCGAATGGTTTTTCCCTAGGAGCATGCCAGATCCGGTCAGAGCTTATGGGCCGAGTTTGGAGTGTTTCAGCTTGGTATCAGAGCCCGGTTCAAAACTCGACCTTGAGGGCTTTAGGGCCCAAAATGTTTTTTTCTTTTGAAAATGGGTTTTACTAAGAAACGAGCAAGTTTCTCTGGCATGGCACCTAAGTCTCCGGCCTGAAGTCCACCAGGTAAGTACTCCTAACTCTTCTGTGAATTGTATGTGGGAATATATAGGGACGTAGATTAGTGGACTAGGAATTAAACCCTAGGACTAGTTTACCCCAACATGAGAATTACATAAAACTTTAATGCCCAATTAAACAAACACATGTCTAAGTCACGAAGTTAAGGTGTGGCAACCATTGTGCGCATGTCTAGGATTGGTTTCTTGGGAGCTTGGTATTTAAGCAAATCCTAGTGACTCACCTCCTCTCCACTCGAATCCTACTTGGTGCGTAGTGACGGTTCACCCTAACCAAGAGGACTCAAACACAGGCTAAATCCAATAACTAAAACCCGAAAGGGACTAGCCATATTTTTATAAAAACCCTAGTCTTAAAATTACCCAAATTACCCCTTTGATGTGTAGGAAAACTATTTTGAAAAATTTTCCAAAATATTCTCGATTTACTAAAATGACCTAAATACCCCCGGTTGGAAAAAAAGTTACTAAAATGCCCTTGGTTCATAAAATTTCCATATTACCCACAGTTTTTATCAAGATTCTCTTACCTTATAAATATCCAAAAACCCTATTTTTACAAAATATTAAGATACCCTGATTTGGAAAAATTACGAAAATTACCCCTGATTTGCAAAATGACCAAATTACCCCTAACATGTACAAATGACCAAAATACCCTCAGAGAGGACAATTACCAAAGTACCCTCAAATTAGAAATCTTTAAAAATACCCTTGTTTTGAAAAGTCACCAGGAACCATATTTTGCGAAAAAAATTATCGAAATGACCCTGGCTTGTAAAATTACAAAAATACCCCTGGTGTATAAAATTACCATTTCACCCTTAAAATTTTCCCAGCAAGTATTTTAATTTTGTAAAAATATCATCAATCTCTATTTTGAAACATTTTCAAATACCCTAATTTGAAAAATTACCGAAATACCCCTATAGGACAAAATCACGAAAATACCCCTAGGTAGTGGAAAACAACAAACAACGACAACTACAACATTTCTCGTAATGAGCGAAAGTTCATGTATGTAATTGAATGGATGAGTTGAGATCGTATGTGAATGAATTGAAAGAACTACTCCTTAGAACTAATGAACATAAAAGCTGCTCGTGATAAATCGGTGGAACAAAACTAATTCATAAAATTCTTTAATCGGATAAACGCGATTGAAGCATGAACTCTAGGGGCGTGGTCGTAATGTGTGAGGCCGTGGTAGAGGCCGAATGATATGTCGAGCAGATTAGGTCCGGACAAGGGTCCGAAAATGAAATGCCACCACCACCAGACCACCGATGTAGAATATCGAGGATCGACGGGGATGACATAAAGTGTCACAAAGCGATCTGCGCGGTTTTGGAAAGGGTGGTGGAGCGGGTGGAGGCATAGGAGCTTGAAAGTCGGTACTGGCGACTCGAGCCAACTGAGCCGAGGTGTTAGTGGTGTATCTGGTGTGGCACCCAGATCACCGAGTATTGGTTGGAAGCGGTGGCAGATTATGGATGAGCTTAATTTAACCGCCGAGGAAAACACGAAAGGGTTGGTGTCGCTTCTCCGCGATGAGTCATATCAATGGTGGCTTACGGTTAGGGATGGTGGTACAGCTGAGGAACTTACTTGGGATTATGCTAAGGCGACATACCAGAAGAAGTTTGTCGGTACTCATTACATTGATGCGCAGAGGAAGGCATTTCTCAGGCTGGTTCAAGGGAACAAGTTCGTAGCGGAGAACGAGGCTAAATTTCTAAGGTTAGGCCGATATGCTCGAGGGATAGTGGCTACAGAGCATGAACGATGTGTCTGATTTGAGGACGGATTGAGGGATGACTTGAGACTATTGATAGCTCCACAATAAGAGCGGGAGTTTGCTGTGTTGGTGGAGAAGGCTAAGGTAGCCGAGGGTATCAAGGATCCTGTAACACAGAACACTGATTGGAATAGGTAGAAAAGAGGATTTGGATCATCAGGGCCATCTGGGAATTTTCAAAAGAGGCCTAGAGTTGATGGGCCGCGGGGTCAGTGGGCTGTGACAGGAGGGCAATACCGTACTTGTGCTCAGTGTGGGAAGATGCACTTAGGAGAGTGTTGGAAGAAAATGGGAGGATATTTTAAGTGTGGGTCCAAGGACCACATGATTAAGGATTGTCCTATGAGAACCGAAGGGAGTTGACAGGTAAGCCAAGGTCCTAACCAGGCTAGAAGAGGAGGACAGTAGGCACCGTAAGGTTGTGGTGCGGCTGGCAGAGGTAATGGTTCTAGTAGAGGACGAGGAACACCGGGTTGAGGTGTTGGTAACACAGAGGCCAGGCAGCTGGGTTTGGTTTATGCGGATCGTCGGAAGGATGATGGAGACGCACCGGATGTCATAACCGGTACGTTTCTTATCTTTGGCAAGCCTTATGTTGCTTTGATTGATGTGGGCTCGACCCATTCCTATGTTGCATGTAGAGTAGTTGAAACTTTAGGAATAGCCTCTGAACTATCTAATAGGGAGATGACTGTAGTAAGCCCATTAGGCCAAACTGTAGTGGTGAATAAGATGTTTCGGAGTGTACCTTTGGAGCTTCAGGGAGCGGTATTTCCTGCCGACTTAATGGAATTACCCTTCGAAGAATTTGATCTTATACTTGGCATGGACTGGCTAGTGGAGCAACGGGCTGTATTGGATTGTGCAGCTAAACGAATGGAGTTAAGGACCCCAGAGGATGAGGCGGTAATTATGATAGGAGAAAGAAGAAACTACTTGTCTAACGTAGTTTTTGCTTTGAAGGCTGATAGGATGGTACGGAAAGGGTGCAAGGCATTTTTGGCCTTCGTTAGTGCGTTGGATGTAAAAGAAGGGGGAGTTAGTGGGGTTAGAACCGTAAGGGAGTTTGTGGATGTCTTTCCGGAGGAATTACCTGGAATACCCCCAGATAGGGAAGTGGAGTTCGAAATTGACTTGCTACAGGGAACAGCTCCTGTGTCAATCGCCCCGTACAGGATGGCACCAAAGGAGTTGGTTGAGCTCAAGGCTCAAATTGAAGAGTTGCTAGACCGTGGGTTTATTCGACCCAGTGTGTCTCCATGAGGAGCACTGGTCTTGTTTGTGAAGAAGAAGGACAGAACTATGCGTATGTGCATAGATTATCGTCAGTTGAATAAGCTGACTATCAAAAACAAGTATCCATTGCCAAGAATAGATGACTTGTTCGATCAGCTTAAGGGGGCTGCGGTATTCTCGAAGATAGATCTAAGGTCTGGATATCATTAGCTTAAGGTGAAGGAGGCAGATATCCATAAGACGGCTTTTTAGACATGATATGGGCATTTTGAGTTCGTAGCAATGCTGTTCGGATTGACAAATGCCCCAGCCGCGTTTATGGACATGATGAACCGGGTTTTCCAACCCTATCTGGACCGGTTCATTGTTGTGTTCATAGATGATATATTGGTGTATTTGAAGTCTGAGGAAGAACATGATGAGCACCTCTGAGTTGTGTTGCAAGTGTTAAGGAAAAGAGTTTCTCACGCCAAATTCAAAGAAGTGTGAATTTTGGCTTAAAGAGGTTACGTTTCTAGGACATGTGGTGTCTGCTGAAGGGATAAGGGTGGATCCTTAAAAGATTGAGGCAGTTTTGGATTGGAAACCCCCTAAGTCTGTGGCAGAAATTCGAAGTTTCTTGGGTTTGGCAGGCTATTATAGAAGGTTCGTGGAAGGGTTCTCATCGATAGCCGCACCCTTGACAAAGCTATTAAGGAAAGAGGTACCTTTCGTATGGACTAATAAGCAACAGGAGAGCTTTGAGAAGCTTAAGAGGGTCTTGACCGAAGCTCCGATTTTGATTCAGCCTGAGGCAGGGAAGGATTTTGTAGTGTACTGTGATGCTTCCCATACAGGATTGGGAGGTGTCCTTATGCAAGACGGGAAGGTAGTTTCTTATGCATCTCGACAACTAAGGCCACACGAGGTTAAATATCCGACGCATGACTTGGAATTGACAGTAGTGGTCTTTGCTCTTAAAGTGTGAAGGCATTACTTATATGGAGAGAAGTCAGTGATCTACACAGACCACAAGAGCCTGAAGCATCTGCTGACTCAGAAAGAGCTGAATCTGAGACAGCAAAGGTGGGTGGAATTATTGAAGGATTATGATTGCCCCATAGAGTACCACCCGGACAAGGCAAATGTGGCAGCAGATGCCCTAAGTCAAAAAGTTGTGTCGGATCTAAGGGCAATGTTCGTACATCTGAGCTTGTATGACGATGGAAGTCTGCTGGCAGAATTGCAAGTCAAACCGACATGGTTGAATAAGGTGAAGGAAAGTCAGTTAATGGATGAGGATCTAAGTGCTAAGTTACGACAAGTGCAGAATGGAGAGTTAGAGGGTTATGGTATTAATGACGAGGGAGTATTGTGCTTCAAGGGTAAGGTCTGTATGCCAAAGAATGAAGAACTTAGGCAGAGAATTCTTCGGGAATCGCATAGTAGCCCTTATGCTATGCATCCTAGAGGCAGTAAGTTGTACAGAGACCTAAGGGAACAGTTTTGATGGCCTGGTCTTAAGCGGGAAGTTACCGAATATGTTGGCAAATGCTTGACATGTCAGCAAGTTAAGGCTGAACACCAAGTTCCGTCGGGATTGCTTCAGCCAATACAAATTCTGCAGTGGAAGTGGGAGAGAATTACCATGGACTTCGTTAGTGGGCTTCCCCTTACGCCTACTAAAAAGGACTTGGTATGGGTGATAGTGGATCGATTGACAAAGTCCGCGCATTTCATTCCAGTGCGGATTGTCTATTCTCTCTAGAAGCTGGCAAAGTTGTATGTAGCTGAGATCGTCAGGTTGCATGGAGTGCCAGTGTCGATTATCTCGGATAGGAATTCGAGGTTCACGTCTCGATTTTGGAAAGCACTACATTAGGCTTTAGGCACCAGATTGGATTTCAGTACAGTTTTTCATCCACAGTCAGACGGCCAGTCTGAACGAGTGATCCAAGTGTTAGAGGATATGTTAAGAGGCTGTGTGATTGACTTTAGAGGAAGTTGGGAAGAATATTTGCCTCTAGCAAAATTTGCTTACAATAACAGCTATCAAGCAAGTATTCGGATGGCACCATATGAAGCACTGTATGGTTGAAAGTGTCGCACTCCTACATGTTGGATGGAACTAGGGGAACGTCAGATTTTGGGTCCAAAAATTGTGGCAAAATTCGAGGAGAAGGTTAAGATAATCCGAGCACGATTGAAGGAGGCGTCTGACAGGCAAAAGTCTTACGCAGATCTCAAGCAGAAGGAAATTGAGTTTGCTGTGGGAGACTATGCATTTCTTAAAGTTTCACCGGAAAAAGGTAATGAGATTTGGTCAAAAGGGAAGTTAAGTCCTGTGTTTATAGGACCTTATCGGGTATTGAAGTGAGTTGGACCAAGGCATACCAATTGGAGTTGCCTCCGGAGTTGAAGCGGATGCACGACGTATTTCATGTTTCCATGCTACGATACCGATCAGATCCATCTCACGTAGTTTCGGTTGAAGAGGTGGAGCTGATACCAGATCTGTCTTATGAGGAAGAGCAGATTCAAATTCTGGAACGAGATATGAAGGTGCTTCGGAGGAAGTCGGTTCCTCTAGTTAAAGTGTTATGGTGTAACCATGGATCGGAGGAAGCTTCTTGGGAGCCAAAAGAAGCAATACGACAGCAATACCCTCACCTATTTTAGCCAGGTAATTTCGAGGACGAAATTATTTTAAGGGGGTAGAACTGTAACATTCGGGAATTATGGCCTATGCATTTTTGTTTAAATTGTATGAAGTAGCATGCTTATATGTACTTTGAATGTGTTTTATGAATTCTTGAGAACCTTAGAGTATAAATAAGTGCCTCTGAAAATATTAAGTTCTAAGTCTTGAAGTGGAACTGAAGCAGAGTGGCCTTAAGATAATAAGTAGGGGAAATTAGACATAAAAATCGGCTTGTTAAAGTGGCTTGGAAGCGCCGCTTAAGGACCTAGCAGGTGACGCCACAAACAGGGGAGTTGGGCTCAGGTTCGAGTCTTGTTGGCAGCTTATGGTCTTGTTGGCAGCTTATGGTAGGGTTTTTATTTTTGCTTGATGACATCAAAGAGAGGGGAGTGATGGATGGCTATGGGACTTTGAGAAGATGAGGATAAAGACTTGTTTTATTCTTTTAAAATTTCAGCTAAAGTAAGGATAAATGATGATTTTATTTTGAATTATTTGAATATGCAAAGAAGAGAGAAAATAGGAGAAAAGCAAGGAATGGCTAAGTGTTTGAATGCTAGCCGAATATAGGAGGGGGAAGTAAATGAGGCAATCGGTCATGCCACGGGGAATATGTGCCAAAATTTCTTTTTCTTCCTCTTTCTTTTTGAGCCAAATTTTGGTTAAGCCTCACGAACACTTTCTTTTCCTTCCTCCTCTCAATTCTTTCTTTCTTTTCCACTCTAGCCGAATCATACTTGAGCCTCTGTATCATTCTGTTTCATCTTTTTCCTATTATCACTACTATTAACCAAGAGCCGAAACTTAAGTGAACAACATCTAGCCATAGCCGAATACTCTGTAGATCAAAGCAAGGGTGCCGTCAACAATAGTAGTAAGGGTAAGGATCTATTGTTATCATTTTATTTCTTTTCTTTAAGCCAAAATCAAAGATTCTAATGCCATATATGTTCTTTGGCCAAACTATGGAAAAGGTTTTCGAGATTTGCCTATTAGCCTCGAACTCCGTGCGATTCTACAAGGAAGGATCTTTCGGGACTTTTAAAGATCTAAGGTAAGTCATTCGAACCAGGGCCATTTATTATGTTTTAATGTTAGATTGGCATCTAACATGTGCCTATAGGAATCTCGGCATCACTACACTAATAATAGCTACCTTCATTCGTTTCTTTAATCAAATCAACCCCGTGTATCTTATTCTCACCGAGCTTAGTCTAGTATAACGGAGTTCAAAGATTTTGCCGCATAAGGCTTCATAAGGCGCCATTTTGATACTAGATTGGAAGCTATTATTATAAGCAAATTCAATCAAAGGTAGGTATCGCTCCCACATACCTTCAAACTCGTAATGCAACATCTCAACATGTCCTCAAGTATCTGAATAGTTCGCTTGACCGACTCATTCATCTGCATGGATGAAAGGTCAGACTAAAATAAAGTTTAGTACCTAAGGCATCTTGCAACTTCTTCCAAAATTGCGATGTAAATCTCGGGTCTCTGTCTGAAACGATAGAACTCGGTACACCATGCAATCTCACAATCTGCGATACGTACAATTCAACAAGTTTATCGAGTGTAAAGTCTATACGAACCGACACAAAATGAGCTGATTTAGTCAATCTATCAACTATAACCCAGACGGCATCTTTCTTACTCAGTGTCATAGGAAGATCGGATACAAAATCCATTGTAATTCTATCCCACTTCCATTCAGGTATCATGATTGGCTGGAGTAGTCCGGATGGCACTTGATGTTTAGCTTTTACTTGCTGACAAACTAAGCATTTCGAAACAAATTCAGATATATCCCGTTTCATGCCCGGCCACCAATAAAACTATTTCAAATCATTATACATCTTTGTGCTACCCGGATGTATTGATAATCGACCACTATGGGCCTCACTCTGAATCATCTATATCAAATCTGAGTTCTTCGAAACACACATTCAGCTTTTAAAATTCAAACAGTCATTTGTATCAATCTGAAAATCTGATTCTACACCTTTTTCACACTGAATTCGACTAGCAATCAAATCTTTGTCAACTTTTCGTGCATCACAAATTTGCTAAATAAACATCGGTCTTGCTTTTAACTCGGCTATGATCGAACTATCATCTAACATAACCATCTGTGTGTTCAATGCACGAAGAGCAAGCAATGACCATTTAAAGAAGCAAGGATCAAATTCAAATTCTTTAAGAATCATAAGGTAAGTGGACTTCATCATATTTAATCGATCAAGGCTTTTCGATTTTCCGACCATTCAAACTTGACATCTTTACAGAGTTGCTTTGTCAAATGTGTAGCTATTACGAAAAACCTTTGAAACCGTCTATAGTAGCCCGCAAGCCCCGTAAAACTTGAATCTCGTAAACATTTTTCGGTGGCTTCCAATATCCGTAACTCACACTTACTAAACTTCGCATACAACCGCCGATTCCACAAAGTGGTTCAAATCTATTTCTTAATTATTCAAAAGAACTACTAAAGCTAACTATTTAAAACCCGTTCATGATCTAGTGCCCAAATGATGCGAGCACGATTGCAAGGAAGAGATATCGTGCTAGATCTAGGCTATTCAAAGATGCAATTGGAGCTATGGTAAGCAAGGTAAGTGTGGATTGATGACAAGTTGACATTCACTTGGACGTAAGGCCATTCAATGGAGCAGCTTTTGCAACATCCTACAAGCTCAATTAGTCCTCGATGAGCTCGACCCTAGCTCGTGTTGAGCTCGTTTAAGCTCAATGAGCTCAATTGGCCATTCTACCTTGAGCTAAAAACTTGGTGGAATTTTACTTTAAATAAATTTGAGACAATATAAATTTATTTTGTTATTAAATAAGTAGTAATTAAGATGTTTTAATTAGGACATATTTATAGCTATTATGACATGTCTTACTTAGGACAAATTAAATTGAGTTGTTGCCATTTAATTTGTCTAGCCAAAACTAGCTAGTAATATGTCCTAAGCTACAAGAAATTTTAAAGACTATTAATAGCTTAGTTTTTAATTTGTTTCACTTTTAATGTCTTAATGTATCATTTTAATTGCTGGAATTAAATAGCTAAATTAAGTGGTTGAAATGAATTTAATTTGTTTTGTAGGTGCATGGAGGGGCGGCAGATGATTCATGGAGCTGCACATTCTTTCATTTAAGGAGTTAATTTAGTTAGCTTAATGACCTTCTTAGCTGCTGATTTAGCTCCCCAAAGTGCCCATTCACTCACCTAAATTCATGCAAGGAGGCCAACCACCAAAGAATGACTTGAGGCGTCACTTGGGGTCATTTAGCTCCTTATTTTCACACCAATGGCTATTGGGATCAGGTGCATTCATCACTGGAAAGTTAGCTAATTAAAGCTAAAATTTAAATGAAGTTATTCAAGGCATACAAGCCCTTGGCCGAATATTAAAGGACCATTCTTCCTTGGAAATTAATTTGCACCTAGACCATCTAGAAGTCGTCCATCAACCTTCCATTCAAATGAATATGGACATGGAATTCAAGAGGATTTCTTCTAGATTTTTCAAGAATAGTCAAGCTTAAATTACTTGGTCTTAGGATTACTAAGTGTCTATTCGGTTGGCATATGTTAGCTTATAAATACTTGGACATTTTCTTTGTAAAGGACTTTTAGCCAAAATTTTATATCGATATTATGCGAAATTTGCGAGCAATTTCTCCTATTTCGTTCTTAGGATTTGTTGGCTTATCTAGAGTCTAGTGGCGTCAACCATCCGTTATTCTATCCCGATACCAAGGTTCCTATCGTACATCGATAGTGGGTCTAGATCTGTTAAAACTACTAAGCACAAGCCTTTAGAATGATACCTTTCTCGGTATTGGTTCTTACTTGTTTCCTAAAGCCTTAAATCGAAACTCAACATTCTTTTATCCTTAAGTCAAGTTCCAAACTTTAATTTTTCTTTCTTAAACTGAAAACCCGAACCATCCATTCCTACCTAACTTCGAAACATATCCCAACCACACCTAAATTTCTTTCTTCTTCGATTCTCTGGTTTACGATCGAACTCCAAGCATACATCTCGTTTTCTACTCGAGACCAGGATCGTATCACCAAAAGGCATAACCAAGAACTCAAAGTGTCTGTACCTCATCCGGAATGCAGTCTTTGGCACATCTCAGTATCTCGACTCATGAATCGATAATAACCCGATCTCAAATCTATCTTCGAAAATACTGAAGCCCCTTTCAACTGATCAAACAAATCATCAATCGGAGGTAACGAGTACTTATTCTTTATAGTTACCTTATTCAGTTTCCGATAATCAATACACATTTGCATTGTTCCATCTTTCTTTTTCACAAAAAGAATTGGTGCACCCCAAGGAGAGAAACTCAATCGAGCAAAACCCCTATCTGTTAACCCTTGCAACTGTGCTTTCAACTCTTTTAACTCAGTAGGTGCCATCCGATACGGAGCTATCGAGATCGGATTCGTTCTTGGTGCTAATTCAATGCTAAACTCAAACTCTCGTACTGGTGGTAAACCTGGTAGTTCTTCAGGAAACACATCCGGGTATTCACACACAACCTAATTTGCAGATTCAATATGCTTTTGACACTTTATTATCCAATATATAAGCCAAATAAGCTTCACCCTTTTCTCACATACTTTCCAAACCGAGATCGAGGATATTATTATAGAAACCCGTTTAACTCATGGATTTAATTACGATGATCTCACCGCTCGACATCTCAAATCAATAAGTTTTCTTTTACAATTCACCTTGCATCATGTGAAGTTAACGGTCCATTCCCAAAATTATATCGAACTCATCAAGAGCAACAACATTAAATCGGCTAGGAAACAATAATCCTGAATCATCAACGGAAACCTCTACATACTTTATTTACAAGTACACATCTACCCAAAGGGTTGGACACACGAATCACAAACTCAATGAGACTCAATGAGTCTTACACATAGAGTTTCACACACATATGAATAAGTCGAACCGGGATCAATTAGTGCGATACAGAATATCATAAAGGGTGAAAGTACTCGGGGAAGAAGCATCCTCTCCGCTCGTGTAGCATAAGCTCGATAGGTGCTCGAGCCTCCGATCAAACTATGTCCTTCGTCCCTCTCGATAACCTACTTTTTGGGTGGTCGATGGCATATATGTTCAAACCGTGATCGGCTAATTATGAAATGGTTCAACGATCCACATTTAAGGAATATCACAAACCCTACAACTTCCGAATGCCATTTCACGCAATGTTTATGACCCATGAGGGCACCATGCTAGCTATCGAAGTGGCTCGATAACTCCTTGGAAGTCGATCACGTCTTAAATCTGAAGGTGGTTTGGAGTCATCTCTGAATTTCTTAGGCTCGAATGGTAAGTCTTACTCGTTGATCTCTATCTCTTGCTTCTATTTCACTTTTCTTTTCTCTTTTCCGAGCTCTTGACCTTTTACAAGCCCGCTCGACTAGTATCACAAACTCTTTGATTTCAAGAATGCCACCAACAACTTTATATCTTCATTCGCACCGTCTTCAAATCTTTTGCACATAATGGCTTCAGAGAAACACACTCTCTAGCATATCTGCTAAGTCTAACAAATTTTCGTTCATATTACATCACACTCATTCGCCTATTTTAATTCAAGGAATTCCTTTCGCTTTTGATCGATGAATCTCGATCGATATATTTCACGAACTCAATTTGGAAGAAGTCCCAAGCTACTTATGCCACGAAACGGATACCAGACCGGTGATGGCAATGTCCAAGTAAAGATATAGAACTTTTAGGCATTCACAAAACTCATCGAAAGTGATGACTTATGTCATTCGCAATTATTATTTGGTGGCTATGCCATATTTCGACTTTATCAATGGAGGCGATGAGCACGGATCCATCATCAAAGTGAAGGTCTTCGATGTTGTGTGAGCGGATGGAGGGTTGACTTAGTAGTCCCACGGTGTGATGGTTGGCCTCTCCTCGTGGTTATGTGTTGAGAGTCTAATGGTTATCTAGGTTTGGGTTTGGGTTTGCATTGTAATCCATTTACTATATAAAATACAATTGATATCACCACACTATCACATATAAAATTCAAAGGCATGTATAGCTAGACCGGACTTCCGGGTTACAAGGCATTACTTGACCAAAACACATCTCGGACAATCATAATTCACATGTTTTAAAAACTTCACCAATCAATCATACATAACATTGAATAATCAAAGTTTGACGACTTCAAAATTTATATGCATACATATTCACATGCAAACATATGTTAATACATTTCATATATCTATATATTACATCAAATATCAATGTACCATTTCTTACTCACCCATGCTCATTCAAAACTATATGAGCCATATCACACAACTTAAATATTTCTTACCCATGCAACCTTAATATTAGTCAATATGAGCGAATATGATTGGTACATTAATTTAAGTTGAAACATACCCCGTTCATAAATATAAGACCATTCGTATATGACCATATCAATTTAAATCATTTTGATGCACAATCATAATTAAAAGTACGCTCAAATCACATACTAACTTATCCTACTCAAATTACAAAGGCATAACCAAAACATCAACCGAGTTTTAACCACAATCATGCTCATCATTAACCATTTACTATATACTAAAGTAACCATCAACTTAACCGTTAATTCACATCCATTTGACTAATATACCAACCACCATTTTCGGTCCCAATAGATAAGTTCATAATATACCTAGTTTACTAACATTTTTCTTACACATACACGGCATACAAGACATATACACTTATTCCTATATAACACACATACAGTGACTTTAAGACTAAATCAATTATACATCTTTTCTTATTACATATTTTATGTATATAAGACCATATTCATTTGTGTTATTTTTGAACATTTATATTAAACCATACATGCCTAATTCGCATACTATGATCATGTATATATGATTAAGCATAGTGAATATACTCATACATTATACCACCTACTAGTTATCCCACAATAACCGAGTCAATTACATGAACCTATACATAAACACCACTTAATCAATTTGTATGTCATTTGTCATAAATCATCAACCATTAATCATCTACCATATAGTCTAAGTTAAAATCATAAATACTCAATCACATAAACGAATACAAATCATATTGTCTAATCAAAACACCATTCATGCACGTCATATAGCATATTTACCAAAATGAGTCTAAACCATAATTAACCACAATAAAACTCAAGCATAAAAATCTAGCCATTTTCGCATGGCTATAATTATAGAAGTTAGGAAATCATTCATCCATTAATCTAGCTTATGCATGCCTTCAATTCAAAATCAACTAACTGGGTTGTACCAAAAAGGGATGATAGTGTGGTTGACTTCACTAACGATCCTTCGAGCCTATAGCTTGACCAAGATCTACAAAACAAATAGCGAAAACACACAAAGTAAGCTCACTGGCTTAGTAAGTCTTAAGCACATATAATATTGTATATAAATATTTCTATACATATATATATAATACACTTAGCCAAATACTAATGTCACATTTGTATTAATTATTGTTTCTATGTCATCATGTACATATACACTATCAACTTCACATATAAACAACGATATACATATTAATAAAAGGATTCAACATTATAAAATATAGTACTTGTGCAATTGACCATTTCAACACATCGAGTTTGATTCAAAACAATAAGAACTTTACTCACTTCAATCCTTATAAACATAATATGCCAACTCTTACTCAAGCTTTTAACACCAAACATTAAATATAACTTACCTTATTCGATTCTCAAATTTCCCATTTATATTAATTCACTGGCATTAAGCCTACTAGGCATGAAGCTCGAATATATCACCTACCGAAGCACGCTAGGCACGAAGCCCAAATATGTCACCAAGACTAAGCACGCTAGGCACGAAGCTCGAATATGTCACCAAGACTAAGCCTACTAGGCATCAAAGCACGATAAGTAACACCGGCACAAGGCTTGCTAGGCATCAAAGCCTGATAAGTAACACCGGCACAAGGCCTGCTAGGCATCAAAGCCTGATAAGTAACACCGGCACAAGGTCTGCTAGGCTAATAGCCCCAAAATATCAACATTTTCAACATTCAATGCATTTCAATAATACCATCTCCAATTTAATCACTTAAATTTCATAATTACATCACATTTCAAACTCATCTAACTTGTTCACATTTTCTAAATAAAATCATTACATCATTGTATACTCCGCATATCATATCGATTATACACCTTTACAAGGTATTAACAAAACATATCCAATTCGATATACTACCTTTACATTCGGCTATCACATAAAAACATGCCTAAATTTATCAAACATTGTCATTAAACACATTCATAATTCATTCTTTAATATAATCTAGCTTAAGGACTTACCTCGCTGTCGATAGACCGTGCAAATCGGCTATTCGAGAACCTTCGTCTTTCCCCGATCTAAATCCGTTTTTCTTTGCTCTTGATCTTGAAATCAAGCCTCCAAGTGCCAAAAATCAAAGAACAAAAACCCCCTTTTTCTATCTCAATATTTGGCCATGAGAGAATGATAAAGATAGTGGCTTTTGTTTATGTTATTTTAACATATTATAAAAGTAATTATTCAATTACTAATTTAACCATTAATATAAAATAAAAACTAACATATAACTTAAGGGTATTCTTGACATAATCCACCCACTAACTCAAAAATGGGTTATTTACCCTTTTAATGCTCCACTTTAAAAAGCCATCATCAAATAGGCACTTTACACTATAGTTTGAGACTTTTAAAATTTACGCGATTAAGTCCTTTTTATCAAATTCAACACATAAACAATAAAATCTTTCCACGAAACTTTCACACACATAAATTCATATATAATAAACACTAAATATAATATTTAAATATTTATCGGGCTCGATTTGTGGTCCCAAAACCACCGTTCCGATTAGGGTCAAATTCGATCTGTTACATGCATCATGATTTATATACATGTATTATGTATGATTTGACATGCCTGAATTAATTGAGACTTGTGTTGGGTGTACACATTGAGTCTGTTTGACTCACCCCTTCGTGGGATTATTTTTTAGGTGACACTCAGTAATGGACCGGGTCAGCAAGTGGTGGCCATGCTCAGCTCTGAAATTTCTTTATTTTATTTTAGGCTTTCTCTTTTCAAGTATTTTGGATTTAGTTTGGGTTTTGATTTGATGTAATAAGGCCATGGTATGAACTATTTACTTATGCATTTTAATTGTTTTATTATGGTACAGTTCTTATCAATTTAAAGTTCAAATAATTTTTCAAAAAAAAATTAAAGATTAAATGTTTTAGCACCGCTTTTAATTTTGAACCCAACCCAAATCAATGGTTCTTCAAAGACACACAAAATTTAGACAAACATCAAATAAGATTCAAATGGTTTTTCCCTAAGAGCATGCCAGATCTCGGTCAGGGCTTATGGGTCGGGTTTGGGGTGTTTCATTTCATATGAAAATTTGATTGTTTGTATGTTTAATTTAACAAAAGGACTTAATCGCGTAAAGTGCAAAAGGTACAAACTATAGTGAAAGGTGCTAATGTGATAGTGGCTTTTTAATATGAGGTATTAAAAGGGAAATTAGCCATTTTACAAGGTAGTGGACGGCTTAAGACTAAAATGCCCTTATTATATATGTTAGTTTTATTTTAATTAAAAGGTTATATTAGTAATTAAGTAAATAACATATTATATGCTAAAATAAAACAAAAGAAAGGCCATCATCATCTTTTATTCTCTTGGCCGAATATTGAAGAAAGAAGAAGGGCTTTGTTTCATTTGATTTTTGGCACTTATAAGCTTAAATTCAAGGTTAGTTTGATTTCGATTCTTGGTAATTTTTACGTTTTTGAGATCGTTGCTTAGAAATCTTCAAGACCCATGCTTTAATTTTTGAGTTTGATGAATATTTTGAGTTGGTCTATTGTTGATAATTAGTTTTTTATGTTGTTTAAGGACAAATTATGAAATATATGTGTTAGATTAATATGTTTTGTCTTTGGATTTTTGATGAATTTGAGTATTTTGGGCTAAATTGAAAAAATAAATTTTTGAGGGGTTAAAATGGAAAATAAATGAAATGTAGGGACTTATATAGTCATGAGGAAGATTCGGCTCTAAAGGTGTAGTTCCAAATTATGTGTATTTTGTGTTTTGTGTAATAGGGACTAAATTGTAAAAGTTGTAAATGTCAGGGGTAAAATGGTAATTTTCCCATTTAAGTGTTTTTGGATTAAATTGAAATGAAATGTGTTTGAATGAGCTCAATTGAACGTGTTTAGATCAAGAACAAAAAAAATAGGCTTGGATCGGGGGAAGGCAAAAGTTATTGAATAGCCGATTTTTGCTGTCCGACGATTTTCGAAGTAGGTCTTTAAGCAATTTAATACCGTTAATATTAATTATAACCTCGATTACATGCTGAATTTTGAATTTATAAGGATGAAATTGACCAAAGTCGAAAGTGATAATTGATTGTTAATAATGTAATGTAGTTAAATTTATTTGAATTTGATATGTGATAGTAATATGAATCATATGTGATATATGTGATATTGGTATTATGAAATGTGTATGAAATTGTTTAATCATATTGATACTCGGGCTTCGACCCTAGCAGGACTTGTGCCGGTAATCTATATTAGGCTTAATACCTAGCGAGCCTTGTCTTGGGTGATCTATATCGAGCTTAATGCCTAGCGTGCCTTGTCTTGGAGTGAATTATATCGGCTTATTGCCTAGCGTGCTAAATGCCGTGTTTAAATCTCGGACCTTGGGTCTAGCAGGCCTAGTGCCGGTGTGTGTGATTCGGGCTAATGCCTAGCAGGTTTTATACCGGTGAGTTGCAATTCTGAGCTTAGACTACGAATTAATAAAGTCATGAAACAAATTGAGTAAGCCTAAGCTTTTAAAAATGAATCTTGTTAATTCGGCCATAAGGTATGTGTTTTTCATACTTATATGTTATATATATGATGCTAATGAGCAAATAAAATGATGAAAGAAATGTGTTGTACATTTGGTTGTTGGAATATGTGTATAAACTATGCTATGTGGATATTGGTTACTTGAAAGCATGAGAGTGGTTAAAGATGTACATGTAGGTATATCTATATACATAGATATGTGTATATATATTCGGTTATGGTGAATTTTATAAGTTAAATTATTTATATTTAATGCCATGAACCGATTGTTTAAAAAAAATGCTTGAATGTTTGGATGTTATAATATAGTTGCTTAAGACTTACTAAGCTAGTATGCTTACTCTGTGTGTGTTCATTGTTCTGTTTTATAGATTTTGATCAAGCTACGAGCTCAAGGGATTGTCATTGAAGTCATTCACACTATCGGCTCACTTTGGTATCTTTAAAGTTTGGACTTCTGAACTTAAGGCATGTATAGTCTAGTTTAATATTTGAATGATATTTTGCTAATGTATAAAAGCCATGCAAAATTGGCTTGTTTTAAATGTTAATGTTTGATGGTTTATTCAATCTTTGATATAATATGCGTGTATGTTATGCTTGGAAGATGAATGTGGCTTTGATGCATGTTCTTCATGATTATATGATTCGGTAATGAATAATGAAAATGTTTATGATTATTTTGGGTTGAACATTGGAGAGTTAAATTGAGAACCGATTATATGGTAAAGAATTAGTTGTACAGATGTATTTTGGATTAGTTATAGAGCATATGTGTTTGGTATGTTAATTAATGATCTTTATGGTTGTGAATCTTCAATGTGCCTATGGTAAAATGAGCGTAAATTAGAGACTATTTCAATTGTATGTGGTTATATGGAGATGCTTATTTATGTGTAATATATATATATATAGGTATGCCTATTATGTCGTGTGGATTTCTTAACCTAGATTAATATGCATAGCTTGTGAATTGGCATAGTCACAAAAACTCATTAATAAAATATGATAATATTAAATTGATATTCATGGTTTGATATGGCTTTTGTTTCTAGGAATTATGCGCATGTTATAATAGCATTAGGAGCATGTTCGGTTATGCTATAATGTTCTAATTTCACATATGTGAATGGATATTTAACAGAGTATTATGGGTCTATATGTTTTGATATGCACATGTGCATAAGTTATGAAATGATATGCTGATATTCGACTAATGAAATAGATGTATTGACACGTATTTGATATATATATATATAAATATAAAGTGAATGATATATGCATGGATATGTTTAAAATGTTTGAATGTCTTAATTAGATGGTCAGATGGTTCGGATTTTAGAAGTATGAAACATGTATAATTTGGTTTTGGTATTTGAAAGCTTGATCCGAAATTTGTATAAATTATGAGTAATGATGTAATTGAATTATGAGCATGATTTGTAATGTAAGTCTTGATTAGCATGAAATAAGAGTATGGGTTATGCATGAGTTATTTGTTGGTTATTGAGAATCAAATATGCGTATTTGGTTTAATAAATAAATGAATCGTGAATGTGTATGAGATTGAAATGTTAAAGAGTTATAATTATAACCTGTAGTATGAATAGTGATGAATGACTGTGATGAATTGAGTCTAGTTTGGTAATGCCTCATAACCTTAATCCGACGACGGATACGAGTTAAGGGTGTTACATTTAACCTAAACCCCGTTACAACCCTTTTAAAGACCTTTTGATTTGTGTATTATCTCATTTTACAGTGGTGGAGATTTGATTTTTAGGCAAGCCTATGGGATTAACTTTTCATGTTTGACTTTTGAGAGCTTAATTTTGAACCTTAAACACTTTGAGTGATTTGAGTGAATCTTTAGTGAGGATGTCAATCCTTGTCAGTTTTAAATCAAAGGTAATTTTTCGGATAAAGGGAAACACCTATGTTTTTCGTGCTAAAAACTATGACTTTGATTGTTTGAATCTTCAGGACTCTTTTAGTTAAATTATCCATGTATAAATTATCTATGAATTATGATGAAACATTATCGATGAATATTATGAATTGAGGAAGTTCGCTTTAATTGTGAGTTGAGATTTTTGCTTGAGGACAAGCAAAAGCTTAAGTGTGGGGGTATTTGATAAACCATAATATGAACATATTTTAATCCCACATTTAGCATGTTTTGGGATGATTTATCCCTTTAATTATGGAAATAGGTGCTCCTAATCCTTTATTTTCATGTTTTATACTTAGGAGAGCATCGGAGGATGAAAAAAATGAGAAACAGGCCAAAACAGAGTAAATGGCCAATTACGAAACCGACATAGCCTGGGCCCAAGACCACACGATCGTGCCTCATTAACAGACCTGAACATGGCCTGGCCTCGACTTACACGAGCGTGTGCCATGGGCATGTCCCTGATGTGTCCTGTTTGAATTCTATTCGGAATAGGGTACTTAGAGGCAAAGAAAACCAATCCAAAAGTCTATATAAACACCCTAGAGGCCAACCTTCAAGGAGGCATTCAACTAGGCCAAAGAGCCAAGCTAGAGGGACCGAATTGTGGGATTCACTCGAAGAAAGCTAGTTGATTCATCTCAAGAAGCGGAATCATACTCAAGACTGAGGATCTCTCCTTCAATTCCTTCAGGGGGTTTTAGGGTTTTCTTAATGTTTTTTTTATATTTTATTATGAGATGTATTCTTTTATAATTATGAACTAAACCCCTCAAATACTTGAGGGGGATAAAACTTAAGACGGATCTTGTTATTGTTTTCTGAGTTGTATGATAAATACTTGATTTGTTCTTAACTATGTGTTCTTAATTCTTGTTTTAATATTTTAGGATATTGATTCATGTACTAATGTGCTTAGGCAGTGGAGCAAAAGTCCCTATTTAAAAGTAGATCTAGAATAGTTAAGCGGAGTTGATCGCAACCCTAGAAATAGGATGACGAAAATATACCGGATTAGGGTCAAACCTAATATGGGAGTCCATAGATCGAGTTAATGCAATTCTAGGGGTTTTAATTTGAAAGAGATTTCAATTAATCAACCTAGGGTTAGACATTAATAGCCTCAAAAGAGGTATTAGTATAAATTAGGGAATCCTACAGATCAAGTCAAGTGAATAAATCGTCTAGTTTAGAGTTAGATAATAAGTGAAGTCTAGGTGGATTCTTCCTCGGGTATTGTCTCAATCAATTGGTTTTTCCCACAAGTATTTCCCCAATTCATTCTCTTTGTCTTAGCTTCTTTGTCTTAGTAGTTAGTTAATTTTAAATTAAACAACAATTCTCTTAATTCTTAGGCTAAATAATAAAAAGAAAGTTAGTATTAGTACTTTTGGTTCCTTTGGGTTCGACAATTCGGTCTTGCCACTAAACTATACTATTGTTCGATAGGTGCGTTTGCCTCCACGTTGTCTTAGTTAGTTTCCAGGTTTGATCATTCTTTTTATAAATTTTTAAGACTCTGACAAACGATCAACGGGAGCACCCCAAGGTGAAAAACTCGGTCTTGCAAATCCTCTATCATTCAACTCTTGCAACTGTGACTTCAACTATTTCAATTCTTTTGGTGCCATTCTATACGAAGCTATTGAGATAGGAGCATTCTCAGTAATAAATCAATACCAAATTCAACCTTGGATATCGGAGCCAATCCCGGTAATTCTTAAGGAAATACGTCAAGTAATTCACAAAGAACTGGCATTGATTCAACTTTCTTTTCAATCACTCTCGAATCAATCACATAGGCAAAATAAGCTTCATAACCCTTTTTCACATAACTCTAAGCTTACATCACTGATATCACAGCCGATTATCCATTCAAATCATTAGATTTAATCCAAACTATTTCATCATTCTGACATCTCAAATCAATAGTCTTTCTTTTGCAATTCACAACGGCATCATGCAATGTTAATTAATCCATACCCAAATATTATATCAAACTCATCAGATCGGTCGGAGAAAAGATATCCCAAAACATCAATGGACAATTCTTGCATACTTTGTCAACCAAGACACTTTTACCTAAGGGATTCGATACTCTAATTACAAATTTAGTGGACACTACAGGAAAAGTCTTACTGGATACTAAGTTCATGCACACATATGAATGAGTAGACCCTGGATCTATCAATGCAATCACAGAAGTATCATAAAAAGAAAATGTACCCGTAATAACATCTGGAGACAAAGCTTCCTCACGAGCTCAAATAGCATAAGCTCTAGCAGGTGCTCTAGCTTCAGATCTCGCAACTGTATCTTTTGTAGCTCCCTGGCTACCACTGACATTTCTTGCATTTTTAGAAAGTCTACCTCTAGCTGAAACATTATCTGACTTTGATTCTGTACAATCTCTTGCTCAACAAATTCAGGGCAGTCCCAGATGAAATGATCTAATGATCCATATTTAAAACAAGCTCGATCATTCAGTCTACAATTACCCGAATGTATTTTACCACAATGTTTACATTCAAGTCGTTCAGATCAAACATTTCCAACACTAGCCATCGAAGTCACTAGAGCTTTGAAGTTCGACTGTGATCTAGCTTGATCTTTGATCGAATGTCCCACACTAGCCTTTGAATGGCTATGCTCATCTCTAAATTTCTTTGATGCAGATTGAAATGATTTACTCAAAAATCTCTTTCTCACATCTCTAGCTTCAGACTCAGCTTTTCTTTTATCTTTCCCGAGTGCTTCAGCTTTACATGCTCAATCAACAAGCGCAACAAACTCTTTTATTTCTAGTATCCCAACTAGCAAACAGATATCTTCATTTAGGCCATCTTCAAATCTTTTACACATTATCGCTTTGGTTGAAACACATTCCCGAGCATATTGACTTAATCTCATGAATTCTCGTTCATATTCAGTGACAGACATGCATCCTGTTTTAATTCTAGAAACTCTTTTCGTTTTTGATCTATAAATATCTGACTAATATATTTCTTCCGAAATTCAGATTGAAAGAAATCCCATGTAACTCATTCTTTTGGGACAACTAAAGTCAAAGTCTTCCACTACTGATAAGCTGCATCTCGTAATAAAGAAACGGCACATTTCACACATTCATCAGAAGTCAATGACATTTCATCAAACACTCGGATTGTATTCTTGAGCCAAAACTCAGGTCTCTCAACATCATCATCACTAGTGGCCCTAAACTCTTCGGCCCCATATTTGCGAATTTTATCGACCAGAGGCTTATTCATCAGATTTAGATTCATAACCGGATGTATAGCAGAAGTCTGAGGAGGATTGAACAAGGGTTGTGGTTGTGAAACAGCCAGATTTTTTCTAATACATTGAGTGAACCACTCATTCATCATTTGGAAGAAGGCTTGTTTAGCCTCACCTTCCTGACCGCTAGTAGCTAGACTCGAATCAGATGGCGCTGTCCCTTAAGTGGGAGCAGGCGCATTGTTTTCAACATCATCAGCTATAGCTCTTTTGGGATCCATTTACTATACGAAAACACATTTTGTATGTCAGGATTCATCATACTATCACAGTTCCTATATATATGGCATGTATAGCTAGACTCTCACATGCTACGTTAGTCCTAGAATCAACTAAATTGTAGCTTTGATACCAATAAAATGCAACACCCCTAACCCGTAACCATCGTCGGTCTAGGGTCAAGAGGCATTACCGGACAGATTGGAAACTTTTACAAACATTTCACATCATAAAGTATATCATCATCTTACCACAGCAAAACATAAACATATAGTCCGTTAATGAGGTCTACGAGACCATACATATGCATTAGAAAGCGGTCGGGACTAAACCAAGATCATACAAAAAATTTTGAAAATCAAACATTTTTCAAAGTTATAGAGGTCACACGCCCGTGTGGCCAGGCCATGTGCCTCACACGACCTCAGACACACCCGTGTGTCAAAGCCATGGCAAAACAGGGCATACATACTCACTTGTCCACACAGCTTGAGACACGTTCGTGTGCCTCACCTGTGGTCGACACTGACTTGCACCACACGACCAGTCACACGCCCGTGTGTCCAGCCCGTGGTTGAGCCTAACTTATTTCAATTGGAAAACTTAAATGACACGATCGAGCCACACGTCCATGTGCTCAACCGTGTGGGCAAATATAGGCCTTTTGCAAGGCTAATTTGCCACCCATTTAGGGTCAAACCTACTAGCACAAACAAATACATTTCATAACCTAAAAATGCAACCAAATCATACCAATAATATCCATCTTTTCTAACCATTCAAATGCATAACAAACATACTAATTTATGAACCATTTATCTTATTCTAATCACAATCATTTCTAAGCCAAATTCATCCAAAAACTTACCATTTCAATAAACTAGCCATTCATCAAAACATATTAACTTTGTATCACAAAAGATAGACTAAAATTTACCATATTCAAACCCCATTTACAAGCCATATCACATAGCTTATATATATACATCTCAAACTTAATCCAAAATGACTAACCTATACATGCCATACTTAACTATGTACACATTCAAAAGGTATAAAATAGAGTTTGATAGTGTTGTGATGATCCTCGACAATCCCTGAGCCTTCCGTAGCTTTAACTATCTATAAAACAAAGCAAACACACATAGAGAGTAAGCTTCCAAAAGCTTAGTAAGTCATATACAAATAACTTAACATATAAACATTTATAACCAAATCAATTACAATTTCATTAGCATATTTCAATAGAATATTCATATTTCTTCTTTGGTTCAATGGTTTCCACCCATTTACTTACTAACAAAACACATCTCATGTACTTCATTAGATCATAGCTTATTCATACATATATCACATTTTGTTTCAACAAATCTATGCACATATTTCACTTTTACATATTCACATATACTTACCTTTCATACTCAAACATAGTGTACATTTCAAACGTACCTGAACTGGTTACTCATTTAACATAGTCTTTCATTTCTCAGAATTGCCCGTTGAACCATTCGAATCAAATAGGATACTCGGGTAACTCGAATACTTGTATAATGCCAACGTCTCAGACGTGCCCTTACATGTAATCTAATGTCGATGCCACTATCCCAGATAGGGTCTTACACGAAATCATATATGATGCCTATGTCCCATACATGGTCTTACACGTAAATCTCAAATCGACGCCAATGTCCCAGACGTGGTCTTACACGATATCACACATCGGAACTCTATGGCATGACATATGAATCCTATCTATTCCTAAAGTTAGTACGGGGCTTTTCGAACATTCACACATTGTCAATACTTTCTCGGTATTCACATGTATATCTTCCAAAACCATTCATTACAATTCAATAATATATGAACATGATTAAATCAACTTAAATACATTTATTTGTATATAGACTTACCTCGTACGGATATAAACGGACGGATTCAATTAGTCGATCACTTTCGACTTTCCTCGGTCTAAATCCGTTTTCTTTGGTTCTTGATCTATACATATTCAAATTTAACCCATTTATTCACCAAATCATTCAATTTAATCCAAAAACTCACATTTAGGGCATTTTACAAATTAGCCCTCACATTTTCACATTTTGACATTCAAGTCCTTATTTCACAAAATCACAAAATACTCATAATTTCCTTGTACCCATGCTTAGCTGAATTTTCACATGCTTCATATAAGCCCATATATTTCATTTATTTCACATTTTAGTCCCTTAAAATATTATTTTCACAATTTAGCCCAAATTACTCAAATTCACCAAAAATCCAAAGACAAAACATGTTAATCTAACACATATATTTCATATTTCATCAACTAACATCATAAAACTCAAGCATTCATCAATGGCACATTTCAACAACATCATCAAATTCCAAAATTAAGGCATGGGCTTTTGTAGTTCTCGAAGCAACGATCCCAAAAACGTAGAAATTATCAAAAATCAAACTAAATACATATCCTAATCAAAGAACACCAAGGCCGAACCGTATTTTCTTTCTTTTCCTTCTTTTTCTTTCAATTTTGGCAATGGATGATATAATATAGCCATCTTTTTTATTTGTTTTATTGTATTATACATTAATAACCAATTTTACATATTTAACCTTTTAATATTAACATTAAAATTCCATTATCTATGTACATTAATGTCCATCCTTAAATCAAATGGTCCAATTGCATTATAAGAACCTCATATTAATAAAGACACATCAATTCAGTACTTAATCAATTAGAAGGCCACTTTTACATTTTCTACGATTTAGTCCTTTTCTTAAATTAAGCACACAAACAATAAAATTAATTCACAGAAATTTCACACATGCTTAATCACATACTGAAAACACAAAAATAATATTAAAATATTTTTTTAACTCAGATTTGTGGTCTCGAAACTACTATTCTGACTAGGGTCTAAACTAGACTGTTACAAATACAGTCCCATTTCCAATTGGGAATCATAATAGGTTGAAGTAAACCCGAAGGTACTTGGTGTTTAGCGTTCACTTGCTGAAAAATCAAGCATTTCGATACAAACTCTGAAATATCGTTCCTCATACTCGGCCACCAATACCATTTCTTCAAATCGTTATACATTTTTGTGCTGCTCGGATGTACAGATAAACGTCCACTATGTGCCTCGTGCAAAATTTTCTAAATGAGCTCATCATCTCTTGGCATACAGACTCTATCTTGGAACATCATACATCCATCAGAATTAATCCAAAGGTAGGACTCAACACTCGACTCACACTAAACTCTTTTGGCTTGCAAGTCGTTGTCACCTTCCTGAGCTTTACAAATCTCTTGGAGAAATGTCGGTCTAGCCCTCAACTCAGCTAGAATAGAACCATTACTTGACAAAGTCACCCGTATATTCATAGCTCTCAATGCAAACAAGGATTTCCTGCTCAAAGCATCGGCAACCACATTCGCCTTTCCCGGATGGTAGTCAATCACTAGCTCATAATCCTTTATCAACTCTAACCATATTTATTACCTTAGATTCAATTCCTTTTGAGTCATCAAGTACTTTAGGCTTTTATGATCGGCAAATATCCGCATTTTTCACCATACAAGTGGTGTCTCCATATCTTCAATGCGAACACAATGGTAGCCAACTCTAAATCATGTGTCGGGTAATTCTTTTCATGTGGCTTTAATTGTCTAAAGGTATATGCTATCACCTTGCCCTCTTGCATAAGCACACAGCCCAATCAATTCAAGGATGCATCACTATAAACCACAAATTCTTTTCCCGGTTCAAGTTGCACTAGAATTGGAGCCTCAGTCAATAATGTCTTTAATTTCTCAAAACCTGTTGGCACCATTCTATCCATTCAAACTTCACATCTTTTTGTAACAACCTCGTCATTGGAGTCACTATCATGGAAAATCCCTTGATAAATCATTTGTAATGGCCAACTCAGCCCAGAAAACTTCTAACCTCTGATACATTTCTCGGCAGTTTCCAATCAACAATAGCTGAAATCTTGTCCGGGTCAACTCAGATTCCATCTCCAGAGATAATGTGCCCCAAAAATCCAACTTCTTTGAGCCAAAAATCACTTTTTCAAAACTTGGCATACAATTGATTATCTTATAAAATTTGTAAAATCGTCCTCAAATGCTTAACGTGCTCATTCTCATCACGAGAATAAACCAATATATCATCAATAAAAACCACAACAAATTTATCCAAGTATAGCGAAAGATGCGGTTCATTAAATCCATAAACATAGTAGGGGCATTAGTTAAACCGAAAGGCATGACTAAAAATTCATAGTGCCCATACCTTGTCTGAAATGTAGTTTTCGGCACATCTGAGTCTTTGACTCTCAACTGTTATTATCCTGACCTCAAATCTATCTTGGAAAACATAGTGGCTCCCTTCAATTGATCAAACAAATCATCAATTCTTGGAAACGGGTATTTGTTCTTCACGTTACCTTATTAAGCTGTCGGTAATCTATACATAACCTCATGGAACCATTTTCTTTTTCACAAATAATACTAGAGCACCCCATGGAGAATAACTCGGTCTTGCAAAGCCTTTGTCCATCAACTCTTGTAGCTATGCCTTCAATTCTTTCAACTCAGTTGGAGCCATTCTGTATAGAGCAATCGATATAGGTGCAGTACTAGGGACTAACTCAATGCCAAATTCAACCTCTCTAACTGGAGGCAACCCTGGCAATTCTTTGGGGAATACATCTGGATACTCACATACTATCGACACTGATTCAATTCTTAACTCAGTCTCTTTAGCATTCATCACAAAGGTAAGATAAGCTTCGTCTCCCTTTCTTACATATTTTTGGGCAGACACATGAGAAATCACTACAGGCGACTATCTTGTTCATCTGATTCAACACAAAGAGTGTCCCCATTTTCACATCTCAATTCAATGTATTTCTTTCCACAATTTACTATCACATCATGAGAAGTTAACCAGTCCATACCAAGAATTATATCAAATTCATCAAATGGCAATAGCATGAGATTCGCCTTAAAATAATGACCTTTAATCATTAATGGACAATCTTTTCATATCTTATCAACTAATACACATTTACCTAAGGGATTGAACACTTTTATCATGAATTATGTAGACTCTACAGGCATACTCATACTAGATACTAATTTCATGTAAATATATGAGTGGGTAGATCTCGGATCAATTAAAGCAACAACATTAGTATCATGGAGAAAAAATGTACCAATAATTACATCAGGGGATGATGCCTCTTCGTGAGCGTGAATGGCATAAGTCCTCGCAGGCGCTCTACCCTCAAATCTTGCAGCATGTTCTCTGGGTGTACTCTTACTACTCATTCCACTCCTCGGGTTTCTCTACTGTCTCCCTCTAGTAGTACTTCCCGATGTTGTACTCTAAATTTTCTCTTTTTCAACCATCTCGGGGCACTCTCGAATAAAATGGTCTTGGGAACCACACTTAAAATAGACTCTCTCATGGGCTCGGCACTCACCGGGGTGACGTCTGCCAAACTGTGGACATTACGGTCTATTTGGTCATGTGTTCCCAACACTAGATGTAGTGGCTGATTGGGTGGTAAACTCCCTTGATTTCTTGGATAAGGATTGAAATTATAACAGCCCAATTTAGGGGCCAGTCGAAACAATGTTTTGGAACAACTAACCCAAGGTTAGAGAAAATTATTTTTATGATATTTTATGAGTCAGAGCATGATTATATAAGTGTATGAAAATTTTTGGTGCCTTAATTTTAGCGATTTCATGCTTAATCGCAAAAAAGGACTAAATCGCATAAAGTGTGAAAGTTCCATTTTATAAGCTAAAGGTGCCTAATAGCCATAGAATATTAATTTGAGGTCTTTAAAGGGAAATTAGCCCCTTTCTAAACGGTTGGCCGACCATAAGGGACAATAGGTGTTAAAATTGGTCAAAGTTGTTGAAGTTAGGTGGATAATTTGACTTGTATTAATAAAATAAGGAAGGGAAAACATATCATCTTTTTCTCTCTTCTTCTCCACTGAAATTGACAGCAAACTAAGGGGTTTTAGAGCTCAAAATTTCAGCAAGCTTCTCTCCTTCCAAGTAAGTGCCTTAGTGATCATTTTTTGATAAAAATTGTACATTTGGAACCCTTAAAGCTTAAGCTTTCTAATGATGGGACTATCTTGCAATATGGTGAAAAGTCTAGGGTTTTTCCATGAGAGCTTTTGAGTTGTTTACTGCATTCTTATGGAATAAAATGAGTCTTAGTGGTTAGATAAGCAACTTTTGTGAAAGGTATTACTATGAAAACACCTAAATTGACCTTTTTGTGAAAGTTATAAAGTTTGTAGTAAATGTGTGAAATGTTGGGTTTTGATGATAGCCATAAGAGAAATAAACGTTCACCTAGGCTTGCTAAAGGTAGAAATTTGATTAGAATTGATTTTCGAGCCTTGGGGTAAAATGGTTATTTTGCCAAAGTCTAAGGGCAAAATAATAATTTTGCCAAAGCATGATTATTGAAATGCATTTATTAGTGTGATGATTATAATGAGCTAATTTGCTATTATAGAGCAAGAAGAACTAAGAATCAACCTCAAACGGGGAAAGAAAAAATATCGGACTAGACTGACAACCTAATTTATTTTGAAATCGAGGTAAGTTTGTAAGTAATAAATTCAACATTTATGCTAGCATGGTTGAGAATGTTTGATATTATGATGATACATGATATTCAATTAAATTGAGCATTTGATGTTGAATGAGAAAATCTAAATGTTGAAGTCCCAGTTGGACTATAATGAATGTGAAAACTCTATCATCGAGATATGAGATGGATGAGGTCCCATGTAAGACCATGTCGGGGACATGGCCTTGGCACCGAACTAAGAAATAGTATAAGACCATATCCAAGATATGGCATCGATATTGATGTGAGATTCTGTATAAGACCATATCCGAGATATGGCATCGATATTCAGAGGTGATCCATGTGAGACCACATCTGGGATATGGCATTAGTTTTGTCTTTATGCTAATGATATTGAATATGCATCTTTAAGCATCCCTATGTGATTTATTAGGATAAATAGATCCGCTTAGAAATAAAAATGAGAATTTTATTAAAGCTATGTGATTGAATTAATACAGGTACCCGTGAGTAATTCATGAAGAACATTTACGATATGTGGCATGGTATGTACTAGATAAGGGCAAGTACGAGTAAGTACGGTAATGAGAATATGACTTTGTGTGTGGTTATTTAATGCTAGGGATGGATATTATCATGAGCTTATTGTTGTTATTTATTTCCATGCAAACTTACTAAGCTTTATGCTTATCTCTTCATTGCCCTCTTGTAACACCCCAAACCCGGCCTAGAAGTTAGGCCCGAATCTGGTGTGTCAAAATGAAGAAAACGTATAAAGGATATTGTGATTCGTACTAAAATAGGTGTAATTGAAGAAAACAAGTTTGTTTAAAAATATTTGATAAAAATACTACTAATCTTTGAAAAGCTGATTGAAGAATTGATATTTGAACTAGTGATCTTTTAAAATCGTAACTTTTGAAAATGACGTTGATAATTTGAAAGAAAGTCCGAGTTAAATCATTTGTAAAAGTTTATTTATAAAATCCACTTATTAGTCAATTTGGAAAATCGTTGATTATGCTTTTAGAAAATTCCCATTTAAAATAAACCAACAAAATAATAAATACGTCAAACATAAAACAAAATAAAATAATCCAGAGGCCTTATTACAACATAAAAACCCAAATAGTAAAAATAACGAAATAGAGCAGAAAAGTAATTTACTAAAGTTTGAAATATTTATTTCCAAAGTATGGCCTCCACCGAGTCATCCATGGGCCCAAGTCCTCGTCACTGAGATTTACCTCCAATGATTAAGAAAGAAGGGGGTGAGTTACAAGAACTCGGTGTATAACCCCTTACCGTCATCCACTGGGCCTGAGCCCGTTTAGCAATATCTTGGGCTTGAACCCATTTACATAATCTTGGGCCTAAGCCCACTTTCATGTAATAAATAAATGATATGAATGCAACCCATCCCATCTAGCCAATCTCTCCACCCGTACTAACCAATCTCTCCTATGGGGATCAAGTCAACCCACCCCGCCAGTCCCTCCACCCGTACCAACCAATCTCTCCTATGGGGATCAAGTCAACCCACCCATCCAGTATCTCTAATTTGCAGTCAAGCTACCATTTATAATATTTTTGGTTGAGCCACCAGAATCATATACGGTAATATAATCGGCATACAGCCTTAGTCACGATGGCACAAAGCCATATTTAAATTGGCACATAGCCATTATCAGAATTTGTGGCAATGCCACCAGTCTACTCTTCTCTTCATTCAAGTTTCCCATCCCATGCAATATGTAAATATGCAACATACATAGCAAATCATGATATTTACAAATATAACAACGATAACTATTTCATACAAAAGTTTAGCCCATTAACACTTTGCAATTCGGCACATTAAGACAATTATATTAAATCGGCCCATTAGAGCATTTTCGTATTTCAGCCCATTAGGGGCATTTTTGAAATTCGGCAATCGTTCCGGCTAAGGGTGTTTCAATAATTTACCCTCTAAGGGTATTTCGGTAATTTCATAACCAAGGCTTAACTACTAATTTGGGGCATAAAAGTTTGAAACTATCCAACTGCGTCATACCGACTAAATTGACTATAACTCTAGTTAGGAAACTCAAAATCTAAATTTGTAAATTTTCTTTGAAACTAAACTCGTATATCTTTCTCCTATAATTTTCCCATAATTTTTAGCTTAACCATTTAGTACAGTTTATTCCTTAAAGTTTCCCTTGTTTCACTGTCCAATGATTCTGACCTCTCTTACCTAAAATCCAAATATCTCATTGTACAGTTTTAATATACTACTCCCCCTTGTCTCTATTAATAATAGGCTCACTAAGGAATCCATACATATAAATTATGTCCCATAATTCAGTTTGTACAATTTTATACAATTTTGCCAAGACAGAATAGAATACCTCAAGTCATTTAGAACCAGTCTCACTAAAATTAACATATCTCAGAATATAATATTTATTTTCCTTCTCCGTTTCTACCATATTAAAGTAGACACAGTAAGATTTAATCTGATATCTTACTCACTTTGTAATTCCTTTTATCCAACTTTTCGTGATTTTTCAATTACACGTCACTGTTTCTGACTGAAACTATTTTATTACAGAACATGATTACCACTACGAGCATACGCACGTCAGAGTGATCACGGATGCCGGTTATCGGTTTTCTTTAGTATTTCTACCAAATCATAGAATATTCCATGTAAAATTTTAGAGAGATGTGAGATTTACTCACCATTTCAAACATATATTCGAAAAGGTACGGGATTACACACCTTGATTACGAGTTGTGTTTTCTACCGATTTCAACACCATGACTGTGATCTCCCTCGATGCACCAAAAATCGATCCTACCAACAATATCAATTAGCCAACCTTCAATCCAATTAACTCAAAAACCAAATGGAGATATCAAATGGACTATGAAATATCTTCCTTACCTTAATCGATTATAATCCCGTTTCTCACGATCGACCTATGACTAAAGATGATTAGGCGATGTTGTGGTATTCAGCCTCCCTCTATATCACTACGAAGAAGAAAACGATCTTGTATGAGAGAAAGTAAGGTGATGGTCTAAGTCAAAATGACCATCCAAAAACCAAAGTATGGATTCGATCATAAGAGGAGAAAATAAAACATTGGAAAGAATACTTATCGATTGCTTAAGGAATGAGAAAGAAAGAACGATGGAAAGGTTTCGGTTATGGAGGAGAATGAACAATGATATTCGGCTATCAAGGAGATTAGACAAAAGATGAATATGTGACCAATTCAAGAGAAGAGAAAATGCACTATTGTGCTAGAAAATTTCAGCAAAGAAAGTAGCAAAAAGAGAGAAGATGACACAAAGGTTACAATTGGATTTTTGGCCAAAACAAAACCAAGGCCTTACCAAATGCCAAGGTAAAATTTTCAGCCACCTATCTACCTCAAAACCGTCCACATGCATCTCCCCTTAGAATAAGAGTTTGGCCACCCAAGCTTTCCAAAACACCATGCACAAAATAAGCCTCTTGTCCCCCTTACTTACCTATTTCTCTTGATTCCTTTCCCAAACTTCAACCTTGCCTTATTCTTATAGCCTCCTTACCAAAAATAATGAAGTCCACCCTTGCCATAAATAGTCCTTGGCCGACACTTAAGGAAAGAGTGCAAAAATATTAGCCAAACATTGCACACAAAGGGATTTGAACCTCTTCCCTCAAGGTACTTCACTTAATGCCATAACCTCTTTACCAATTGCTCATTTGTGCTAACCATTTATTCATTTATTTCTATAAGCCTTGAAGCTACTTACCATCTCTCTTTAAAGTGCTAAAATACCAAATTTTTCCTAAGGCCCAATTAAACCCGAGACTTCATAGAAACCTCGTAAACTCCAAATTCACTTAACTAACAAGTCCAATTTGTAATAATGCCATTCTCTTGTTCTCAAAATTTTAAACATTCCTACGCCCAAGGCCCATTGGGCCCAATCCTACTAAGCCCAATTTTGGGATGTTACAATTCTACCCTCCTTAAAGAAATTTCGTCCTCGAAATTTCCAACTATAGGAACAATCGCAAATCCTAACCTAGCACCTTACACCTCCGCTGCGCACTATGATCTTAATAACACTAATTTGCTTTCTATCTCTAACCTTGGAAACTCTTCATATCATCAAATATTTAATCCCCAGTAGCAAACAGGTATTTATCGCCTATTCATAAAATTTTCTACCTTCAAACATCACGTCCCACCAAAACATACTTGACTTGTTAGTGATGGAACAATCCGAGCCTTTTGCTCCTTAGACCCGCATCTCAAACATGCTCCTGACCTCCTCCAGCACTCACCCGGATGATGCCTTCCACAATAATCACAAGCCAGAAAGTTTGGACGTGCCTTAACACGCTTTACGGAATAAGTCTGCGATCTACAAGAACCATGATCTCCTTTTTTTTTACACTCCACAGACCCAACTCGAAGTGCTTCACTGATTTCCTTAACCTCCTTCAATACCTTCTTAACTATTTGAGTCAGCTCATCAACCCCAACTCGATCATGAGATCCCATCTCAGCCACTAACGATGTATGCGCCTCCCTTTCGGGCACATGCCTTAGTGTCGAAGATCTAGTCCTAGCACCTCGGCCTCTACCACATTCACGTCTATCGTGTTCGCGTCTTCTAGTGCTCATGTTCACTAAGTCGATATAATCTGATTAAGAGTTTTATGAATCATTATGCTATTCGATGTTTATTAAAAAATGTTTTATGGAGTACGAGTAGAAAAGTTATTTTCGAAAGTCAAATCCGCATCCTAGAGCCTTAGTCTCTATAGTTTCAACTCCTAAAGATAACAGTTGTAGAGTATTCTACTTTGTAGAATTTTCGTATCACAAAAATTATAAAATGAAAACAAATACTTACTTGACTTGGTGCTGGATACTCGTGGTGCCATACTTCCTTTAGAACATATATTTATAAATCAAAATTCTAAACAGCTTTGGAAAATGCTTTTGAACCCAAACCATGGCCGAGTTTTGAAACAGGGCTCTGATACCATAAAATGTAACACCCCAAACCCGACCTAGAAGTTAGGCTCGAATCTGGTGTGTCACAATGAAGAAAACGTATAAAGGATCTTATGATTCGTACTAAAATAGGTGTAATTGAAGAAAACAAGTTTGTTTAAAAATATTTGATAAAAATACTACTAATATTTAAAAAGCTGATTGAAGAATTGATATTTGAACTAGTGATCTTTTAAAACCGTAACTTTTGAAAATGCCGTTGATAATTTGAAAGAAAGTCCGAGTTAAATCATTTGTAAAAGTTTATTTATAAAATCCACTTATTAATCAATTTGGAAAATCGTTGATTATGCTTTTAGAAAATTCCCATTTAAAATAAACCAACAAAGTAATAAATACGTCAAACATAAAACAAAATAAAATAATCCAGAGGCCTTATTACAACATAAAAACCTAAATAGTAAAAATAATGAAATAGAGCAGAAAAGTAATTTACTAAAGTTTGAAATATTTATGTCCAAAGTATGGCCTCCACCGAGTCATCCATGGGCCCAAGTCCTCGTCACTGAGATTTACCTACAAGGATTAAGAAAGAAGGGGGTGAGTTACAAGAACTCAGTGTATAACCCCTTACCGTCATCCACTGGGCCTGAGCCCATTTAGCAATATCTTGGGCTTGAACCCATTTACATAATCTTGGGCCTAATCCCACTTTCATGTAATAAATAAATGATATGAATGCAACCCATCCCATCCAGCCAATCTCTCCACCCGTACCAACCAATCTCTTCTGTGGGGATCAAGTCAACCCACCCCGCCAGTCTCTCCACCCGTACCAACCATTCTCTCCTGTGGGGATCAAGTCAACTCACCCATCTAGTATCTCCAATTTGCAGTCAAGTCGCCATTTATAATATTTGTGGTTGAGCCACCAGAATCATATATGGTAATATAATCGGCAAACAGCCTTAGTCACGATGGCACAAAGCCATATTTAAATTGGTACATAGCCATTATTAGAATTTGTGGCAATGCCACCGGTCTACTCTTCTCTTCATTCAAGTTTCCCATCCCATGCAATATGTAAATATGCAAAATATATAGCAAATCATGATATTTACAAATATAACAACGATAACTATTTCATACAAAAGTTTAGCCCATTAACACTTTGCAATTCGGCACATTAAGGCAATTATATTAAATCGGCCCATTAGAGCATTTTCGTATTTTAGCCCATTAGGGGCATTTTCATAATTCACAATCGTGCCCGCTAAGGGTATTTTGGTAATTTACCCTCTAAGAGTATTTCGGTAATTTCATAACCAAGGCTTAACTACTAATTTGGGGCATAAAAGTTTAAAACTATCCAACTGCGTCATACCGACTAAATTAACTATAACTCCAGTTAGGAAACTTGAAATCTAAATCCGTAAATTTTCTTTGAAACTAAACTCGTATATCTTTCACCTTTAACTTTTCCAAAATTTTTAGCTCAACCATTTAGTACAGTTTATTCCTTAAATTTTCCCTTGTTTCACAGTCCTATGATTCTGACCTCTCTTAACCAAAATACAAATATCTCACTATACAGTTTTCATATACTGCTCCCACTTGTCTCTATTAATGATAGGCTCACTAAGGAATCCATACATATAAATTATGTCCCATAATTCAATTTGTACAATTTTATACGATTTTTCCAAGATAGAATAGAATACCCCAAAGTCATTCAGAACCAGTCTCACTAAAATTAACATATCTCAGAATGTAATATTCTTTTTCCTTCTCTGTTTCTACCATATTAAAGTAGACACAATAAGATTTAATATGATATCTTACTCACTTTTTAATTCCTTTTATACAATTTTTTGTGATTTTTCAATTACATGTCATTATTTCTGACCGAAACTATTTTATTACAGAACATGATTACCACTACGAGCATACGCACGTCAGAGTGATCACGGATGCCGGTTATCGATTTTCTTGGGTATTTCTATCAAATCACAGAACATTCCATGTCAAATTTCAAAGAGATGTGAGATTTACTCACCATTTCAAACATATATTCGAAAAGGTACGGGATTACACACCTTGATTACGAGTTGTGTTTTCTACCGATTTCAACACCATGACTATGATCTCCCTCGATGCACCAAAAATCGATCCTACCAACAATATCAATTAGCCAACCTTCAATTCGATTAACTCAAAAACCAAATGGAGATATCAAATGGACTATGAAAGATCTTCCTTACTTTAATCGATTATAATCTCGTTTCTCACGATCGTCCTATGACTAAAGATGATTAGGCGATGTTGTGGTATTCGGCCTCCCTCTATATCACTACGAAGAAGGAAATGATCTCGTATGAGAGAAAGTAAGGTGATGGTCTAGGTCAAAATGACCATCCAAAAACCAAAGTATGGATTTGGTCATAAGAGGAGAAAATAAAACATTGGAAAGAATACTTACCGATTGCTTAAAGAATGAGAAAGAAAGAACGATGGAAAGTTTTAGGTTATGGAGGAGAATGAACAATGATATTCAGCTATCAAGGAGATTAGACAAAAGATGAATATGTGACCAATTCAAGAGAAGAGAAAATGCACTATTATGCTAGAAAATTTCGACAAAGAAAGTAGTAAAAAGAGAGAAGATGACACAAAGGTTGCAATAGGATTTTTGGCCAAAACAAAACCAAGGCCTTACCAAATGCCAAGGTAAAATTTTCAGCCACCTATCTACCTCAAAACCGTCCACATGCATCCCCCCTTAGGATAAGAGTTTGGCCACCCAAGCTTTCCAAAACACCATGCACAAAATAAGCCTCTTGTCCCCCTTACTTACCTATTTCTCTTGATTCATTTCCCCAACTTCAACCTTGCCTTATTCTTATAGCCTCCTTACCAAAAATAATGAAGCCCACCCTTGCCATAAATAGTCATTGGCCGACACTTAAGGAAAGAGTGCAAAAATATTAGCCAAACATTGCACACAAAGGGATTTGAACCTCTTCCCTCAAGGTACTTCACTTAATGCCATAACCTCTTTACCAATTGCTCATTTGTGCTAACCATTTATTCATTTATTTCTATAAACCTTGAAGCTACTTACCATCTCTCCTTAAAGTGCTAAAATACCAAATTTTTCCTAAGGCCCAATTAAACCCGAGACTTCATAGAAACCTCGTAAACTCTAAATTCACTTAACTAACAAGTCCAATTTGTAATAATGCCATTCTCTTGTTCTCAAAATTTTAAACATTCCTACGCCCAAGGCCCATTAGGCCCAATCCTAGTAAGCCCAATTTTGGGATGTTACACCTCTTCCTTGTAGTATTGCCAAGTTAGCTCGTAAGTTTGCGGACGTCGAAGTTTGAGATCATACTATCGACCACTTTTTGGTATAGCCAAATTAGATTCATTTTTAGTATGGCATGTATAAGACTCGATCTTTTGTTATGTCATATTTGCAAGCCAAATGTGTTGGCTATTATAGTTGTTCAATTATTTTGAAAAAGGGTCATGGGAAGTTGGCCTATACTTGATATGCTCATATATTCAATGATGATCTAATTCACGAAATGTATGCTTGTGTTGGATGTCTCGATATATTTTGAGTTCTCAGAGGTACCATATGGTCATCTTAAATATTGAATTGATTGGGTATAAGTGTGATTACTTGGTAGGGTGGCAAATGGTTTTGTGGATAGCCATATAGTTTTCCACACGGGTAGACACACGGGCATGTGTCTAGGTTGTGTGTGACACACGGTCAACCCCATGGGCGTGGTGATCGGCCGTGTGTCCCCTTGCATGCTAGAGTTACAAGTCAGTATGCTCATTAGTAAACACACGGGCAGAGACATGGCGTGTGTCTCAGCCGTGTGGGAGGCACTGCCATGGACATGGGCGTGTGCCTAGGCCGTGTGAAGCTTGCACCTAAAGTTAGGAATTTAATTCGACACACGGTCTAAGGACACGGGCATGTACCTTGGCCATGTGACCATATTGAGGTTATGACGTCATAAACAGAATACCAAGGTTTTGGCACACGGGCATGTCCCTTGAGCAACACAAACGTGTGGCCCCTATTTGGGTAAAAAAATTTTAATCACGTAAAGTTCTCAATTTCATTTCAAAACTTTTCAAAGTATGTTTAAGGCCTCGTAGTACCAGGATGTGTAGGTTACAAGTTTGAATGAAAAGTTTTTAAGCTGAAGCAAAATTTTATAGCTGACGTGAGATGTGTAAGCAAGTTAAGTTAGGTAATGCCTCGTATCTAGTTCCAACTTCGAACACGGGTAAAGGGTGTTACATTTCATGGTATTAGAGCTATGATTTAGTCGATTAACGTAGCATAGGTATGAGTCTAGCTATACATGCCATATGTAAGAGTATTTGTGTAACGATAGTGTGATGGCTCCTAACATTTACATTGTGTTTTTTATAGTAAATGGATTCTAATCCCGACCAAACTATAGCCGATGATGTTGTGAGTAATGCGCCGGCTCCTACGCAAGGGACCGCGCTAGTAGATAGTAGACTCGAGACCTTAGGTCAGGGAGAAGAGGCCCGAGAAGCTTTTCTCCATATGATGAGCAACTGGTACACTGAGTACATTTGAGCAAATCTTAATGCTCAACCCCCTCCACCGCCACCTATTCCTCAACCTGCTCCTGTAGCTCTTCAAGTGGCTAAGGTAGTGAGAAGAGAAAGGCCTCTGATCGATAAGATCTAGAAATAAAGAGCCAAAAAATTCCAGGCTAGTAAGGATGATGATCCAAAAAGGGTAGAATTCTGGCTCGAGAATACCATTAGGGTATTCAATGAGTTGTCATGCACGTTTGAAAAGTGCATAAAATGTGTGGTATCACTTTTGAGAGGTTCAACCTATTGGTGGTGGAACACCCTTGCATCGGTGGTACCAAGGGAGAGAGTTAGTTGGGAATTCTTCCAAGAAGAATTTTGGAAGAAGTATATCAGCCAGAGATTCATTGACTAGAAGAGAAAAGAGTTCTTAGAGTTAAAGTAAGGTCGAATGATGGTGACCAAATATGAATGTGAGTTCATAAGGCTTAGTAAGTATGCCCTGGAGTGCATGTCTATCGAGGTTATCATGTGCAAGAGTTTCAAGGATGGGTTAAATAATGATATCCGTTTATACGTTAGAGTTTTCAAACTAAAAGAATTTGTAGTGCTGGTGGATAGAGCTTGTAAAGTTGAAGAGTTGACTAAAGAGAAAAGAAGAGCTGAGATTGAGTCCCGTAACTCGAGGAAAAGATGACTGAATAAGTTACTCCAATCTTCATCTAAGAAATCGAGGGATTTTGCTACTCGGCCAGCCAATTCAGTCAGGTTTTCAAATCAAAGGGCAAACAGTTTTTGGGGTCTAAAGAGCAGACCACATCAGTTGCTAGTATGGGCAACGTTCGATCGAGTAGACCAGAATCCTGCAGTGTGGCAGGCGTCATTCTGACTAGTGCCGAGCAAATGAGAAGGCTTGTTTTAGATGTGAGTCTTTAGACCATTTTATCATAGATTTCCCCGAGTTGGGCTAAAAAGAGAAATCTCAGAATGTAAGACCAGGAAGTGTTACTAGAGGAAGACCACAGAGAAACCCAGGAAATAAGAGGAGTAGCAAGAATCCATCTAGAGGGCAGACTACAAGAGTTAAAGGTAGAGCACCGGTGAGAACATATGCCATTCGTGCTTGTGAAGAGGCATCTTCTCCTGACGTAATCACGGGTACATTTTCTCTTTATGATACTCGTGTTATAGCTTTAATTGATTTGGGATCTACCCACTCATATATATGCATGAAATTAGTCTCTAGCATGAGCATGCCTATAGAGTCTACTGAATTTGTAATAAGAGTGTCTAATCCCCTAGGCAAGTATGTGTTGGTTGATAGAGTATACAAAGGTTTCCCTTTGATGATTAGGGGTCATTTCTTTCGGGTTGATCTTATGTTATTTTTGTTTGATGAGTTTGATGTCATCCCTAGGATGGATTGGTTAGTTACTCATGATGTGGTTGTGAATTGTGGAAAGAAGTTCAAAGAGTTAAAATGTGAGAATGGGTATTTTATTCGTGTCAAATTAGATAAGTAAGATAGACCACCAGTAGTGATGTCATCATTGTTGACTCAGAAGTATTTAAGAAAGGGGTACGAAGCTTACCTTGCCTTTGTAATGAATACTAAAGAGGCTGAGTTGAAAGTTGAGTCGGTACCCATAGTATGCGAGTATCCAAATATTTTTTCGAATGAATTGCCAAGGCTGAGTTAGAGGTATTGAATTTGGGATTAAGTTAGCTCCAGGTACTGCCCCCATTTCTATTGTCCATATAGAATGGCTTCGGCTGAGTTAAAAGAATTGAAAGCACAGTTGCAAGAATTAACAGATAAAGGTTTTGCAAGACTAAGTTTTTCTCCGTGGAGTACTCTCGTATTATTTGTAAAGAATAAAGATGGTTCCATGAGATTATGCATAGATTATGGAAAACTTAATAAGGTAACTATGAAGAACAAGTACCCGTTGAGGATCGATGATTTATTTGATCAATTGAAGGGAGCTATGGTATTTTCTAAGATAGACTTAAGATGTGCTGAAAAATGCATTTGGACGATGTATGGCTGCTATGAATATTTAGTCATGCCTTTTGGTCTAATGAATGCCCCTGCCAATTTCATGGACCTAATGAATCATATTTTTCAGCCATACTTGGATAAATTTATCTTGGTCTTCATCAATGATATACTGATCTACTCTCGAGATGAGAACGAACATGTCGAGCATTTGGGAAAGGTTCTGTGAACAATGAGAGATAGATAATTGTATGCCAAGTTTAGCAAAAGTGAATTTTGGCTTAAAGAAGTAGGATTTTTGGGGCTTATTGTCTTGGGAGATGGAATTAGAGTCGATCCGAGTAAAATTTCAGCAATTATTGATTGGAAACCGCCAAGGAGCATAACTAAAATAAGAAATTTTCTAGGCCTAAACAGCTATTATAGACGCTTTGTCAAGGGGTTTTCCATGATAGCTACTCTGTTGATGATACTATTACAAAAATATGTGAAGTTTGAATGGACGGAGAGGTGCCAACAGAGTTTTGAGAAACTAAAGGCGTTGTTGACTGAAGCTCCTGTTTTGGTGCAACCTGAGCTGAAAAGAGAATTTTTAGTTTACAGTGATGCATCCATGAATGGATTGGGTTGTGTACTTATGCAAGAGGGCAAAGTGATAGCATATGCCTCTAGACAATTAAAGCAGTACGAGAAGAATTACCCGATCCATGACTTAGAGTTGGTTGCCATTGTGTTTGATTTGAAGATATGGAGACACCATTTGTATGGTGAAAGATGTTGGATATTCACCGATCATAAAAGCCTAAAATGTTTGATGACTCAAAAGGAATTAAATCTGAGGCAATGAAGATGGTTATAGCTGATCAAGGATTATGACTTAGTAATTGACTACCATTAGGGAAAGGCAAACATGGTCGTCGATGCTTTGAGCAAAAAATCATTGTTCACGCTGAGAGCAATAAATACGTGGATGGTTTTGTCAGATGATGGTTCTATTCTAATAGAGTTGAGGGCTAGACCAATGTTTCTCCTAGAGATTTGTGAAGCTCAAAAAGGTGACAGCAACTTACAAGCCAAAATAATTTTATATGAGTCAAATGTTGAGTTAGACTTCCGGGTAAGTCCTGACAGATGTTTGATGTTTAGAGATAGGGTCTGTGTACCTAGAAAGGTTGAGCTTATTCGAAAGATGTTGCATAAAGCACATAGCGGATGTTTTTCTGTACATCCAGGCAGCACGAAGATGTACAATGATTTAAGGAAGTGGTATTGGTGGCCCAGTATGAAGAAATACATTTCTGAGTTTGTATCGAGATGCCTAATTTGTCAGCAAGTGAAGACTGAACACCAAGTACCTTCGGGTCTACTTTAGCCTATTATGGTTCTCGAGTGGAAGTGGCATCGTGTTACAATGGATTTTATGACGGGTTTACCATTGACATTGAAGAAAAAATATGCCATGTGGGTCGTAGTGGATAGACTCAAGAAGTCAGCCCATTTTATACCAGTACAAGTCGATTACTCGCTAGATAAGTTGGCTGAATTGTACATGTCAGAGACAATAAGACTTCATGAAGTACCGTTATTGATTATTTTGGATAGAGATCCAAGATTTACATCACAGTTTTGGAAAAAGTTGCAAGAGGCATTAGGCACGAAATTGAGCTTCAGTATAGCTTTCCATCCTTAAATTAAAGGGCAGTCAGAAAGAGTAATTCAAACACTCGAGGACATGCTTTGATGTTGCGTTTTGAAATTCCAAGGTAATTGGGAAAAGTATTTAACGTTGGTGGAATTCACGACAATAATAGTTTTTAGTCAAGCTTGAAGATGGCGCCTTATGAGGCATTGTATGGGTGTAAGTGTCGAATGCCTTTATATTGGTCAGAACTCAGGGAGAACCAAATTCACGGGGTTGATTTGGTTAGGGAAACTAAAGAGAAAGTAAAGGTGATACACAAATGTCTAAAGAGGCCTCAGATAGACAAAAGTCCTATTTAGATTTAAAAAGGAAAGAGATTGAGTTCCAAGTGGGTGATAAAGTATTTCTGAAAGTATCACCATGGAGAAAAGTCCTTAGATTTGGTGGAAAGGCAAATTGAGTCTGCGTTTCATCAGACCTTATGAAGTTAACGAGAGGATAGGGCCGGTAGCTTATCGTTTGGCCTTGCCACTCAAGTTGTAAAAGATTCATGATGTCTTTCACGTATCCATGTTACACCGATACTGTTCAGACCCTTCACATGTGATAGTACCAACAGAAGTGGAAATTCAACTAGACTTGACTTATGGTGAAGAGTCGGTTAAGATCTTAGCACGAGAGGTCAAACAATTAAGAAACAAAAGTATAGCTCTTGTCAAAGTGCTATGGTAGAGACTTGGAATAGAGGAGGCAACATAGGGGCCCGAAGAGACTATGAGAAACCAATATCCTAACCTTTTCGCCGGTAAGATTTTCGGGGACAAAAATCCTTAAGGGGGAGAATTGTAACAGCCTGATTTAGGGGCTAGTCAGAACAGTGGTTTGAAACCACTAACCCAAGGTTAGAGAAAATTGTTTTTATAATATTTTATGAGTCAAAGCATGATTATATAAGTGTATGAAAATTTTTAGTGCCTTAATTTTAGCGATTTCATGCTTAATTGTGAAAAAGGACTAAATCGCATAAAGTGCAAAAGTTTCATTTTATAATATAAAGGTGCCTAATAGCCATAGTATATTAATTTGAGGTCTTTAAAGTGAAACTAGCCCTTTTCAAATGGTTGGTCGCCATAGGGGACAATAGGAGTCAAAATTGGTCAAAGTTGTTGAATTTAGGTGGATAATTTGACTTGTATTAATAAAATAAGGAAAGAAAAAGATACCATCATTTTCTATCTTCTTCTCCACCAAAATTGATAGGAAACTAAGGGGTTTTAGAGATCAAAATTTCAGCAAGCTTCTCTCATTGGAAGTAAGTGCATTAGTGATCATTTCTTAATAAAAATTATACATTTGGAACCCCTAAAGCTTAAGCTTTCTAATGAGGGGACTATCTTGCAATATGGTGAAAAGTCTAGGGTTTTGCCATGAGAGCTTTTGAGTAGTTTTCTGCATTTTTATGGAGGAAAATGAGTCTTAGTGGTTAGATAAGCAACTTTTTATTATGAAAACACCTAAATGGACCTTTTTGTAAAGGTTATATAGTTTGTAGTAAATGTGTGAAATATTGGGTTTTGATGATAGCCATAAGAGAAATAAATGTTCACCCAGGCTTGTTAAAGGTAGAAATTTGATTTGAATTAATTTTCGAGCCTAGGGGTAAAATGGTCATTTTGCCAAAGTCTAAGGGAAAATAGTAATTTTTCCAAAGCATGATTATTGAAATGCATTTATTACTGTGATGATTAAAATGACCTAATTTGCTATTATAGAGTAAGAAGAACCAAGAATCAACCTCAAACAGGGAAAGAACAAAATATCGGACTAGACCGACAACCTAGCTTATTTTGAAATCGAGGTAAGTTTGTAAGTAAAAAATTTAACATTTATGCTAGCTTGGTTGAGAATGTTTGATATTATGATGATACATGATATTCGATTAAATTGAGCATTTGATGTTGAATGAGAAAATCTAGATGTTGAAGTCCTAGTTGGACTATAACGAATGTGAAAACTCTATCATCGAGATATGAGATGGATGAGGTCCCGTGTAAGACCATGTTGGGGACATGGCCTTGGCATGAACTGAGAAATCGTATAAGACCATATATGGGATATGGCATCGACATTGATGTGAGATTTCATGTAAGATCATATTTGGGATATGGCATCAGTATTCAGAGGTGATCCATGTGAGACCTCATCCAGGATGTGGCATTGGCTTCGTGTTTATGCTAATGATATTGAATATGCATCTTTGATCATCCTTATGTGATTTATTGGGATAAATAGATCCGCTTATAAATAGAAGCAATAATTTTATTAAAGCTATGTGATTGAGTTAATACAGTGCACGTAAGTTATTCACGAAGAACATTTACGATATGTGGCATGGTATGTACTAGATAAGGGCAAGTATGAGTAAGTATGTCAAGGAGCCTACTTTGTGTGTGGTTATTTAATGCCAGGGATGGCTATTATCATGAGCTTATTGTTGTTATTTAGTTCCATGCAAACTTACTAAGCTTTATGCTTACCTCTTTCATTTCCCTCTTCCTTGTAGTATTGCCAAGTTTGTGAGTTTGCGGACGTCAGAGTTTGGAGATCATACTATCGACCACTTTTTGATATAGCCAAATTAGATTCATTTTTAGTATGGCATGTATAGGACTCAGTCTTTTGTTATGTCATATTTGCAAGCCAAATGTGTTGGCTATTATAGTTGTTCAATTATTTTGAAAAAGGGTCATGGGAAGTTGGCCTATACTTGATATATTCATATATTCAATGATGATGGAATTTATGAAATGTATGCTTGTTTTGGATTTCTTAATTTTTTTTGAGTTCTAAGAGGTACCATATGCTCATCTTAAATATTGAATTGATTAGGTATAAGTGTGATTGCTTGGTAGGGTGGCAAATGACTTGGTGGATATCCATATAATTGTCCACACGGATAGACACACAAGCATGTGTCTAGGCCGTGTGTGACACAAGGTCAGCCCCATGGACATGGTGATCGGCTGTGTGTCCCTTGCATGCTAGAGTTGCAAGTCATTATGCTCAGTAGTAAACACACAGGCAGAGACATGACCATGTGTCTCAGCCATGTGGAAGGCATGGCCATGGACATGGGCGTGTGCCTAGGCCGTGTGAAGTCTGCACCTAAAATTAGGAATTTAATTCGACTCATGGTCTAAGGACATGGGCATGTGCCCTGGCCGTGTGACCATAGTGAGGTGATGACGTCATAAATAGAATACCAAGGTTTTGGCACACGAGCTAAGACACAGGCGTGTCGAGGCCGTGTGAGGGACATGGGCCAAAGACACGGGCGTGTGTCTAGCCATGTGAAATAATTCAGTGTCGACCATGGGTGAAGAGCATGGGCATGTCTCGAGGCACACAGGCGTGTCCCTTGAGCAACACAAGTGTGTGGCCCCTGTTTAGGCAAAAATTTTCTAAGCGCGTAAAAGTTCACAGTTTAATTTCAAAATCTTCCGGAAGTATGTTTAAGGCCTCGTAGGCTTAGGATGTCTAGGTTACAAGTTTGAATGAAAAGTTTTTAAGCTGAAGCAAAATTTTATAGCCAACGTGAGATGTGTAAGCAAGTTAAGTTAGGTAATGCCTCGTATCTGGTTTCGGCTTCGAACACGAGTAAGGGGTGTTATAGAAATGACTCGCTCAAATGTCTCTTCTTTGAGTCACGAGACTCGGTTTTAGCCTTACTTTTCTTTTTGGCCAGCTCCTCGGCCTTGCAAGCTCTGTCTACTAACACAACAAATTCCTTCAGTTCTAGGACACCAATATACAATCGGATATCCTCATTTATTTCATCCTCAAACCTTTTGCACATGATGGCCTCGATGGATACGCACTCCCATGCATATTGACTAAGCCTTATGAACTCACGTTTGTATTTAGTCATCGTAATTCTACCTTGTTTTAACTCAAGGAATTCCTTTCTTTTTTTGAACAATGAACCTTTGGCTAATGTACTTCTTTCAGAAATCTTCTTGGAAAAGTTTCCAATTAACTTTCTCCCTTGGTATAACCGACACAAGGGTATTCCACCATTGGTAAGTCGAATCTCTTAAAAAGACATGACACACTTCATACACTCTTCGGGTGTGCAAGATAGTTCATCAAACACCCTGATGGTATTTTCAAGCCAAAATTCTGCCCTCTCTAGATTATCATCTTTACTAGCTCAAAATTCCACGACTTCTTGTTTAGGATTCTATCAATTGGAGGCTTTTCTCTCCTTACCACTTCTACCACTTGGGGAGGTATAGGGGTAGGCTGAGGAATAGGTGCGGGAAGAGGGGGTTACACATTCGGGTTCGTATGAACGAACTCTGTATACCATGCTTTCATCATGTGGAGAAAGGAATCCCTAGCCTCTTCTCCTCCTCTCTGATTATAGTCATTGGTCTATTCTCATTTTCATTCGACACCGTCCCTTGGGCGGGAGCCGGCGCGTTACTTTCTACATCATTCGCCACAGCTCTATCGAGATCCATTTACTATATAGAAACACAATTTAAATCGTCAGGAGTCGTCACACTATCATTAGGTAAATACTCATATGTATGGCATGTATAGCTAGACTCGTGCATACGCTACGTTAGTCCGAGAATTGACTAAATCGTAACTCTGATACCACTAAATGTAACACCCCTTACACGTATTCAACGCAAGAACCGGATATGAGGCATTACTGAACTTAACTTGCTCTAACATATAACATCGGCCATAAAATTTTGTTTCAACTTAAAACTTTTCCATTCATATTCATAACGTCCCTATTATGGGTCTTGTAGACCCAAAACATACATATATGATAGTTTGGGATTAAACCGAAGTCTTACGAACACATAGAAAATTTTGACTCAAAACCAGGCCACACGTCTGTGTGAGACAAGTGACATGCTTGTGTGGCATATCACACGTCCGTGCTTCGAGCCGTGTCCAAATTAAGGGACATTCTGTTTATGATGTTAGCATACTCTTAAGGGAACATGACCAAGCCACACTCCTATTCTGCTGGCCCGTGTGACGAACTAAATTTTTCATAAATTAGATGTAGGGGACACACGGCCTATCAACACGCCCATGGGGCTGACCGTGTGTCACACACGGCCTAGACACACGCCTGTGTGTATACCCGTGTGGATAGTTAGAAGGCTATTTACCAAGCCAATTGTCACCCTGAAAAACAAACACACTTATACCACCACAAGCAACACATAACTTAGCAATAATACACTATGAAGAATCACTAATTCATCATGCAAATACTTCATATTTTACTCGATCAATTACATGAACTTGCACTTAATGTATATCATAATCATTGGATATATTTATATAAAACTTAACAAGAATTGGCCAATTTGCAATGGCAATTTACAAAATGAATGAGCAACAATAATAGCCAACACTTTGGCTAACAAATATGACATAACAAAACGAACAAGTTCCTATACATGCCATACCCAAAATAAATCAACTTTACTATACCTAATGAATAGTTGATAGTGTGATCCAAACTCCGACGTCCTACGATCCCCGAGATAATTTAGCGATACTACAAGGGAAAGGGAAATGAGAGGGGTAAGCATATAGCTTAGTAAGTTTGCATGAATCAAATAGCAACAATAAGACTTAAAATGGCATCCATGTATCTCATTGAATGATACAAAAATTCTCAAACACATCAACATAACTTACTCCTGTATGCTCTTACCAAATTACATATCACATATTGCATGCATTTCTTGTAAGTTACTCATAGGTACCTATATCACTTCATCACACAACTTTAGAACTTTTATTCTCTTAAACATAGACTTACCCCTTTGTCATCTGTACATAAACTTAGCTCTTTGCCCGTTAAACTACTCAGAATATTGAAGGATACACAATCTCATCATACATGTATCACGATGCCAATGTCATATCCCAGATATGGTCTAACATGGGATCATCTCTCGATGCCGATGCCGGTGCCGGTGCCATATCCCATATATGGGTCTTACACGGGATCTCATATCTCGATGTCGATGCCATATCCTAGATATGGTCTTATAAGAGATTGTATATAGATGTTGATGCCATGTCCCAGACATGGTCTTACATAAGATCTTTCTTCGGTGCCGAGGCCATGTCCCAGACATGGTCTTATACGGGACCTCCTTCATTTGGTGTCGATGCCATGTCCCAGACATGGTCTTATACAGGACCTTCCATATCTCATGTTGTGACATTAGTATCCTTGCTATTCCGAATATTTAATCGGGACTTTAACATAACATATTTTCATCATAACCTCATCGAGGCATCATTAGTCGATTTCATAGAAATAATACTCACGTCACATGATATCAAGTAATTAAACATATGAAAACATTATGTAGCTTTAATTTCACACAAACTTATATCGGTACTCAAAATGTGTGTAGATATTTGATTTAGTCCTCAACCTTGTTCTTGCCTCGGTTTCGATCTGGGCTTCGAGTTTCTTGATCTATAATAATAATTTCACTTATTTAATACTCAAGTTGACCAAATTAACCCATGAATCATACTTTGGAAAAATTATAATTTTGCCCCTAAACTTTCACATATTTACACTTTTTCCCCTAGGCTAGTAAAATGATTTTTATTCAACTTTCTTGTATTTTAAGCCTAGCCAAATTATTTTCATAACTACAATAGCCCCCAATTTCCACTAATTCACTCATGTATGACCATTTTCATAACTTTTACAACTTAGTCCTTTTTATGAATTTCTCATGAAAATCACTTAGAAAAAGATGTTAATCATACATCAAACTTTCATATTCTTTCGTAAATAATCAAAATACATGCATGTCATACATGGGTAAAATTTTGACAATAAACCCTAGCTCAAAATATAGCTAGAAATAGCTAAATCGAGCTATGAGGATCTCAAAAATACAAAGAACATTAAAAATGGGGCTAGAAGGTACTTATAATCAAGCTTGAAAGATGACAAAACCCTAGCTATGGAGAACTTGAAATTTTTGACACTCAGGAAGAATATGGACATGAATTTTTTTAGTTCTTTTTCCCTTTTTAATTCTTTTATTAACCAAATAACAAAAATGCCCTTAAGGCCCTTTCTTGAGATTTTTCCTTCCCATGTCTATTTTTGTCCATCTTGACATATATTGGTCTAATTGCTAAATAAGGACTGCTAATAATTTTTATAATGCTATTTCATACTTAAACCTTCTAGAATCTCATATTTTCTAATCTTTGCAATGTAGTCCTAATAGACAATTTGTTCACTAATTTATAAAATTTCTTCATGAAATTATCACACAATTATGCAAACATGTTATAGACCTCATAAAAGCCATAAAACACATATTTCAACCTTGTATTTATGGTCCCAACCACTATTCTGACTAGCCCCTAAATCAGGTTGTTACAATGTTTTGGTGCCAATTGAGTTGGTGTAGGTACATGCAAATTGGGTGGCAAAATGGCTTGGTAAATAGCCTATTTTTGTCCACAAGGGCAAAGACATGAGCGTATGTCTCAGTCGTGTGTGATACATGGTTATGTTACACGACCGTGTGTCCCCTGGTGTTGAATTTTATATCAAGTCAGTATGCTCCACACGGCCCAGCACACGGGCATGTTACTTGGCCGTGTGGCATAAGTCAGTATACCCCATAGGTTTGGCATGGTCTAGCACACGGCCTGCCACATAGGCGTGTGCGACTATTTTAAAGGCACATGAGTGTGTGTGTTGGCCGTGTGACCCAAGTCAGAGAGTTACACATGGTTGGACACGGGCTGGGACACGACCATTTGATTCCATTTTGAATGTCCATACGGCCTGCGACATGGTCGTGTCTTTGGCTATGTGTGACACACGGTCGGGCAACATGGGCTTGTGTCCTCTATATTTTGGAAAATTTTCTAAGTTTTGTAAAAGTTTCCTGAGTTATCAGTTTAGTCCCGAACCTTCCCGAATGCATGCTTTAGGCCTCGTAGGCTCATTTTAGGAATAATTAATTAATGATGAATGATGATTGCATGAACTTTAAAAATGTGTATGAAATGTTTGTTTAATTGTGTTATAAGTCCAATAATGCTACGTAACCCTATTTCGGCATTAAATACGGGTGAGGGTGTTACATTACATGCCATATAAGCCAAGATAAATTCAAGGGTTACCAAAAGAATCCCCAGATAGTGTGATTTCTTCTTACTGATCCGATTTCCCAATCCACAAAATGTTATCTACAAGAAACACAACAAAATATGAGTAAGATTTTATAAAGCTTAGTAAGTTCGTCAATTAAATAGTAAAGCTTATTAAATTATGAATAATAATTTGATTAATAAAATTTATAAACAATATTTCCGACAATAAAGTCCTGAACAGAGTTCCTAGAGATAACGTTCTTAACAAAGTTCCTGTCAATCACAACTCACAACAGGTGAGTAATGCTCAATACAATAGCATAAATTAATTTCCACATTTCAATAACATTTAGTGATCATTAAAGATAATGCTTGATGAATGATATACGGATACGAGCACACGGTTAACCATCCAAATACCAGATACTTATAAGAGTCAGTACCATCCAACACACCAGTTGCTCATAAGAGTCAGTACCATCTAGCATACCAGTTGCTCATAAGATCCAGTACCATCCAGCACACCAATTAACACTGTAAAATAACACAATAGTATGCAACAAATGCAAAACCTCGGCATATCCAGTGACCAAGAATATTGATAAATCATCTTCACTACTTAGATCAATCCCGTACCGTGTGCATAATAACTTGTTGGCATGTCAATCATACTCTATCATACGTTCATCAGCTTTGAGTATTTTCAACACAAAATAATATATGAATAATTCACTATCTCATATTCCATGTACAGACATTAGTTCATTAATCAAACATTCATCAGCTCAAAGTACTTGGTTAGTGATCAACTCTATAACGATCCCTTACTTCATTACTCATATACATAGCATCATTATAATGTTCAACCAAACAATTCAATTCATTTAATAAGCATTTAAATACATTAGAATTAACCCGAACAAACTTACAGGATTGATTTGCAGTAACGGTCCAGAATAACTCAATTAATGATCGAAGTTGTGTCAGTTCATTATTTCCATTTTCAATTACACTTATCAAAAAAATCCAACATTTTATATAATTAGGTTCACATAATACATTTAAAAATGTACTAAAATTAAACAGTACTAACTTACCAAACTAAATTGCAGCAATGATAAAGTATAGGGGCTATTTGGTAATTTTCTCTTTTTCTTGATTTTCCACTTGTTCTTGATATAAAATAATAATTCCATTCAATTTACTAATTCTAAAAGAAACATTAATTCATTTTACACAATTAATTCATTTTTAACATTTTTACTAAATTTCCCGTAACATTTTACTTTTATACAATTTAGTTCCTAAGCCCAAAACATGCAATTTAACCATTTTTATTCAAATCTCATTTCAGCCAAATTCTTCACTGTTTCTCTACAACCCATACATGTTGTTATTTCCCATCAAGTCCTTATACTTTTATCACTTTAACATTTTAGTCCTTAAACATTAAAATTAACAAAAACTACTTTATAAAATAGTCCTATTTAACAACCAAGCTTAATAATCCAACATAAAACTTCAAGAATAACTCAAATTCATCAATGGCATAATCCAAAATATTTGACAATTTTACGAATTAGTCCCCGGGTTAGTTAGATTAAGCTAATACGAACTCAAAAACATTAAAATTACTAAAAAGGGTAAAGTTTGCTTACCAAATCTGTAACACCCCTAACCTAAATCCGTCGCCTGAATAGGGTTATAGAGCATTACCAGAGTTTACAGAACAAATAATAGACATTTCATAATTCTTTGGTATTCATATCTAATTTCAATCAAATTTCATCATATAGTCCCTTACATGAGCCCTCGATGCCCAAATCATGCATTAGAATCATGTCGAGACTAAACCAGGTAATCAAAGAATTTTCACAAAATCTCAAAATATTTCCTAGGTGCAGAGGTCACACGCCCGTGTCTCAGGCTGTGTAACTCTCTGACTTGGTGATACAAACTCATTTTGGTGATGATTCGAGTCATTTAGATTGCTCGATCGTTAAAATGAGAAGTATCATTCAAAATAGAACAAAGGGGTTAAATTCGGCCAGGCATGGTATTTAGTTTCAAAAATAGGTTCAAAATGGCTAGGTGTAGTAATGATGAATATTTGTCTAACAAAGAAACAAAGGAATAGGAAATAGTTTGGTAGGAATGGAGTTGGATCGAAGTGGACTTAAGAATCAAGAGTGAACAACACTATGATTGAGTACTGACGCAAAACTTATGTGACCTTCAGGTGGATGGATGTTAAAGGATAGATTGACTGTGACCCTCTATCAAGAGTGATAGGAACCAATTGGTATACGGGTGAACACCACACTCGGTTTAGGAGTGATAAGTTCAGAAAGAAACAAGGTAGACACCACTAGCTTTTGCTAAATAAGTTAGCTTGAGTCTTAAAACGAAATAGGAGAGTTGAAAAACTCACAAAATGTTATAAACATTCAAAAGGTAGAAAAAGTCCCTAAAAAAGCTAATTGCAAAGTATTTATAGGGCTTAGATGAGGTTAGCTGAAAAGTCACATGAATTCAGCTTTAATGTGTTGTTTAATGGCTGAAATAAAGCTTAATTAATAAGTAAAAACTCTTGAGTTCCTCCAAGCCAAATAAAATCAACTATCAATATGAATTATTACTCCAAATGATCTGATTTAATGAGCTTGAATGCTTGGTTTCATGCCCTCTTGGCAGCCGAATGGTCACCAGAAGCTTTAATGGAATTTTGAACTCATGGTGTGATCATTTAAGCAACAAACTGTTATGGAAGAAGAATAGGCTGCTGCCAAATTTAAAGGATGTATAATGCTTCCTTTAATTGTCATAATAGCTCCTTTTACTGATGTATAATATCCCCTTGTATGTAACTGATTTCTACTTGAAAAGTCACATTAATCACTTTGTAACAGCTCTTGAATGTAACGGTTTCCAACTGATTAGTCACCTACAATCAAACACATTAAAACAAACATATTAAACACATTTAAACACATATTAAACACAAAACACACTAAACACACTAAACTTAATAAGCTTAGTAAATAAACTTATAAATGAACACTATAACTCATAACTTAATTTAATAAACTGTAATAAACATATTTAACAATAAGTTATTCCAGCAATTAAATAAACTATGTTAAGCATTTATTTTGAGCAATTATTTAACTAAAAGAAGTTTAATAAAAATGACAAACAATTATTAAACTAAGATGAGTTTAATTAAAGTCCAGCAACTTAGTTATTAAACTAAGATGAATTAAAAATAAATTTAAAGTTCAGCTTGCAATAAATTGCAAGAAATGCCTATGGAGTTGAATGAGCTTGTAATGAAGCTTCATTTTGCACTTAGGCCCCTCGAGCTTAGGCTAATCTCAATGGCGTCAAGTTGCATCGTAACATGATGCGACCGAGTTCGCATCACTTGGGTCACACGATCAGGTCACACACCCATGTGTAGGTGCAGGGGTCACATGGCCAAGCCACACGCCCATGTGCCAGGCCGTGTGATCAATTTTGAGCTTTCTATTTTTACATTTTAAGGATGCAGGGGACACACAACCAAATCACACACCCATGTGCTAGGTCGTGTGTCACACACACCCGTATCTCTACCCGAGTGGAAAAATATTGGCTATTTTTTGAGCTACATTTCTCACCCAATCTGTCTTTCTCTTACACCAATAGTTAAACATATTCACAAGCCATTTTAAAACATTTAATTCAAGTCAAAATTAAGTCTTGTGCATGACATTTCATCACCTACAATTAATGTGTTCTTAAACATCTCAAATGGCATTTTACCATCATGTAATTAAATATACTAACTTACTTAACATATCAAATTCACCTATATGCATATTTTACCAAAGATGCTAAAAATTAATTTTCAATATGCCAACATGATTTCTACCAATGAATCATTTAAGCACACAACAAACATGTTATAGCCTCATTTATACATATCAAAACATATTTATCACACGGCTAGTTATAATCCAAACATTTACATGACAACATTGCCTAATTAATCTATACATGCCATTATAACCATAATTAATTTACCATATATATATCAAGATGGGCCAATGGATAGTTTGAGTAATCTCCATCGATACTGCCAATCCAATGAGCTTTCGAATTACTATAAGACACAGGAAAAATAAAACAGAGTAAGCATGAAATGCTTAGTAAGTTCGCATAAGCATGAAATGCTTAGTAAGTTCGTATAATATGGTAAATAACTTACCATATATTTATGTTCAAAATAAACATGCAAGGCAGTATCAACCAATTTGGTCACAAGCCCTAAACACATATCCTCATCATGTTAGACAAGTAATCACATATATTAGTCCTTAATCATGGATGAACAAAGTCATCAAGCAAGTTCCACATTCCAGCAACAACCTATTCATACATCATTATATCAGGTAATATCATTTCCATGCACTTCATGTACACACGGGTAATAGTTCATTTCTAAGTCATACTGTCTCATATAAACATCAAGAAACATGTATGGGCTTAAAAGTAACCAAATTCCCATATACATATATTTTCCACATCATGAATTCATATAACATATACAAATCATACCAATGTATTTTCAAGTACATTTTCATAATATTTCGTCTTAGGTATCAGAATTTTGCTTATTAAATCAATTGAAATATCAATGAAAACCTGAGAAAATACACTCAAAGTGTACAAATCTATAATAATAGATGAAAATATTCATTAAACAAGTTCCATGTTCATATATCACTATCTCATACTTTCATATATCATGTATCATCATTTTTATGTATTTCAAGTAGATACATGTAATAATTTATTTCATGTTCATATTTTCTCATGTCAGGATTTTGCTCGTTTGAATTTATTAGAAATATCGATGGATACACATGTAGTACACTCGAAGTGTACAAATTAGAAACCGTCATTTCATATTCAGGGGTACCCATTAGGGCACGTAATTAGGGAGCACACTCTCGAGTCACATATCAATATGCTTAGATGAGCCATGTAATAGGATACTTATCTAGGATAAACAGGAAACTCATATGAGTTTTAATCAGGAAGCTCATAGAGATTAATAGTAAACATCAAAGAGTTTTTATCAAGGAACACCGAATAAGGTAACAGGGAGTTCAAGTGAGCCATGTCAGCAAGCTCATAAGAGCCTATATCAGGATGCTCACATAGAGCTACGCTTGTGTCCGCATTATATGCTGGATCACAACAGATTGAATCATGTAACAGGACGCTCACAAAGTGTAACAGTCTGATTTTGGGTCTAATTGGAACAGTGGTTTCGGGACCACAAATCCAACGCAATAAAATTCATTTTTATTATATTTTTATGGTGTGAAATTTTATGGAACGATTTCATGAAAATTTCATTCGAAAATTTTGACGTTTGGGCACTCAATTTAGTTAAATGGACTAAATTGCAAAAAGTATAAAACTTGAATTCTATATGCTAAAGGTGTCTAATTGCTATGAGATTTTAAATTTGAGGTCCTTAGATGGTAATTAGACCATTTTGCTTTAGTATGGACAATAATGGGCATGGTTAGTGAAAATTTTGAAGCTTATGTAAAGGGCATTTTGGTAATCTAGTAAATAAAGATAAAATAACTAAATAAAAGTCTTCTTCTTCATCAATTTAGTCCCCCATGGTCGAATATTGCAAGATAAGACATATCTAGGGTTTTGACAACTTTTAAGCTCGATTATAAGTTCGTTCTAGCCCGGTTTTAATGATTTTTATGTTTTTGAGTCCTTATAACCTAATCTAGCTTTTCCAAGGACTATTTTGAAGTATTGCCAGGGTCTAAAATTTTAAACATGATATATATTTGTGTATTTTGATGTCTAATGGTAGAAAATGTATGTTTGGTGTTATATAAACAACATTTACTAGGTGATTTTTTATGAAAATGTCAAAAAGGACTTATTTGTAAAAGTTATAAAATGAGTAGTAAAAGTGTGATTAAATGGAAAATGTGGGCTGTTATGAGTATGAAAATCATTCATCTATGCTTGGGTTTTGAAGAAATTGACTATATTTCAATTTACGAGCCTAAGGATTAAATTGTAACTATGTGAAACATTAAGGGAAAAATGTAATTTTTCCATAATATGATTTTTGGGCTAAATTGAATAATGTGAGTACTAAATGAGTTAAATTTTTTATTATAGATCAAGAAAAATGAGGTTCGGACCTAGATCGAGGGAAAAATAAAGTGTTTGACGATTAGGTCCAATTCTACTATTTTTGTACCGAGGTAAGTTCGTATGTAAATAATGCATTTTTATATTTATTTTTTAAATGCTTTAATATTGTATGAATTGTGATTGACTCTTTGGACGTATTTGACAAAATTTCGACAAGCAAGAAATCTCGGTTGAACATTAAGAATAGAACAGGATATGAGTGACATGTCACTAGGAACCCATGTGTATATGCGATTATGTGATCCGGGTGCTGGTCTTGTACATCCTACCAATGGCTGGGTAGTCCGGCAGTGTTCGGATACTGACGACTTGTGTGAGCGATCTTGTGTAGCTACGTCTGTTGACGACTTGTGTGTAGCGGGCAGTGAATAGCTCGAAAGCGAGCATATATGTATTTCGAGATAGGAGGTAGCTTTAGCTACATATATGGCACTTATGTGCAACATTTTGAGTATCCGTTCATATTCCAAGTGTTCAACTGAAATGTCAAAGTTGTGAAAGGATATGGCTATGATGCGAGTTTGTATAGGTATGTACGTAAAACTCATAAGTAAATAGCTCGATATGTGATGAACCCTTGGTAAGGTGGTGATTGAGTAAGTTATGATTATAAGATTTTAATAACATTCATGCTAATTTTTATCATGTTAAATGTGTGGTTATGATGCTTATTATTTGTATAGGAACTTACTAAGCTATATAGCTTACTCCCTTTCTTTTCCTTGTCTTATAGTATCACCAAGTTAGCTCGGGGTTCAGAGATCGTCGAAGATCCATACACACTATCAACAATTATTTTGGTGTCAATGAATTCAACATTTTGAGTCATGGCATGTATAGGGGACTTGGTCATTTTGTTATGTGTCATAATTGATTCGGCCAAATGTGTTGGCTTATGTTGGTTAGAAGTTCATTTTGTATAAGGCCATTTGAAATTGGCTAATATTGGTATAAGTATTCATATGATGATGCCTTTCATGAATGTGGAAACTTGCATGATTTGAGTTGATAAGTTATGTGATGTTTATGTATGATAGATGCTAGCATGTGAATGATATGTTGATGTCTTAGTTGTGGATGATTTGGTTGTATGTATAAGCTTGAATTGGTGCTATGTTATGTTATGTAGGTGTATGCATTAAAAGAGTGGCAAATGGCTTAGTAAATAGCCTTATTTTGTCCACACGAGCATATGTCTAGGCCGTGTGTGACACACAGCTTACCCTATGGGCTTGTGTATAGGACGTGTGTCCCCTGCACCTTAAATGTTACAAAACAGATTTTCCAGAATTGAGCACATGGCCAGAGACACGGGCATGTGTCTCAGCCGTGTGTGCTACATAGCCTAGAACACGAGCGTGTGTCTTGACCGTGTGAAACCTACACTTAATTCAAATTAAATTAAATAAGCACACGGCCTAGTACACGGCGTATGGCATGGCCATGTGGCATAAGTTAGAGATCACCCTAAATTGAACATGGTCTGATGAACAAGCATGTTCCAGGGTAACACGAGCGTGTCCCTTGGACCACATTTAGCAAAAATTTTTTAAGTCTTGTAAAAATTTTCTGAGTTCTCGGTTTAGTCCCAAACCACTTTCAATGCATGTTTTGGGCCTCGTAGGCTCGTATTAGGGATTTTATGATTTAATGTGGATGGTTTTAATTTAGATGCAACTTTTATGTCTCAAAATTATGGTAATGCTAGTGTGGTAAGTTCGGTTATGCCTCATACCCTGTTCTGACATTCAATACAGGTAAAGGGTGTTACATTTAGTGGTATTAGAGCTATGATTTAGTTGATTCTCAGACTAACATAGCATGTGTAAGAGTCTAGCTATACATGCCATATATGAACTGTGATAGTGTGATGACTCCTAACAATTTTAAACTGTGCTTTCATATAGTAAATGAATCCGACTCAGCCGTAGCTGATTAAGTAGAAAGTAATGCACAGGCTCCCGCTCAAGGGGCAGCGCCATCTAAAAGTAGACCTCCCATGGTCAGTCAGGGAGGAGGGGCTAGGGAAGCCTTCCTTCACATGATGAATGAGTGGTATTCAAAGTTTGTTCGAACAAATCTGAATGCTCAACATCCTCCACCCCCTCCTTATCCCCAATCGATTCCGTAGCTCCTCAAGGTGTGGAATTGGTAAGACTAAATAAGCCTCAGGTTGATAAGATTCAAAAGCAATAGGCTGAGGAATTTAGTGCTAATATAGATGATGACCTCGAGAGAGCCGAGTTCTGGTTTTAAAATACTATCAGGGTATTTAATGAGTTATCATATACACCTGAAGAATGCTTGGAATGTGCTATATCATTATTGAAGGACACAGCATATCACTGGTGGAAGATACTAGTATCTGTGGCACCGAGGGAGAGGGTTACATGGGAATTCTTTCAAGAGGAATTTGAAGAAATACATTAGTCAGCGGTTCATTGATCAAAACGTAAAGAATTTCTTGAGCTAAAATAGGGTCAAATGTCAGTGACAGAGTATGAGTGAGAATTTGTCAAGCTCAATAAGTATGCCCAAGAATGTGTTTCCTCTGAGGCTATTATGTGTAAAAGGTTCGAAGATGGGCTGAATGAAGACATCCGACTGTTAGTTGAAATCTTGGAACTAAAAGAATTTGTTGTATTGGTTGAACGATCTTGTAAAGACGAAGATCTAAGCAAAGAGAAAAGAAAGGATAAGAGTGAGGTTAGAGATGCAAGAAAAAGGCCGATGAGTAAGTCATTTCAATCTCAGTCAAAGAAATCCAAAGAAATGTATTCTCGTTCGAATGTTTCAGCTGGGTATTCGCACAGAGATCGCGGGAAGAAATATTCGGGTTTTAAATCTCAAGCTACTTCAATGGCAAGCGTGGGTAATGTTAGGTCTAATAGATCTGAATGTCAGCATCCTGGAAGAAGACATCCCAGCGAGTGTAGGATGAATGACTGAGCTTGTTTCAAGTGTGGTTCTTAAGAGAATTTTATCTGAGATTGCCTTGAGATGGCTGAGAAAGAACAATTTCTAAGTGCAAGGCCGAGTAATACTACCAATATGGGTAGGCCACCAAGAAATACCAGGAATGGAACTAGCAGTAAAGGTGTGACGAAGGATTCAGCTGTGAGATCCGAAGTTAGAGCACTTACTAGAGCTTATGCCATACGTGCTCGTGAGGATTTGTCATCTCCTGATGTGATTACTGGTACATTTTCTCTTTATGATACTAACGTTATTGCATTGATCGATCCTGGATCGACTCATTCTTATGTTTGTGTGAATTTGCTATCTAGTAAGAGTTTGCCAGTTGATTTTACTAAGTTTGTGATTAAAGTGTCAAACCCCTTAGGAAAATATGTGCTAGTTGATAAAGTTTGTAAGAATTTTCCTTTGATGATTCGAGGTCACTGTTTTTCGGCTAACTTAATGTTGTTGCCATTTGATGAATTCGATGTTATTTTGGGTATGGACTGGTTGACACTGCATGATGCCATAGTAAATTGTAGACTGAAAACTATTGAATTAAAATGTGAAAATGGTGAGGTTCTTCGAGTTGAAACCGATGAATCAAGTGAATTGCCTATTGTGATTTCGTCTATAGATACTCAGAGATACGTAAGAAAAGGTTGTGAAGCTTATCTTGCTTATGTGTTGAATACAAAGATTTCTGAATTGAAACTTGAATTAGTACCGGTAGTCTACGAATATCCGGATGTTTTTCCTAAAGAGTTGTATGGGTCGCCACTGATTAGAGAAGTTGAGTTTGGTATTGATTTAGTATCAAGGACATCGTCGATATCGATTGCTCCGTATAGGATGGCTCCGACTGAATTGAAAGAATTAAAAGCTCAGTTGCCAGAGTTGACAGATAAGGGTTTTGCAAGATCGAGTTTTGCTCCCAAGGGTGCACCAATATTATTCGTCAAGAAGAAAGACGGATCCATGAGACTTTGTATCGATTATCGTCAGCTCAACAAGGTTACAATAAATAACAAGTATCCTTTGTTGAGGATTGATGACTTGTTTGATCAGTTGAAAGGAGCAACAATATTCTCAAAGATTTATTTGAGATCTGGCTACTATCAGTTGAGAGTTAAAAAGTCGAATGAGCTGAAAACTACTTTCAGGATAAGGAACGAGCATTATGAATTTCTTGTTATCCCTTTTGGATTAACTAATGCCCCTGCTATTTTTATGGACTTGATAAATCGAATTTTCTGACCGTATTTTGATAAGTTTGTGGTTGTGTTCATTGATGACATTTTGATTTATTCTCGAGATGAGTCTAAGCATGCCGAGCACTTGAGAACTGTATTACAGGCATTGAGAGATAAGAAATTGTTTGCTAAATTCAGTAAAAGTGAGTTTTGGCTTCGAAAAGTCAGATTTTTGGGACATATCATTGTAGGAGATGGTATTCGGGTTGATCCAAGTAAGATTTCGACAATTGTTGATTGGAAACTGCCAAGGAATGTATCTGAAGTTAAAACCTTTTTGGGCTTAGCTGGTTATTACCGACGCTTTGTCAAAGGATTTTTGATGATTGCTACTCCTATGACCAAGTTGTTGCAAAAAGATGTTAAATTTGAATGGTCCGAAAAATGTTAGCATAATTTTGAGATATTGAAAGCATTATTGACCGAGGCACTAGTTTTAGTACAACCTAAATTGAGAAAAGAATTCATAATTTATAGTAACGAATCGTTGAATGGTTTGGGTTGTGTGTTGATGCAATAAGGCAAAGTGATAGCTTATGCCTCGAGACAGTTGAAATCGCATGAGAAGAACTATCCAATGCACAATTTGGAATTGGCCGCCATTGTTTTTGCTTTGAAAATTTGGCATCATCATTTGTACAGTGAGAAATGCCATATCTTTACTGATCATAAGAGTTTAAAATATTTGATGACTCAGAAATATCTGAACTTGCGACAACAGAGATGGCTCGAGTTACTGAAAGATTATGAACTAGTGATTGACTATCATCCGGGAAAGGCGAATGTAGTCGCAGATGCTTTGAGCAGAAAGTCCTTGTTTGCTTTGAGAGCTATAAGTATGAGATTGACTTTTCTAATGATGGTTCAATTTTGGCCGAGATGATAGCTAGACCGATATATCATCAGCAAATTTGTGAAGCTCAGAAAAATGATAGTGAACTGCAAGCTAAAAGAGCTCAGTGTGAATCGGGTAGTGATTCAGACTTTCGGATCGGTTCAGATGATTGTTTAATGTTTGGAGATAGAATATGTGTACCAAAATATGATGAACTTATTTAGAAATTTTTACACGATGCACACAGTGGTTGTTTATCAGTTCATCCGGGTAATATGAAAATGTATAATGATTTGAAGAAATTGTATTGGTGGTCAGGTATGAAACGAGATATTTCGGAGTTTGTTTTGAGATATTTGATTTGTCAATAAGTAAAAACAGAACACCAAGTATAACACCCCTAACCCGAAACCATCACTAGAATAAGGTTAAGAGGTATTACCGATCATTCAGAACATTTACATCTAAGTTTACAACACATAGTCAATCATCTTCAATCACTCTCATTTACAAACATGTTGTCCCTTATCTAGGTCTATGAAACCTTTATCACATGCTAAAGAGGGGTCGGGACTAAACTGAACATATACTAAGATTCTTGAAAACATAACAACTTAACCAAAATACAGGGGATACACGCCTGTGGGGGTAGGCCGTGCCTCACCCACGGCTACTTAACAAACCCGTGTGTCCTCCCGTGGTCATATACTGCCAAAATCAACACGGTCACCAAGCACGCCCGTGTGCTAAAGCCGTTTACTACTAGATCATATACTATCATTACTCACACGGCCACCAAGCACGCCCGTGTCGAGGTCGTGTTCTACTAAGCTACATTTTTCCAATTCACCCACGGTCTATAGGCATGCTTGTGTGCCACAACCGTGTGACATTATAGGCCATTTACAAGGCCAAAATGCCACCCATAAGGGTCAAACCTACAAGCCATATTAACCAAAACATCTTATGCACATATTACCACCAAAAACATACCAAAATAGCCATTCAACCCATGCATATTGGACAACCAAAGTAACCACACTAATAATACATCTAAGATCCATTTCAACCATGCTATCTTCCAAAACCAATACATATGACAAAAACACAGTACATTCATTTACTTAACTCAAAAGCATGATCATTTCATGAATCAACTAACCATACCAAAACATTTAATCACATAACTTATTCATTCAAGCATTCATCATCTCAAAACTTGCCAAAACATATGGCTAAGTTCATTTCATAAACATATACACATAACTAGCCTATACATGCCATATTTCGACTATATACATCCTTTCAAAAGTACCAAAATAGAATGTCGATAATGTAATTTAGAAGCTGACGATCCCTGATCCAAGCTAGCTTTACTGACACTGCAAGGCAAAGAAACAATTCACACAGTAAGCTTCCCAAAGCTTAGTAAGTTCATAACAAAATACATTAAATCAAAACATGTCATCATGTAGATTAATTCACAATCTAATATCTCATATCATCCAAACTAGTAAATTAAATAAACCTTTAATAAAATCATCCAAAATTTCATAAACCACATAGGTTTTGAACATACCTTAGCCAACACTTAGTTGTCAAATATTTAAGCTACTCAATACTCATGAATCACATAGATCAACATTCGTCCCTTCTTCAATTTATTCGTACACTTAGTGCCTAAATAGTTAACCTAAGCTTAATTAGCATCGCACACTTATTGCATCAATCAAACTGATCTTGAATCGGTATCGCACTCACAGTGCCAACCACATAGCCGAAGCTTATATTACTCCACACACACACAGTGTTATTTATCTCGATCACATTTCTGAATTCGCACACTTAGTGCCGCTTAACTCAATCTATCACATAGCATCCTCCTTTAACAATATCATACCATTCATTTCATAATGTTAAACACAACTAAATATACGTATTATGTCTGAACTTACCTCGGACGTTGAACTATCGATACGGTCGATTAATCGAGCACTTTATCTTTGCCTCGATCTCGATCCGAACCTCTCCTCTTTTGGTCTATACACAATAAAATTCAATCCATTCAATCATCAATTCATTATTCATTTTAATCCAAACACACATATTTAGGGCATTTTATTAATGTAGCCCTCACATTATCACTTTTCGACACTTTAGTCCTTTATTCACAAAATCATCAATTTACATAATTTCACCTAGTACAAGCTTAGCTGAAATATCACTATACTCATACAATCCCACACCTTTCATTTATTTCACATTTGAGTCCCCCAATTTACACTTTTCACAATTTAGCCCTAAATACTCAATTTCATTAAAAACTCAAATACGAACTATGTTAATCCCACACCAAACTTTCATTTTCTACCATCAAACATTCAAGAACTCACATGTTTATCAATGGCACATTTCAAAAACATCATCAAATTCATAAAATTGCTACATGGGTTAGCTAGAGCACGAAGCAACGATCACAAAAATGTAGAAATTATCAAAAACCGAGTCAAAAACATACCTCAACTAAGCTAATCCCTAGCCGAATTTCACAAAGCTTTCTTTCGTTCTTTTTCTTCAACTTTCGGCCAAAGAAGATATAAAATGGCCATTTAATTCCTTTATGTTTTATTATAATAATATTAACACATAGTTTACCATTTTGCCCTTTCATTAAACATATAAAACAATTATAAATCAAGGTTAATTTGTCATTTAGCCATCCACCATCATTAATAATGGCTCAATTGCCTCTTAATGCCATCCTATAATGAAGACATCAACACTTAAGTACTTATAAATCAGCACATAGCTTTTACTCTTTACGCTATTAGGTCCTTTCTCTTAATTCAACCCTAAAACGATCAAATCATCACACAGAATTTTCACGCAGACTATGTCACATAATATTCACATAGAAAATAATATTAAATTAACATTTTGATCTCGGATTTGTGGTCTCGAACCATTATTTCAACTAGGGTCTAAACCAGGCCATTACAACTCTCCCCCCCTTAGGGATTTTCGCCCCTGAAAATCTTACCAGTGAATAGTTGTGGATGTTGCTCTCTCATAATGTATTCAGGCTCCCACGTAGCCTCTTCAATTCTATGTTTGTGCCACAATACTTTCACTAAATAAATTTTCTTATTTCTCAATTTGGTCTCTCGTGCCAAAATTTGGATTGGTTCTTCACTATACGACAAGTCTAACTGAATCTCAACTTCAGTAGGGGCAATCACATGAGACGGGTTTGATCTGTATCGTCGAAGCATTGACACATGAAATACGTTATGAATCTTTTCTAACTTAGATGGCAATCTCAATCTATAAGCAATCGGCCCAACTCGTTCAATAATCTCATAAGGTCCAATGAACCTCGGACTCAGCTTGCCCTTTCGGCCAAAACAAAGTATTTTCTTCCACGGAGATACTTTCAAAAACACTCTGTCACCAATCTAATTTCAATGTATTTTCATTTCAAATCTGCATCGGATTTTTGACGATCTGAGGTCGCTTTCAAACTATCACAAATTACATTCACTTTCTGCTCAGTGTCTTTTATAAGATCAACCCCGTGAATCTTGTTCTCACTCAGTTCAATCCAATATAATGGAGTTCGACACTTTCGACCATAAAGAGCCTCATATAGTGCCATTTTGATACTTGATTGAAAACTATTGTTATACGCAAATTCTATCAATGATAAATGCTTTTCCCACGTGCTTTCAAGTTCAAGTATACAACATCTCAACATGTCTTCGAGGATCTGAATGATTCGCTCGGATTGACCATCCGTTTGCGGATGAAATGCAGTACTGAAATACAATTTTGTGCCTAAAGAATCTTGTAATTTCTTCCAAAATCGCGAGATAAATCTCGGATCTCTATTAGACACTATAGATAACAGTACTCCGTGCAATCTCACAATCTCATCGATATACAGTTTAGCTAACTTATCTAAAGAATAATCGGTTCTCACTGGAACGAAATGAGCTGATTTTGTCAATCTGTCCACTATCACCCAGATCGCATCTTTTTTGCTCGGAGATAAGGGCAAACCCGACACAAAGTTCCTCGTGATTCTCTCTCATTTCCACTCAGGAATCATAATTGGTTAAACCAAATCAGACGGAACTTGATGTTCAGCCTTAACTTGCTGACAAACTAAACACTTCGACACATAGTCAGAAATGTCTCTTTTCATACCATGCCACCAATAAAACTGTTTCAGATTATTATACATTTTTGTACTTCCCGGATGTATAGTCGAATGGCTATTTTGAGCTTCATTCAAATCGTTTGAATCAACTCTGAATTTCTTGGAACGCAAATTCTATCTTTGAATCTCAAACAATCATTACTATCAACTCTAAATTTTGATTCAGCATTCGAATTACATTGAACTCTTCTTGCTAACAACTCATTATCAATCTTCTGAGCCTTACATATTCGCTATAAAAACAACGGTTTTACTTTCAGTTCAGCTACAACCACATCGTCATCACACAGATCTATTTGATTACTCAAAGCCCGTAAAGCATATAATAATTTACGACTCAAGGCATCCGCTACAACATTAGCTTTACCCGGGTGGTAATCTATCACAAGTTTGTAATCTTTCAATAATTCTAACCATCTTCTCAGTCACAAATTCAAATCTCTCTGAGTCATTAAATACTTTAAACTCTTATGATTAGTAAAAATGTGACACCTCTCTCCAAACATATAGTGACGCCAAATCTTCAATGCAAACACAATCACAGCCAATTCAAGATCATGTGTTGGGTAGTTCTTTTCATGCGTTTTAACTGTCTCGAAGCGTAAGCAATAACTTTCCCTTCTTGCATCAGCACACTGCCCAAACCATTCAACGATGCATCACTGTAAACTATGAATTCTTTGCCTGATTCGGGTTGAATCAATACTGGTGCTTCCGTTAACAACACTTTCAACTGTCCAAAACTCTGTTGACACTTTTTCCGACCTCTCGAATCTAACGTCCTTCTATAACAACTTTTTCAATGGAGTTGCAATTCGAGAAGCCTTTCACAAATTATCTATAATATCCCGCTAGTCCTAGAAAACTACAGACTTCAGACACATTTCTCGGAGGTTTCCACTCCAAAATAGCAGAGATTTTATGCGGATCAACTCGTATCCTAGCAGCAGAAATGATATGCCTTAGAAATCCAACCTCATGAACCCAAAATTCACACTTACTGAACTTTGCATATAAATGTTTCTCACGCAGAATTTGTAGCACGATTCTCAAATGCTCGGCATACTGCATCTCATGACACGAATAGATCAAAATATCATCAATGAACACTACCACGAAGCGATCCAAATACGGTCTGAAAATCTGATTCATCAGGTCCATAAACACTGCAGGAGCATTGGTTGGTCCAAAAGGTATCACTAAGAATTTATAGTGTCTGTACCTCGTGCTGAAGGCAGTTTTCGGTACATCGGATTCTTTAACTCTCAACTGATAGTAGTCCGATCTCAAATCTATCTTAGAAAATACTGCATCTCCTCTCAGCTGATCAAACAAATCATTGATCCGAGGTAACGGATATTTGATCTTTATTGTCACTTGTTCAATTGTCAATAATCAATATACATTCTCATAGTTCCATCTTTCTTTTTCACAAATAATATAGGAGCTCCCCAAGGTGAAAAACTCGATCATACAAACCCTCTATCGGTCAATCCTTGCAACTGAGATTTCAACTCTTTCAATTCTATTGGTGCCATTCTGTACGGAGCTATCGAAATAGGAGCAGTTCCTGGCACTAACTCAATACCAAATTCAACTTCCCTAATTGGAGGTAATCTCGGTAACTCTTTTGGAAACACATATGGAAACTCACATACCACAGGCACAGATTCAACTTTCTTTTCTGACACTTTTGTATCAATCACATATGCCAAATAAGCTTCGCAACCCTTTCTCACATAGTTCATAGCTTTCATGGCAGATACAACAGCTGGTAATCCTTTCATATCACTGGACTCAATTCGAACTATCTCACCATTCTGACTCTTCAATTCAATACTCTTTCTCTTACAATTCATGATGGCATTATGCAAAGTAAGCCAATCCATACCCAAAATTATGTCAAACTCATCGAATGGTAACAACATCAAATTAACCAGAAAACATAAATCACGAAACATCAATGGACAATTCTTGCACTTTATCCACCAAAACACACTTGCCTAAAGGATTTGACACTCTAACCACAATTTCAGTAGTCTCAACAGATAGAGTTTTACTTGATACTAGATTCACACACACATAGGAATGAGTTGATCCTGGATCTATCAATGCAATAACATCAGTATCAAATAAAGTGAAAATATCGGTGATGACGTTTGGAGATGATACTTCCTCTCGTGCGTATATAGCATAAGCTCGGATAGGTGCTCTTGCTTCTGATCTCATAGTTGTATCAGTTGTCCCTCATGACTTTCACTCATATTTCTGATGTTCTAGGGTGGTCTACCCCTAGCTGTCACATTACTCGGTCTTTCATTCTAAACATTTTCTTCTTCAACCATCTTTGGGTAATCTCGAATAAAATGATCTCGGGATCCACATTAATAACAAACTCTATCTTGCCCCAGCACTCTCCCACATGTTCTCTCCGACATTGTCTACACTCGGGCTTGTTACTCTTAACACTGCCAACACTTGATTCATTTAGAGCTTGAATTTGTAAACCGGTACTTTGTCTCAAACGATCTCTATTTGAATGACCAAATGAAGCATTTGAACGCTTGCTTGCATCTTTGTATCTCCTCGCTAAAGATTGATAGAATTTATTCATCGATCTCTTTCTTTCATCACGAGCCTCAGAATCGGCTTTCTTCTTTTCTTTACTAAGCTCTTCAGCTTTGCATGCTCTTTCAACTAACACAACAAATTCATTTATATCCAATATCCCAACCAACAACTTAATGTCTTCATTCAATCCCTCTATGAAACGTTTGCACATAGTAGCTTTAGTAGAAACACATTCTCTAGCACATTGACTTAATCGTACGAATTTTCGCTCGTATTCAGTAACAGACAAATGACCCTATTTCAGTTCTAAAAACTTTTTACATTTCTGATCAATGAAGCATTGATTGATATACTTCTTTCCGAACTCACTTGAAAGAAATCCCAGGTGGTTCTCTCTCTCGAAACTATAGATGTCAATGTCTTCCACCAATTATAAGTTGAATCCCTCAACAATGAAATTCATCCGGAGTTAACGACATCTTATCGAATACTCTGATTGTATTCTCAAGCCAAAACTCAGCTCTCTCAGCATCATCATCAGATGTGGCCCTAAACTCTTCGGCCCCGTACTTGCGAATCTTATCTACTAGTGGTTTATTCATTACATTGGAATCTACAACTGCGGCTGCAGTACTTGTGGGGTGGAGGTTGTGGAGCGATCAGTTCATTCTAACAAATTCTAAAACCATTCACTCATCATACAAAAGAAGGCTTGCTTAGCCTCTCCTCCCTCATTACTTTCATTCGGCTAGATTTGGTCGACGCTGTCCCTTGAGCGAGAGCAGGCGCATTACTCTCTACGCCATTAGCAACTGCTCAATCGGGATCCATTACTATATTAAAACACATTTCAATTGTCAGAGTTCATCATACTATCACAATTTCAAAATATGGCATGTATAGCTAGACTCACACACGCTACGTTAGTTTGAGAATCGACTAAATCGTAGCTCTGATACCAATAAAATGTAACACCCTTAACCTAAAACCGTTGCCAAAATAGGGTTAAGAGTACTACCGATCATTCAGAACATTTATATCTAAGTTTACAACACATAGTCAATCATCTTCAATCACTCTCATTTACAAACATGTTGTCCCTTATCTAGGTTTATGAAACATTTATCACATGCTAAAGAGGGGTCGGGACTAAACCAAACATATACTAAGATTCTCAAAACATAACAACTTAACCAAAATATAGGGGATACACGCCCGTGGGGGTAGGCCGTGCCTCACCCATGGCTACTTGACAAACTCGTGTGTCCTCCCCGTGGTCATATACTGCCAAAATCAACACGGTCACCAAGCACGCCCGTGTGCTAAGGCCGTGTCCTACTAGATCATATACTGACATTACTCACACGGCCACCAAGCACGTCCGTGTCGAGGTCGTGTGCTACTAAGATACATTCTGCCAATTTACCCATGATCTATAGGCATGCCCATGTGCCACAACCGTGTGACATTATAGTCCATTTACAAGGCCAAAATGCCACCCATAAGGGTCAAACCTACAAGCCATATTAACCAAAACATCTTATGCACATATTACCACCAAAAACATACCAAAATAGTCATTCAACCCATGCATATTGGACAACCAAAGTAACCACACTAATAATACATCTAAGATCCATTTCAACCATTCTATCTTCCAAAACCAATACATATGACAAAAACATAGTACATTCATTTACTTAACTCAAAAGCATGATCATTTCATGAATCAACTAACCATACCAAAACATGTAATCACATAACTTATTCATCCAAGCATTCATCATCTTAAAACTTGCCAAAACATATGGCTAAGTTCATTTCATAAACATATACACATAACTAGCCTATACATGCCATATTTCAACTATATACATCCTTTCGAAAGTACCAAAATAGAATGCCGATAGTGTGATTTAGAAGCTGACGATCCCTGATCAGAGCTAGCTTTACTGACACTGCAAGGCAGAGAAATAGTTCACACAGTAAGCTTCCCAAAGCTTAGTAAGTTCGTAACAAAATACATTCAATCAAAACATGTCATCACGTAGATTAATTCACAATCTAATATCTTATATCATCCAAACTAGTAAATTCAATAAACCTTTCACAAAATCATTCAAAATTTCATGAACCACATAGGTTTCGAACATACCTTAGCCAACACTTAGTTTTCAAATATTTAAGCTACTCAATACTCATGAATCACATAGATCGACATTCGTCCCTTCTTCAGTTTATTCGCACACTCAGTGCCTTAATAGTTAAACGAAGCTTAATTAGCATCGCACACTTAGTGCATCATATCAAACCAATCTTGAATCGGTATCGCACACACAGTGCCAACCACATAGCTGAAGTTTATATTACTCTACACACACACAGTGCTATTTATCTCGATCACATTTCTGAATTCGCACACTTAGTGTCGTTTAACTCAATATATCACATAGCATCCACATTTAACAATATCATACCATTCATTTCATAATCTTAAACAGAACTAAATATACGTATTATGTCCGAATTTACCTCGGACGTTGAACTATCGATGCGATCGATTAATCGAGCACTTTATCTTTGCCTCGATCTCGATTCGAACCTCTCCTCTCTTGGTCTATACACATTCAAATTCAATCCATTCAATCATCAATTTATTCATTTTAATCCAAACACACATATTTAGGGCATTTTTACAATATAGCCCTCATATTATCACATTTTGACACTTTAGTCCTTAATTCACAAAATCATCAATTTACATAATTTCACCCAGTACAAGCTTAGCTGAAATATCACTATACCCATACAATCCCACATCTTTCATTTATTTCACATTTTAGTCCCTCAATTTACACTTTTCATGATTTAGCCCTAAATACTCAATTTCATTAAAAACTCAAATACGAACTATGTTAATCCCACACCAAACTTTCATTTTTACCATCAAACATTCAAGAACTCACATGTTTATCAATGGCACATTTCAAAAACATCATCAATTCATAAAATTGCCACATGGGTTAGCTAGAGCACGAAGCAATGATCACAAAATGTAGAAATTATCAAAAATTGAGTCAAAAACATACCTCAACTAAGCTAATCCCTAGCCGAATTTCACAAAGCTTTCTTTATTTCTTTTTCTTCAAATTTCAGCCAAAGAAGATGATAAAATGGCCATTTAATTCCTTTATTCTTTATTATAATAACATTAACACATAGTTTACCATTTTTGCCCTTCCATTAAACATATAAAACAATTATAAATCAAGGCTAATTTGTCATTTAGCCATCCACCATCTTTAATAATGGCTTAATTTCCTCTTAAGGCCATCCTATAATGAAGACATCAACACTTAAGTACTTATAAATCAGCACATAGCTTTTACTCTTTACGCGATTAGGTCCTTTCTCTTAATTCGACCCTAAAACGATCAAATCATCACACAGAATTTTCACGCAGACTATGTCACATACTATTCACACAAAAATAATATTAAATTAACATTTTGACCTCAGATTTGTGGTCTCAAACCAATGTTCTGACTAGGGTCTAAACCAGGCTGTTACACCAAGTGTCTTCGGGTTTACTTCAACCAGTGATGGTAGCCGAGTGGAAATGGGATAAGATTACGATGGACTTCATAACAAATCTACCTTTGACTCTAAAAAAGAAAGATGTCATCTAGGTTGTTGTTAATAGATTGAGGAAATCGTCTCATTTTATACTGGTACGTTCTGACTATTCACTTGATAAGCTAGACGAATTATATATTGCTATGATTGTGAGATTGCACGGAGTGCCTATTTATATTATTTGGATAGGGATCCGAGGTTTATTTCGAGATTTTGGAAGAAATTACAAGAAACTTTGGGTACGAAGTTTAATTTTAGTATCGCTTTTCATCCGCAAACCGATGGTCAATCTAAAAAGTAATTCAGATTCTTGAAAATATGCTCCGATGTTGTGTTCTAGAATTTGAAGGTAGTTGGGAGAAATATTTATCATTAGTCGAATTTGCTTATAACAATAATTTTCAGTCAAGTATAAAGATGACACCGTATAAGGCATTGTATGGCCACAAGTGTTGAACTCCATTGTATTGGACAGAGCTTAGTGAGAAATCGATTCATAGGGTTGACTTGGTTAGAGAAACCAAAGAAAAGGTAAAGGTAATTCGTGACTGTTTAAAAGCCGCTTCAAATCTACAAAAGTCGTTCAGATTTGAAAAGAAAAGAGATCGAATTTTAGATTGATGATAAAGCATTTCTGAAAGTATCTCCGTGGAAGAAGATCCTGAGATTTGGCCGTAAAGGCAAGTTGAGTCCATGTTTCATTGGGTCATATGAGGTTATTGAAAGAATAGGGCCAGTAGCATATCTGTTAACTTTATCGATAGAGTTGGAAAGGATCCATAATGTGTTTCATGTGTCGATGTTGCGATGATATTGTTCTAATCCTTCACATGTGATTTCTCAAACAGAGATTGAGATTCGACCGGATACGATGTATGGTGAAGAAAAAATCAAGATTTTAGCTCAGGAAGTTAAACAGTTGAGAAATAAAAGTATAGCCCTGGTAAAAGTTTTATGGCAACAACATGGGGTCGAAGAGGCTATGTGGGAGCCTGAGGAAGCTATGAGAAAACAATACCCAAACCTCTTTTCTGGTAAGATTTTCGGGGACGAAATTGCTAAAGGGGAAAAGTTGTAACAACCCGATTTTGGGTCTAGTCGGAACAGTGGTTTCGGGACCAAAAATTTGACGCAGTAAAATTTAGTTTTATTATATTTTGATGGTCTACAGTTTTATGGAATGATTTGTGAAAATTTAGTTCAAAAATTTTGACGTTTGGGCACTCAATTTAGTTAAAGGGACTAAATTGCAAAAAGTGCAAAACTTGAATTCTATATGCTAAAAGTGTCTAATTGCTATGATATTTTAAATTGGAGTTCCTTAGATGGTAATTAGACCATTATGCTTTGGTATGGACAAAAATGGGCATGGTTAGTGAAAAATTTCAAAGTTTAGGTAATGGGCCTTTAGGTAATCTAGTAAATAAATCCAAAATAACTAAATAAAAGTTTTCATCTTCATCTATTTAGTCTCGCATGGCCGAATATTGAAAGAGAATATATATCTAGGGTTTTGGCCACTTTCAAGCTCGATTGTAAGTCCATTCTAGCCCCGTTTTTCATGATTTTATGTTTTTGAGATCCTTGTAACCTAATCTAGCTTTTTCAATGACTATTTTGAAGTATTGTCAAGGTATAAAATTTTACCTGTGATAGATATTTGTGTATTTTGATTTCTAATGGTAGAAAATGTATGTTTGGTGTTAGATAAACAACATTTACTAGGTGATTTTTGATGAAAATGTTAAAAGGACTTATTTGTAAAAGTTATAAAATGAGTAGTAAAAGTGTGATTAAATGGAAAATTTGGGCTGTTATGAGTATGAAAATGGTTTGGCTATGCTTGGGTTTTGAAGAAATTGACTATATTTCAATTTACGAGCCTAGTGACTAAATTGTAAAAATGTGAAACATTAGGGGCAAAAATGTAATTTTTCCATAATATGATTTTTGGGCTAAATTGAATAATGCGAGTATTAAATGAGTAAAATTTGTTGTTATAGATCAAGAAAACAAGGTTCGGACCTATATCAGGGGAAAAATAAAGTGTTTGATGATTAGGTCCAATTTTACTATTTTTTTACCGAGGTAAGTTCGTACGTAAATAATGCATTGTTATATTTATATTTTAAATGCTTTAATATTGTATGAATTGTGATTGACTCTTTGGATGTATTCGACAAAATTTGACAAACGAGAAATCCGGTTGAACCTTAGGAATAGAATAGGATACGAGTGACATGTCATTGGGAACCCATGTGTATATGTGGTTATGTGATCCGGGTACTGGTCTTGTATGTCCTACCAGTGGCTCGATAGTCCGGCATGTGTTTGGATACACGATACTTGTGTGAGCAATCTTGTATAGCTATGTCTGTTGACGACTTGTGTGAGCAGGCCTGTGAATAGCTCGAAAGCGAGCCTATATGTATTTCGAGATATGAGTTAGCTTTAGCTACATATATGACACTTATATGCAAGATTTCTGAGTATCTGTTAATATTCTGAGTGTTCAACGGGAATTTCAAAGTTGTGAAAGGATATTGCTATGATGTGAGTTGGTATAGGTATGTGCGTAAAACTCATAAGTAATGAGCTCGATATGTGATGAACCTTTGGTAAGGTGGTGATTGAGTAAGTTATAATTATAAGATTTTAATAACATTCATGATAATTTTTATTATGTTAATTGTATGTTAAATGTGTGGTTATGATGCTTATTATTTGCATAGGAACTTACTTAGCTATATATCTTACTCCCCTTTATTTTCCTTTTCTTATAGTATCACCAAGTTAGCTCAGGGTTTGGAGATCATCGGATATCCATACACACTATCAACAATTATTTTGGTATCAATGAATTCAACATTTTGAGTCATGGCATGTATAGAGGACTTGGTCATTTTGTTATGTGTCATAATTGATTCGGCCAAATGTGTTGGCTTATGTGTGGACAATTAAAAGGCTATTTTCCAAAGCATTTTCCACCCTGAAACATAAACACACTTATACCACCACAAGCAACTTATGACATGGCATTAATACACTATGAAGGATCACTAATCATCATTCATACACTTCACATTTTACTTCATTGATTGCATGAACTTTCACATCATAAAACTCATCATCATTAAGATATAAAACTTGACAAATATCGGCCAATTCCTATTGGCCATTTACAAAATGAGTGTATAACATTAATAGCCAACATTTTGGCTTTCAAATATGACATAACACAAGATGACCAAGCTCCTATACATGCCATACCCAAAATAAATCAACTTTATTATACCAAAAGAATGATTGATAGTGTGACCCGAGCTCCGACGTTTTACGATCCTCGAGCTAGCTTGGCAATGCTACAAGGAAAAGAAAAAAGAAGGGAGTAAGCATATAGCTTAGTAAGTTTGCATGAATTAAAATAGAAACATAAGTACTCATAGTAAAATTCATCCATATCATAGAACAATAACAACACAAGTTCTCAAGTACTTTAACATACTTACTCATACTTACGCTTACCCATCACATATCACATTTCGGTTTCGTAACTTGTATTTTGCTCATAGTACCTGTGTCACTTCATCACATAATTTAGCACTTATGCTATCATGAACATAAACTTAAATCATTATAATCCTTAACTTAAATGTAACTCTATGTTATCTTAGTATAGCTTAGCTCTTTGTCGTCTTTGCATATCTAGCTCTTTTACCCGTTAAATTACTCGAAATATCGGAGGATACTCAATCTCATCATACATGTAACACGATGCCAATGTCATATCCCAGATATGGTCTTAAAAGGGATCTCTAAACTCGATGTCGATGCCATATCCCAGACATGGTCTTATACGAGATCTTCCTTTGGTGTCGAGGCCATGTCCCAAACATGGTCTTACACGGGACCTTCCTCATTCGGTGCCGATGCCATGTCCCAAACATGGTCTTATATGGAACCTTCCTTATTCGGTGTCGATGCCATGTCCCAGACATGGTCTTATATGGGACCTTCCTTATTTGGTGCCGATGCCATGTCCTAGACATGGTCTTATACGGGACCTTCCTTATCTCATGTTATGACATAGGTATCCTTGTTATTCCGAATGTTCAACCAGGACTTCAACTTAACATGATCTCCTTATAATTTCATCAAGGGATCATTAATCAACTTCATGAAAATAATATACATTTCTCATAATATAAAGCAGTTAAAAATATAAAAAAAAATTATGTAGCTTTAATTTCAAACAAACTTACCTCGAAACTCAAAATGTGTGTAGATGTTCGATTTAGTCCAACACTTTGTTTTTGCCTCAGTCTCAGCCCGGACTCCGTGTTTCTTGATCTATAATAACAATTTCACTTGTTTAATACTCACATTGACTAAATTGAATCATGAATCATACTTTTGCAAAATTATGATTTTGCCCTTAAACTTTCACATATTTACACTTTTGATCATAGGCTTATAAAATGATTTTTATTCAACTTTCTTGTATTTTAAGCCTAGCCGAATTATTTTCTTAACTACAACAACCTCCAATTTCCACTATTTCACTCATGTATGATCATTTTTATAACTTTTACAATTTGGTTCTTTTATGCATTTTTCATGAAAATCACTTAAAGAAAGATGTTTATCACACATCAAACTTTCATATTCTTCTTTAAAACATCAAAATACATGCATGTCATGCATGGGTAAATTTTTGAACATAAACCCTAGCTCAAGATATATCTAGAGATAGCTAAATCAAGCTACGAGGATCTCAAAAATACGAAGAACATTAAAAACGGAGCTAGGATGCACTTACTATCAAGTTTGGAAGTTGAAAAAACCCTAGCTATGTCTCCTTGCAAATTTTGGCACTTAGAGGAAGAAGATGAACAAGATTTTGACTTATTTTTCCATTTTTAATTCATTAATTAACCAAATGAGTAAAATGCCCTTAAGGCCCCTTTCATGAGATTTTTCCTTCCCATATCCAATTTTGTCCATCTTGATATTTAATGGTCTAATTACTAAATAAGGACCTCTAGTAATTTTTATAATTCTATTTCATACTTAAATCTTCTAGAATCTCATATTTTCTAATTTTTTCAATTTAGTCCTAATAGGCAAATTGTTCACTAATTCACAAAAGTTCTTTATGAAATTTTCACACAATCATGCAAACATATAATAAGCCTCATAAAAATCATAAAACACATATTTCTAATTCAAATTTGTGGTCTCGCAACCACTATTCCAACTAGGCCCTAAATCGGGCTGTCACAATGATGCCTTTCATGAATGTGGAAACTTGCATGATTTGAGTTGTTAAGTTATGTGATGTTTATGTATGATAGATGTTAGCATGTGAATGATATGTTGATGTCTTGGTTGTGGATGCTTTGGTTGTATGTATAAGCTTGAATTGGTGCTATGTTATGTTATGTAGGTGTGTGCATTAAAGGGTGGCAAATGGCTTGGTAAATAGCCTTATTTTGTCCACACGAGCATCTGTCTAGGCCATGTGTGACACATGGCTTGCCTCATGGGAGTGTGTATCGACCGTGTGTCCCTTGCACCTTAATTGTTGCAAAACAGAATGTCCAGAATTAAACACATGGGCAGAGACACAAGCGTGTGTCTCAGCCGTGTGTGCTACACAGCCTAGAACACGGGCATGTTTCTTGGCTGTGTGAAACCTAAACTTAATTCGAATTAAATTAAATAAGCACACGGCCAAGTACACGGGCATGTGGCACGGTCATATGGCACAAGTCAAAGAGCACCCTAAATTGAACACAGTCTGAAGCACGGGCATGTTCCAGGGTCACATGGGCATGTCCCTTGGACCACACGGGCTTGTGAGCCCTGCAATTAGCAAAAAATTTCTAAGTTTTGTAAAAAATTTCTTGAGTTCTCGGTTTAGTCCCAAACCACTTCCAGTGCACTTTTGGGCCTCATAGGCTCGTATTAGAGACTTTATGATTGAATGTGGATGGTTTTAATTTAGACACAACTTTTATGTCTCGAAATTGCGGGAATGCTTGTGTGGTATGTTCGGTAATGCCTCGTACCCTGTTCGGCGTTGAATACTGGTAAGGGGTGTTACACAAAGAGTTGTTGTAGTGTGCAACACATGTAGAATCACTACTGATCAAGATGCTCATAGGAACTATATAACAGGATGCTCGAGAGGGCTTATAACAGGATTGCTTGTCCGAGCTATACTTTGTCCGCAACATATACAGGACCATTATCAATACAGGCAAATTCTATCCATCGATTTTTCATTTATTCAAACAGGACTTTACATTTATCATCTTTATCATTTATCGGGCTTTGTCGGATGTCTTCAACTTCATATAAATATATATAATGATATTTATACAATTCACATGCATAACATTCAATTCAAGTATACAATTATACATAATTTAGTTACACAAACTTACCTTGACAAATCTTCGTGTATGTAAAATCTACTAATCCGACGTTTTTCTATTTTCCTCGTTCTAACTCCGAATTTAGTCTATCCGGATCTACGAGTAAATTTAACATCAATTTAATACAATTCATACTCAATTCAGTCCAATTCACATTTTAGGAAAAAATTACCGTTTTGCCCCTAAACTTTTAATTAATGACGATTTCATCCCTAGGCTCGGAAAATAAAATTCATGCAATTTAATCCTTATTCCAAGCCTAGAAAAATTTTAAAAGTAACATTTACAGCCCATGTATTTCACAAAAATCATAATTTTTTTCATAAGTTTTACAACTTTACAATTTAGTCCCTAATTCACATTTTCATCAAAATTCACTTTACAAAAGTTGTTTATCTATCAACAAACTTTCATTTTCTACCAAAAATTTCAAAATTTCAGCATATTCATCTATGGAAAAATTTCTATGCTTTGATAACTTTTCAAATTAATCCCCAAAATAGCTAGATTAGGTTATCCCGATCTCAAAAATATAAAAATTACTAAAAACGAGACTTGAATACTTACCTAATTTGACCAAATAATTTTTATCTTTCTTCCATTCTCCATGGCTAGGGTTTCCATATTTATTTGGGAAATATGATGATAAAAATGATGATATTTTCTTTATTTTATTATTTATCATCTTTATTTTCATCTTTCCAGTTTTGTCCTTTTATTTATTTTATTTTTCATGGATGATTCATCATCTTTAACAACTAAGTATTTTAATGGTCTATTTTTCATATAAGGACCTCAAATTTTGAATTCTATAGCTATTTAATCCCTTTATCTATTAGAACTCAACTTTTGCACTTTGTGCAATTTGGTCCTTTATCAAATTAAACATATAATCGGTAAAATTTCTTTACGAAATTTTTATATGACATTATTATCGTACTATATATCATAAAATAATATTGAAATAAATTTCCTTTCCTGAATCAAATTTGTGGTCTCGAAACCACTGTTCTGATTTTACCGAAAACGGGCTGTTACAAAATCAAAGGGCCTAAGCTTTTCGAATGTCTTCCTAGCTTCAACCATGGTGTTTCGAGTTTTTAGGAAGAAGAAACAAGAAAAATCACTTTTAATTTGGCTTTATTTTAGTTATAAATTATTTATTTACCTAATTACAATTATATCCCTTTTATTTTACATTCAAATCTTTAACATTTTTAAGTCTAAAACCATCCAATACTATACAAATGGTATAATTACTATTTATGTAGGGTTTAATTGCACAATTAGACCTTCGATTAAATTAAAATTCAATTAAATAAACTTCATTACAGTTTAATCCTAAATTAATTAGGACTAAAAGAGCAAATAGCTCAAAAGCTAGTGGATTAATCATATCCACCTCCGCTCAGACTTTTTGACCATGGTCTAATTATCATTTTGGTTCTTTTTATATTTTAAATCTATAACAATCAACTATTACCTCTTTTACAATTTAATCCTTTTGCCTAAATTAAGCAATCAATCGTCAAAATTACCAGACCAAACTTTAATTCACCTATAATACGACTCTACAAATATTTAATAAAAATATTTACAGCTTTAAAATACGGAAACTAGGTCCTATTACCTCATTTTCAATAACCACTTGACTTTTGAACCAAATCACTTATACTAACTTTTAATTCAATTGTTTAAAATCATCAAATCAAAATTCAATATAAAATTATTATTAACTCGCATAATTAAATATTAATTATACGAACTTACTCGTCAAATTTTTTGTTCCAAAACTATTTTTTCTGACATCAGTGAAAAACGGGTTTTTACAAAGTGATTGTAATATTCATTTCGAAGTTGTTAGTAAATGGAATTTACCTAAGTTCTAGAAAACTTATAACTCTTTTTAGGGTGATTTTTGTTAGTTGGTATAACATGGTCATGCATGTAAACAGTGGTTATGTCTTAGACCTAGAATAGTTCATATGACGAACTTTTGAAGCTCGGTTGAATTTAATTATGTATGCTTTTATGTTCCTAAATGAATTGCTATAAATGTTATGATATAATGTATTGGCTGCCATGATCTTATGTGCTTTCATAAAGCTTTAGAAATGTAGCATCATTGATTAATATTATTTAGGCCGATAGTTGTAAAGCCATCCGGATGGAAAGCAAAATGTCCTAGTAGTTGAGTTATATCAAAACGCCATTCGGATGGAAAGCAAACTTTCCTAGTAGTTGAGTTATACTAAAACGTCATTCAGATGATGGATGTTATCCATTCGGATGGAGAGCAAGCTGTCCTAAAAGTTGAACTTGGCTAAAACACAATCTGGATAGCATCACGGCTGTTTTGAGTTATACAAGAATGCGTTGATTGCATTTTGAGTTGCCGAAAGTCCATTTTATATAAAATTATTTGGTGGCATGTTACAAGTGTTTAGATGACCTTTAGCATGCTATTAGATGTTCAATTTGAAAAACTGATTTAGGATTTGTAACTTGGTCCCGTTTTTTACTATCTCTGACCTTGGACTTTTGTAAGAGGACTCACTAAAGTTAATATTATGTATTTAACATAATATTTACTCGTTAAATTGAACACTAGACTAATTAATTTAACTTTGGTGTTAGATTTCTATTTTGTTTGAGTTGCTTTAGCAATGGATGTAGCGTCATGCATTTGAATCCACATCCAAGTTGAGTATGGGGAGCTACAAAGTGAGATTCTCTATAATAATTTCTAAAAAGTAATTAAGTTTTCAAATATGTGATTATATATGGTAGAAAATAGATTTCCCAATAAAGTTGTCGCAAAAGTGACAAAAATTTTCTATAAAAAACTCTCAATTTAATTAAAAGGTAGGTCTCAATTTTCTTGAGAAAATTTCTCCAACAATCTCTATTCATTTTCTAAAATTTAAACTTCAAATTTAATCGTTTGTGTCTATCCATCTTCCATCTATGAATGTAAAAATGTATTAAAAGGAATAAAATAAAAGCAAAAGTAAATGCTAAAACTGAAAAACAAAAATCTCTTGGTCTTTTATTCCATATTATTTTCTCAAAAATTATCTAAAACTCCAATTGCAAGATTTTAACAAACTAATAAATACATTCATATAATAAACTATTTTTCTAGGAAATTTGAAATATATATAACTATATTTTAGTTATAATATGTAAGAATCTAAACTATCTTATTCTCTTCACTTTTACTTTTACTCCCGACCCAACCAATACCAAGCCATTGGCATTGGCTTCCGAGACTTTTTTCCTCATTTTTCTTGGATAAAAAATAAAAGGAAAATTCCTTGGAAAATTAAGATTTAGGAAAATGGATTTAAAAATTTAGATTTAAATTTTATTTATTATATAAATTGTAAGAATAAAAGGCTTATGTTATCCATAGATTAGTTGAAATTTAATATAATGTACATTAAAAAAACATAAAAACATTATTTGTCAAATTCAAAATAATCTTGAGATTTTAAATTTATTAACAAATTCATGTATTTGAAATATCATCTTGAATTTGATTTATCTAAATAGCTTACAACTTAATTTACACTATTTTGAAATCCAAATCCAAAGTTTAAAATCATAATCCCTAAATACTCATTATTCAATCTTCACAGAAGAACTCAATTATTTAATAACATATGAATTCCCTTACCACTTAGAATAATGGAAATTACAGGAAATAAGGAAAAAAAAGTGTAGCAATGAATGATGGGTAATATATTGAAGGAAAAATGAAAAGTACGTACACCTGTTTCTTCTATACATGTATGTGCATGTGTGCGTGTACGTCTGCGTGTATGTGTAATAAGCCCAAGAATAAACAAACAATGACAATTTTTTTTTTTTTTTGAAAGAAACAAACAATGATAATTAAATGCATGAGAAAGATGGAAAAATAAGAATTCAAAGATTGCTGATATTTTTAGCCCTTTAGTGAAGATGGCCATCTGCATCAACTAAGTATGCTCGGAAGAGCCATTCTCTGCTTCATGGATTTGATGAATCTCCTTTTCTGTACTAGGCCCATGGAGCTCCTCTATTCGAGTTGTCATCTCAGACAACGAAGGGCGTTTATCGGGATATTGAGCTGTGCAATCTATGGCAAGCTGTAGTAGCTTGACCATATCCTCCTCGACGTTCTGGTGTCTCAGAAGTTCAAGGTCAAAGACCTCGGTAGTCCACTCCTCTGGAACTACGGATTGGACCCATCTTGAGAGGTCTACTCCATCCTCATTCAATAAGGCATGTCTGGGTGCCTTACCAGTAAGAAGTTCTAGAAGAAGGATGCCAAAGCTGTAGACATCAGCTTTTTGGGAAACTCTACGGACATCCGTTACCTCTGGAGCACGGTAGCCATTAACACGGTCAGGAGCCGATGTGGGGCCAGCAAGCTGTGCAAGACCAAAATCAGATATGCGAGCTTCATAGGACGTAGTGAGTAGGATATTTGATGATTTGATATTTCCATGGGAGATTTCGGGTCCCTTTGAATGGAGGTATGCGATGCCTCTTGCAGCTCCAAGGGCAATGCCACACCTTGTTTCCCAATTCAATGGAATCCTACCAGCTCCTCTGTTACCTGATCAATAATGATAAATAACGAAACAATAATAATATGCTTATCTGTGAATCCGAATATGTCAGAAATGAAATGCACAAATCCATTCTATGATTCTGTAAATAAGGAATAAGTGTTTCAGTATAAGCTCAGTAAAGCAACATGCCTAAAATTTATTCAGCTGGCTTATATAAAATAATAGCCGAATGTCAGAAATTGAAACTCTGTGATTTCTTTCCCAGCTGCTAAATGCATAGCAAATGATGATAAACAGAAACCTATACATACCAGAATACTTATCAGATTCAGAAATGCTAAAGGCCAAGTCATTTATATAACAAACATATTACAAGGAAATTGAGCAACTATAAACTTTATTTTCAAAGATTCAAACTCCTTTATTTTAGAACTTATCGACTGTCCAAATCTTAAATAACTCATCAGACAAGACACAGACAAGAAGCAATTGATAAATCCAAAAAAAGATCTGCACCATGATAAAGAAATGGACAACGTTGGACCACGCCAGTTGAAATTTACAACCAGTTGAAATTTACAACCAAAAGGATTGCTAAATAGAGGCATACTAAGATTCCAGCAATCAAAAGATGAAAGGAAGAAATAACAACAACACAAGAAGCAAAAAACATAATGTACACAGAAGAAAGCCTAGTAAGAAAGAACTAACATAATGCACTCACCATGCAGAAGTGCAGACAAGCTTCCCATTGGCATGTAATCATAAACTAGAAGTTTCTCATTCCTACTAAAGTAGTAGGCCCTGACTGGTACCAAGTTCGGGTGATCCATGGCTCCAACGACCTCCATCTTCTCCTTGAATTCCTTCTCTGACACTGTCACATCCTTCAACCTCTTCACTGCAACAACCATCCCCAACTCCAAAGTGGCCTTGTAGGCCGTCCCAAATGTTCCCTTCCCTAATACCTCAGCAGAGGCCCTCAATAAATCCTCTAGATAAAATACCCTCGATCTGTTCCCAAAAAAGACCAACTTCTTACTCCCACTACTCTTAGCAATAGCATCCTTTTTTACTACCCCAGATAAACGATTACTTGTATCATCATTCTCCCCAGCTGCCTTATCAGCCGCTGGAATTTCAACCTCAGCCTGTTTTGGAGGTGCAATATTCCTTGTCTCCATTTTCTTACTACCCTTCCTTTTACATAAAAATACTAAGATAATCAAAATCAGTAAAACAGCGGTCACACAACCAACAACAATACCAGCAATGACTCCACTTGACCATTTATTGCCACTACTACTACTGCTACTATTTTCAGTTCCGTTACACGAAACCAAAGGCTTGCCACATAAAGAATTCCCTTCAAAAGCAGTCTTTGGCTTCCCTGATAGCCCTTTTGGGATTGAACCATTTAACTGATTAAAAGAAACATTGAATTGCACAAGTGCAGGCAAGTCAATTTCTGGTATTGACCCATATAAGTGATTGTTCTCCAAATACAAAGTACCCAACCTAGTCAAATTGTTAACACTCTCAGGGATTGTACCTGTGAAATTATTGTTTGCAAGATTAAGTCTAATAAGTTTTCGTAAAGTGAACAAGAAGGCAGGAATTTCACCAGAAAATCGATTTCCTTGTAAGTATAGTTTCCGAAGGGAAGTAAGCTTGGCAAAGTCAGAGGGGATTGACCCAGAGAGAGCATTGAAACGAAGTGAAAGGGTATGGAGTTGAGTTAAGTTGCCAATGGCAATAGGAAGCGGACCTGACAGCCCCATTCCAGGGAGTCTTAACTCCACTACTCTGTTCTGCACACAACGTACACCAGTCCAATTACATGGGCTCCTTGACAGATTCCATAAAAGTGTGCGTCCACCGGAAGCTGCTCGAAGACCCACCAAGGCTGCCCTGTCGGAAGCTAGATCCGAATTCATGCTAACAAACAATGTTGTCCAGAACAAGCACAAACAGAATATGCTGGAATTTAGCTTCATAGTTTTTCTTGCTCAGAAAAAATGAAAAAGCTTTAATTTCCACTTGTGGAAAAGTATTTTCCAGAGGTAAAGATATTGGAATCAAGATGCAATTCATGTTTGGTTGTGTGAGAATTTTTGTAGTGTCCAACGTTTGTTATTTTGTAAATGTGAAACGCTGAAACTTAGTTTTATTTTTATTTTTCCTTGTGGTTTTTATGATAATGAAAACTTAATGCAGGAATTTGGTTTGATTTGATTGAAAAGGAAATTTCTTAAGGAGCTTAAGGTTGCTGTTGTACTTCTTGATAATTTTAACTACTAGAAGGAAAGTAGAAGGGAAGTAACCGGATTTGAGTTGGCTTTTGCTGCTGCTTCTTTTTTTTTTTTTCCTTGTTTATTTATTTTTCTATAACTTAGGAAAGATGTCCTACAAAAGTTACTATAATTAATATACATGTACTCGGATTTAGTCGAAATTTATTTGCTCGGAATTTTATTTATTTTACTTTTTTAAGGGTAAATTATGAAAATAGTCATTTTTGTTTGTCTAAAATTACATTTTAGTCACTTATGTTTGAAATGTTACATTTTAGTCATTTACGTTATCGTGTTGTAATATTTTAGTCACTGAGCCGTTAATTGAAGTTAACAGTATAATGGTAAGCTGACGTGACACGTTAAATCATCATTTCAAATGAAAATTTTAGGTTAAATTATACAATTGGTCCTTATATTTTTTTCGTTCTAAGCAATTTAATTCTTTTCTTTAATGTTCTTTTAAGTTTCTTTGTTTTCATTATTTTCTGTTTCTCACTCTGTTTTTCTCCCTCCACCATTTTTTTAATGTAGTTTTTCTATGCTTTCCATTTGTTAAAATTATGTTAAAATAAGACATAATTGCTCAAAATGAAAAAATATAAGGAATAATTGTATAAATTGTTGGGACCGCTAGTACACCCGATGGCACAATAGAAAAATATATTTTGATAAATATCATCCATGGATCCATGTACGAGGAATGAAACAGGTTGAAATAAGGTTGAAGATATACCTTGTTAACTGAAAAACGATGAAAGGATGTTGCTGAATCGATGTCGGTTCCAAGCCACAACGAAAACGTCTCGACCTCTACATAGTCCACTCTATATTAAAACGAACAAAAAAAAAAAAAAAAATCTCTCTTGGATCTTTTCTAGAGAAAATCTCCCAAAATTGCTGCTAGACCTTTTTCTTAATTTTTTTGAAAAACACACTTACCCTAATTTGGGATTTTGGTATCCATATATTGGAAACAAAATCATCCTAGAGAGAACATATGGAAAGCATTAAAAACGTTATATTCTTTCCAAAAAGAATTATAACTTCCATGTTTCAATGCTTGACCAAGTCATAATTATAATAATTTATAATAATAATTTAGGTAAACTATATCCTGTTAAAATTTTATATAAATTAAATTCATATATTAATTTTATTATGTTCTCTATTTGTGTACGGAAAGCTTGTACATTTAATTGTTTAATATTTAACTATCAAATTAAATTAATTCAATAATTAATTTAATTCACATGACAGCTAAACATAATACCAACTATGTTTGGATTTTGTTCGTTTTAACCATAGAGTGTGACCCTGTAGGTTCTTGTAACGTTAGTAGTAATACTAGAACGATTCTAATATTACAAACAATGAGTGGCATCTAGCAATGCATCATTGCTACCTAAGTTATAAGAAGTCATTATTCGACATAGCCTCACTGTGATTAACCCTTCATGTATTAAATCCTTTTGTCCTTTATATCTCGATCGGACACAAGTCACGGAATAGTCACACTTGCATAATCCAATCTCATGTTTCTTGATATCTCCAGTAGACTACAATAAACAAATAAGTATGATATCTCATCTCAACATATTCGAGCATGACCATACATTTCTAGTCTCACTCAATCAAGTGAGCTAAGATATTGCTCCCATTACGTAAGAGGGACAAATCCTATGTAATGCCTTGATTTATTAAATACTATTTTTATGAATTTTGTCATAAATAAGTATTTACTTCAGTGGTTAAGTGATTTGCGTAGGTGCTTGAGGTTTTGGGTTCAAGTCTCACTTTTGGAAATTTTGTCATTTTTGCTCCTAACCTTATCATTAATTGCTTGACTTATATTATTTTTTCGGTCAACTAACATTAGAATGTGCATGCTAGTTCAAGTGGTAAGTGTTAGCTTGCCTTAAGGTCTTGTGTTTGAATCCTTGTGTGAGCATTTGGTAATATTTTTACTTTTGTGTGTGTGCCGGTGGTGCAGTAGAGGTTTGGTGGAATTGAAATTCTGTGGAAGTTGGATGAGGGTCAATGTGTTGATTTTGGTGGGATTGGATTGTTAGTGGGGAGTTTTGATTCTTTATTTTATTTATTTTATTTTTATTTTTATTCCGTTTCCAAAATTCCCTATTCATTCCCACATTATTTTTTCCTCCTTTCCTTTGTAATTTCCTTTTTTTCTTTCTCTCTATTCTTTTGTTTAATCAGCATCATTGTTTTGTTCATCATCTTCTATTTGTGCCAATTTCTGATTGTGGTTCGATTCGGTAAGTTATCGGGGTAGGTGTAGTTTTATTATTTTCACAGTTGGTAAATAATCAGGGGTTTTCATTATTCTTGTAATGGGAAGATTTCTTTTGATGGTGTATTCGTTTTAATGCTCGTTTAGAGGAATATCAATAAGCTTGAGTGTAACAGCCCGATTTTGGGTCTAGTCGGAACAGTGGTTTCAAGACCACAAATCTGACGTAGTAAAATTCATTTTTATTATATTTTATGGTCTACAATTTTATGGAACAACTTCGTGAAAATTTCATTCGAAAATTTTGACGTTTGGGCACTCAATTTAGTTAGAAGGACTAAATTGTAAAAGTGCAAAATGTGTGTTGTAAAGCTAGAGGTGTCTAATTGCTATAAAATTTTAAATTGGAGGTCCTTGAATGGGAAATAGACCATTATAACTTTAGTATGGACAAAAATGGACATGGCTAGGTGAAATTTCAAAGTTTAGCATTAAGGGCATTTTAGTAAAATGGTAAATAAAGACAAAATTAACTAAATAAAAGATGTTCATCTTCATCAAATTAGTCCCTTGGCTGAAATTCACAAGAGGAGTCATAGCTAGGGTTTTTTCATCTTCTAACCTCGATTGCAAGTCCGTTCTTGCCCCGTTTTTCATGATTTTATGTTTATGAGATCCTTGCAACCTAATCTAGCTATTTCAAAGGCTAATTTGAAAGAAAATCAGAGTCTAAAATTTTAACCGTGTTAGATATTTGTGTATTTTGATGTCTAATGGTAGATTATATATTTTGATGTTAGATAAACAACTTTTACTAAGTGATTTTTGATGAAAATGCCTAAAAGGACCTATTTGTAAAAGTTGTAAAATATGTAGTAAAAATGTGAATAAATGGAAAGTGTGGACTACTATGAGCATGAAAAAGATTCGGTCAGGCTTAGGTAATGAAGAAATCGAATGAAAATCATTTTACGAGCCTAGGGACTAAAATGCAAAAGGTTAGAAAGTTAGGGGAAAAATATAATTTTTGTCATAAGGTGTTTTTGGGATTAAATTGAATAATGTGATAATTGAATAAGTTAAATTTGGTATTATAGATCAAGAAAGACGAGGTTCTGACCTAGACCTAAGAAAGAACAAAGTTATGGACTAAATCGAACTATTAGCCATTTTGTACCGAGGTAAGTTTGTATGCTAAAAATATGCTTTAGAATAATTGTATTTAAATGATTTAATATTGCATGAATTGTATGTTTGATTTTGTGAATGAGTACAATCCTACGAATGAGTCCAAAGACAAATCGACAATTAAGAAATCCCATTCAAACCTTAGGAATAAGGTAGGATACAAGTGACATGTCACTAGGGTTAGTATGTGTTATGTGATTATGTGATCCGGGTGCTGGTCTCGTACATCCTACTGGTGGCAGAGTATATCGGCATATGTTGTGGATACTTGACAGCTTGAGTGAGCAGCCCCGTGTAGCTACTCTTGACTGACAGCTTGTGTGAGTAGGTCCGTCGATAGCTCGAGAGCGAGCGATTATGAGATATGAGACTTAGGTAGCTTTGGCTACATATGTGGCACTTAGTGTGCAAAGTTTTCTCGAGTATTCGACATTGTTATTTCGAGTGGTTCATGGGTATGTCAAAGATAAAAGTATGTGTATATTCATTTTGAGATGACTTAGGTATGTATGTAAAGCTTATGCTTATTAAATGTGTGAAATGATAAATATGAGGTAAGTTTTGTGATGGAATGAGTTATGATTATGAGATCATGGTAATTGTACATTTAAATTATGTTATATAATTTGAATGTAATATGCATAGTAAGGTTGCTTATTTCTTGCATACGAGCTTACTAAGCTATATAGCTTACTCCCCTTCCTTTCCTTTGTCTTATAGTGTCACCATGCTAGCTTGAGTTTCGGAGATCGCCTGAGATCCATACACACTATCAACAATTATTTTGGTATCGATGAATTCAACATTTTGAATTATAGCATGTATAAAGGACTTGGTCATTTTGTTATGTGTCATAATTGATTGGCCAAATGTGTTGGCTTATGTTGGTTAGAAGTTCATTTTGTATAAGGCCATTTGGAATTGGCTAATATTGGTATAAGTATATTCATATGGTGATGCCTTTCATGAATGAGGAAACTTTCATGATTTGAGTTGATAAGTTATGTGATGTTTATGTATGTCAGATGTTAGCATGTGAATAATGTGTTGATGTCTTGGTTATGGATGATTTGATTGTATGTATAAGCTTGAATTGGTGTTATGTTATGCTATGTAGGTGTGTGCATTAAAAGGGCGGCAAATGGCTTGGTAAATAGCCTTATTTTGTCCATACGGGCAGACACACGGGCGTGTGTCAAGCCGTGTCTGACACATGGTCTGCCCCACGGGCATGTAGTTCAGCCGTGTGTCCCCTGTACCTTAATTGTTGCAATACAAAATGTCCAGAATTGAGCACACGGGCAGAGACATGGGCATGTGTCTTGGCCATGTGTGCTACACGACCTTGAACACGGGCATGTGCCCTGGCAGTGTGAACTCTACATTTATGAAAAATTATAAAAATTAAATTGACCACACGGCCTAGCACATGTGCGTGTGGCACGGCCGTGTGGCACAAGTCAGAGAGCACCCTAAATTGAACACGGCCTGTAGCACAAGCGTGTCTCAAGGTCACACGGGCATGTCCCTTGAACCACACGGGCGTATGACCCCTGTAACATGAAAATTTTTCTAAGTTTTTAAAATTTTCTAAAGTTCTCGGTTTAGTCCCAAACCACCTCAAAAGCATGTTTTGGGCCTCGTAGGCTCGTATAAGGGACTTCATGATTGAATATGAATGGTTTTAAATTGGACAAAAATTTATGACTCGAAATTGTGTGAATGCTTGTGATATAAGTTCAGCAATGCCTCAAGCCCTATTCCGGCGTTGAATATAGGTAAGAGGTGTTACATTGAGATTGTCCATCAACGACTTGATTGCGTTAGGAACTGTTATAGTCGTTGGGTAAGTGATTCTATCAATTTAGTATAGTTCTGATGGTTTGAATGTTCGGTATGATAAGAATATCGAGGATTTCAGTTTCGTAAATGGTGTGTTCTTTTAGGTTAATTTGCTGAAGTTTGCTATTTTTAGGTACTGGGAATCACATGGTTGCTTTCGCATCAAAATTGAACCAGGTGTGTAACTAGAAACCCAAAAAATAGAGAGCGGTGAAAATTGAAATTGGGGCCTATTGAAGCCACATAGCCATGCAATAGGCCGTGTGCGAGGCCATTGTAACACACGACCTAGTCAATTTTGGGTCGTGTGGGCCACACGGGCGAGACCATTTTGGGACGTGTGGGCCATACGAGCTTGTGGGCCCAAATTTTAAATTTTTTCCCTAGGGTCGTACATGTCATTCTGATTGGCTGTAGACCTTTTGTGGGGTCAGTATATGTTATATAAGCCTTAAAGCATGAAATCTATTTTTTTTTTTGTTAGTATGAATTAGACGTAAATAATGCCTAAATGCATGTAATGTGATGCGATATGTTTGATCTGTTATGTATAAGCATGTTCAATATCTATTATACGAGCATGCATGATATATATATCCTGGTATATGTTATTCCATTATTCTATTATATCTAGTATTTTGTTTGTATTTGGCTATGGGGCAAGTTATGTATTATGTGGAGGAAGTGTTTTGTGTGAGGCGTTAACTCGCCATTATACTAGCAGTACTGCTGTGATTTTCTAAAAAGTGTCGTAAGGATACTAAGTGGTATGTAGGGTTAGGTGGGTGTTTTAAACCCCACATGGTGTGTTGGGATGGTCGGAGATGGTGTGTAGCGGAAGGGGGTAGGATTGTAATTTGTATGTAACTCTGATTCTGTATGAGACATTCATTAGTAACTATTCTATCATGTATTCAAGCTGTGATTCTATTTCTGTTAGTTATACACTGAGTTATAAAACTCACTCTCTGTTTGTCTATCACATTCAGGTAACCCTCAGACTTAGGTGGGTTGGTGCGACGGGAGCTTGGATATGTCCACAATTCCGTAAAACTTTATTTACATAAATTTGGCTTTTTTAAAATTCTATTTTGAGAGTTTTGTAACTTTTGAACTCTCTGGACATTTGGGTTTATTTTTGGATTTGGACATTTAATTTTGGTTTTTGGCTTGACATTCGATAAAACAGTCTGTTAGAAAATGACTATGGTTTTGCGGTTAACTATTTTTTTAAGAAAACAAACTCGATTTTCTAAAATGTAACGTCTTAAGAACTGCCGTTGCAAATTATTCAATTTATTTAGAAAATGTAAACAATTAACAGTTTTAACTCTTAAGTTTGACAAACATTTTCATATAAAACGGGTTTTAATTAGCAGAGATACGTGAAGTCTTTCAATAAACGAGAGTAAGATTTATAGCTACTTTACGTAATATTTTAGATTTAGCCATAACGTCTAGGTTGAGTTTGGGGTGTTACATTTAATGGTATCATAGCCAGGTTTCAAAACTCGGGCTGTGAAAAAATTTTGGGTTCAAAATTATATTTGTAAAAACTATTTTTTCGAAAAGAAGTTTACATCTAAATGAATAAGAAAAGTAAGTATGTGGAATACCGAGTCTCCACCGCCAATCTTGTAAGTACTTCTAACTTAGAAACACTTTAGTTAGAAAATTCTGAAATGATAAAACTGCACTGAGTTAGTTAGAAACTAAAAATTTCTAAAATATCTGAAAACTTCTTCTGATAATAATTTGAAGCATAACATACTTGCTAAAAAATACTAAAATTGATACATAAAACTTTGTAATATAGATAAAACTATGAATACGATGAGTGCTCGTGGAACACGTGATCGTGGTACTCGTGGGCCCGGCGAGCGCCGTAGAGGGACTCGAGCTGAGTTGTTCTCAATGGGTAGTATGCCCAATCTAGATACGAATGAGACACCAGCTACAACTACTGCTAAGACCGGGTCTCAAAGTCGCTCGGTTGGGGACGACGCATTGTCCCAAGCCATGCATAGAGTGTTGGAGAGGGTCGTTAGACCCCATTCTGGTTCTAGGAGTCGTGGGTCAGTAACTGGACGATTTCGGTCTAATGGTGCTGAGCTGTTTAGGGGCGCCACTTAGGTCACCTCGACTGTGGCTGAATACTAGTTGGAAGCCACCGAGAGAATCATAAATGATATTGACTGCACCCCTGAGCAAAAATTGAAGGATGCAGTATCCCTACTTTGCGATGATGCGTATCAGTGGTGGATAATGGTTAAATAGGGTACTCAGTCGAATCAGATTACTTGGGATTATTTTAAGACTGCCTTTCAGAGTAAATATGTGAGGGGTGAGTTATATGGATGCTCATAGACACGAATTTATGAATCTCACTCAGGGTATAGAACTGTGGCCGAGTATGAGGCCAAATTTCTAAGATTGAGCCGTTACGCTCATGGGATAATGGCGACTGAGTATGAGAAATGTATCTACTTTGAGGATGGTTTAAGGGATAATCTGAGAGTTCTGATAGCTCTGCAGTGGGAGTAGGAATTCGTCGTCTTAGTGGACAAAGCTTTGAGCAAGAGAATAGGGACCGAGAGAGGGGTAAGAATAAGAGGATTTAGAGCCCTCTAGTTTTGTTCAGAGGCCTAAAAAATGAGTCAGTCTGATGGGCCTTCAAGAGTTGGGGTTCCAATTACTTTTACTGTGGTTTAGTCGTGTGGGGGTTGTGGTAGAAACCATTCGGGTGAGTGTTGGAGGAGATTGGGAGCATGTCTCCGATGTGGGTCGATGGAGCACTGTATCAGAGGTTTCCCACAGCGTTCTGATTAGATGCAAGCTTTAGCTCAGGGTTTTGTTCATCCTTAGTAGGTAGTTTAGTAGCCACCTAAGGGTTGTAGTCTGACCAGGGGTGTAACAACCCAATTTTGGTGAAATCGAAACAGTGGTTCCGGGACCACAAATTCGAGCCAAAAAAAAACTTATTTTTATTTTATTATATGGTCCGTATTATGATAGATATGACATATGAAAATTTTGGTACGAAAATTTTATCCATTGAGTGCTTAATTACGAGAAAGACTAAATCGCATAAAATGCAAAAGTTGAATTCTAGTAGCTATAAGGATTAAATAGATATGGAATTCAAAACTTAAGGTCATTATATGGTAAATATACCATTAAGAAAAGTATGTAGATTTTTCTTGGTGACTCATCCATGGAAAAATAGAAAAAGGGTAAGGAATGAATTAGAAAGTGAAAATTTTAATTAATTAAAAGATGATAAAATAGATATCATCTTATTTTCTCATCATCTTCCCCAAAATAAAACATGGAAACCCTAGGAGAGAGAGAAGAAACTTTCATGGCCAAATTGGGTAAGTTTCCTTATCCTATTTTTAGTAATTTTGATATTTTTGGAATCGAGATAGTCTAAACTATCTATTTGGGGGATTAAATTGAAAAGTTATCAAGATATGAAAAATGGGTCATGGATATATATGCTGGAAATTAGAAATTTATGGTAGAAAATGAAAGATTATTGATAGATAAACAACTTTTACAAAGTGATTTTTGATGAAAACATGATTTAGGGACTAAAATGCAAACTTGTGAAATTGAAGGAAAAATTATAAAATTTTATGAATACATGTGCTGTAAAATTTGTAATGGGGCTTTGGTTAGGCTTGGAATAGGGAGTAATTTGCACAAGTTTTACTTTCCGAGCCTAGGGAAGAAAATGGAATTTATGGAAAAGTTAGGGGCAACATAGTAATTTTGCCTAGGATGAAAGTTTAGTCCACATGAATGTAAAATATGATAAATTGATGTAAAATTTACTCGTATAGATCCAGATAGACCAAATTCAGAGTTCGAACTAAGGAAAAGAGGAAATGTCAGATTAGTAGATGTTTGTACACGAACCTTTGTCGAGGTAAGTTCGTGTAACTAAATTGTATATGTTTTTATGCTTGATTTAAATGTTGTGTTTGTGAATTTTATCAATGTCATAAATATGTGAAATGATCACCTACTCGATATAGCCCGATAAATGAAAATGCTTGATAAAATGGTAAATGAATAAAATGTTACTTGTATGCTTGACATGAATGTGTAATGTGTTTTACTCGAATTACATAAATGTTACGGAGGTATGAAACAATCAAATGCACGATAATATTTGAAAAATGTTTAAATTCCCATTTTAATAAATGAATATCGATGGATAAATATAATTGCTGAAATGAATGAGGTCCTACATTTGTTGCAAAATGGATTTGGCTCAAACGAGCAATCCTAATGACTTCATTACAAAAAGGATTTAGCCCAGATGGGTAATCCTAATTTGAGTCCTCTCGAGCATATATGAAGAATTGGATTTAGCCCGGACTAGAAATCCAGATCAAGCTCCTTAGAGCATATGTCATAAAAAGGATTTAACTTGGACTGGTAATCCTGTTGTCTACATGTGTGGCTCGAGAGTGTACTCTATGAAATAGTACCTTATGGGTACCATTGAATATGAATTGACAGATCTTGATTCATACGCCTCGAGTGTACTACTTATGTATCCATCGATAATTCAAATAAATTCAACCGAAAAGGTTCTGACAGAATATAAATCGAAGAGAAATTGACATGGAATGGTATATATGATATGGAAATATAACATAAAAGAATATTACATGAAATGCAAGAAAATGATGATACATGACAAGTGATATATGAAATATGAGATGATGATATTTGTATATGGAAACTATTTGATGAGAATGTTTATTCTTGATTATAGACTTGTACACCTAGAGTATACTAATCGTGACTTTGATATTCTGAGTAATATGTGTAAAATTCTGATGCAAAAATGATCTGAACTCGAAATGAACTACAAAATAATGAGATGAATTATGTATGTTGAATGAATACATGATGTGGAAGGGATATGTGCTTGGAAACTTGATTATTGTTGAGCCTATACATGCCTTGATATTACTATGGAATATATGACTAATAAGGGCAATGAGGATATCTGTAGGGCTTGAGATCAAAATGGTTGATTATACCTTACTTAGTTACATCAGATAGGATGAATGGTAAGTTAAGTACCATGTTATATGAACTTACTAAGCATTTTATGCTTACCCTATTTTATTTTTCCCCGTTTTAGAGTAAATCGGAAGCTTGTTAGATTCAAAGCTTGGCGAATATCAGTCACACTATCCATCGGCCCATGTTGGTACAATATGGTAAATCAATTACGATTGTAATGGCATGTATAGGATATGTTGGCCATATTGGCATGTAAATATAAATGATGCTTGTAATCTATCCATTAGAATGGCTAGTAATGGTTGTTTTGATATACTTGTAATGTTATGCTATGGTAACTATATATGTATGTTAAGTAGTTGATCAAATCATGTTTAACACATGAATTGAACCAATGTAAGATAGTAAACACATATGCATGCAACTATAGGCCATGTTGAATGATGAAATTTGCTTATTTGAATGCTTGGAATGGTTGGATTGTACTTGTTATATTTTGGTGCAGGAAAATGGTAAATTTGAGTGACAAATGAGGTAGAGAAATGGCTTTATTTTATCCTCACGGGCAGACACACGGGCGTGTGTCTAGGTCGTGTGTGACACACGACCTCCCTATGGGCGTGTAGCCAAGCCGTGTGTCCCCTGCACCTTAAATTCGAGAAAATAGAATGCTCAAAATTGAGCACACGGGTAGAGACACGGGCATGTGTCTCAATCGTGTGGGAGACACGGCCTAGAACACGGAAAACTTGCACCTAATTCATATTAAATTAATTATCCACACGGCCTAGCACACGGGAGTGTGACATGGCCGTGTCCCGCAAGTTGGAGAGCACGCTAAATCGAACACAGTCTGTAGCACGAGCGTGTTCTTTGGACCACACTGGCATGTGAGCCCTGTACCTTAGAAAATTTTATAATTTTGTGAAAAATTCATAGAGGTCCCGATTAAGTCCTGACTTGATTCTAATGCTCATATTGGTCCTTGAAGGTCCATCTAAGGGACGTTACGAATGATATCGATTAATTTATATTAATTGACATAATTTATCTGAAAATGTTCTGAAAGTTCTGGTAATGCCCGTAACTTTGCTCCGACGACGGATACGGGTTAGGGGTGTTACAAGGGGTGGTAATGGTATGTGTAGGGGGCAGAAAGCACCGAGCAAAGGTGTTAATCAGACTGAGGCGAGGCAGCCTGCGTTGGTTTATGCTACTAGACATTGTGAGGACAGAGAAGTCGCTAATGTGATTAAGGGTACATTTTTTATTTATGATGCCCCTTATTTTGCACTGATAGACATAGGGCTAACATATTCATATGTAGCTAGCTCTATTTCTATAAACATGGGGGTTTTTAGAGCATTTCTGGTGAGACAATGTACTTAGTTTGTTGGGCCAATCCGTTTTGGTCAGTAAACTGCATAGAATGTACCGATGGAGGTACAATGGGTTGCGTTTCTAACTAATCTGATGGAACTATTGTTTGAAGAATTTAACCTAATTTTGGGGATGGACTGGCTTGTAGAGCATCGAGTCAGTTTGGATTATGCTACTAAGGGTGTGGTTCTGAAATTTTAGAATGATGTAGAGCTGGTTATGATTGGCGAGTGTCGTGATTGCTTATCTAATGTGATATCCGCTCTTGTGGCCGAGAAACTTGTTTGGAAAGGGTGTGAAACATATTTGACTTTTGTAAGTGATTCAGCCTCTGTGGGTTCTTCTGTCGGGAACATCCGAATGGTTAGAGAATTTTTTTGATGTTTTTCTAAGGAATTTTTGGGTTTTCCCTTGGATTGGGAAGTCGAGTTCAGTATTGAGCTTCTGCTGAGTACAGCTCTGATTTTCATCGCTCCTTCTCGTATGGCACCAAAAGAGCTTATGGAGTTAAAGGCTTAGCTTTAGGAACTCCTTGATCGTGGGTTCATTCATCCTAGTGTGTCTCTATAGGCGGCAATGATGTTGTTTGTAAAGAAAAAAGATGGTACCATGAGGATGTATATCAATTACAGTCAGTTGAATAAGTTAACGGTGAAGAATAAGTACCCATTTCTGAGGATGGACGATCTGTTTGATCAGTTTCATAGAGCTTCTGTGTTTTCCAAGATAGATCTCCGTTCTGGGTACCATCACTTAAGGTTAAGGAGGTTGATGTCCAGAAGACTGCGTTTAGGACTAGTTATGGGCACTACGAGTTCCTAGTTATGCCCTTTGGTTTGATGAATGCTCGGTTGCATTCATGGATCTGATGAACTAGGTTTTCCAGCCGTATTTGGATCATTTCATCGTGGTCTTCATTGATAACATTCTGGTATACTCTAAGACTGAATATGGTCATGATAAGCATCTTAGAGTAGTCCTCCAAATACTCTGAGAGAAATAGCTCTACGCTAATTGAGCAAGTGTGAATTCTAGTTAAGGAAAGTAACTTTTCTGAGGCATGTGGTTTTTGCATAGGGGATCCGAGTTGATCCTAGAAAGATTGAGGCTGTGTTTGATTGGAAACAGCCTAGGAATGTTTTTAAAATTCATAGTTTTTTGGGTATTACGAGCTATTATCGGAGATTTATCAAGGGGTACTCATTGATTGCAGCTTCTCTTACTAAGTTATTGGGTAAGAATACCCCTTTTGTCTAAATTGATGAGCAACAATCGAGCTTTAAAAAGCTCAAATCTATTTTGACTCAAGCTCATGTTCTGATACAACCTGAATCTGGTAAAGAGTTTGTGGTATATAGTAATGCATCTTATGTCGGTTTGGGTTGTGTACTGATGCAAGACAGTAAGATTGTGGCTTATGCATCCCAACAACTTAAGTCATATTAGGGCAACTATCCAATGCATGATCTCAAGTTAGCTGCTATTGTCTTTGCCTTAAAGATTTGGAGGTATTATTTGTATGGTGAGAGGTGTATTATTTATATCGATCACAAGAGCCTTAAGTATCTCCTTACCCAGAAGAATTTAAACCTTAGGTAGTGTAGATGGATTGAACTGCTTAAGGACTACGACTGCAGTATAGAGTATTATTCCAGTAAGGCCAATGAGGTGGCCGATACTCTTACTCGTAAGGCAATGTTTGATTTGAGAACAATGTTTGCTCGCTTAAGTCTGTTTGATGATGGGGGTCTGTTAGTTGAGTTGCAAGGTAAGCCGACTTGAATCGATCAGTTTTGAGATAAGCAGTTGGAGGATAATTCTCTAGTTTTGTGATTCCATCAGGTAGAGGAGGGTGGTATGTCTAATTTTGGGCTAAATTGTGATGGGGTTCTGCACCAAATGATGTTTTTGAGGGCGGGTTTGTGTACCAAATGATTCTGATTTGAGATAATCCATTATGAAAGAAGTGCATAGTAGCCTTTATGTTATGCATCCCGATGGAAATAAGATGTATCGGGATCTTCGTGAACTATACTGGTGACCTAGTTTAAAATGAAAGGTGACAAATTTTATTTCTCATTGTCTAACATACCAGCAAGTTAAGGCTGAACACTAGTTGCCTTCAGGTTTGCTTCAAACCGTTAAGATTCCCATGTGGAAATGGGAGTGTGTGACTATAGACTTCGTTAATGGGTTGCCCCTAACACCTACTACGAAAGATTCTGTGTGGGTCATAGTAGAGCCGAGTTCACCTACAATAACAGTTTCGAATCTAATATTCAAAAGACACTTTATGAGGTTTTGTATAGTCGTAAGTGTCATACTCTATTGTGTTGGATTGAGTTAAGTGAACGACAGGTTTTGGGCCATGAGTTGGTTTCTAAGACGGAGACAAAGTTAGATTGATTTGGGATCATCTTAAGGTGGCTTTTGATAGATAGAAGTCCTATACGAATTTGAAAAGGAGGGATATTGAGTATTTTGTGGGTGATTATGTGTTCCTTAAGGTATGGAAGAAAGTTCTACGGTTTGGACATAAGGGTAAGTTAAGCCCTAGATTCATTGGCTCGTATCGGATTCTAAAACGTGTGGGACCAGTTTCGTATCAATTAGAGTTACCTCTGGAGTTAGACCGTATTCATGATGTGTTTCACGTCTCTATGTTGAGGCAGTATCGGTCGTACCCATCTCATATTGTTTCGGTTGAGGAGATTGAGGTTCGACTTGATTTGACGTTGATGGGCCAATTCAAATTCTAGACCGTGACATTAAGGTGCTGAGGAGGAAACCTGTGTAACAGCCCGATTAGGGCTAGTCGAAATAGTGGTTTCGGGACCACTAATCCAAGGTTGAATAAAATTATTTTAATATCATTTTATGTGTTATAGCATGATTATAAGGATGCATGAAAATTTTGGTTCTTTAATTTTAACAATTGTATCCTTAATTGCGAAAAAGGACTAAATCTCACAAAGTGCAAAAGTTTCATATTACAAGCTAAGAGTCTCTAATAGCTATGGAATATTAAATTGGAGATCCTTAAAGTGCAATTAGACCACCCTAAAGGTGATGGCTGGCCAAGGGAGGCAAGGGCATTAAATTGGTCAAAAATTTGGTGATGTTAGGTGACTAAAATGAATAAAATAAGAGAAATAAAGAAGATATTATCTTTTACTATTCCCATGTCTTCTTCCATTGAAATTTGAAGAGAAATAGAGGTTTTTGGAGCTCAAACTTTCAGCCAAGCTATTCCCTTACAAGTAAGTGACTTTAGAGGTCTTACTTGATAATTTTTGTACTTTTGGAACCCCTAAAGCTTAAGCTAGCTAATGAGGGGGCTATTTTGCAAAATGGTTGAAAATTTAGGGATTTTCCATGAGAGTGTTTATGTTGTTTGCTGAGTTTGTATGGAAGAAAATGAATGTTAGTAGGTTAAGGAATAGCTTTTGTGAAAGTTTTTTTCCATGAAAACATCTAAAAGTGACTTATTTGTAAAGGTTATGATTGAGTAATAAATGCATGAAATAATTGGTTTTGTGAATTGTTATAAGAGAAATAAATGTTCAGCTAGGCTTGTTTAATGAGAAAATGTGATGAAAAACGATTTACGAGCCTAGGGGCAAAATTGTAATTTTGCCAAAATATAAGGGAAAAACGGTCATTTTTGCCAAACTAGAAATTTTGAAGTGTCATGAGTTATGTAGTGATTAAATGAGTAAATTTTATTATTATAGATCAAGAAGAGCGCGGAAACAACCTTAACCGGGGAAAAGGCAAGGTTACGGACTAAACCGCCAACTAACACATTTTGCACCGAGGTAAGTTTATGTGTAAACGATACATCTTTAATACATATGTTGTTACCTATTGATGCATTGTATGGATGTAAATAGTTATTGGTGAGAGTGATTGAAAATGGTAGAAAATGAGTATTTCTCGAATGAACCTCAGAATAAAAATGTGAGTACGAATAAATATTTGTAAATATGTAATTGTTGGTGGGCTGTGTGCGATACCACCTTGTTATTTATTCATGATGGGCTGTGTGCGATACCATCATTTACATTATCATTTGGTGGGCTATGTGTGATACCACCGTAATTATCATTGTTGATGGGCTGTGTACGATACCAACTTAGTATTGATTAATAGTGGGTTGTGTGCAAAACCACCGAGTACTTTATATCATTTTGAAGGGTTCATCGAGAAACTTGTTTAAGTAAATATTTTATATGGCTTTCTGGTGATAAGTGCAGGGCATAAGTACAAATAAATGTGAGCAATGTATATAATATGGTTGGGATGTGGTAAGAGTTGAGATGAGTAAGTATGAACACGATATCGTGAATTTTTCTTACATAGTATGTAATGTTTTTGATTGATTAGCATATGATAAGATGCTTATTGTTTACATGTAGACTTACTAAGCTTGAAGCTTACTCCCTTTATTTTCCCTTGATTTATAGTGTCAAAGAGCCAGCTCGGGATACGAAGATAATCAGAAGATCACCTACACTATCAGCACATCTTGATATATTTAGACTTAGCATTTTGAGTATGGCATGTATAGGGACTAGATTTAGTGAAATATCATGATGTTTTGGCCAAGTGTATTGGCTCTTCTAAAGATGAACTCTTTTGTATAAGGCCATAGTTGATGGCTCATTACTATTAATCTACGAAAATATGAGGTTATTCATGAATGTGTATAATGCATGATTGGGTTGCTTGGTTAAAGTATGCATGAATGGACTGATGGTTGAATATGATCGATGTTTGTATGAATTAGGGTGATAAAGAGAGCTTGGCAAATAGCCTTGTTCTTGTCCATAGGTAGGCACACAGGCGTGTATCTAGGCCGTGTGTGACACATGGTCAGCCTCATGGGTGTGTGGTCAGGCCGTGTGTCCCCTTGCATGCTAGTTTTACAAGTTAGTATGCTCAGTAGTAAACACACGGGCAAAGACACAGTCGTGTGTCTCAGTCGTGTGGAAGGCACGGCCATGGACATGGGCGTGTACCCAGGTCGTGTGAAGTCTGCACCTAAAATTGGAATTCAATTCGCCACACGGTGGAAGGACACGGGCGTATGCCTAGGCCATGTGATATTTTTGAGTCGATGACGTCAGAAACAGAATGCCAAGGTGTTGGCACACGGGCTAAAACACGGGCGTGTCAAGGCTATGTGAGGGACACGGGCTAGGGACACGGGCGTGTGTCCGGCCGTGTGAAAACTCTTGTAGGTTCGAATTGAGAAATAATTCCATACGGGTGTGGAACACAAGCGTGTTATATGTCACACGGGCGTGTCCCTTCCTCCACACGGCCGTATGGACTGTTTAGAGAAAATTTTCTAAGGTCTTCTAGAGAGCTTCAAAGGAGCTCGATTTGATCCAGAACCATTCCTAAACCGTGAATTAGGCCTCGTGGGCTTGTCTAGGAGGTGTTAATAAAAGTTTTAAATTGGAGAGAAAAGTCAAGTTTCTAAATTGCATGATTGATTGCATGTAAGCTTAGTAATGCCTCGTACCCTATTTCGACGTTGAGTATGGGTAAGAGGTATTACATTTAGTGGTATCAGAGCTATGGTTTAGTTGATTCTCGGACTACTGTAGCGTGTGTAAGAGTCTAGGTATACATGCCATAAACGTATATTGATAGTGTGGTGACTCTTGATAATTTTTAAAACTGTGTTTTTATTTAGTAAATGGATCCCAACCGAGCTACAACTGATGACGCTGCTAGTAACGCGCTAGCTCCTGCGCAAGGGACTGCGCCTGTAGAAAGTAGACTCGAGACTTGGGTCAAGGAGAAGAGGCTCGAGAAGTTTTTCTCCATATGATGAGTAAGTGGTACACCGAGTTTATATGAGTAAACCTTAATGCTCAACCTCCTCCACCCCCACTGCCACCTATACCTCAGCCAATCCTCGTGGCTCCTCAAGGTATAGATTTGGTGAGAATGAACAAACCCCGATCGATAAAATTCAAAAATAAGGGGCCGAGAAATTTAGAGCCAACATAGATGATGACCTTGAGAGAGTGGAGTTCTGCCTTGAGAACTCTATGCGGGTATTCGATGAACTCTCTTGCACGCCTAAAGAGAGCTTAAAGTGTGTTGTGTCATTGCTGAGGGACTCGACATATCGTTGGTGGAAAACACTAACATCTATTGTACCAAGGGAGAGAGTGACATGAGACTTCTTCTTGGAAGAGTTCCGAAAGAAGTACATAAGTTAGAGATTTGTAGATCGAAGGAAAAATTCCTTGAATTGAAACAAGGAAAAATGAATGTGGCAGAGTATGAGCGCGAATTTGTTAGGCTCAGCAAGTATACACAAGAATGTGTGTCTACGAAAGCTATTTTGTGAAAGAGGTTCGAAGATGAGCTGAATGAGGATATCAGAATACAAGTTGGGATTTTAGAATTGAAGGAATATATGGTTTTGGTCGATAGAGCTTGAAAGGCTGAATAATTGAATAAGGAAAAGAGAAAAGCCATGATTGAGGCCCGAGATGCAAGGAAGAGACCAGTGAGTAAATCGTTCCAAACTCAATCCAAGAGGTCCAAGGAAATGAACCCTCGGATGACTGCTTCATTGGGTATTCACATCGAGATTGAGGTATACATATTCAAGTCGAGAGTTCAAGCCACCTCGATGGAAAGCGTAAGCAATACAAAGTCAAATAAATCGGAGTGTCCAAATTGTGGTAGACAACATACTGGGGAGTGTTGGGGAAACAACCGTAATTACTACAAGTGTGGTTCACTCGACCACTTCATTCGAGTTATCTAGAGAGGGATGAGAAGGATAGAAAATAAAAAGTAAGGGCAAGCAATGTACCTTCGAGGGGTAGACCACAAAAGAACCCGGGGAGTGGGACTAGTAGTAGAGGTGCGCCTAGAGACTCTGCTGTGAAATCGGAGGTTGACCACCTACAAGGACTTATGCCATTCATGCTCACGAAGTAGCATCATCTCTAGATGTGATAACTAGTACTTTTTCTCTTCATGATATCTTTGTTGTTGCTTTGATTGATCCGAGGTCTACCTATTCTTATATTTGCATGAAATTGGTATCTAGTATGAGTATGATTATCGAGTTGACAGAATTTGTAGTAAAAGTGTCAAACCCGTTAGGCAAACATGTGCTAGTTGACAAGTTGTGTAGGAATTGTCCTTTGACAATTAGAGGTCATTATTTTTGGCAAATCTCATGTTGTTGCCATTTGATGAATTTGACCTTATTCCTGGTATGGATTGGTTGACTGCTCATAATGTTTTAGTAAACTGTGGTAGTAAGTTTATTGAATTGAGATGTGCAAATAAAGATGTCATTCGGGTTGAATCAGGTAAATCAGATAGGTAATTCAGCTGAGAAATACTTAAGAAAAGGGTATGAGTCCTATCTCTCCTTTGTGCTGAATACCCAAGAGTCAGAGGTACAAAATTGAATCAGTGCCGGTGGTGTGCAAGTATCCAAATGTGTTCCTAGAAGAGTTACCCGAATTGCCTCTAGTTAGAGAGGTTGAGTTTGGTATTGAGTTAGCTCCATGGCACCTATTTCGGTTGCCTCGTATAGTATGGCACCATTGGAGTTAAAAGAATTGAAGGTTCAGCTACAAGAGTTAACGGATAAGGGTTTTGCAAGACTGAGCTATTCACCGTGGGGTGCTCCGGTACTTTTTGTGAAGAAGAAAGACGGGTCGATGAGATTGTGTATAGACTACAAACAACTCAACAAAGTAACAATGAAGAATAAGTATCCTTTGCCAAGGATAGATCATTTGTTCGACCAACTAAAGGGAGCTACGGTGTTTTCTAAGATAGACTTAAGGTCTGGCTATTACCAGTTAAGGGTTAAGGAGCAAAATGTGCCAAAAACTGCATTTCGAACGAGGTATGGCCATTATGAGTTTCTTGTCATGCCATTTGGTTTAACGAATACTCCTGTGATCTTTATGGATTCAATGAACCGTATCTTCCGACAGTATTTGGATAAGTTCATAGTCGTTTTTATTGACGACATACTAATTTATTCCAGGGATGAGAGTGAACACGTAGAACACTTAAGAACTGTGTTGCAAACTCTAAGAGACAAGCAACTGTATACTAAATTTAGCAAGAGTGAGTTTTGGCTCCAAGAAGTTGGATTCTTAGGACACATTGTGTCGGGTGATGGAATTAGAGTTGATCCAAGTAAGATCTCAACTATTATGGAGTGGAAACCGTCGAGGAATGTGTTAGAGATTAGAAGCTTTTTGGGTTTAGTGGGTTACTACAGACGTTTCGTAAAAGGGTTCTCCCTGATTGCTACCCCGATGACGAAACGGTTGCATAAAGATGTTAAGTTTGAATGGACCGAGAAATGCCAATAGAGTTTTGAGAAACTGAAAGCTTTTTTGACTGAAGCACCGATTTTAGTACAACCTGAGTCGGGGAAGGAGTTTGTAGTCTACAGTGATGTTTCATTAAAGCATCTTGGTTGTGTGTTGATGCAAGAGGGTAAAGTAGTAGCTTATGCCTCGAGACAGCTAAAACCACATGAGAAGAATTATCCAAGTCACTATTTGGAGCTGGCTGTGATCATTTTCGCTTTGAATATTTGGCGTCATTATTTGTATGGTGAAAAGTGCCGAATCTTCACCGATCACAAGAGTTTGAAATACTTGATGGACTAAAGGAATTTGAATTTGCGACAACGGTGGTGGCTCAAATTACTAAAGGATTTTGAGCTAGTAATTGATTACCACCCGGGGAAAGTGAATGTGGTTGCGGATGCCTTGAGTAGAAAATCCCTGCATGCTTTGAGAGCTATGAATACGAGTTTAGCATTGTCTGATGATGGTGCTGTATTGGCTGAGTTGAGGGCTAGGCCATTATTTCTTCAGCAGAAATGTGAAGCTCAAAAGAATGATAAAGAAATGCAAGTTAAGAGAGCTCAGTGCGAATCGGGAAATGACTCTAATTTTTGGATTGGTTCAGATGATTGTTTGATGTTTCATGATAGAGTTTGTGTACCAAAAGATGATGAGTTGATTAGGAAAATTTTACAAGAAGCACACAATGGTTGCTTGTCAATATATCCGTAGCACAAAAATGTACAATAATTTGAAGAAGTTGTATTGGTGGCCAGGTATGAAAAGAGACATCTCCGAGTTTGTTAAAAAGTATTTGATCTGTCAACAAGTGAAAGCCGAGCATCAAGTACCTTCGAGATTACTTCAGCCAGTGATGGTTCCGGAGTGGAAATGGGATCGAATCACAATGGATTTTGTAACGGGGTTACCTATGACTCCGAAAAAGAAAGATGATGTGTGGGTTATTGTGGATAGATTAATGAAATCGACTCACTTTATACCAGTGCGTGTGGATTACTCACTTGATAAGTTGGCTGAGCTGTATATTCCTGAGGTGGTAAGATTGCATGGGGTACCTATATCTATTATCTCGGATAGAGATCCAAGATTTACTTCGAGGTTTTGGAAAAAATTGCAGGAAGCTTTGGGTACAAGATTGAATTTCAGTACTGCGTTCCATCCTCAAACCGATGGCCAATCCGAAAGAGTGATTCAAGTTCTTGAGGATAGGCTTTGATGCTGTGTTTTAGAGTTCGAAGGTAATTGGGAAAAGTATCTACCTTTGGTTGAGTTTGCCTATAACAACAGTTATCATTCGAGTATACGGATGGCACCGTAAGAAGCTTTATATGGTCGCAAGTGTTGGACTCCCTTGTATTGGACCGAGCTTAGTGAGAAGCAAATTCACGGGGTTGATCTAGTTAAAGAAACCGAGGAAAAAGTGAAAGTGATCCGTGATAGTCTGAAAGCTGCTTCTGATCGACAAAAGTCATACGCGGATTTAAAAAGGAAAGAAATCGAGTTTCAAGTGGGCAATAAAGTATTTTTGAAAGTATCCCCGCGGAAGAAAATATTGTGATTTGGTCGAAAGGGCAAATTGTGCAACAGTCAAATTTGACCCTAATCGAACGGTGGTTTCGGGACCACAAATTTGAGTTTGAATAATATTTTAATATTTTTCTATGTTGATGATAAGTGAATTAGCATGTATTAAATTTCTGTGAATTAATTTACTTGTCTGTGTGTTTAATTTGACTAAAGGACTAAATTGCATAATTGTTAGAAGTGGCCTCATAATTGATTATTTGTTAAATTGAGATGGTTTAATTAAAGTGAAGTCCTTAAAGGACAATTAGTCCATTATTAGTAAAGTGGACGACAACATGTGGAAAAATTAGATAAATTTTATGTTATTATAATAATATGTTAATATAAGTAATGAGTAAATAAATATTTCTTTTATTTTAAGTCATAAAATAATGAAACAAAGTGGAAAGAAAGAGAACATACCTTTGTTCATTTTCTTGGCTGAATGTGGGAAGGAAAGAAACTCCATTTTTGAAGCTTGAGTTTCAGCATTAGGGAGCTCAATTTGGGGTATGTATTTTGTTTAGTTTTTGATAATTTTTACATCTTTGGAATTGTTGCTTTGAATGCTATATAACCCATGCTGAAATTTTTGAGTTTGAGACATGTTAAGGATTCGGCCATTGATGTATATTCATGATATGTGATGTTTGATGGTAGATTATTAATAGTATGTTTTAAATCATCATGTTTGGAATTAGAAATTTTGGTGAAATTTAGTGTTAGGGACTAATTTGGAAAGAATAAATTCTTGAAGGACTAAACATGAGAAAAATGAAATGCATGGTATTGTATGAAGCCTATGAGCATTCGACCCTTGAAGTGTATAACCAAATTTGATGTATTTTGTGTTTTGTACAAAAAGGACTAAATTGTAAAAGTGTGAAACATGAGGGGTAAAATGGTAATTTGCCTATTTATGTGCTTTTGGACTAAATTGAAATGAAATGTACTTGAATGAGCTTAATTTTAATATGTTTAGATCAAGAACAAAGAAAAACAGACTTGGATCGGGGAAGGCAAAAGTTATTGAATAGTCGGTCTTTGTCGTCCGTCGACAGTCGAGGTAAGTCTATAAGTAATTCAATGTCGTTAATAGTATTTATAACATAAATTATGTGCTGAATTATGAAATTATACTTATAAAATGTGCCTTAGCCGAATGTAAGTAGTGAGATTGGAGTGAAAGGTTGTTATAACTTAAATTGGGTCGATATGTTAAGGTGATTGAATTAGGTGTAACTTATGTTAATTTGGGCGGCATTATTGTCATGTGTATGAGACGATGATAATATTGTATTGGGCTTCGAGCCTAGCGGTGCCTTGTGCCTTGAATTATATCGCTTGAGCCAAGCGAGCCTGAATTGTATCGGGTTTCGAGCCTACCAAGCCAGGTGCCGGTGAAGTGTATCGGGCTTATTGCCTAGCACGCTAAATGCCGGTAATCAAATTTTAGACCTCTAGTCTAGCAGGCTTAATGCCGGTGTGTGTTTCAAGCTTTGATGCCTAGCAGGCTTAATGCCAATGATGTATTTTAAAAAGAGAATTCATGAATCATACAAGGTGAAACATATTTAATGCTGTGAGCTAAAAGCTCGGGTAAGTATAAGCCTTTTATATTTGAAAGGAATAAGGTAAGTTGGTATGTTACCATTTGAATTAAGTGGCGTGATATAATTGTTGATTCGTAAGAATTTTAATATGTGATATTGAGTTTACCATTGATGAGTATGAACATTTTATAATGGAATTTGAGTTTAAATATGTTATTTTGGATAATCGGCTATAAGTGAGAATATTAAGGGTGAAAGAGGTAGTAATTGGTTGCACATGTGTACAAATAAGTGTATGTAATTGATAGGTAGGTTGTATTCATTTGATTGGCAATATGCGAATACATATGATGTTTATGTGTTTCGATGAATTACATGTTTATGGTAATAAAGTGCTAATAATTAAGTTAGTGAATTAATAGCATCGGCCATGACAAATTTACATGTTGAAATGTTTATATTTAATGCCATAAACCTAATGATTAAATTGCTCAAATGTCTGGATGCTATATTAAAATTTGCTTGAGACTTACTAAGCTAGTAAGCTTACTCCTTGTGTGTTCATTGTTCTGTTTTATAGATTTTGATCAAGCTACAGGCTCAAAGGATCATCTGTGAAGTCTACCACACTATCATCTCCTTTGGTACTTAAAAGTTTAGGTTTTGAATTAAAGGCATGTATAGGTTACACTAAGTTTTGAAACCAATGATATTTGGTCTTGTACATAAGTATAGCTTTGCGAAAATAGCTATTTCTCTTGGTTAAGTTTAATTTCTATGTTTTGTTATAATGGCTTGATCAAAGCGCTAATGGATGTTTAAATTCGGTCATAGTTTAAATCATATATGGAAGGTGATCATATGATTTATATGTTATGTGTTCGGTTTTAGCAAGTTTGGCCCTGGTGTGTTATATGCAAAACATGATTGTTGTGTTTATGTTGTGTGTATGATCTCGACTAAGGTGAATTTATGGGTTACTTGTCTAACATGCTTTACGAATGATAGTTGAGTTAAGTCAGGTGTTTCGACAATAAGGTAAATGATATATGCTGGATGTATTTAGTAAGAATAAATAATATTATGTTTAAGTGATTTTGATTATGTGATATTTACATTTTTATAATGAAGTATGTATATGATGGTTGGTTATATAGGTTCGATTGCTATTGGTAAGAAATGAAAATGTTCTAAGATTGTATAGGAACGAATCCAAATGGAAGATGAATTAGTATGTTCGATCATGATGTAATGTTACAATGTTTGCATATACATTTGATTATTAAATAGTATAAATAGTTCGGATAGCTTAACATGCACACGCATTGTAGTAATATGAATGAAAATCAGCTTATGTTATATGAGTTTTGATTTATGTCCGATATATGTTTTATAATAATACAAGTTGGGGTATGTTTTAAGTGTATAAATTTCATGAATGTTAAAGTCGTGTGGTTCAGACATTGTCGAGTATTAAGTACCTGTAATAAAACTTGTTGTACATTATTTAATTTAATAGGTTGTAATGTTATATGAAATAGAAAAGATCACATTGCTTGTGCTTGAATTCAAATGAAGGTCTATCTGGAATTGAGTTTAGTTCTGTAATGCCTCATAACCCTAATCTGGCGACGGATATTGGTTAGGGGAGTTACATTTGATTGGTATCAGAGCTTACGGTTTAGTCGATTCTAGGACTATCGTAACACGTGTGAGTCTAGCTATACATGCCTTAAACTTTATAATACGATAGTGTGGTGACTTCTGACATTTAAATTGTGTTTTATATAGTAAATGGATCCTGACAGAGCCGTAGCTGATGATGTAGAGAGCGTAGTGCCTGATCTTGCATGGGTCAACACCGATAGACTCTCGACCTATCTCGGGTAGCCATGAGGGGGAGGCTAAGCAAGACTTCTACCAGATGATGAATGAATGGTTTACCCAATTTATTCAAACTAATCCGACTGTACAACAACCTCTACCCCGAATAATCCAACCCGATACCTTTAGTACCTCTGATGATAGATCCAATGAGATCTAGTAGGCCTTCCATTGATAAAATCAGGAAATATGGGGCCGAGGAATTTAAAGCTAATGACGACGATGACGAAAAACGAGCTGAGATGTGGCTTGATAATACTATCCGTGTGCTTGATGAACTGTCATGTACTCCAGATGAATGCTTGAAGTGCGCTATATCCCTATTATGGGACACCGCATATCACTGGTGGAATACACTAGTATCGGTGGTTCCAAAAGATAAAGTGATTGGGATTTCTTCCAGACTGAGTTCCATAAGAAATATATCAGTCAGAGATTCATTGATCAGAAACGAAAAGAATTTCTAGAATTGAAATAGGGTCGAATGACCATGACTGAGTATGAGCGGAAGTTTGTCAGATTGAGCCGATATGCCCGAGAGTGTGTGTCAACTAAAGCCATTATGTGCAAGAGATTCGAAGATGGTCTGAATGAAGATATAAAGTTACTAGTTGGCATACTCGAGATTAAAGAGTTCGTGGTACTTGTCGAACGAGCTTGTAAAGCTGAAGAGCTTGGGAAAGAGAAAAGAAAGGCTGAAATGGAAGCCAGAGACACCCATAAAAGATTGTCGAGTAAGACTTTCCATTCTGTATCTAAGAAGTTCAAAGAGGACTTCGGCCGACATAAAGCTACTTCAGACATGTCTAGACGAGATCGACCTCCGGTGGGTTCCCGAGCTACATCGATGGCCGGTGTTGGTAATGTTTAGAGAATCAGGCTGAGTGCAAGCATTGTGGTAAATGGCATTCGGGAGTTGTAGATTTCGTGATCGGTCTTGCTTTAAATGTGGATCATCAGATCATTTTATCAGAGAGTGCCCGATGTTAGCTGAGTAAAATACGGCTCAAAATATCATACCGAGTAATGTGTCAGTGCGAGGCTGACCACCTAGGCATTCGAGAAATGTAAGTTGCAGTCAGAAAGGAACCAAAGACACTACAATTCGATCAGAGGCTCGTGCACCTACTGGAGCATATGCTATACGTGCTAGAGAGGATGCTTCTTCCCAAATGTTATTACCGGTACTTTCACTCTTTATGATACTACTGTGATTGCATTGATTGATCCTGGTTCGACTCATTCATATGTGTGTGAAACTTTAGTATCCAGTAAGACTCTGCCTGTTGAGTCTACTGAGTTTGTGATTTGTGTATCCAACCCCTTCGGTCGATGTGTTCTGGTTGATAAAGTGTGTAAAAGTTGCCCGTTGATGATTCAGAATTTATGCTTTCCAGCTGATTTAATGTTGTTGCCTTTCGATGAGTTCGATATAATTTTGGGGATGGACTGGTTAACTTTGCACGATGCTGTTGTTAATTGCAAAAGAAAAACCATTGATTTGAGATGTCAGAATGGTGAAATCATCCGGATTGAATCTAATGACCTTAATGGGTTACCGGCAGTAATATCTTCGATGTTAGCTTGTAAGTATGTGAGAAAAGGGTGTGAAGCTTACTTGGCCTATGTGTTGGATAGCAAAGTGACTGAAAAGCAGATTGAATCAATACCAATTGTGTATGAATACCCAGATGTGTTTCCTGAAGAATTACCAAGTTTACCACCTATTCGAGAAATAGAGTTTGACATTGAATTAGTGCCGGGGACGACTCCGATTTCAATAGCTCCATTTCGGATGGCACCTACAAAATTAAAAGAGTTGAAAGCACAGTTGCAAGAGTTAACAGATAGGGGTTTTGTGCGACCGAGCTTCTCTCCTTGGGGTGCACCAGTCTTATTTATGAAAAAGAAAGATGGGACTAAGCAAATGTGTATTGATTTTCTTTAGCTGAATAAGGTGATTATAAAAAATAAATACCCGTTGCCTCAGATTGATGACTTGTTTGATTAGTTGGAAGGGGCTTCAGTGTTTTCGAAGATAGATTTGAGATCGGGTTATTATCAGTTGCAAGTCAGAGATTTCGATGTGCCAAAGACTGCTTTTCGAACGAGGTACGGGCATTTTGAGTTCTTGGTTATGCCTTTTGGACTTACTAATACACCTGTTGTTTTTATGGATCTGATGAATCAAATTTTTAGACAGTATTTGGATCGGTTTGTGGTAGTGTTTATAGATGATATTTGGATCTACTCAAGAGATGAAACCGACCATGCTGAGCATCTGAGACTGGTGCTACAAATTTTGCGAGATAAACAGTTGTACGCAAAGTTTAGTAAGTGTAAGTTCTGGCTGAATGAGGTCAGTTTTCTGGGTCACGTTGCTATAGCGTCAGGCATTCGAGTTGATCCGAATAAAATATCGGCTATACTTGATTGAAAACCACCAACAAATGTTTCTGAAATTCGAAGCTTTCTGGGACTAGCTGGTTACTATAGACGATTTGTGAAAGGTTTTTCTATAATAGCTACCCCGTTGACGAAGCTATTACAGAAAGATGTCAAGTTCGAATGGATGAAAAAATGTTGGAAAAGTTTTAATCAGTTAAAAGCTTGTTTGACCGAGGCTCTAGTGTTAATTCAGCTTGAATCGGGAAAAGAATTTGTTGTGTATAGTGATGCTTCTTTGAATGGTTTGGGTTGCGTTTTAATGCAAAAAGGTAAAGTAGTAGCCTATGCTTCAAGACAGTTGAAGCCTCATGAAAAAAATTACCCGACACATGATTTGGAGTTAGCAGCCATTGTATTCGCGTTGAAGATTTGGCGTCATTACCTATTCGGTGAGAAATGTCATGTTTATTCAGATCATAAAAGTCTAAAGTATTTGATGACTCAAAAAGATTTGAACTTGAGACAACGCAGATGGTTAGAGCTGTTGAAAGATTATGAATTAGTGATTGACTACCATCTAGGGAAAGCCAATGTTGTTGAGGATGCCCTAAGTCAAAAATCATTATTTACTCTTCATGCGTTGAACGAACATATGATTATGTCTGGTGATGGCTCGATATTAGCTGAATTGAAAGCAAGACCGTTGTTTATTCAAGAAATTGGTGATGCTCAGAGAGTTGACAAAGATATGATGGCAAGACAAGTTCAGTGTGAAAATGATGCAGAGTTAGAGTTTTGAATCGATGAAAATGATTGTTTGAACTTCAAAGGCTGAATATGTGTTTCGAGGAAAGTGGATTTGATTTAGATGTTATTGAATGAAGCTCATAATAGTAGATTGTCGGTACATCCGGGTAGCACGAAAATGTATGATTTGAAATAGTTCTATTGGTGGCCTGGTATGAAACGGGACACATCTGAGTTTGTCTCGAAGTGCTTAATTTGTCAGCAAGTAAAAGCCAAAAATCAGGTGCCTTCTGGGTTACTTCAGCCAATCATGATACCTGAATGGAAATAGGATAGAATTACTATGGATTTTGTATCCGGTTTGCCTTTTACATCGAGTAAGAAAGATGCAATTTGGGTTATAGTGGATAGACTAACCAAATCAGCTCACTTTGTTCCAGTTCATACGGACTATTTGCTCGATAAGCTTGCTGAGTTATATGTATCTCAAATTGTGAAATTACATGGTGTGCCAATTTCTATTGTTTCGGATAGAGACCCGAGATTCACGTCACGATTTTGGAAGAAATTGCAAGATACTTTAGGTACCAAATTACACCTTAGCACAACTTTTCATCCGTAGACAGATGGTCAGTCTGAACGAACCATTCAAATACTTAAGGATATGTTGAGATGTTGCGTCCTCGAGTTTGAAGGTATGTGGGAACGATACTTACCTTTAATTGAATTTACTTATAATAACAGCTTTCAATCTAGTATCAAAATGGCACCTTACGAAGCTCTATATAGCCGCAAGTGTCGTACACCATTGTACTGGACCGAGCTCAGTGAAAATAAGATACACGAGGTTGATTTGATTAAAGAGACTGAACAAAAAGTGGCAGTAATCTGAGATAGTTTGAAAGTTGCATCAGATCGCCAAAGTTATACGCAGATTTGAAATGTAAAGACATTGAGTTTTAGGTCGAAGACCGGGTATTTTTGAAAGTTTCTCTGTGGAAGAAAGTACTTCGATTTGGTCAAAAAGGCAAATTAAGTCCGAGATTCATCAGATCGTATGAGATCATCGAACGTGTTGGGCTTGTTGCTTATAGATTAAAGTTGCCTTCTGAATTAGAAAAGATACACAACATATTTCATGTTTAGATGCTTCGTAGATATAGATCAGATCCGTCACATGTGATCGCTCAGTCTGAGATTGAAATTCGATCCGATATTACGTACGACGAAGAACCAATCCGTATCTTAGCTCATGAAGTAAAAGAATTGAGAAACAAGAAAATTCCGTTAGTAAAAGTACTATGGAATCAACATGGAGTAGAAGAGGCTACGTGGGAGCCTGAGGATTCAATGAGGCAACAATATCCAACTTTGTTTAACGGTAAGATTTTCGGGGACGAAAATCCCTAAAGGGGGGAGAGTTGTAACAATCTGAATTTGACCCTAATCGAAACGGTGGTTTCAGGACCACAAATCTGAGTCTGAATAATATTTTAATATTATTTTCTATGTTGATGATAAGTGAATTAGCATGTATTAAATTTCTGTGAATTAATTTGCTTGTCTGTGTGTTTAATTTGACTAAAGGACTAAATTGCATAATTGTTAGAAGTGGCCTTGATTATTTGTTAAATTGAGATGGTTTAATTAAAGTGAAATCCTTAAAGGAAAATTAGTCCATTATTAGTAAAGTGGACGGCAACATGTGGAAAAATTAGATAAATTTTATGTTATTATAATAATATGTTAATATAAGTAATAAGTAAATAAATATTTCTTTTATTTTAAGTCATAAAATAATGAAACAAAGTGGAAAGAAAGAGAACATACCTTTGTTCATCTTCTTGGACAAATGTGGGAAGGAAAGAAACACCATTTTTGAAACTTGAGTTTTGGCATTAGGGAGCTCAATTTGGGGTATGTATTTTGTTTAGTTTTTGATAATTTTTATATTTTTGGAATCGTTGCTTTGAATGCTATATAACCCATGCTGAAATTTTTGAGTTTGAGACATGTTAAGGATTCGACCATTGATGTATATTCATGATATGTGATGTTTGATGGTAGATTATTAATAGTATGTTTTAAATCATCATGTTTGGAATTAGAAATTTTGGTGAAATTGAGTGTTAGGGACTAATTTGGAAAGAAAAAATTATTGAGGGACTAAAACATGAGAAAAATGAAATGCATGGTATTGTATAAAGCCTAGGAGCATTCGGCCCTTGAAGTGTATAACCAAATTTGATGTATTTTGTGTTTTGTATAAAAAAGGACTAAATTGTAAAAGTGTGAAACATAAGGGGTAAAATGGTAATTTGCCTATTTATGTGCTTTTGGACTAAATTGAAATGAAATGTACTTGAATGAGCTTAATTTTAATATGTTTAGATCAAGAACAAAGAAAAACGGACTTGGATCGGGGGAAGCCAAAAGTTATTGAATAGTCGGTCTTCGTCATCCGTCGATAGTCGAGGTAAGTCTATAAGCAATTTAATGTCGTTAATAGTATTTATAACATAAATTATGTGCTGAATTACGAAATTATACTTATAAAATGTGCCTTAGCAGAATGTAAGTAGTGAGATTGGTTATTATAACTTAAATTGGGTCGATATGTTAAAGTGATTGAATTAGGTGTAACTTATGTTAATTTGGGCAGCATTACTGTTATGTGTATGAGACGATGATAATATTGTATCGGGATTCGAGCCTAGCAGGCCTTGTTCCGATGAATTGTATCGGGCTTCGAGCCTAGCAGGCCTTGTGTCGGTGAATTGTATCGGGTTTCGAGCTTAGCAGGCCTGGTGCCAGTGAAGTGTATCGGGCTTATTGCCTAGCAGGATAAATGACGGTAATCAAATTTCAGACCTCTGGTCTAGTAGGCTTAATGCCGGTGTGTGTTTCAGGCTTTGATACCTAGCAGGCTTAATGCCGGTGATGTATTTTAAAAAGAGAACATGAATCATACAAGGTGAAACATATTTAATGCTGTGAGCTAAAAGCTCGGGTAAGTATAAGCCTTTTATATTTGAAAGGAATAAGGTAAGTTGGTATGTTACCATTTGAATTAAGTGATGTGATATAATTGTTGATTCGTAAGAATTTTAATATGTGATATTGAGTTTACCATTGATGAGTATGAACATTATATAATGGAATTTAAGTTTAAATATGTTATTTTGGAGAATAGGCTATAAGTGAGAATATTAAGGGTGAAAGAGGTAGTAATTGGTTGCACATGTGTACAAATAAGTTTATGTAATTGATAGGTAGGTTGTATTCATTTGATTGGCAATATGCGAATACATATGATGTTTATGTGTTTCGATGAATTACATGTTTATGGTAATAAAGTGCTAATAATTAAGTTAGTGAATTAATAGCATCGACCATGACAAATTTACATGTTGAAATGTTTATATTTAATGTCATTAACCTAATGATTAAATTGCTCAAATGTCTGAATGCTATATTAAAATTTGCTTGAGACTTACTAAGCTAGTAAGCTTACTCCATGTGTGTTCATTGTTCAGTTTTATAGATTTTGATCAAGCTACGGGCTCAAAGGATCGTCGGTGAAGTCTACCATACTATCATCTCCTTTGTTACTTAAAAGTTTAGTTTTTGAATCAAAGGCATGTATAGGTTAGACTAAGTGTTGAAACCAATGATATTTGGTCTTGTACATAAGTATAGCTTTGCAAAAATAGCTATTTCTCTTGGTTAATTTTAATTTCTATGTTTTGTTATAATGACTTGATCAAAGCACTAATGGATGTTTAAATTCGGTCATAGTTTAAATCATATATGGAAGGTGATCATATGATTTATATGTTATGTGTTCGGTTTTAGCAAGTTTGGCCTTGGTGTGTTATATGCGAAACATGATTGTTGTGTTTATGTTGTGTGTATGATCTCGACTAAGGTGAATTTATGAGTTACTTGTCTAACATGCTTTACGAATGATAGTTGAGTTAAGTCATGTGTTTCAGCAATAAGGTAAATGATATATGCTGGATGTATTTAGTAAGAATAAATAATGTTATGTTTAAGTGATTTTGGTTATGTGATATTTACATTTTTATAATGAAGTATGTATATGATGGTTGGTTATATAGGTTCGATTGCTAATGGTAAGAAATGAAAATGTTCTAAGATTGTATAGGTACAAATCCAAATGGAAGATGAATTAGTATGTTCGGTCATGATGTATTGTTACAATGTTTGCATATACATTTGATTATTAAATAGTATAAATAGTTCGGATGGCTTAATATGCACACGTATTGTAGTAATATGAATGAAAATTAGCTTATGTTATATGAGTTTTTTTATGTCCGATATATGTTTTATAATAATACAAGTTGGGATATGTTTTAAGTATATAAATTTCATGAATGTTTAAGTCATGTGGTTCAGACATTGTCGAGTATTAAGTACCTGTAATAAAACTTGTCATACAATGTTTAATTTAATAGGTTGTAATGTTATACGAAATAGAAAAGATTGCATTGCTTGTGCTTGAATTCAAATGAAGGTCTATCTGGAATTGAGTTTAGTTCGGTAATGCCTCATAACCTTAATCCGTGATGGATACGGGTTAGGGTTGTTACAAATTGAGTCCATGATTCATAGGGCCATACGAGGTTATTAAAAGGATTGGGCCAGTAGCTTACCAGTTGGCTTTACCGATAGAGGTAGAGAGAATTCACAACGTGTTTCATGTGTCGATGTTGCGGCGATATCATTCCGATTCTTCGCAAGTGATCCCTCAGATCGAAATTGAGATATGACCGGACATGACTTATGAAGAGGAACCAATCAAGATTTTGGCCTGAGAGGTTAAATAGTTGAGGAATAAAAGTATAGCCTTAGTGAAAGTGTTATGGAAAAAACATGGTGTAGAAGAGGCTACATGGGAACCGAAAGAAGCCATGAGAGAATAGTACCCAAACCTTTTTACCGGTAAGATTTTTGGGGACGAAAATCTATAAAGGGGGAGAGTTATAATAGCCTGATTTTTAGGCTAGTCGAAACAATGGTTTCGAGACCACTAATTCAAGGTTGAATAAAATTATTTTAATATTATTTTATGTGTTATATCATGATTATAAAGATGCATGAAAATTTTGGTGCTTTCATTATAGCAATTGTATGCTTAATTGCGAAAAAGGACTAAATCGCATAAAGTAAAAAAGTTTCATATTACAAGCTAGGAGTCTCCAGTAGCTATGAAATATTAATTGGAGGTCCTTAAAGTGCAATTAGACCACCCTAAATGTGATGGCCGGCCAAGGGAGACAAGGGCATTAAATTGGTCAAAAATTTGTTGATGATAGGTGACTAAAATGAATAAAATAAGAGAAATAAAGAAGCTATCATCTTATACTATTCCCATTTCTTCTTTCATTGAAATTTGAAGAGAAAATAGAGGTTTTTAGAGCTCAAACTTTCAACCAAGCTATTCCCTTACAAGTAAGTGGCTTTAGAGGTCTTTCTTGATAATTTTTTACTTTTGGAACCCCTAAAGCTTAAGCTAGCTAATGAGGGGGCTATTTTACAAAATGGTTGAAAGTTTAGGGATTTTCCATGAGAATTTTTATGTTTTTTTCTGAGTTTTAATGGAAGAAAATGAATGTTAGTGGGTTAAGGAATAACTTTTGTGAAAGTTTTTTTCATGAAAACACCTAAATGAGACTTATTTGTAAAGGTTGTGATTGAGTAATAAATGCATAAAGTGATTGGTTTTGTGAGTTATTATAAGAGAAATAAATGTTTATCTAGGCTTGTTTAATGAGAAAATGTGATGAAAAATGATTTACGAGCCTAGGGGCAAAATCGTAATTTTGCTAAAGTATAAGGGCAAAATGGTCATTTTTGCCAAACTAGAAATTTTGAAGTGTCATGAGTTATGTAGTGATTAAATGAGTAAATTTTATTATTATAGATCAAGAAGAGCGCGAAAACAGCCTTGACCGGGTAAAAGGAAAGGTTATGGACTAAACCGCCAATTAACACATTTTGCACAGTGGTAAGTTTATGTGTAAATGATACATCTTTAATACATATGTTGTTACCTATTGATGCACTGTATGGATGTAAATACTTATTGAATGGTAGGAAATGAGTATTTATAATGAACCTCGGAATAAAAATGTAAGTACGGATAAATATTTGTAAATATGTCATTGTTGGTGGCCTGTGTGCGATACCACCTTCATATTTATTCACGATGGGCTGTGTGCGATACCATCATTTACATTATCATTTGATGGGCTATATGCGATACCACCGTAATTATCATTGTTGATGGGCTGTGTACGATACCAACTTAGTATTGATTAATAGTGGGTTGTGTGCAAAACCACCGAGTACTTTATATCATTCCGAAGGGTTCATCGAGAAACTTGTTTAAGTAAATATTTTATATGGCTTTCTGGTGATAAGTGCAGGGCATAAGTACAAATAAATGTGAGCAATGTATATGATATGGTTGGGATATGGTAAGAGTTGAAATGAGTAAGTGTGAACACGATATCATGAATTTTTCTTACATAGTATGTAATGTTCTTGATTGATTAGCATATGATATGATGCTTATTGTTTACATGTAGACTTACTAAGCTTAAAACTTACTCCCATTCTTTTCCCTTGATTTATAGTGTCAAAGAGCCAACTCGGGATACGAAGATAATCAGAAGATCACCCACACTATCAGCACATCTTGGTATAGTTAGACTTAGCATTTTAACAATGGCATGTATAGGGACTAGATTTAGTGAAATTTCATGTTGTTTTGGCCAAGTGTATTGGCTCTTCTAAAGATGAACTCTTTTGTATAAGGCCATAGTTAATGGCTCATTGTTATTAATCTATGAAAATATGAGGTTAGTCATGAATGTGTATGATGTATGATTGGGTTGCTTGGTTAAAGTATGCATGAATGGATTGATGGTTGAATGTGATCGATATTTGTATGAATTAGGGTGATAAAGAGAGCTTGGCAAATAGCCTTGTTCTTGTCCACACAGGTAGGCACACGGGCTTGTGTTTAGGACGTGTGTGACACACGGTCGGCCTCATGGGTGTGTGGTCAGGCGTGTGTCCCCTTGCATGCTAGTTTTACAAGTTAGTATGCTCAGTAGTAAACACATGGGCAGAGACATGGACGTGTGTCTCGGTCGTGTGGAAGGCACAGCCATGGACATGGGCATATGCCTAGGTCGTGTGAAGTCTACACCTAAAATTGGAATTTAATTTGCCACACGGTCGAAGGACATGGGCATGTACCTAGGCCGTGTGACATCTTTGAGTTAATGATGTCAAAAACAGAATGGCAAAGTTTTGGCACACGGTGTGTGTCCGGCTGTGTGAAAACCCCTGTAGGTTAGAATTGAGAAATAATTCCACACGAGTGTGGAACACAAGCATGTTATATGTCACACGGGCGTATCCTTTCCTCCACACGGGCATGTGGACTGTTTAGAGAAATTTTTTTAAGGTCTTCTAGAGAGCTTCAATGGAGTTTGATTTGATCCCAAACCATTCCTAAACCTTGAATTAGGCCTCGTATACTTGTTTAGGAGGTGTTAATAAAATTTTTAAATTGGAGAGAAAAGTCAAGTTTCTAAATTACATGATTGGTTCCATGTAAGCTTAGTAATGCCTCATACCCTGTTCCGGCATTGAATACGGGTTAGGGGTGTTACAACCTATCCCTTTAGTGAAGGTCTTGTGGTGGAATCATGGCACTGAGGAAGCCACGTGGGAACTTGAGGACTCGATTTGTCAACAATATCCACATCTTTTTGAATCAGGTAAATTTTGAGGTCAAAATTTTTTTAGGGGGTAGAGTTGTAACGCCCTAATTTATTAAATCTTGTTTGTATGAATTCTATCATAAATAAATATTTACTTTAGTGGCTAAGTGATTTGCATGGGTTTTTGAGGTCTTGGGTTCAAGTCTCACTTTTGGAAATTCTGTTATTTTTACTCCTAGCCTTATCCTTAATTGTTTGACTTAAATTATATTTTCGGTCAACTCATATCAGAACAAGCCTGCTGGTTCAAGTGGCGAGTGTTAGCTTGCCATAAGGTCTTGTGTTCGAAATCCCGTTGAGTGTTTGGCAATATTTTTTATTTTGTGTGTGCATGTAGGTGGTGTAGTAGAGGTTTGATGGAATTTAAATTCTGTGGTAGTTGGATGAGGATCAATGTGTCGATTTTGGTGGGATGGGGGAGTTACTAGGGGAGTTTTGATTCTTAATTTTATTTTATTTGTTTTTATTTTTGTTCCTTTTCCAAAATTCCCTCTTCATTCCCGCGTTATTTTCCCCTTTTCCTTGTAATTTCCTTTTTTCTTTCTCTCTATTCTTTTGTTCAATCGACATCGTTGTTTCGTTCATCATCTTTTATTTGTGCCAATTTTTTATAGTGGTTCGATTTGGTAAGTAATTGGGGTAGGTGTATTTTTATTATTTTCATGGTTGGTAAATAATCGGGGGTTTTCGTTGTTCTTGTAACGGGAAGATTTCTTTTGATGTGTATTCATGTTAATTCTCATTTAGGGGAAAATTAAGAGGGTCAAGATTGTCCATTGGTGACTTGATTGCGTTAGGAATTACTGCAAGCGTTGGGTAAGTGATTATATCAATTTAGTACAGTTGCGGTGGTTCGAATGTTCGATATGATAAAAATATTGAGGATTTAAATGGTGTGCTCTTTTGGGTTAATTCATTGAATTTTGCTATTTTTAGGTACTAAAAATCACGTCGCTGCTTTCGCATCAAAATCGAGCCAGGTATGTAACGAGAAACCCAAAAATAGCGAGTGGCGAAAGCCAAAATTGGGGCCTGTCGACGCCATACGGCTGTGTGCCAGGCCGCGTGGTAGGCCGTGTGCGACACAGGCTTGTGGGCCTACACGATTTAGGCCATTTTGGGTCATGTTGGCCCACACAGGCTTGTGGGCCTACACGGAAATCCATTTTGGGCCGTGTGGACCCGAATTTCATAATTTTTTCCTAGGGTTGTACATGTCGTCTCGATCAACTGTGGGCCTTTTGTAGGGTTGGTATGTTTATATAAGCCTTAAAGCATGAAATCTGCTATTCTGTTAAGTTGAATTAGATGTAAATAACGCCTAAATGCATGTAATGTGATGCTATATGTTTGATATGTTATGTTTAAGTATGCTCAATATTTGTTATTCGAGCATGCATGCTATATATGCTGGTATCTATTTTTTTTTATTCTGTTATATCTGGTATTCCATTTGTATCTGGTTATAGGGCGAGTTATGTATTATGTGGAGGAATTGTTTTGTGTAAGGCATTTACTTGCTATTATACTGGAAGCACTGCTGCGATTTTTCTGAAAAGTGTCATAAGGACACTAAGTTGTGTGTGGAGGTGGTGGTGTGTTGAGATGGTCGGAGATGGTGTGTAGCAGATGGAGGTAGGATTGTAATTTGTATGTGACTCTGATTCTACATGAGATATTCGTCAATAACTGTTTTGTTATGTATTCAATCTATGATTTTGTTTCTGTTAGTTACACAATGAGTTATAAAACTCACTCTTTATTAGTCTGTCACATCCAAGAAACCTTCAGACTTAGGCGGGTCGGTGCAACGAGAGCTCGAATAGGTCCACAATTCCGTAAAACTTTATTTACATAAATTTTCTTATTTAAAATTCTATTTTGAGAGTTTTTTAATTTTTGAACTCTCTGGACATTTGGGTTTATTTTTGGATTTGGACTTTTAATTTTTGTTTTTGGCATGATATTCGATAAAATGATTTTTCGAAAATGACTATGTTTCTGCGGTTAACTATTTTTTTTTTTAAGAAAACAAACTCAATTTTCCAAAATGTAACGTCTTAAGAACTTCCGCTGCAAATTATTCGATTTATTTAGAAAATGTAAACAATTAACAGTTTTAACTATTAAGTATGACAAACATTTTCATATAAAATGGGTTTTAATTAGCGAAGTCTTTCAATGAGCGAGAGGTCTAATTTATAACTACTTTATGTAACATTTCCAGATTCGGCCATAATGTCTAGGTCGGGTTTGGGGTGTTACATCCTATATTGATCAACAATATCCCACTATATAGATTATGGTATATCCAACATCAGTCTTTTCAGTACAACCTGTTACTGAAGATGTTAACTGTATCAAAATATACGACTCACAATGATGGGATAATGATGGTATTAAGTCTGAGAATAGTTTACATAGTTATCACTATGAGTAATGTTGTGAATATTACATAAAAATCCAAGAAACATACTCATAGCGGGTCAGCCCAATATGTTGTTCTCTAACACATAATCATGTATTGATTTTGACATCCCTATGTTAATAACAACACTTTGTCATCAATCAACTACACATTAGTCTTAATGCATTATTGTTGTTTAAGTCCACAATAATACTTGACTAAGAACCTTTTAAGAATAATCATATTTTCTTAGGACTTTATTATAATTTAGTTTATTTATATACACGAAAAAAAACTAAAATAATAATGGCAATGCCTTATATTAATAAAAAAGGTAAAACATGTAATTACAGTCATCTCATGATTGGTCTTTTGGCATACTATAACATAATTTATGTAACAGCCTAAATTACGGTGAAATCGAAACAGTGGTTTTGGGACCACAAATTCGATACGAAAATAAAATTTATTTTTATTTTATTACATGGTCCGTATTATGTTAGAAAAATCATGTGAAAATTTTGATATGAAAATTTTATCGATTATGTATTTGATTACGAGAAGGACTAAATCGCATAAAATGTGAAAGTTGAATTCTAGTAGCTATAAGGATTAAATAGCTATAGAATTCAAAACTTGAGGTCCTTATATGGTAATTAGACCATTAAGAAAAGTATTTAGATTTTTCTTGGTGACTCATCCATGGAAATATAGAAAAAGGGCAATGACTAAATTGGAAATAGCAAATACTTAATTAATTAAAAATTGAAAAGAAAATATATCATCTTATTTTCATCATCTTCAACCTAAAACACATGGAAACCCTAGGAGAGAGAGAAGAAACTTTCTTGGCCAAATTGGGTAAGTTTCCTTATCCCAATTTTAGTAATTTTGATATTTTTGGAATCGGGATAGCTTATCTCTATTTGGGGGATTAATTTGAAAAGTTATCAAGGTATGAAAAATGGGTCATGGATGAATATGCTGGAAATATGAAATTTATGGTAGAAAATGAAAGGTTGTTGATAGATAAACAACTTTTACAAAGTGATTTTTTGATGAAAACATGATTTAGGGACTAAAATGAAAAGTTGTAAAATTTGATGAAAAATTATGAAATTTTATAAATACATGTGCTATAAAATTTGTAATGGGACTTTGGTTAGGCTTGGAATAGGGAGTAATTTGCACAAGTTTCATTTTCTGAGCCTAGGGATGAAAATGGAATTTATGGAAAAGTTAGGGGCAAAATAGTAATTTTTCCTAGGATGAAAATTTAGTCCACATGAATGTAAAATATGAGAAATTTATGTTAAATCTACTCATATGGATATGGATAGACCAAGTTCGGAGTTAGAAATAGGAATGAGGAAAATGTCGGATTAGTAGATTTTACATACATGAACCTTTGTTGAGGTAAGTTCTTGTAACTAAATTATATATGTTTTCATATTTGATTTAAATGTTGTATTTGTGAATTTTATCACTGTCATAAATATGTGAAATGATCTCCTACTCGATATAGCCCGATAAATGAAAATGCCCGATAAAATGGTAAATGAATAAAATGTTACTTGTACGCTTGACATGAATGTGGAATGTGTTTTACTCGAATTACATAAATGTTACGAAGGTATGAAATAATCACATGCCCGATAATGTAACATCCTGAAAATAGGCCTATGCATTTTTGATTTAATTATACGAAATTGCATGTCTTATGTATTATGAATGTATGGTGAACATTTTTGAAAACTTGGAAATGTTAAGTTTAAAAGAGGAAAGTGAACATTTTTGGAAACTTGGAAATGTTAAGTTTAAAAGAGGAAAGTGAACATTTTGGAAACTTGGAAATTTTAAGTTTAAAAGAGGAAAGTGAACATTTTAGAAACTTGTTGTAAGTGTTTTAGAAATGTTAAGTTTAAACTAAGGCAAGGTGGTCTTAACAAAATTAATAGAAGAAATTTGACACAAGAACGGGCTTGGAGAAGTGGCTAGGAGGCACCACTTAAAGCCCAAAGAAGTGACGCCACAATCAAGGGGAAGGAGCCTAGGTTCGAGTCACGTGGGAAGCAAATAAAAGAGTTTTATTTTGCTGCAAGGAGCAAGGGAGTTGGACGGCACCAAGGCACTTGGGAAAGAGTTTAATTCTCTTTAAAATTCTACTAAATAGGTGGATCAATGATGGATAATTATTGTTTAAGAGATAAGAGATAATTAAGGGATTATTTCCATTAATTTTTAATAAAGATAAGAGAAGTGATGGCCAAGTAAGGGAGTCTTGGCCTAGTAATTTCGGCAAAAGGAGGAAAATAAGGCTATTCATCAATCTTCTCTTTTCCATTGAAGTCTCGCCAAAAATTTCCTAGTAAACTCTCTCCTTTCTCTTATTTTTGCCATAGCCAAGTCTTTTTCTCCATAAGTCCACCATTGCGAATCCCCTAGTGACTCTTTTCCTCTCTTTTCTTTTGATAAACCGACAACACGTATAACCTTTAGTGATTTACGGTTAAGTTCCAAAAGCTAAAAACTTGCTATTATCAAGACCATAGCAATAGTTTGAGACTTCAAGCAAGGGTTGTCGACTTGTGTATTAAGGGTAAGGTTATTGATTATCGATTTCTTCTTTTTCTTCTAAGATTAAAATCGAAACCCGTAAATCTAACCCCATTATTGTGTTAGTCGAAACTTGGAAAGAAGGCTTGGGATCATCCATAAGTCGACCATAAGGAAGGAATCTTCCAAGATCTAAGGTAAGGAAGATATTCACCACACGTGCCACTTTTACCATGTTTACATGTTAGAAATTAATCTAACATGTGTCACAATGATTTCGACAGATACCAAGGGGCTAAATAGAAATTTCGATTTCAAATCACAAGGTAAAGTATATATATATGCAATCGCCAAGGCTTATTTTAGCACTAGATCTATTTTCTTACATGATTTAAAATCCAAAACTAATCTATGAAGGGATTTAATACCGGTAGATTACAAGGAAGGAGTCTACAACATTCGAGATTTGATTAGTAAACAAATCGGCACCAAGGTAAGTTTTAGTGTACTAATCCTACTAGGATTTGGATTTACTACGAATGGCTCTTTACTAAGTATTAAATGATTGATTAAATGTAGAGATTTAAGATCTAAGGCATTAGATCAAGCTTTTCGTGATTTCAAATAATTTGTTAAGCGAATCGGTGTGTACCCACACTATCTTTTAATAATATTTATGGCAATATTAAATATATGCATGAATGTGAATATGGCTAAGTACCATGTTAAGGTACAAAGTACTCGTGCACGTTTCCTACTCCTACTAGGATTATGTTAAATATCATTACGACACATATGACATTATAAGAATGTGAAATAAGAATTTGGCATGTTAATGCATGATATGTATGGTATGGGGCATATGGGTTATATGAAAGGGGAAGTGAATGTGGTGACCTAAGACCACGATAATCGAATGTGGTGACCTAAGACCACGATATCCGAATGTGGTGACCTAAGACCATGATATCTCGAATGTGGTGACCTAAGACCACGAATTTTATAAGGGCGATGAGCATGTCGATTGCAAATGACGCCTTCGATGGTGTGTAGCAGATGGAGGGTTGACTTAGTAGTCCCCACGATTATGCGAGGATGGTACGGGTGATGTGTAGCGGATGGCATATAGGTTTGGGTTCGGGTTGCATCATTATTTCCTATCTGTTATATGAATATGCATGTAATATGTGAACATATGCCTAAATTGTTAAATTTTAGTGTTGGTTACACATTGAGTCTGTTTGACTCACCCCTTGTGGGATTACTTTTCAGGTGACAATCAGTGATGGGCCGGGTCGGCAAGAGCTTAAAGGTGGCCATGCACAGCAAGGAATTTATTTAATTTGGAATTTTTATTTCATTAAGTACTTTGAACTTATTTTTTTTTTTGGGGAATTATTTGATGTAATAAGGCCATAGTAGAACTATTTTACTTTGCTCTTATTTATTAAGCTTACAAACTTTTATCTATTAAAAGATTAAGTAAATTTATTTTAAAACAAAGCCTAAACGTTTTGTCACCTAAAGTAAAATCCGCTACACACCATATCGATCACTATGTGACTATGTGGCAAAGCCACCAATCGCTATGCGACCTTAATAACATATCGACAGTTGTGTTGCCTGTCATAAAGACCGATCACTATGTGACCTATGTGGCAAAGCCACCGATCGCCTCGCGACCTGCTCCCTTTCATCATATCAATCCCATCCCATGCATACATAAATGCAAGAATCAGAACATTAAACTTACTAAACAGATCACATACTTTCACATACTTCGATACACATAGAGAAGTTTCTATGATTACGTACCTGGCATCCCTTGCCTACCCTTTTTGGGTATTACAACTGTTCATACAACCTCTTTATCTGGCTTTAGCCCATAATATACAGATAATACAGATTAACTAGTGTGATAGAAATCTACACACCTGATTACCGATAGGACAGTACTTTCTATGTCGACACTATCAAGAGTCGCCACGATCGCTAACGATATAAGATTTTATTCTGAAGCCGGTCCACAACCCGGTGGCCAATCCCGAATCTGCTGACACCGCTCGCTTCTTAAATCTAGGGGTTGGATTTACGGATCCAATTACCTCTTTCATTTGACTAGCATTTGTATCCATGGAATAGATCTTAGTCAACAAACCAGATTAAAACATTGTATCAAATACTAACATGAATGTATATTCATAGAGTAGAGGTCCCTTACCTAAAAATCCACGAAAGAAGAGATATGGTTTGAAGTTAACGGTTCATGGCTTAAGAACCAAAACGATCAGGTCTCCTACAAATCCCGAAAGGCCACCCAAAACGCAAAAAGATAGGGAATATTAGCCCTATCGATAGCCTTAACAAACCAAGTGGCCATTTGGCCTTGGCCCTTAAAAATCGAAAGAGATCTTAAGGAATAACAAGAGTCGACACTTACCTCAATATGGGAGATTCAGCTTTTAATGAAGAAATCGGTAGGAAGGTTTCGATTTTTAATGAAGAAATTGGCAGGAAGAAAAAGAATGAATGGATAATAGGGCATTCGGTTATAGCAGAAGAGAGTAAAGAGAAGGAATACTTAGGGTTTCGACTTATGGAAGAAATCGAGAAAAGTATAGAGAAAGGCTATGAGGTTTTGGCTTTAGCAGAAGAGAAGAAGAAGATGAAACTTTTAGGAGTTTTCAGCTTTTCGAGAAAAGAAACAACTAAGAGAAGAGAATGAGAAGAAATGCCAAAATTAAGAAGTGCCCTATTTTCTAATCTAATTTTCGGCACACACACACTAACCAAAAGCTGGAATTGCCTTCTTTTGAAAACTAAAATTAATTAATAAACAAGGGAAATTTCGGCACCCCTTTAGCCTCATCAAAACTGATTTCCTCCTTCCTCTAGAGTTGGAAATTCGGCCACTACTATGACTAGCAGATCAGATCCTAAATTTCCTCCCTTTATCTGCCATATTATCTGTATTATCCACTTGGATAAATTCTCCTATTTTTAAGCCTTGTTGTCGTCCAACTCCACCTAATTAATTGCCAAAATTTAGCTAACTTTAATTAAAAGAATTGGGCTTCATGCAACTTGAATTTGGCCTACTCAGTTGACGCCACCTCCTTGCTCTCTAAGTGGCACCATTTTGCCACTGGACCACAAGCCCATTTGTGTTTTTAAACACAGATAACATCCTTTAAGCCCTATCCTAACTGGTTTCCCACTAGAGTGTCTAAACAGAAATTCAATTAAGGCCTCGGCCTAATTTCTGAGCCCCTTCTGGACCCCTAACACTCACATTAAGCATAACCATACATTAAACATATTGGCCCATTAATTCAGGGTGTTACAACATCAGATCACATGACTGTGTGTGGCAAACAGGAACAAACACATCCAAAAGAGTCCACCACGGGCGTGTCACATGGGTGTGTCCATCCAAAAGTAGGAAGAGTTTTATTCAAATAGGATACTTGTGGGCCAAGTAAGGCATCTCAAAGCCTACATAAACACCCTAGGGGGCAGCCTAAAAGGAGAGTTCGACAGAATGTCGAATAGATGCCAAGTAGAAGGAGAAAATACTCTAAGACAGCTTGTTAGGAACAGCTTAAGAGAAGGATTTCCATCAAGACTAAAGATCTCCCATCAAGTTCTTTAGGAGTTTTTTGGGGTTTCTTATGTTTTGTTGTTTTTCCTCTTTTATGATGTTTTCTTCTTCTAGTATGAACTAAATCCCTTAGATACCTAAGGGGATGAAACTTATGACAGATCTTATTATTATTTGACTTATGAGATAAATACTTGTGTTTATTCTTAACTGTGAGTTTTATTCTTGTTTTGATAATTCAGGTTATTGATTTAAGTCAAATGTGCTTATTCAGTGGAGCAAAAGTCTCTATTTAAGAGTAGATCAACACAAATAAACGGAGTTGATTGCAACCCTAGAAATAGGAAGATGAAAATCTACTAGATTAGGGTCAAACCTAATATGGGAATCCATAAATCAAATTAATGCGACAATAGGGGTTTTAATTAGAAAGAGATATCAATTAATCAACCTATAGTAAGTTGTTAGTAGCCTCGAAAGAGGTATGATCGTGTGTCTATCGAGTTTTAAAATTTATAATGAATGTGATCCAACCAGGAAACTAATTCTGATAACGATTAAAGGCAAGTGTACCTATCGAACAGTGGTATAGCTTAGGCAAGACCGAATTATTGAACCCAAATGGACTAAAAGTACTAATACTCACTTTCTTTTTATTATTTAGCCTTAAAAATAGAGTGAAGTTGTTTTAAACTAAATTGACGATGACTAAGCTAAGGACACAAAGATAAAAGAGAATGAATTTGGAAATAACTTGATGAAAAACTTAGTTGATCACGACAATACCCTCAGGAAGAATCCACCTAGACTTCACTTGTTATCTAACCCTAAACCATATGATTTCTTTACTTAACTTGATCCGTAGGACTCCCTAACCTATATTAAACCCTCTCTCGAGGCGAAGAATGTCTAACCCTAGGTTAATTAGTGGAACTCTCGTTCGCTTATAATAACCCCCTAGAATAGCAGTAAATCGATCTGTGGATTCCCATATTAGGTTTCACCCTAATCTAGAAAAATCTCGTAACCCTATCTCTAGACATTCGATCAACTCCGCTTAATTATGTTAGATTTACTCTTAGGCAGGGTCTATTCCTCCTCCACCTAAGCACATCAGATTTGGATTAAGCAACATAATTAAGAACAAACTAAGTAATTATCATATAATTTAGAAATAAAATAACAATATTCATCTACGTTTCATCCCCTTTAGGTATCTGAAGGGTTTAGTTCTTAACTTTAAAATAAAACATCTCAAGAGAAAAGATAAAACAAAACATAAGAAATCCCTAAAACCCCCTGAAGGAATTGAAGGAGAGATCCGCCGTCTTGAGTAGAATTCTGGCTTCTTGAGATGGATCAACTGGATTTTTTGAGTAATTCCCTGAATTGACTGCTCTAGCTTCGGCTCTTTGGCCTAGCTCACCCCCTCCTTTCAGGATACACTTATGGTGTTTATATAGACTTTTAGAATGCTTTACTTGGCCTCTAAGTGTCCCAATTCAAGTATACTTCCTACTTGGTGTTTGAATACACTTTGGAATATGTTTCTTTGGCTCAAAGTATCCAAATTTGAGTGAAATTGCTCTCTCCTGCGGCAGGGGCACAGTCATGGTACACGCCCGTGTAAATCATTTTCAAGCAGTATCTCGATTCTATCGATTGGGGCACGGTCGTGTAAATCGAGGCATGGCCGTGTGGCTTGAAGTCCAGGCCATGTTGATTTCCTTTTTGGCCCAAATTGGCCCGTTTTAAGCCCGTTTCTCGTTCTTTTCAGCCTCGGGTGCTTTCCTGAGTATAAACATGAAAAGAAAGGATTAAAAGCACCTTTTTAAATAAATTAAGGGCTAAATCATCCAAAAGCATACTAAATGTGGGCCTAGAATATGTTACTTTCACGGTTTATCAAATACCCTCACACTTAAGCTTTTGCTTATCCTCAAGCAAAATTCTCACCTTACAATTAAAATGAACTTTCCATAATTCATAATTCCTATCAATAATGTCTCATCATAATTCATAGATAATTTATACATGGATAATTTAACTCAAAGACTCCTAAAGATTCAAATAATTCTAAGTCATATATTTTGTAGCACGAAAACATAGGTGTCTCCCCTCAACTAGATAATTACCTTTGATTCAAAACTGACAAGGATTGAAATCCTCACTAAAGATTCACTCAAATCATTCAAAGTGTTTAAGGTTCACAATTAAGCACTCAACAGTCGAACTTGAAAAAGTTAATCCCATAGACTTGCCTGAAAATCAAATCTCCACCACTGTGATATGAGATGATACACAAATCAAAAGGTCTTTAATCAGGGTTGTAACGGGGCTTAGGTTAAAGGTGTGGATAAAGGCTGAATTAGAAGGTTTGAAATCGAGATTGACCTGACCAATTACCTAACAAGGATAATGAACTAGAAAATAACTGATTTCTTTGAAGCTAGTAATACTACTATTGATAATACTTTTAATACGAGCTTTTTTTTTTTCAACAATTGGAATTTAAACGCATAAGATCCTTTAATCATATACTAATGCTTAAATATACTTTGTTTTTTTTAAGAACAAACTAAGTAAATACATAATAAAGAAAGAACTTTATCAACTGAAATAAACTAATTCGGTAACTGATCAAATCAATTCTCGATAGAAGGGTAGTAAAAAAGAATGATGATAACAAATACAAAGGGTTTTGGGTTAAAATTTAGCGGGTAAATAAATAAAAGGGTTGTTAGGATCAAATAGGTTCACTAAGGGTTAATTTGTGAAGGTAGACTTTTTAGTGGAGTGAATTGGTTAAAACCTAGGTGCCTTTATCATCTCAGTATATCAAATCATAGATGTGGTCTAAACATGCATAAACAAGGCAAGTACTAGAGTAATAGTTCAAAGTTGACACACTCATAATCAATAAAGTGAGCACGAAAAAGATATATGCTCTATAAGGCTCAAATCTCACAAAAAATTATGGGTATTTGACATCAATCCTTGTAAATTTCAACTTCAAGGTAATATTTAAATTCAGTTCAACAACATATAAAATTTTTGATTCTTGAAAAATAGACTTATCATGCTTGATTCTCTAGTATTCTTCAAGTATAAATCATCAATGCACAATTATCAATGACTTACTCAAAAACATATTAATAATCATAAATCATTAGAAGTTTCACCCTAATTAATAATATGAGAAAAATACTTAAAAATAAGATTAAATTCAGGATTTTTAGAATCATGCAAAAAGTTAGGCACTTAATTCCCCCCACACTGAAGATGTACATTACCCTCAATGTATAAAGATAGATAACTAATAATGTAATCAAAAGAGAAGGGGAGAAGTGACACTTCTTGAATTTTGGATGATTCTCGGGAGTTTGTAGTGTTCGTGATGGAAGATGACTTATGTATTAGTAAATTACTCCTAGTGATTTGTTCGTGTATGTGGAGTGTGTATTCAAACTATGAAGTTATCAGTTAGATATTTTAGGGGTGCAAGATAAATAAATGTTAGGAATACTTTGAAGATTAGATAAGTAATGATAAAAGTTTGCAATGAAGAAAAGTATCAAATTATGATAATAAAGGAAAAATAAAAATAAAAATAAAAGTAGCACTAAAAATAAGATAATAAAATGTAGATAATTAAAGGGACTCAAAGGTCCTCCTCATCATCTGGATTTGGTGGTGGGGCTGGTGATGAGATATGGAGGTGCTGGCATATTTGGTGGAGGGTGGCCTCTATCCCATCAAAACGTCGAGTGTTGTCGATGAAATACTGCTTGAACTAGTCGAGGTGTGTAGAGATATCTGCCCATGATGTTCTTTGCATGGGATGGTCATTGCCTCGAGTGGTGGGACATCGTCGATGTGTCCTCGGGCTCCCCCTCATCCGTAGATGTTACTCAGCGGTATTAAGGGGGGTCAGTCCCTCGACAAAGTTTAATCATCCTCGTGTGCATTATCGTTTGGATGCCTTGAGGCACCATATGACCGATTAGTGTGAGGGATGATCTCTGTTCTTCAGTGCTAAGTAGGCTGAAGTGCCGTGCCAACCGTGTTATAAACGGGCCCATCGATAGAATTCCCCTCCTGTGCACCTCTGTTTGATGTTGTATTGCACCGATGATGAAGTATGCATGGTCGAATACATGCCCTTCTGACATGCAGAATAAGTAGTAAACATCGTGCCGATTTACCACGTCGGTGCTCTCCCGACGACCTATAATGGTGTGCGCGAGAAGGGCATGAATGTACCTTAAGGCTGGGTTGAGCGCTGTCGCCTTAGAGCGACTAGGGTCATAGATGTTTGTGCTGGGGCCTAAGCTGCTCCAGCAGTGGAGAGGGGTATAGTGAAGTTGTTGGTCTAAGTCATCGAGTGGGTTCTCTGCTATAAATTCTGGCATATAAAGTCCGAGTGCTGATCTGAATTGCGGTAAGCTTAGTCAACGTACCGTGTCCCCTAACCGAAATTGGATGGTGCCTGGATCATCGTAGTTGGTCATCACTATTTGCAAAGTGAACATGGTATAGAACTTCGTGTGAGCTCTAAATCGATAGAAGAATTTCTCCCACGGATCATGATGAGAGCTCGAATGTCTAATAGTCGACTTGTTCTAGCGCTCCCAATCGATGCACCTACAAGAATTTCTATCTCACGGTCTTGTATCTCTTCTGAGCTACTTAAGAAAATTAGAAAATGGGTGTCTCTCGAATGTACTAGCGAAGATGATCCGGTCCTTTTACTTTTTTGAGCTCGGGGCTATTAATCTCTTTCCTCGGGATGACGATATTATGCCTGAAATCAGTAATTAAATGTAAAGCAAGTTCTTTTGATTAAGTCTCAACAATAATATAGGCAGAGTATTCTGTACTAAATCAAATAAAATTTGAAAAGTTAGAGTCATCAAAATTAGCAGAGATTATTTCAAACAAAGAAATGTCTTAGTTCTAAAATGCAAAAACATGAAATCCAGTAATCAATAAATAGCAACCAATCTATCATGCCTAAATATTAAGTATTCATGAGTTCTTGAGACAATTTCCTATATATAATCATGCTTAATACTAAACTAAAAAAAAAATAAAGCATAGTAATATCGAATTTATCAAGTTTTAAGTCAAGAAATTGAAGTAATAAAGGGAACCAGGGGTATTGGTGGTGTAAATTGGTTGAGTACGGGCGGAGCACAGTGGTGCTGAGGTAATTTCTGTAGGTACACGACTATGGGGAGGGCGTGGTCTACTGCAGTACGAAGGTGGTGAGGGCGTGCGGATGGTTTTTTTGTGCGGTTTTCTTTAAGAAAGGTGAAGGCTGAGAGTTTTTTAGGGGATTGAGGGCGTGGGTGTGGTGGAATGGGGGAGAAGAAGGCCGAGAAATTCTTTTTAGGGTTGAATTTGGGGGGATAAATGGTTTAAATTTTTTAAATAAAGGTGGGAGCACAGACAGTTGGCACGCCCGTGCTTTTCACAATTTCTTAAAAAATAGACGTGTTCAGGGTTCTTGGCACGGCCGTGGGTCAATGGACACGCCCGTGTGTATCAAGTCAGTATCTCTACATGGCTATCCGACACGGGCATGTCTCACCAGTGCTCAATAAGTCAATAACCTCGCACAGTTATAGGAAACGGCCGTGTCTCACCCGTGATCAATAAGTCAGTAACCTTGCACGGGTGGTTGGCATGGGCGTGGTCTCTTATCACAAGCCGTGTTGGAAAAATATTTTCTTTTTTATCGTACACGGCTATTGGCCCGCCCGTGGTTTATTCCCTGGCTTCCACACGGCCACGGGCACGCCCGTGTGCAAGGCCGTGTGGTCTTAATTCTGCACTTAATTAGATCTAATTAGTATGAAGTTAGATACTGAACAATTAAAAATATAATGATTAGGGAAGTTAGTGCTCGGGTTACCTCCCGAGAAGCGCTTGTTTAAAGTCTTAAGCTAGACTTTTCTTATTTTGGTTCTAAAAGGAGGTTCATGGAGCAGAAGCTCCTCTCTCATATCTCCAAAATCTGTACTATTATAAATTTTGAGTCGGTGACCATTTACCTTAAATGTGCCCTTTGTGGGGTGAGTTACCTCGATTGTGCCATATGGGAAAATCCTTTTGATCATGAATGGGCCTGACCATCTTGATTTCAGCTTCCTAGGAAATAATTTAAGCCTTGAGTTATATAGTAGGACCAAGTTTCCTACTTCGAATTGTTTCAACTTCTTTAGGTGAGAATTGTGGCGTCGCTTTGTTGCCTCTTTGTATAATTTCGCGTTCTCATAGGCCTCAGCTCTCTATTTAGCTAGCTCGTTCATCTGCATCATTCTTTTCTTTCCTGCAGTTCTGAGATCAAAATTTAAAAACTTTATGGCCTAAAAAGCTTTGTGTTCTAACTCGAATGGTAGATGATAGCTTTTCTCGTATGCTAGTTTGTATGGGGATGTCCCTAAAGGTGTTTTAAATGCTGTTCTATAAGCCCATAAAGCATCATCTACTTTTAATGCCCAATATTTTCTATTTGATTCAACCGTCTTTTCTAGGATGCACTTAAGTTCTCGGTTTGCTACTTCGACTTGCCCATTGGTTTGAGGGTGATATGGGGTAGCTGTCTTGTGATATATTCCATATTTCTTTAGAACTTTTTCAAATTGAGTATTACAGAAATGAGTACCCCTATCACTAATGATGGCTCTAGGTGTCCCAAATCGAGAAAATAATTTCTTGAGAAATGTAGCTACTACCCTAGCATCATTGGTAGGTAAGGCTTCTGCTTCTACCTATTTTGATATATAATCAAATGCCACTAGGATGTATTTATTTCCAAATGAACTAGGGAATGGTCCCATAAAATCAGTACCCCATACATCAAATAATTCACATGAAAATATATATGTTTGAGGTATTTCATCACGTTTAGAAATATTACCTGTTCTTTGGCTTTTTTCACATGAGGTGACATACCTGTTGGCATCTTTAAATAGAGTGGGCCAATAAAAACCTGATTCGAGTATTTTGTGTGCTGTCTTAATGCCACTGTAGTGGCCTCCTGAGGGTACTAAATGGCAATGTTCCAGGTTTTTGCTTGGTTCTGCCTTTGTAACGCATCTTCGAATTACCTGATCTGCACATATGTGGAAAAGAAAAGGATCTTCCAAAATAGTTTTTCACATCAGTAAAGAATCATTTCTTTTGGTGATGTGTTAGTCTTTTGGCAAGATGTTAGCTGCAAAATAATTTGCAATATTTGTAAACCATGGTACCTCAGACTGTGTTATAGAAAAAAGTTGTTCTCCGGGGAATGAATCGTTTATCTCATTTTTATCGAGCTCTCTGATATGTGGATTCTCAAGTCTTGAGAGGTGATCTGCCGCGAGATTCTCAGCTCCCTTCTTATCTTGTATTTCCAAGTCAAATTCCTGTAAGAGTAAAATCCATCGTATGAGTCTAGGTTTTGCATTAGGTTTGTTTAAGAGATAGCGAAGAGCTAAATGGTCGGTGTAAATGAAAACTTTAGACAATATTAGATACTATCTGAATTTGTCAAAAGCAAAAACTATAGCTAGCAATTCTTTCTCTGTGGTGGTATAATTTAATTGTGCGGGTGTTAATGTTCTGCTAGCGTAGTAAATTGGCTGAAAGTGCTTGTCTCTTCTTTGTCCCAAAACTGCTTCAACTGCAAAATCACTTGCATCACACATTAGTTCAAAGGGTAAGTTCCAATCAGGTGCAATTATAATCGGTGCATTTATTAATTTATCCTTAAGGATATTGAATGCATCTAAACATTCCTGATTGAAATTGAAAGGAACATATTTTTCTAGTAATTTTGTCAAAGACTTAGCTAATTTAGAAAAATATTTAATAAATCTTTTATAGAACCCTGCATGTCCTAAAAAGCTTCTAATAGCCTTAACTGAACTAGGGGGAGGTAATTTTTCTATGGTTTCAACCTTTGCTTTATCTAACTCAATCCCTTTACTAGAAATCTTATGTCCTAGTACAATCCCTTCTCTGACCATAAAGTGATATTTTTCCCAATTCAAAATAATGTTTGTTTCCTCACATCTCATTAGAACTCATTTTAAATTTTTAAGGCAAAGATGGAAAAAATTAGCAAATACCGAGAAATCATCCATAAATACCTCCATGATGTCTTCCATGAGTTCGTCAAAGATTGCCAACATGCAATGCTAAAAAGTAACAGGAGCGTTACATAATCCAAAGCATTCTACGATAAGCAAACGTACCGTATGGACATGTAAATGTCATCTTCTCTTGATCTTCAGGAGAAATGGGGATTTGGAAGTAGTCGGAGAGTCTATCCAAGAAATAGTAGTACATATGCCCATATAATCTTTCTAACATTTGATCTATGAAGGATAGAGGAAAGTGATCTTTTTTGGTGGCATCGTTGAGCTTTCTATAGTCTATATAGACTCTCCATCCTGTAATTGTTCTTGTAGGGATTAATTCATTCTTCTCATTGGGTATTACCATCATACCTTCTTTCTTTGGGACTACTTGCACAGGACTTACCCAATTGCTGTCAGAAATAGGATAAATTATTCCTGCATCTAAAAGTTTAATTACCTCAGCTTTGACCACTTCTTTCATGTTGGGGTTTAACCGTCTCTGGGATTGTACACATGGCTTGTATTCTTCTTCCATTAAAATTTTGTGGGTGCAGAATGAGGGGCTTATACCCTTGATGTTAGAAATTTTCCAAGCTATGACTTTTTTATGTTCTCTTAGTACTTCTATCAACTCCTCTTTTTCCTTGGGTTCTAGTTCTGAGGAGATGATTATCGATAATGTGGAATTGTCACCTAGGAATGCATATTCTAAATGTTTTGGTAACTGTTTCAATTCTAGACTGGGTAGCTCATCAATGGAGGATTTCTATTTTATACTGTCATTGTTTTCAATGCTTTCTTCCTTTTTTATTTGTCTGAACGACGATGTATTCAACTTCATCTCATTGTCTTCATCTTCTTCCCCTTCTTCTTGAGTCAGGAACAGTTCCCTTGTGTCGTCATGTATGAATTCCTATAATGAATTTTGAATGATATGATCGGAGTATCAATAAAATAACAGGAATCATCTTGCTCTATAAAATATCGCATGGCATCATAAATTTGAAAAATAATTTCTTCATCGCCTATCCTTAGTGCAAGTTTACCATCACCTACATTGATAATGATACTAGCGAGAAGGGCTTAAAAGGCGCCTAGAATTAAAGGAACATTAATGTCTTCTTCTATGTCTAACACAACAAAATCAACAGGGAAAATAAATTTATCAATATTCACCAAGACATCTTTGATAACTCCTCTAGGATATTTAATGGATCTATTTGCTAACTAAATACTCATCCTAGTGGGTTTTGGTTCCCCAAGATCTAGTTGTTTGAACATTTTGTAAGACATTAAATTAATACTGGCACCTAGATCAGCTAATGCTTTTTTAATACTTAAACTACCAATTAAACAAGGAACAATAAAACTCCCAGGTCTTTTAATTTGGTCGATAACTTGTTTTGGAGGATGGCTGAACATTCTTCATTAAGTTCCACTATCGATACTTCTTCAAGCTTTCTTTTATTTGTCAGGAGTTCCTTTAGGAAATTTTCATACTTCGGCATTTGTGAAATAGCTTCTACAAAAGGTAAGTTAGTATGTATTTGTTTAAAAAGTTCAAGAAACTTACTGTATTAGGCATCTAATTGTTCCTTTTTTAACTTTGCTAGATATGGGATTGGTGGTTTACTTTCTTTGCATACTGGATTTATATCCTCAACTTTCTCATCTCTTGCTTTGTTATCCTCTTGTGGGATTTGTTTCTTTGGTTCAACTAATTCCTTTCCACTTCTTAGTGTAACTGCTTTTACCTGTTCTGTTTCTTTAGAAAACATCTCTGCCCGTATTTCACAGATCATCTTAGTAAGTAGTCCAACCGACCTGCCGAACTTCTCAATTGATTCAATAAGTTTTTCAATTGATGCTTGTTGATCTTTAAGTGTTCTCTAATTATTTTGGAAACAGTTTTTTGTGTTTGCCATGTATTTTGTCAGCATCTCTTCGAAGGTTGGCTTCTTCTCTTGTGGATATAGCTGATTTTGGAAATTTGGAGGAGGTTGCTATTTTTGATTTCCTTGGCCTCCCCATGAAAAATTTGGGTGGTTCCTCCAACCTGGATTGTAAGTGTTACTATAAGGATTGTTATTGGATATGAAATTATTACCTATATAGTTTGTCTGTTCGGTTTCTGCGTCCGGTTGGTAGGGTGGGTACTCAGGATTTGCCACAGTTCCACTTGCGTTGCACTGCATGACTGGATGTACCTACGAAGAACACAAACTATACCAAGCTTTTTATTCATCATCTCTACTTGTGTTGATAGCATGGTCACTGCATCTAGGTTGTAAACTCCGGCTGATTTTGTCGGTTTTGTCCTTGTAACTTGCCATTGATAGTTATTTAGTGACATCTCTTCAATGAACTCATAAGCTACTTCAGGAGTTTTATTATTTAAAGTTCCACCGGTGGTTGAATCAATTAATTACTGTGTTGAGGGATTTACACCGTTGTAAAAAGTTTGGACTTGAAGCCACAAAGGTAATCCATGGTGTGGACATTTCCTCAAGAGATCCTTGTATCTCTCCCACGTATCGTATAATGTCTCTAAATCCATCTGCACAAAAGAGGAGATATAATTCTGTAATTTGGCCATTTTGGCCGGTGGGAAATATTTTAATAAAAATTTTTCAGTCATTTGTTCCCATGTAGTGATTGACCCTCATGGTAACGAGCCCAACCACTTTTTGGCTGTATTCCTTAATGAAAAGAGGAATAATAGAAGACGAATGGCATCATCAGAAATGCCATTTATTTTGAAAGTATCAAAGAACTCTAAAAAAATTAGCTATATGAGTGTTCGGGTCTTCGTCCTGCAAACCATCAAATTGAACAAATTGTTGAATCATTTGTATTGTGTTAGGCTTTAATTCAAAATTATTAGCGGCTATAGCAGGCTTAACAATACTAAATTCAACTCCTGTTAAATGAGGTTTAGCGTAATCATACATAGTGCGCGGAGCATTGTTTTCTTCCACATCTTGTGGTGGATTATTCTCGTCCATCCCTTTAGTAGGATCGGATCTGTCTTCTCGCTCTTCTTCCATGTAATTTAGGCTCGCCTAATTTCTTTACGATTTCTCCGAGCGATAGCTTCAATTTCCTTATCGTATACTAGTGGTCCTATTGGGTTCCTTCTAGTCATAAACTAGAGGTACTTTCTAGGAAAAAGGAAGAAATAAAATTAGCAAAAGCAATAAAATAAAATAAATTACGAAATAAATAAAATAAAAATAATGGCTAAAGTAATAAAAATAGAGCTTTCTTAATATTTTAGTTCCCCGGCAACGGCGCCTAAAACTTGATCGTGTGTCTATCGAGTTTTAAAATTAATAATGAATGTGATTGAACCTAGAAACTAACTCTAACAATGATTAAAGGCAAGTGTACCTATCGAATAATAATATAGCTTTGGCTAGACCGGATTATCGAACCCAAAGGAACTAAAAGTACTAATACTCACTTTCTTTTTATTATTTAGCCTTCAAAACAGAGTGAAGTTGTTTTAAACTAAATTGACGATGACTAAGCTAAGGACACAAAGATAAAAGAGAATGAATTTGGAAATAACTTGATGAAAAACTCAGTTGGTCACAATGATACCCTCAGGAAGAATCCACCTAGACTTCACTTGTTATCTAACCCTAAACCATATGATTTCTTTACTTAACTTGATCCGTAGGACTCCCTAACCTATATTAAACCCTCTCTCGAGGCGAATAACGTCTAACCCTAGGTTAATTAGTGGAATTCTCATTCTCTTATAACAACCCCCTAGAATAGCAGTAAATCGATCTGTGGATTCCCATATTAGGTTTCACCCTAATCTGGAAAAATCTCGTAACCCTATCTCTAGGCATTCGATCAACTCCGCTTAATTATGTTAGATCTACTCTTAGGCAGGGTCTATTCCTCCTCCACCTAAGCACATCAGATTTGGATTAAGCAATATAATTAAGAACAAACTAAGTAATTATCATATAATTTAGAAATAAAATAACAATATTCATCTACGTTTCATCCCCTTCAGGTATGTGAAGGGTTTAGTTCTTAACTTTAAAATAAAACATCTCAAGAGAAAAGATAAAACAAAACATAAGAAATCCCTAAAACCCATCAAGGAATTGAAGGAGAGATCCGCCGTCTTGAGTAGAATTCGCTTCTTGGATGGATCAACTGCTTTCTTGAGTAATTCCACGATTGACCTGCCTCGCTTTGGCTCTTTGTCCTAGCTCACCCCCTCCTTTCAGGATACACTTAGGGTATTTATATAGACTTTTAGAATGCTTTAAGTGTCCCAATTCAAGTATACTTCCTACTCGGTGTTTGAATACACTTTGGAATATGTTTCTTTGGCTCAAAGTATCCAAATTCGAGTGAAATTGATCTTTCCTGCAGTAGGGGCACGGTCATGGTACACGCCCGTGTAAATCATTTTCAAGCCGTGTCTCAATTCTGTCGATTGGGGCATGGCCATGTAAATCATGGCATGGCCGTGTCTTAGTTAATTTTCGAGGCACGGCTATGTGGCTTGAAGTCTAGGTCGTGTCGATTTCCTCACTAGCCCAAATTGGCCCGTTTTAAGCCCGTTTCTCGTTCTTTTCATCCTCGGGTGCTTTCCTGAGTATAAACATGCAAGGAAATGATTAAAAACACCTTTTAAATAAATCAAGGGCTAAATCATCCAAAAGTATACTAAATGTGGGCCTAGAATATGTTACTTTTACGGTTTATCAAGGTATTAATATAATTCAGGGATTTCTACGGATTAATTCAAGTGAATAAATCACATGAATCAAAAGTAATAGGTGAAGTCTAGGTGGATTCTTCCTTAGGTGTTTTCCATCTCATATAAGTTGTCCAAAGTATTTTCCCAAATTACTTTCTGTCGCGCTCATAGTTAGTTAAATTAGCTAGTTAAATTTTAGGTTAAAAATAAATCCCATTTAATTATTAGGCTAGATAATAAAATGATAGTTAATACTAGTACTCTTAGTCCTTGAGGATATGATATTCTAGACTCACCACAACTGTACTACTGTTCGATAGGTGCACTTGCATTTGTCGAAATAATAGTTGTTTCGAGCTCCATCAAGTTTTTGGCATCGTTGCTGGGGACTAAGATATTAGGAACACTTGATTTTTATTACTTTAGCTATTTTTATTTTTATTTACAATTTTTATTTATTTTAAATTTTTAACTTTACTAATTTTTCTTTGCTTTTGGCAGGTAATTTTAGTTTATGATTAGGAGGAACCCGTTAGGACCCTTGCTTTTTGATAGTGAAGTTGAACACACGGTTCACAGAAATCGTAGGGAAATAAGGTGAAGCTTACAATACCTAGAAGAAGAGCAAGGAGATGAAACCAATACTACCGAAGAGATGGCTGACAACAATCTGCTACCTCCTGTGGTAGCAGCAAACCCAGTGAATCAAAATCTTGCTCCTCGTACCATGTATGATTATGCTAAACCTAATGTAACAGGAACCGAATCTAGTATTGTTAGACCTGATATTGCTACAAATAATTTTGAACTGAAACCTAACACTATACAGATGATACAGCAGTTTGTTCAGTTTGATGGTTTGCAGGATGAGGACCCTAACAATCACTTAGCAAATTTTCTGGAATTTTGCGACACTTTCAAAATAAATGGCATTTCTGATGGTGCCTTTCGCCTTTGGTTGTTTCCATTTTCATTGAGGAACAAAGCTAAACAGTGGTTGAACTCGTTACCACGAGGATCAATCACTACGTGGGAACAAATGACGAAAAATTTCTACTTAAATATTTTTCGCCCGCTAAAACGGCTAAGTTGAGGAATGATATCTCTTTTTTTGTGCAGATGGATTTAGAAACACTATACGATGCATGGGAGAGATACAAGGATCTACTGAGAAGGTGCCCTCACCATGGGTTACCATTATGGCTACAGGTTTAAACCTTCTACAATGATATGAACCCCTCGACTAGGCAGTTGATCGATGCATCTGCCGGCGGTACACTAATCAATAAAACACCTGAGGCTGCTACGAATTCATTGAAGAGATGTCACTGAATAACTATCAGTGGCAAGTTATGAGGATGAAGCAAACAAAAGCAGCCAAAGTTTTTAACCTCGACGCGGTGACCATGCTATCAAACCAGGTAGAACTATTAAATAAAAAGATTGATGGTTTGTGTGGTTCGCAGGTACATTTAGTGATGCATTGTGATACAAATGGAGGAGGGATGAATAATACAGAATACCCACCTTATAATCCTGGCATGGAAAGCGAATAGATGAACTATATGGGCAACAATTTTAGATCTCAAAATAAACCTTATAGTAATACTTACAATCTAGGTTGGAGGAACCATCCAAACTTTTCATGGGGTGGCCAAGGAAATCAGAGACAACAACCCCTCTTAGGTTTTCAACAGCAACCCTACCCATAAGAGAAAAATTCGAACCTTAAAGAGATGCTGACAAAATTTATCACGGTGTCAAAACCCCTTTCTAAAACACCGAAAAACACTCAAAAATCAGCAAGCATCGATTCAAGGGATCGGGAACCAATTAGGGCAACTTGGTAAACTCATATTTAAACAACCACAAGGTAGCTTGTCAAGCAACACTGAAACTAACCCAAAGGAGCAACTTATTGCCATTACTGCTCACGATAGTGAATGGTCAAATGAGCCAAAAATGAGGCAAAAAAATGTGGTAGAGAAAGGTAAGGTTGAGGTAAGCCATAATCCACCAAAACCGATAATTACAGAATACCAATCTTGAATGTCGTACCCTAAAGCGATGAAGAAAGACAACACAAATGAATAATTTGGTAAGTTTCTTAAACTTTTAAAGGAATTACATATTAACATACAGTTTCTTGAAGCTCTTTCCAGATGCCAGATTCAAGGAAATTCCTAAAAGATCCAGGAATATGGAGCTAAACGAACAAATGGAGGTTAGACGAAGCATCACATGTGGAGCTAAACGCAATGTGCTCTGTAATTTTGCAAAATAAACTCCCACAAAAATTCCATGTTTAATTGGTAGTTTATCTATTAACGATGCTTTAGCTGATTTAGGGGCAATCATAAATGTTATGCCTTATAAAATGTTTAAACAGCTAGGTCTAGGGATACCCAAAGAAACTAGGAGGAGCATCCAATTAGCTAATAAAACTATTAGAGTTCCTAGGGGTATAATCAAGGATGTACTAGTAAAAATTGATAAATTCATATTCCCAGTAGACTTTGTTATTTTAGACATGGATGAGGACAACAATGTTCCTTTAATTTTAGGAAGACCCTTTCTAGCAACTGCTAAAGCTAGAATTGATGTTGGTACATGTGAACTCACACTTTGTACATGTGACAAAACGATCACTCTTCAGGCTCTTGACTCAGTTAGGACATCGAGTAATAAAGGTAAGAACATAAATCCTATTAGTGACCATTTGGTTTAACCTTCTTTTCAGGAAGCACCACAAAATTACACAACTGAGCCAGATCTTAGACCTCGTGCTAACAAAAAAATAACTCATAAGGAATGAAAGCTTCAGATCGATGAACTAGACAAGTGGAAAACACATTTTAAGGAGAAACTAGGAATATACGAAGCAAAACTGAGGCAACTCCATGACAAACTTAAAGATGGGACATACCAATTTCAGATCAAGGATCAGGTATTGTTGGATAAGAAGACCCTTGAATCGCCACTTTAGACCTTAATACAAACGAATAAATCTCTTTTAAGATACTTAATGTCCTCCCATATAGAACAATCGAGGTAACTAATCCTAAGTTTGACACTTTTAAGGTAAATACTACTCGACTCGAACTATATATTGATCATAGAACTGATAGCAGGGGTGAGGAGTTTCAACTCCTCAAACCACCATAATTATGCAAATGAAGGGTAGGTCTAGCTTAAGACTTTAAATGAGCGTGGGGATGTACCAGATCTTAGATCTCTATTTAAAACCCCCTCTTCTCACCTACTCCCCAATTTCCTCTTCTTTCATGCCCCTTGAAGCTTTCCCCTCTCATTTTCCTTCATTTTCCCTTCCCCTCACTCTTTATCTAGACCATCGTCACCATGTCGAAGAAGCAAAAGGATCCGAGCACAGTGTGCGAGATCGATCTACATAAGTTCATGTCGGCCGCTTCATTAAATCAACAGGACAAGGACCTTTGAGTCCATTTACTTTTACTTTCTATTTTCTCTTCTCTTTTATTTTCCTTCTCTTTATCTCTCTTGTGCTAAATCTATATTATTATATTTTGATTTTGTTTATTTAGGTTCTTCAGGCTACTTGGGAATCACCACAGCACGACCCTGGTAACCACCACCACCGACGCATGCTCTTCCAACTCGGCCCAAATTTCCCCCGTTTCTTTTCCTTTACTCCACCCAAACTTCAGGAAGTTTCACTTCTCTCCCTACCTTATGGTTTTCTTACTATATTGTGAATATCTATCTTTGTACATTGAAGGCAATGTACATCTTAAGTGTGGGGGGTGAATTTCAAAATTTCCTAACTTTTTGCATTATTCTTAAATCCTTGAATGACATCTTAAGTAATTTTCTCATGTTACTAATTAGAATGAAACTTCTGTGGTTTATGATTTTTATTGATATGTTTTGGATTAAGTCATAGTTGATTATGCATTAATAATTTAAACTTTAAGATATTAGAGAATCAGGCATGATAAGTCTATTTTCAGAATTAAAACTTGACTAGGTTGTTAACCTAAATTTTAATATTACTTTGAAATTTAAAATTTACAAGGTTGACATCAAAAACCATAATTTTTGTAAGACTTTGAACCTTTTAGAGCATATATTTTTCTTGCTCATGTTATTGATTATGAGTGTGTCAATATTGATTTGTTATTCTAGAACTTGCTTCGATTATACATGTCGAGACCACACTTGTGATTTCATGTACTGAAATGATAAAGGCACTTAGGATTTAACCCACTTACTCCATAAAATGCCTACCTCCATAATTAACCCCTAGTGAACCACTTTTTAGCCTAATCAACCGTTTCTTGATTTACCATTAATATTAACCCGAAACCCCGTTATTAACTTGTTTATCCCATTTTCTTGACTCCCCTTTTGTCAAGATTTGATTTGATCGGTTGCCTAATTACAGTAGTTGAATTCATCTTTTATTATGTGCTTAAAAAAATGTTAGAAAATTTATTCATCATTAGTTCTATGTTCTATTAGTTTAAATAGATAAATTCACATCTTTAGAAGAAGCTCGTGTTGTTGATGTAATTATTCATTATTAGTTCATTGTTTCTAGTTAGGTAATTTGTCATTTCAATCTCGATTCTAACATTCTAATTCAGCCTATATCCATATCTTTAACCCAAGCCCCATTACAACTCTTTAAAGACCTTTTGATTTGTGTATCATCTCATTTTATAGTGGTGGAGATTTGATTTTCATGCAAGCCTATGGGATTAACTTTTCATATTTTACGTATGAGTGCTTATCTTGTACCTTAAACACTTTGAGTGGTTTGAGTGAATCCTTAGTGAGGATGTCAATCCTTGTTAGTTTTGGATCAAAGATAATTATTTAGATAAGAGGAAACACCTATATTTTTCGTGCTACAAAAATATATGACTTTGATTGTTTGAATCTTTAGGACTCTTTGAGTTAAATTATCCATGTATACATTATCTATGAATTATGATGAGAAATTGTTGATGAGAATTATGAACTGAGGGAAGTTAGTTCTAATTATGAGTTCAAAATTTTGTTTGAGGATAAACAAAAGCTTAAGTGTGGGGGTATTTGATAAACCGTAATTTACACATTTTAACCACATGCTTGGCTTAATTTTGGATGAATATTCATTAGATTTGATGAATTCGGTGCTACTAATCTCTTAATTTCATGTTTTATACATAGGAAAGCTTAGGGAGTCGAAAAGAATGAGAAACGGGCCAAAAAGGGACAAAATTGGCCAACATCAGATCACACAGCCATGTGTGGCAAGCAGGATCAAACACGGCAAAGGAGTCCACCATGGGTGTGTCACACGAGCGTGTCTCTACTGAAACTAGGAAGAGTTTTATTCAGAATAGGATACTTGTGGGCCAAGTAAGGCATCTCAAAGCCTATATAAACACCCTAGGGGGTAGCCTAAAAGGAGAGTTTGACAGAATGTCGAATAGACACCGAGTAGAAGGAGAAAATACTCTAAGAAAGCAGTTAGGAACAGCTGAGGAGAAGGATTTCCATCAAGACTAAGGATCTCCCATCAAGTTTTTTAAGAATTTTTTGGGTTTTCTTATGTTTTTTGTTTTTCCTCTTTTATGATGTTTTCCTATTCTAGTATGAACTAAATCCCTTAGATACTTAAGGGGATGAAACCTATGACAGATCTTATTATTATTTGATTTATGAGATAGATACTTGTGCTTATTCTTAATTATGAGTTTTATTCTTGTTTTGATAGTTGAGGTTTTTGATTCAAGTTGAATGTGCTTATTCAGTGGAGCAAAAGTCCCTGTTTAAGAGTAGATCAACACAATTAAGCGAAGTTGATTGCAACCCTAGAAATAGGGCGACGAAAATCTGCCAGATTAGGTTAAACCTAATATTGGAATCCATAGATCGAATTAATGTGACAACTGAGTTTTAATTAAAAAGAGATTTCAATTAATTAACCTAGAGTCAGTTGTTAGTAGACTCGAAAGAGGTATTAATATAATTCAGGGATTTCTACAGATTAAGTTAAGTGAATAAATCACATGAATCAAAAGTAATAAGTGAAGTCTAGGTGGATTCTTCCTTCGGTGTCGTCCATCTCATATAAGTTGTCCAAAGTATTTTCCCAATTTAATCTCTGTCGCTCATAGTTAGTTAAATTTTAGATTAAAAATAAATTTCCCTTTAATTATTAGGCTAGATAATAAAAAGATAGTTAATACTAGTACTCTTGGTCCTTGAGGATATGATATTCCAGACTCACCACAGCTATACTACTATTCGATAGGTGTGCTTGCCTTTGCCAAAATATTAGTTGTTTCGAGCTCCATCATTTACTATACCAAAAGAATGATTGATAGTGTGATCCAAGCTCTGACGTTCTACGATCCCCAAGCTAGCTTGACGATACTACAAGGAAAGGGAAAAGAGAGGGGTAAGCATAAAGATTAGTAAGTTTGCACGAATTAAAGCAACAATATAAGTATTCATGATAAAATTCATTCATCTCAAAGAACAACAACAATACAAGATCTCAAATGCTTAGGCATACTTACTCATACTTAATCTTACCCATCATATATCACATTATAGTTTCTAAACTTGTATTTTACTCATGATACCTATATCACATCATCACATAGTTTAGCACTTATGCAAATCTTGAATTAAAAATTATATTACTAACATCTTTAACTTTAACGGAAACTCTTTGTCATACTTGCATAACTTAGCTCTTTTTCATCTTTACATACTTAGCTCTTTTGCCTATTGAACTACTCGAAACATTTCAGAGGATACACAATTTCATCATACATGTATCTCGATGCCAATGCCATATCCCAGATATGGTCTTACATGGTATCACCTCTTGATGCCGATGCCATATCCCAGATGTGGTCTTACACAGGATCTCTTAGCTCGATGTCGATGCCGTGTCCCAGAGATGGTCTTATACGAGATCCTCCTTTGGTGCTGAAGCCATGCCCCAGACATGGTCTTACACAGGACCTTCCTTATTCGATGCTGATGCCATGTCCCAGACATGGTTTTATACGAGATCTTCTTTATTCGATGCCGATGCCCTATCCTAGACATGGTCTTATACGGGATCTAAATACGGTGCCAATGCCATTTCCCAGACATGGTCTTACATGGGACCTACATTCAGTGTCGATGCCATGTCCCAGACATGGTCTTATACGAGACCTTCCTTATCTCATATGGTGACATAGGTATCCTCGATATTCTGAATCTTCAACCGGGACTTCAACTTAATACTTTCTCATTTCAACCTCATCAAAACATCAAAATTAACTTCATGGAATTTTTATACATTTCTCATAAAATAAAAAATTACAAGTATGATAACATTGTATAACTTTAATTTCATACAAACTTACATCGGTACTCAAAATGTGTGTAGATGTTCAATTTAGTCTAACACTTTGTTCTTGCCTCGATTTCGGTCCGGGCTTTGTGTTTCTTGATCTATAATCACAATTTCACTCATTTAATACCCAAATTTACTAAATTGACTCATAATTCATACTTTGGAAAAATTACAATTTTGCCCCTAAACTTTTACATAATTACACTTTTTCCCCTAGGCTCGTAAAATGATTTTTATCCAACTTTCTTGTATTTCAAGCCTAGCTGAATCATTTTATTATCTACAAAAACCTCTAATTTCCACTATTTCACTCATGTATGACTACTTTTTAACTTTTACAATTTGGTCCTTTTATGCATTTTTCATGAAAATCACTTAAAAAAGATGTTTATCATACATCAAACTCTCATATTCTTCTATAAAACATCAAAATACATGCATTTCATACATGAGTAAATTTTTTAACATAAACCCTAGCTCAAAATATATCTAAAAATAGCTAAATCGAGCTATAAGGATCTCTAAAATATGAAGAACATTAAAAACGGGGCTATGATGCACTTACTATCAAGCTTGGAAGTTGAAGAAACCCTAGCTATGTCTTGTGACTTTCAGGCAAGGGGGAAGAAGATGGACATGTTTTTGGCTTTAATTTCCCTTTTAATTCTTTTATTTCCCAAATCACAAAAATGCCTTTAATGATTCTTCTTTGAGATTTTTCCTTCACATGTCCATTTTTGTCCATCTAAACATTTAATAGTCAAATTGGTATATAAGGACCTCTAGTAATTTTGATAATTATATTTCATACTTAAATCTTCTAGAAACTCATATTTTCTAACTTTTTCAATTTAGTCCTAATGGACAATTTAATCACTAACTAATAAAATTTCTTCATGAATTTTTCACACAATCATACAAACACCTCATAAGCCTTATAAAAATCATAAAACACATATTTCTACTTCAAATTTGTGGTCTCGTAACCACTATTTTGAATAAACCCTAAATTGGGCTGTTACAACACAAGTTAGCACACTTGCACCTAACTCAAATGAATCAACCATAACATAAGTTATTTTTCATATGAAATACATCAATTAGTTCATGTATTCTTTCCATAAGATCATGCTTGATTCCATTTGAATACTTACCTTTCCAATTCCTTTTCTTACCCATTGAACCATCTAGAATTTCACTGGATACTCATGAAAACTCACACAAAGTGTGCCTTAACATATAACCATAGCCTTTACTTTACATCATTACTCATATGAGCTGTGAAATGGGTCTGCTCACACAAGTTGTGGGATTGAAATGTAAGTTACACGATGTTGCTCACATAAGCTATGGAGTATCCATAACAAATATAGGACCTCAGCCATCGGTAGGACATTCAAGACTAACACCTGAAACATGAAATCCCTAATGACATGTCATTTGTATCCTACGAATTCCTAAGGTTGAACCGGGACTCAATAACCATCATAGCATTGATTTGTTTATACATGGTTCAATTAACATGATAAATAAGATAACAACATACAATTTAAATAGCATTAATACGATAACCGTTCATATAAACTTACCTAGACAACTAGGGGCGTGAAGGTTTAATCGAGCTAATCCGATGCTTTTGCTTTGTCTCGATCTAGGTCCATACATGGTTTATCTTGATCTAAATAGACAATTTCAATCAATTTAATACTTCTAGTATTCAATTTAGTCCACACTTCATATTTATGTAGAATTACTATTTTGCCCCTAACATTTTAACTTTTTCACAGTTTAGTCCTTAAGCTTACAACTTAAAATCCAACCATTTTAATCTAAATCCATGTTAATCAAACATACAAGGGACCTTGAAACAACACATATTTATCATCATTTCATAATAAAACCCTAGATTTTATACATTTAATAAATTAGTCCCAAATTCCAAATTTCATCAAAAACCACTTTGTAAAACTTGTTTATTTTTCGACAAAGATTCATGATCTACCATTTAACATAAAAAAATCATTCAAAAACATTCATGGAAAGTCCCTTAATGATGTGAGATTGCCCAGGTTGATTGGAGTCATTCATGGGTTTGCTCGATCGTCGACGAAGAGTAACGGAGCTATCGAAAATGATTGAAAATAGGCTAAGGTTGCAGAAGCTTATCAAAGGGGGTTTTTAAAATTGGTTAAATTACGAATGTAGGTTCGGCTGATAGAAAAAATAAGGAAGGTGCTAATTTGGTATTTCGATTTAGCAAAGAAAGAATAGAGGATGGAAAAGTTCGGGATAAGTGGTAGATGTGGAAAGCGATCTTAAACGTTAGAAATGATTCAACACTAAAAAGTGTCACTCTTGTTTCTATATTGTTTAAGGTGGGTTTGCAGAATTGTAGATTGTTGAACGCCACACCAAAAATAGGTGATAAGTTCAGAGGAGCTCGAATGACACCACTGACTCGCTAGATAAGTCAAGTCAAGACTCACACGAAAATAGGAGAGGAGATAAACTCACTCGAGGACAAATGTTCATTCAAAAATTAGCAAAATGTTCTTTACAAAAGAAATCAACAAAGTATTTATAGCCTATGTACTAGCTAGCCGAATGGACAAAACAAAGTCTTAATAGTTAAGGAAAATTCAGCTGAATATGCTAGACCATTCTAGAATAAAAATCATTAATTTGCTAGAGCTAAATTCAGCTGAATGAGAGCTTATTGGATGGTTTCTAGAAGGAGCTAATCAGCTTGCATGAATGTGGCACTTGCATGGATGCTTTGCACAAATCTAGGTTCAGTCAATGGGTGTTTCTGACCCATTTAATTTGCAGTCTTTGGCTGAAACATTACCAGCATTAAATATTAACTTGAATAGCCATGAAGGTGTGAAAATGGAGCTTGAAGGATTTTTGAAGTGTGAACAAAGCCAGCCGAATGGTCCTTGGTATGGGTAGCTAGTGTGAACGTCATTAATGGCCTCTTGGGGAGAGAATCAGCCAAGCCTTGGGAAGTTAATGGCTGAACATTCCTTGGCCGAATGGTTGCCTTGGGGAGCCAAAAGTGACCAGCAATAAAGCTTAGTACCGGCCAAACATGCACCATCCAAGTACATTGCACCTACATGCATGAACCTTGTTAAATGCTCCTTACTAAATTCGGCTGCACCTATTAAAGATGAAAACACATATTAATTCTTACTAATTTTAGTTGAACACATTCAAATCATAATTTGTACATATTAATTAACACTTAGACAAATTAAATAAAAAACTATCTAGGACACATTGTGTAACACCCCAAACCCGGTCAATACGCCACGACCGAATCTGGTATGTCCCTGAGGAAAACATTTTGAAAAGAATCAAATTACAATTTAATTTTTGTGAAAAACTCTTTGAAAATTCTATATTTGTAGAAATCATGTGTATAATAAGTTTAAACTGATAATTTACTTTGTAATTTCATAAATAAAAACTTTAAAACTTAGTTGATAAATCATAGGTTAGAAAACATTTATATCATTTTAAGAAAACTCAATTATTACTTTGAAAATCATTTGTATTTTGAATGTAGAAACTTAATATTTGGAAATCATTAAAATTGTAGAAAACACTTAATCTATATTTTACTATCAAACGATTTATATTACCCGATGGTAAGATTTTAAAACCATTGCGTTTTTATTATTTTAGAAAACTTTGGGCTCAATTATTAAATTAACCAAATAATTTATAAGCCATATTTAAAACATATCCAAAGCATATAAATAATCCAAAAACATAATTAAAGAGGCCTTATTACAAACCCAAAATAAAATAAAACCAAATTAAAATAAATTAAAGTACCCCAAATCAAGTTCATGAAAATCAAATTTTATTGCATGGCCTCCTCGAGTTCATCCGGCTCCTCATCCGCGATCTCACGAATCACCGAAATGATAAGGAGAAGGTGAGTCACCAAGACTCAAAGCATAAATCCTTCCCCGATTAATGCAACATTCTTACACAATTTATAATCAAGCAACATATATAAATATATAATGCACCCAACCTAGCCATCCTTAACTCCTTTTCTACCCCGTGGTACCAAACCACCGGTGGTGCTAAACCACCGGTGACCCAAAGTCACGATATCCAATAATGTGATACCAAATCACCGGTGACCAAAGTCACGAATAATCAAGTTGTAGGGCCAACCCACGTGTGATACCAAATCATGGCGGCGATCCCATATCTCAAAAGTGGGGCCAACCCACGGTGGTGCTAGACCACGTGGGACGAGTCGCTATGAGGTGTCAAACCTCCGTGTCCCAAAGACACAAATGTGATACCAAATCACCGGAGGTGCCAAACCTCTAGTGTCCAAAGACACGGATATCAAATCCTTCCCCCTCCACTCATATTCCCAAACCAATGTATTAAGAGTATCAATCATGCCATCATACTTTGATATGATCATATAACATATTCAAATAATAGATCATGATATCAATCAACATATATTAACATCATATTGAAACGGACTTACCCGAGTCCTTGTTCACACCATCAAGGTATCATATCAAGATCTCATAGTTTTGCACTTTAGTAACATGATTAGTTTATTAATATATATATATATTAACCGAGTTATAAAGTGTGTAAGGTACACACCTGACACTAACACAAGTACTAAAATCCAAAGATCCTATCTACCGCACTAGATCACCTTGTCCTACAATCAGCCAAACCACAACCATAAGTAATACCATTCGGCCAACATCACACCTTAATCCCAAAAGCCTATGGCTTTTCAACCATCAAAAGAGATGAAGAACCGACAAGAGTCCTTACCACTTGACTTACCAACTTTTGATTGCTAGACAGATAGGGCTTAAATCAAATGCTTCTAAAGTCCCAAAGAGCCTATAAGAATGATCGGTTCCTAATAATAGTTAGAATCTTGCAAACAATGCCTAAAAGTTCGGCCTTAGTCCATAAGAAAACGGCATAGAAAAGAGAAAAGAAATAATAGGAAATTCGACCATGAACACTTACCTATATTCCAAAACCGATTGAAGAAAACCAAATGAAATCCTACTCTTGATGATATTCGGCCAAGACAATTCAAAAAGGATATGAGAAGTTTCGGCTATGGTTTTTGAATGAAGAAACAATTGATATTTGGCTCAAAAGAGATGAAGAATTAGTATGGCAAAGAAAAATGAAAAGGGAAGAAAGATGATTCGGTTTTAGCAACCAATGAAAGAAAAATCAAGAAGAATGGGGAAGAAAGAGATTCGGACAAGAAGAAAGTAAAAGAAATGTTGCAAGTGTTAACAAGTATGATAAGAAAAGAAAAGGAAAATGAGAACAAAAGAGGTTCTTTTTGGTTAGAAAGAATTAAAAGATAGGAGGAAGTTCCAAATAAGTTTCGCCAAATGCCCGAGAGGAAAAATCAACAACACCTAAGGGCATTCTTGCTATGGTTCACTATGGTGCACAAGAGAGAAAATTGGTAAGGTTCAAAGGGTTTCGATTTTGACACAAAGCAAAGGTTGAAAGCCTACCAAGCTAGCTGAAAATGACTATTAACCAAAGAGAAATTCGGCACTAACTAGCTACCATCAAAACCAAAATTTGGTCACTCCCCCAAAGACCCCAAAACCGTCCAAATACATGGACTTCTAAGTCAAATCTTTCCACACAATTCTTTCCATATCAAGACACCCTACATCATGCCTTATGTTCTCCCATTAGCCTTAAAACCATTGATTTCTTTCCCAAACATCAAGCTTATCTTAAACTAATATTCAACTTACCATAAAATTTAAAGTCCAACCTATCATAATTAAAGCTTGACCGACACTTAATGCTAGGATACATAAAAATAAAATCTTCAAAATGCTCTCCAAGCAACTCGAACCACTTCCCTCAAGCAACTCTTCCTGCGTCCTAACCATCTTGCTACTAGCTCCTCATATGCTAAATTTAACACTTAAATTAACTTAAGTGTCAAGTTCACCTTATCCACTTCACTAAATTTTTAATACTAACAATTATTCTAGCTTCATTAATAAAAACAAGCCTTCACCATACTATGCTAAACACACAAAAATTTATACCCAAGCCAACACAAATAATAAGAAAATAATCTAACTTTTAGGATGTTACACATTGATAATCGGCTAAGACTGGGACACCATTAAAACATGTAATAACTCAAGACAAATTAAATAAATGTAAGACACCATAAATTTGGCTATAATAAAAATACTTATGACATATTTATAAGCTGTATTAAAAATACTAAATGAAATATTTAATTTATTCAAATATTAAATAATGGACTAAAATAATTAAATGAGCTCAATGAGCTGAAATAAGCTCATGTGAGCTGAACCGAGCTGAATTGAGCTTGCACCAAAGTGCACGGCATGCTTAATGATTGGGCCTGAGCTAGTCTTTGGTCTTTGAGCTGAATTTTATTCCATAATTGACTCATTAGAGTTGCCATAGACTCGTGCATTTTCTTAGTCTGAGCTCGAGTCAGAGGGCCTTTGGAAGCTCAAGAGAATTGTAGTTCAAATCTTGGTTCCCCTGATATGCTTACATCATCCCCCTTCTTCAAATTGACTTGTCCTCAAATCAAGTTGCTCGTTCACTTTGAAACTTGCATTCTCTTTTGACTTACTTAAGACAGGTGGGGCGAATGATCTTACTAAAATCTTGAATTGGGCATGGTCCAAAAAAATCAGTTTGTCATAACAACTCACAAAACAAACACTCCGATCAAAATTAAGGACATGGAAGAATCTTGGAAAAGGTTGTTCAACTATGGATTTTTCAACAAACGCATTAACATCACAATTTCCAAAGACAAAAGTCTTAATGTCATCATTCAAAACAAACAAATGTTCACCAATCTAAAATGGACAATATCTTCAACAAAGTATTTTACCTTTCCAAAATTTAGATCGTGAACAAAGTCATCAAATTGAACCCAATTGAGTTGTTTAGGAATTTGAAAAAGCTCACCTTGCTTACCATTCAAGTTGAAAAGATGAGGATCGATTTTACCTTGTTTATTTAACACATACTTCCTTTCCTCGACAAGGTAACGTAATTGAAGCTCCTTGGTCGGCTTAACCTGAAAAAAAGAAGAATCATAGAAACATCGGTTAATTAAAATACTTCTCTTTTTCTCACTCAATTTTCTTTCACTTTCTTTTTCATCTTTGTTTTTCTCACTACTCTTTTCTTTTTCTTTTTCTTTTTCTTTTCTTTTTTCTTCACTCTTATTTTCTTCAACTCTCGAATTATTTCCACTCGATTTTCCCTCTTTTCTTTCTTTTGAATCTTTAATCTTTTCTTTCGAACTCTCCATGGATTGTCTCAAGCATTGTTGATCTTCCATCAATTGTTGCAAAGACAAAGGTGCCAAAATGACATGTTTTCCTTGGTGCTTGAACAAATATTGGTTGGTGAATCCGTCATGCTTAACTCATCGGTCAAACTGCCATGGTCTCCCAAGTAGTAAGTGGCCCGCATGCATGGGCACCACATCGCAAAGGACTTCGTCTTGATATTTTTTTATGGTAAATGGAATCAATACTTGTTTCATCACTTTTAGTTCAACGCCCTCATTAAGCCATTACAGCTTGTATGACCTTGGGTGTTTAGTTGTCGGCAAGGATAATTTCTTGACCATAAGTGTGCTCGCGACATTTGTGCAACTCCCACCATCAATTACAAAGCTACAAACTTTTCCTAAAACAAGACAACGAGTATGAAACAAATTTTCTCGTTGAGGCTCACTTACAGAATTTTACGTGTTAAGGCTTCGTTTAACAACGAGCATCTCACCTTCGATAGCAAACTCTACTTCTTCCTCATTTTCGAATGAATTTTCAACATCATCTTCGTTCGTGTCTATTTCCTCCTCTGATTTAATTTTGCCGTTAAGAAGTACGATCATTGTGTTGCGGTTCGAGCATTGACTCACTATGTGCCTTCAATTTAACACCCAAACTCGTCCAATACGTTACGACCAAATTTGGTATGTTACAGGGAAAGGAAATTTTGGAAAAACTAACTAAATATCGTAATTTGGAAAAACTTGGCATTTCGTTATTTTATTAGAGAAAATTTAAAGTAGAGTAGTTGTTTAATTTGAACTGAATTACAAAGTCAGGTTTATTTGTTGAAAGTCAAATTTAAGGATTTTTATAAAACTTGTCAGTTGAAAATGATGTTGCAATTTTAAGTATAATCTCTAAATCAATTTGTTGCTTTTTATCCATCTTTTGTTAACCATTTAAAAAATTATTTGTGTAACATCCTGAATTAAGGGGCCTATGCGTTTAATGTGTGGTTATGTGTAATGTGTTAATTAGAGTGTTAGGGGTCCAGTTTGGGCTCAGGATAGGGTTGAGGTCTTGGTTAAATTTTCTGTTTGGACACTATAGGGTTTAAAAGATGGTCTGTCATTTAAATTACAAAATGGGCTTGTGGCCCAATAGCAATGGACGCTGGAAAGGAACTATAAGGTGGCATCATTAGCAGGTGAAGAGCCCAAGTTATAGCCTCTTGGAGCCCATGTATTTGGTCCATTTTCAGCACTTAAAGGAGGAGCAAGTGGGATGGCAATAAAGCTTAAAATTAGGAGGGATTAAATGACTTGGATAATGTGGATAATGTGCTGATAAAGGAAGGAAGAGGTGGTGTTATTTAGGCCTCTTTTGGAGGTGTGAATGGATAAAGATAAGGGAGAAATAATAGGGGTTATCTGCTGAACAGCCAGTGGTGGTCAAATTTCCATCTCTTAGAGGGGGGAAAAAATCGGTTTCAATATGCCAGAGCGGTGCCAAAATTTTCCTCATTAATTGATTAGTTTTTAGTTCGAGGAAGGTGCATTTTTGGGTTTTAGGTAGTAGGTGCCGAAATTCTGTGTTTAGGTAGGGAGAATATCTTTTTATTTTTAGTAATAGGGTTTTATTTCCCATTCTCTTCTCTCATTATTTAGAAGCTGAAACCCCTAATCTTATTCTCTCATCTCCACTTTTATGCAAAAGTCAATTCCATTGCTTTCTCTGCTTTCATCTCCATAGCCGAATACCCTTGTCTATTCTTTTCTCTTTGTCGATTTCTTTATCAAAGCCGAATCTTGATAGATCTCTTGAGATCATCTTTTTCTTTCTGATTTTCTCAAAAGCTAAAATTCCCTAGGAGTTGTTGAATTCTCTGTGTTAAGGTAAGTGCCGATTTTTTCTATTCTTTTTTTTCTTCTCTTCCGATTTTTGAGACCATAGCTAAATGGCTAGTTGGTTGTTAGGCCATATTTAGTTTGACGTTTTCACTGATCTCGTGTTCTTTTTTGGTGGTATTTGAGATTTGAAAGAGATCTAATCGCCTAGGTTTCTAAGCCAGAAATCATTAGCCTTCGAACCACATTACTTTTTGGGATCTCAATGTAAGGGTTTCAATTCCTCCTAAGTGTTCAATAGGTTTCTTTTCCTTATTGTGCCTTAACCTAATGCCTCGTTAAGCAATCTTTATAGTATCCTCTGACTAAGGTCATTAATGGACTCGAATGTCAGCAAATCGAAGGAAGGGGTTGAATCTATAGTCCCAACCCCAAAGTTTAAGAAACACACGATGTCAACAGTACGAGATTTGCCATCGGGTTGTGGACCAGCTTTAGACCAAAACCTTGGACAGTTAGCCGTCATATCGATTTTTGATAGTGTCGACATAAAAAGTACTGTCCTATCAGTAATCAGGTGTGTAAATCTCTATCACACTAGTTAATCTGTATTATATGTATGTTATGGGCTAAAAGCCAAAAAATGAGGCTGTATGAACAGTCGTATTACCCAGAAAGGGTAGGCAAGGTATGTAATCATAGAAACTTCTCTATGTGTATCGGAGTATGTGAAAGTCTGTGATCTGTTTAGGTAGTTTAATGTTCTGATTCTTGCATGTATGTATGCATGGGATGGGATTGATATGATGAAGGGGAGCATGTCGCATAGCAATCGGTGGCTTTCCCACATAGGTCACATAGTGATTGGTCTTTATGACAGGCAGCACAACTGTCGATATATTATTAAGGTCGTATAGCAATCGGTGGCTTTGCCACATAGGTCACTTAGTGATTGGTCTTTATGACAGGCAGCACAACTGTTCATATTGTGTGTAGCGGATGGAGGGTTGATTGTAGAAATCCCCACGGTGTGATGGTTTGTACGGGGGTGTGTAGAGGATGGACTCTTAGGTTTGGGATGGGCCATATTGCATGTAAATATATTATGTTTCCATTGTGTATGACCCAAGGCCCATAATATGTTTGTGGGCCTAAGGCTTTTATGTGTTTTCAGGATTTGCACACTGAGTCTTGGTGACTCACCCTTTTATTTTTCCCAACTTTTTAGATGAAGCGTAGATCATGGACATAGGAGCCGAGGCGGACTCGAAGGGCCATCAAGTTTTTTATTTTCATAGACTGTTTTTGTTTTTTCTTTGAGTTTTAATTTTGGGAATTATTTTTGTAATAAGGCCTCCATAACTTAGGTTATCGATCTATATTTTTTTATGTTACAATTTATAAGCTTATGTTTTCAAAGTCTTAATTATAAGTCAAATGAAAATGGGCTTTTCAAGCACATTCAACGTGAATGTTAAGGTTCCTTTTAAAAATGTCATAATTAATGATTAGTCGGTTAAAATAAACTGAGATTTTCAAGACCCCTTTAAAGCAAAGTTTTCAACATTCAACTCGTAGCATACCAGATTCGATCATAACGTATGGGTCGGGTTTGGGGTGTTACATTTTGGTATCACAGCCCAGTTCAAAACTAGGGCTGTAAAATGGGTCCAGTGGTGATCTATAAAAGTGATGTAAGTTTGGGAAAAATTCGGTTGAGATATGGCCTTCGAGTCTACCGGTAGCCGATCCACGCAGGTAAGTATTCTAAACTCATTATGTGTTATGCATGTTGGGCTTGATGGGCTCTCTAGGGACGTAGGCTAGTATGCTAGAGTTTATGGACTTTAGGTTTAGTATAAACAATTCTTCAAATCTCATAAGACTTAATTTCTAATTAAACATGTCTGTGAACAAGTCACAGGGTTAGGGTGTGGGAACAGGCATACGCATGTCTAGGATTGGATCCAAGGAGAGCTTGGTATTTAAGCGGCCCTAGCGGCTCACCTCCTCTTCGCTGGAATCCTACCTGGTGCGTAGTGTTTGTTCACTCTAACCGAGAGGGCTTGTTGACGGGCTAAAATTTATAACTAAAACTCGAAAGGGACCAGCCACCCTATTTTTGTAAAATTACTTATATCCCTAGTTTTGTAAAATTTTTGAAATACCCTAGATTTGTAGAAATTACCAAAATTTGTAAAAAATTATCGAAATACCCCCAGATTGAAAAATTACCAAAATACCCCTATTTTGTAAAATCACCAAGATACCCTATTTTGGAAAATTACAAAAATACCACTGTAGGATAAAATTACGAAAATACCCCTAGGTAGTGCAATGACGAAAATACCCCTATGTGACGAAGGTGAGTTCATGGATGTTACTTGTGTGCTTGATGCATTTATATGGTGCTTTGTTTGGAATGTAAATGGATGGTTGAATGTATGTGGATTCTAGAGCAAGGAAATACAGACCTGAAACTAAACTTTGTAGATAGAGTTTGAATTCAAAAGAACTACTGCTAAAACTATTTTTCATAAGATTGTTAAATATTAATTAGTGGAAGAAATTAATAATTCATAAAATTCCTAATCAGATAAATGCAAATCGGTAGAATGAGCACTAGAGGACGTGGTATGCATGGCCAAGATAGAGGTAGGATTGCTGTATCGAAATCGATAGGGTCTGGTCATGAGTCGGGGAATGAGGTACCAGTGCCACCATTATGGAGGTAAAATTTTAGGATTAGACGGTCGGAGATGATACGGTATCTCAGGCGATGTTGAGGGTGTTAAAGAGGGTTGCTGGGGCAGGCATGGGCACAAGAGCCCGAAAATCTGTCGGGCGACTTAGAGCTAATGGGGCAGAAGTGTTTAGGAGAATTTTTGGGATAGCCTCGAGTACAGCTGAGTATTGGTTGGAGGCGGTCGAACGCATAATAGATGATCTGGATTTCATGAAAGAAGAGAAGCTAAAAAGAGTAGTGTCCCTTTTTCGGGACGAAGCTTATCAATGGTGGCCTATAGTTAAGGATGGTACAGTGGCTGACCGTATCACTTGGGATTACTTCAGAACGACATTCCAGAGTAAGTACATTGGAATGAGTTATATGAATGCGCAGCGTAGAGCATTCCTGAATCTGGTTCAGGGAAGTAGGTTGGTGGCGGCGTATGAAGTGGAATTCTTACGCTTGAGCCATAATGCTCGAGGGATAGTGGCTGTAGAACATGAACGGTGTGTTTGATTTAAAGATGGCATGAAGGATGATTTACGTGTTTTGATAGCTCCACAGTGGGAGTGGGAATTTGCTGTACTTGTAGAGAAGGCTAAGATAGCTGAGGAGGTAAAGCGAACAGAAAAGCTGAATCAGGATAAAAATGGAAGTGGAAGTAGGAGGAATTTTGGATCGTCAGGAGTAGCTGGGCGTACTCAGAAAAGACCTAGGTCGGATGGGCGAATCGGGTAGAGAGACTCACGCTAACTGCATACGGAGGTGTGTTCACTGTGGTAAATTCCATGTAGGTGAGTGTTGGGCGACGGTGGAAAGTGCTTTAGGTATGGATCTTTAGACCATCCGATTAGGGACCGCCCACGACCACGAGCGATGTAGGACCCAGTAGGGCGAAATGCTCACCAGTGAGGAGGTCAACAATCGCAGAGGGTCGTGGTCTAGCTAGAGGTGGTAATGATTTGATCGAGGCCGTGGGCGCCAAGCCGAGGGCGTGAAACTCTTGAGGTGAGACAAATGGGTTAGTTTATGCTGCCAGACGTCGAGAGGAGGTTGACGCACTGGATGTTATAACCGGTACATTTTTAATGTTTTGTTTGCCTTACATTGCATTGATTGACATTGGGTCGACACATTCATATGTTGCTAGTAGTGTGTCTAGAACTTTAAGTTTAGATTTCAAGATTACCCCTAGGGCGATGACTGTAATTAGCCCATTAGGACAATCTGTGGTAGTAGATAAACTCTATCGGGAGGTACCCTTAAAAGTTCAGAGAATAGTTTTCCAGACGGATCTGATGGAATTACCGTTCGAGGAGTTCGACTTAATATTAGGCATGGACTGGCTGGTGAAGTACCAAGCTAATTTAGATTGTGCATCCAAGCGTATGGTGTTAAGAATCCCCGAGGTGGTGAAGTGTTGGTGATAGGAGAAAGGGGGAATTATCTGTCGAATGTAGTGACTGCCCTAAGAGCAGAAAGAATGGTGAGAAAAGGATGCAAGGCGATATTAATGTTTGTTCGGGCTCTGAAAGCCAATGACCTAACTATTGAGGACATTAGGACGGTGAAGGAATTTCTTGATGTTTTCTCAGAAGAGCTTTCGGGATTACCCCCGAATCGTGAAGTGGAGTTTGGTATCGATCTTCTTCTGAGAACAGCACAAGTGTCTATCGCTCCATATAGGATGGTGCCAAAGGAGTTGGTGAGTTAAAAGCACAAATACAAGAGTTGTTAGGTAAAGGATTTATTCGACCAAGTGTATTGCCTTGGGGAGTGCCATTGTTATTTGTTAAAAAGAAGGATGGATCAATGCGTATGTGCACTGACTACCGTCAGCTGAACAAGTTGGCTATCAAGAACAAGTATCCATTGCCAAGGATTGATGACTTGTTCGATCAACTGAAAGGGGCGTCAGTGTTCTCAAAGATAGATTTGAGATCATGATACCATTAGCTTAAGGTCAAAGAATTGGATATACATAAGACAACTTTCAAGACCCGTTATGGCCATTACAAATTTTTGGTAATGCCATTTGGGTTGACTAACGCACCAGCGGCGTTTATGGATTTGATGAACCGAGTGTTCCAACCATACTTGGATTAGTTTGTCGTGGTATTTATAGATGATATCTTGGTTTAATCAAGATCGGAAGAGGACCATGATTCACATCTGCGAGTGGTTTTGCAGATTCTAAGGGAGAAGCAGTTGTATGCCAAATTCAGTAAGTGCAAATTTTGGCTAAGTGAAGTTACTTTTCTAGGCCACGTTGTGTCGGCATAGGGGATTAGGGTTGACCCTCAAAAAATTGAAGCGGTGTTGGATTGGAAGCCGCTTAGGTCTGTGGCAAAAATTCAGAGTTTTCTTGGTCTGGCCGGGTACTATCGAGGGTTTGTTGAAGGATTTTCTTCAATCGCGGCACCGTTGACTAAGTTATTACGAAAAGGAGTTCCATTTATTTGGTCTAGTAAGCAGTAAGAGAGTTTCAAGAAGTTGAAAAGGATTTTGACGGAGGCTCCAGTATTGATTCAACCGGAGGCTGGGAAGGAATTCTTGATTTACTGTAATGTATCACACACGGGACTAGGATGCGTGTTGATGCAAGATGGAAAGGTTGTTGTGTATGCATCTCGGCAGTTAAGACCGCACGAAGTAAATTATCCCACCCATGATTTGGAGTTGGCGGCGGTGGTTTTTGCTTTAAAGATTTGGAGACATTATCTGTACGGAGAGAAATCTATTATTTATACAGATCATAAAAGCCTAAAATACCTTTTAACCCAGAAGGAGTTGAATTTAAGGCAGAGGAGGTGGATCGAGTACCATCCGAGTAAAGCTAATGTGGTGGCGGATTTCTTAAGTCGTAAAGTAATCTCTGACTTGAGGGCAATGTTTGCTCACCTTAGTTTGTATGATGATGGAAGCTTATTGGTTGAACTTCAAGTGAGACCCTCTTGGGTTAGTCAGGTTAATGAGAAGCAGCAGACCGATGAGTTGTTAAAGGAGAAGTTTCATGTAGGATCAAGTGATGGATCGACGGACTTCAGTATGAATGAGAAAGGACTGTTATGTTTTCAAGGGAGAGTTTGCATGCTAAAAGATCTAGAACTGACGCATAAGATTTTACAAGAAGCGCATGGAAGTTCATACGCTATGCACCCCAGAGGGAGTAAGATGTATCGAGAATTGCGGGATCAGTTCTGGTGGCCAGGCTTGAAGCGAGAGGTAACTGAATTGGTGAGTAAGTGTTTGACCTGTCAGCAGGTAAAAGCAGAACATCAGTTACCATTAGGGTTACTGCAGCCAGTGAAGATTCCCCAATGGAAGTGGGAAAGGATCACAATGGACTTTGTTAGTGGGCTACCTCTCATGCCTACTAAGAAAGATTCAGTCTGGGTGATTGTTGATTGCTTGACGAAATCTGCTCATTTCATACCACTACGGGTCGATTGCTCTCTACAGAAGCTGGCTAAGTTATATATAGCGGAGGTAGTGAGGTTGCATGGGGTACCAGTATCAATCATATCGGACAGGGACCCGAGGTTTACGTCACAATTCTAGAAGGCTTTGCATCAAGCGTTGGGTACGAAGTTGGATTTCAGTACAGCGTTTCATCCTCAAACAGATGGACAGTCTGAGCGGATAATTCAGATCTTGGAAGACATGTTAAGGGGATGTGTCATTGATTTCAGAGGTAGTTGGGAATAGTTTTTACCATTGGAAGAGTTTGCTTACAACAACAGTTACCAGTCTAGTATTCAGATGGTGCCCTATGAAGCATTGTACGGGCGAAGTGTCATACTCCTACCTGTTGGATGGAATTAGGGGAACGTTGGATTTTGGGTCCAGAGTTGGTTACCGAGACAGAAAAAAAGGTTGAGTTAATTCGAGCTTGACTAAAAGAAGCGTCGACCGACAGAAGTCCTATGCAAACTTGAAGCGTAAGGACATAGAGTTTGCAGTGGGTGACAAGGTGTTCTTGAAGGTGTCGCCATGGAAGAAAGTGCTAAGGTTTGGATGGAAGGGTAAGTTAAGTCCCAAATTCATTGGACCATACCGGGTGTTGAAACGAGTCAGACCAGTAGCCTATTAGCTAGAGCTACCTTCTGAGCTAAGCTAGATTCATAATGTATTCCACATTTCTATGTTGAGACGATATCGTTCAGATCCATCTCATGTGGTGCCTGTGGAGGAAATCGAGGAAAGACCTGGCCTATCCTTTAAAGAGGAACCAGTGGAATTCTTGGATCGTGATGTCAAAGTGTTGCGAAGGAAGACAGTTTCGTTGGTTAAAGTTCTATGGCGGAATCACAGTTCTGAGGAGGCTACATGGGAACTAGAGAGACCATGATGCAGTAGTAGCCACATCTATTCTGATTAGGTAATTTCGAGGCCGAAATTTCATTAAGGGGGTAGAACTGTAACATCCTGAATTAAGGGGCCTATGCGTTTAATGTGTGGTTATGTGTAATGTGTTAATTAGAGTGTTAGGGGTCCAATTTGGGCTCAGGAGAAGGTCGAGGTCTTGGTTAAATTTTCTGTTTGGAGACTATAGGGTTTAAAAGATGGTATCTGCGGTTTAAATTACAAAATGGGCTTGTGGCCCAGTAGCAAGGGGTGCTGCAAAGGAACTATAAGGTGGCATCATTAGTAGGTGAAGAGGCCCAAGTTATGGCCGCTTGGAGCCTATGTATTTGGGCCATTTTTGGCACTTAAAGGAGGAGCAAGTGGGACGAAAATAAGGCTTAAAATTAGGAGGGATTAAATGCCTTGGATTATGTGGATAATGTGCTGATAAAGGAAGGAAGAGGTGGTGTTATTTAGGCCTCTTTTGGAGGTGTGAATGGATAAAGATAAGGGAGAAATAATAGCGATTATCTGCTGAACAGCTAGTGGTGGCAGAATTTCCATCTCTTGGAGGGGGAAGAAATCGGTTTCAATATGCTAGAGGGGTGCCAAAATTTTCCTCATTAATTGATTAGTTTTTAGTTCGAGAAAGGGGCATTTTCGGGTTTTAGGTAGTAAGTGCCGAAATTCTATTTTAGGTGGGGGGAATAACTTTTTATTTTCGGCAATAGGGTTTTATTTCCCATTCTCTTCTCTCATTATTCATAAGCCGAAACCCCTAATCTTATTCTCTCATCTCTACTTTCATGCAAAAGCCAAAATTCCATTATTTTCTCTACTTTCATCTCCATAGCCAAATACCCTTGTCTATTCTTTTCTCTTTGCCGATATCTTCATCAAAGTCTAATCTTTATAGATCTCTTGAGATCATCTTTTCTTTCTGATCTTCTCAAAAGCTGAAATTCCCTAAGAGTTACCGAATTCTCTATGTTAAGGTATGTGCCGATTTCTTCTATTCTTTTTTTTCTTCTCTTTCGATTTTTGAGACCATAGCCGAATGGCTAGTTGGTTGTCAGGTCATCTTTAGTTTGACGTTTTCACTGATCACGTGTTCTTTTTGGGTGACATTCTGGGATTTGAAGGAGATCTAATCGCCTAGGTTTTTAAGCTAGAAATCATTAGCCTTCGAACCACATTACTTTTTCGGGATCTCAAGGTAAGGGTTTCAATTCTCCTAAGTGATCAATAGGTTTCTTTTCCTTATTGTGCCTTAACCTAATGCCTCGTTAAGCAATCATTATAGTATCCTCTGACTAAGGTCATTCATGGACTCAAATGTCAGCAAATCGAAGGAAGGAGTTGGATCTGTAGTCCCAGCCCCAAAGTTCAAGAAACACGCGATTTCAGTAATACAGGATTGGCCACTGGGTTGTGGACCAGCTTCAGAACAAAACCTTAGACAGTTAGCCATCTTATCGATTTCTGATAGTGTCGACATAGAAAGTATTATCCTATCGGTAATCAGGTGTGTAGATCTCTATCACACTAGTCAATCTGTATTATATGTATGTTATAGGCTAAAAGCCAAAAAATGAGGCTGTATGAACAGTCGTATTACCCATAAAGGGTAGACAAGGGATGCTAGGTACATAATCATAGAAACTTCTCTATGTGTATCGGAGTATGTGAAAGTCAGTGATTTGTTTAGGTAGTTTAATGTTCTGATTCTTGCATGTATGTATGCATGGGATGGGATTGATATGATGAAGGGGAGTAGGTCGCATAACAATCGGTGGCTTTGTCACATAGGTCACATAGTGATCGGTCTTTATGACAGGCAGCACAACTGTCGATATATTATTAAGGTCGCATAGCGATTGGTGGCTTTCCACATAGGTCACATAGTGATCGGTCTTTATGACAAGCAGCACAGTTGTTCATATGGTGTGTAGTAGATGGAGGGTTGATTGTAGAAATCCCCACGGTGTGATGGTTGGTACGGGGGTGTGTAGAGGATGGACTCTTAGGTTTGGGATGGGCCATATTGCATGTAAATATATTTTGTTGCCATTGTGTATGGCCCAAGGCCCATAATGTGTTTGTGGGCCCAAGGCTTTTATGTGTTTTCGGGATTTGCACACTGAGTCTTGGTGACTTACCCTTTTTATTTTTCCCAACTTTTTCAGATGAGCAGTAGATCGTGGACATGGGAGCCGAGGCAGACTCGAAGGGCCATCAAGTCTTTTATTTTTATAGACTATTTTCGATTTTTCATTGAGTTTTAATTTTGGGAATTATTTTTGTAATAAGGCCTCCATTACTTAGGTTATTGGTCTATATTTGTTTTATGTTATAATTTATAAGCTTATGTTTTCAAAGTCTTAATTATAAGTGCAATGAAACTGGGCTTTTCAAGCACAATCAACGCGATGTTAAGGTTCCTTTCAAAAATGTCATAATTAATGATTAGTCAGTTAAAATAAACTGAGATTTTCAAAACCCCTTTAAAGCAAAGTTTTCAACATTCAACCCGTAGAATACCAGATCCGATCATGACGTATAGGTCGAGTTTGGGGTGTTACTGTAACACCTAAACCCGGCCTAGAAGTTAGGCCCAAATCTGGCGTGTCACATTGGTGTGCTTTTTGAGAAACCATGGTTCCATTTGAAAACCTTTCTTGATATTAAAAACTAACGTCCCAGTTTGCGTTTTTCATTATTAATCGACATTTATTAAAAAGTTATTACCAAAAAAAAACATTGTGGTTGCGGAAACTTAATTAAAATAATTGACTTATGAAAACGTGATGTTTACGACCTATTCGTGAAGGCGTAGTATTTTGAAAGTAGATAATTTAAAACTTCATAAACTAAAAATCCAAAACTAAAACCAGAATTTAAGAGAGGCTATTAACCTAAGTTAAATAAAAGTAAAATACTAGAGTCCAAAACTACTCGTAGTGTGGTCACCTCCGAGTCCTCCAAAGACGTCGAATCGCTTCTCGAGGATTACGAGAAAAAATATTAAAAAGAGGTGTGAGTTTATGAAAACTCGATGTGCATAACCCTCATCAATAAGAACATGAATCACAGCAGTTTGGGTGAAGCCCATTTCAATGCTGATGGCAATTGGGCCTTAGCCCATAAGAGCCTCGATTGGGCCTTAGCCTATAAATGTCACAAATCATATTTATTTGGGCTGAGCCAATCTCAAATAAAACCACATATGCAATGCATTAATGCCCCTACCAACCACGCACTCTGTCTCTGTCCAACCTCGCACTCTGTGAGGAATTTAATCGACCCACCCATCCCTACACTCCTTATGTAGCACCAATTGCGGCACTAACTTATCGGTTCGAGATAGGCTTTCGGTGGCTAAAGCCTTGGTGGATCCACGATCGTCAGCGACCATGCGATCCTATCTGCACTTCCCTTTCGAATAATCCCATCCCATGCAACATAATAACACATGAATACAACATACAATAATAATCATATGATAACAATCTTAAATCACATACAAGAATAATCATATAACATGTAGGGGCATTTTGTCATTTTTCCCTCTAGGGCATATCGGTCATTTTACCCATCGAGGGTATTTTAGTAATTTACCCACCAAGGGTATTTTCGTAATTTACCCACCAAGGGTATTTTCGTAATTTACCCACCAAGGGTATTTTCATAATTTACCCACTAAGGGTATTTTCGTAATTTACCTACCAAGGGTATTTTTGTAATTTTACCCTATAAGGGTATTTTCATAATTTTACAAATTAGGGGTATTTCAGTAATTTCACAAACTGGGGGTATTTTGGTAATTTTACAAATTAGGAGTATTTTGGTAATTTTGAAAATTAGGGGTACTTGGGTAATTTTACAAACCAAGGGTATTTTGGTAATTTCATAAATCGAGGGTATTTTGGTAATTTCACAAATCGAGGGTATTTCGGTAATTTTACAAATCGGGGGTATTTTGGTAATTTCACAAACTGGAGGTATTTTGGTAATATCACAAATCGAGGATATTTCGATAATTTCGCAAACCAGTGGTATTTCAATAATTTCACAAATTAGGGGTATTTCAGTAATTTCACAAACTGAGGATATTTTGGTAATTTCACAAATCATGGGTATTTCAGTAATTTCGTAAATTGGGGGTACTTTGGTAATTTTGTAAATCAGGGGTATTTTAGTAATTCGTAAACCGGGGGTATTTCGGTCCCTTTCAGGTTTTACCTATGAACTTTGGCCCATCAACAAGTCCTCGCGGCTAAAGTGAACAAACACTACGCACCAGGTAGGTTTCTAGAAAAGAGGAGGTGGGCCACTAGGGCCGCTTAAGTACTAAGCTCTCCCTAGATCCAATCCTAGACATGCATATGCCCGTTGCCACACTCCAACCCTACAACTTGTTCATAGACATGTTTAATTAGAATTAAGTCTTATGGAATTTACGAGTTGTTCAAACTAGACCTAAGGTCCATAAACCCTAACATACATGCCTACGTCCCTATAAGCCCAAATCACTCCCTCATGGCCCATTAGGCCCAAAACAAATCCAATTCATGTATCATGCATGACTAATTCAATACGTATAACCAACCAAACCATTTCATCAAACTTAGCCTCAGGGCTCACCGGGCCCATTTAGCCACTTTCGGCTTTGCCGATTTCGTGTGTGTAGTGATTGTACACACCTGGTAACCACGCACGCTCTAAACCCTTTAGTCACGAACCTACAATCGACATCACCTAACGATGAATCATAACTTAATATACACTTATCGAAATCGAAACCTCATCGTAACCTTACCATGCACCTTACGTTATAGTAGCCCTTCCTTCGCTACTATTGGCGATTATCCTCTAAGTCTGCACCCAAACGCCCACCAAGGTATATTAACACCCTCATAGAATGCTCCATATATAGCTAGCTTCTCACCTTCCTTCTTTGTATCTTATCGATGTGGGACCCCTCCGTTAGCAGAGTTTAAATCCAACTCAAACTCTTCTCGTCCAATCCATAAAATAAATACTCCCTTGCTTGTCATAAGATTCAAACCCAAACTCTCCCATCAGCCAATTCACACCACTTGCCACTAAGCCACCAGCTCCTCTTGTGTCTAAAACCATGCGCAACTAAATATAACCCTATGGAAAAACTCTAGAGTCCATTTAAAAAGAAAACTAACATGCAAAAGCCAAGACTTGAACATTGGACCTCCTTCCTTCCTTGTGGCATCACCCCCTTGCCTCTTATGTGGCGTCACTTTGCCACTACACCACACACTCCACTTGTCATGTTTCCCCACATTTTATTCTTAAAGCCTACCTACCAACTCCCAGGGTTTTTTTTCACCTAAAACCAAAATTTTTCCTAAGGCCTAACTTGAACCTGGGACTTCATAGAAGCCCCCTAACCTTCTGAAATCACTCACATACTAGATCCAACTTGCACTAATACCATTCTCTTATTCCCAAAAATTTTAAACGCTCCTACGCCTAAAGCCTAATGGGCCCAATCCTACTAGGCCCAACTTTGGGATGTTACAGTTACAATTTGTGTATGTTTTAAATTTTTGAAACCCCATTTTGACAGTTTATAAAATTTGCAATATCACCATTTAATCAAATCCCAAATTAAAGTTATAGCGGCCTTATTAAACACCAGAACCCAAAATTAATAGTGATTCTAAATAGGGAAAATAAAATTACTAGAAAGTACTGCATGGCCACCTCGAGTCTGCCTCGGCTCCAAGTCCGTGATCTAGTGATTACCTAAAAATTAAGCAGAGGGGTGAGTCACCGGGACTCAGTGTGTAAATCCCCATTTAAATGAAATTTGGGCTCCTAGCCCACGGATGCCCATTGGGCCTTAGCCCACACAATAAACATATTAAACATGTATACAATGCAACCCAACCTAAATTTTCATCCTCTACATCACTTGAATCAGCCAAACGCCCATGGCACCGAGCCACTGTGGTTCCAGACCACCGTGATACTAGATCACTGTGACAGAGTCACTAAATAAGGGTATGGGGCCAACCCACCATGGTACCAAACCACTACGACAATCTTGAATTAATATATGTGGGGCCAACCCACTGTGGTATCAAACCACTGAGACAAGTCGCTGAAATATATATATACATGGTGTCAAACCACAGTGGTACCAAACCACTAAGACATAGTCACTGAATAATATATGTGGGGCCAACCCACTGTGGTACCAAACCACTATGACAGTCCCTAAGTAACACTTCCCCTTTTTCATCATATCCAAAACCCATGCATATGTTAACATACTGAGATGAAAGCAACATACTTTGAATGTATAACATATAATCAACTCATACTATATTAACTCGAAAGTATCATTATAGCGGAACCTACCCGGCGTCTCCAACCTTACCCACAAGGGTATCTCAACTTATCAAAATAGTCGTTTCGGCTTTCAGCCAACATAGTTATTAACAAGAATTAACTAACTAGTAAAGTGTGAGCATACACACATCTGATAATGCGTAAAACTAGACCCTCTATGTCGACGCTTTCACTAGCAAGGATAATGGCTATTTGTCTATCCCAGGCAGATGTCGGCTCTCTACCACAACCTGGCGGATAGTCTCGAACCACCGACACAGCTCGCCTTTTAAATTTAGGAGTAGAGGCTACGGGTCCACTCCCCTCCTCAGCTTGACTTGCACTCGCATCCATGAAAGAATCTTTATCAATACAGTACTATAACGAAACAATGGTTATCTAACAAAGATATCAGACTATGGCAGCGGACAACAAAGAGTGACCAATCGAATAGAATCAGAGGGTAACTCCTTACCTTTATTACTAATGCGAACAAGCAAGACTGCTTGGAAACGAACTCTCGGCAACTAAAGAAGCCTTAGCACTTCTTTGATATTCGGCTACTAGCCATGAAAAATGAAAGAACGAGTTATGGAAGAATGAGTGGTCGGTTTGTTGAATAAAAGTAAAGGAGATGAAAAGAAACTAAAAGAGAATACCTTACCTTGATCAATGAAAATCGAACACTAAAAGGTTGGCTTGTGAAACCATGGGTCCCTAGATAGCACCAAGTTAGAACCGGTTCCCAAAACAGAACAAAGGAGACGGCATTTGGGCCAAACAAATGAGAAAGAACCCCTTTCCAACCATTCGGCCAACACCCATACTTACCAATGACCTCTCAAATGCAGACTAGATGAAAAAGAGAATATAAGAATGAGCCCTCTACAGTCGGCTGATGGCCCAAAAGAAACGAGTGAACACCTTCGGTTTAACAAACAATAAGAGAAAAGGAAAAGAATGAAAAGAAAAAGAAAAAGAAGGATCATTACCAAAAATAAGAAAATGTCGATTGGAAAGGCTATATTCGGCTACTAGCAAAACAATGGAAGAATGCCTTCAGTTGACACCCAAAAAGATTCGGCTTCCACAAGATATGAATAAAGAAGAGAAAAGAGGAAGAAGAGAAGAGAGTTTCGATTTCTAACATTAGAACAAAAGAAATGCAAAGTAAAGAGAAAATGAGCAATTGTGATTCGGCCAATAGAAGAGATAAGTTTTAGAAGATGATTCGGCTAGGAAAGAAAATGGTAGAGGAGATGATAGAATGGTTCGGCTAAGGTATGGCTAATAAGAGTAGGCTTCCAAATGAGAGGAGAGGAGTATTTGACTACCTATGAGAGCTTTAGAGAAGAAAGAAACAAAAGATGGAAATAAAGAATGAAGTGCCACAGTTTTGGTAATAGAGAGTGACACAAAATGACCGAATATGCAAAACAAAAGAAATGAAACAAATGCCTCAAGCCTCAAGAATTTTGGCACACCACCTAAGCTAGCACTAACCGAATTCTCTCCCCCCTTCAAGCTTCCCACATTTGACCATCACTTCCACCAACATCAAATCCCATGCTTTGCTCCTACTTTCACTCCCCTTCATCAATTTGAATCAGTTTGACCAATTCAAACACCACCTACTCCTCATGTCTACTCATTCAAAAACTTTGACTCCTTCAACCAACCACCATGAAGAGTCCAGTCGAATGCCACCACCTTAGCTCCCTAAGTACAAAAAATAAAGCTTTTGAATGCTGCTGGCGAGACTCAAACTCTTTCCCCCTACTACTCCTTTGTGACACCACACCCCTGCACCTTAAGTGGCATCTTCTTGCACTCTACCACAATTCTTCTTGTGTCAACAAACACAAGACATAACTCTTAAGACCTGCCTCAACCAACTTTCCCCTAAAGTGCCTAAAAACAAAATTTTTACCAAGGCCCTAGCTTGACCCCGAGCCTTCCCAAGACCCCCAAACACACTAAATTAACAAACAGAACAAGCCAAACACACAGAAAACATAAAATGCAGAGCCCTTAATTCCAGGATGGTACACTCGACCTTGGCACTTAAAGCACTTAATGTCTCGGGATTGAGTTTGAACGTTTTCAAGGGCTTTACCTTTCCTAGATTCGGCCACAGACTTGTTGGACTTTACGAGCACCGTGGGTTCCTTTGTTTGATTCAGAGAGGCATTCTTGCTTGGGCCTTGGTTCCACTTAGGTGCAATCGAAGTGCAATAACCACGAACGGCTTCTTTCTTCTTGAGTTGCTTTTCAACTTTGATCACCATAAGCACCATATCGACGATCTCCACATAGTGTTGCAACTCGACGACGTTGGCTATTTCTCAGTTGAGTCCGGCCAAAAATCGCGTCATGGTTGCCTCGTGATCTTCTTGCACATTCGCGTGTATCATAGGAACTTCCATTTCCTTATAGTAGTCCTCCACACTTCTTGTCCCTTGGGTGAGATTTTAGAGTTTTTGATACAACTCCAGGTGGTAGTACGGAGGGATGAATCGTCGTCACATTACAGCCTTCATCTTGGCCCATGTGTTGATAAGACGCTCGCCATTCTGCCTTCCACTTGTCGTAAGTTGGTGCCACCATATCATCGCGTAGTCAGAAAACTTGATAGCGACTAACTTGACCTTCTTAGCCTCGGGATAATTATAACATTCAAATACGAGCTCGATCTTTTTCTCCCACTCCAGGTAGGCTTCGAGATCCGATTGGCCTTGGAATGGAGGGATTGATAACTTGATGCTCTTCAAATCATCATCGAACCTTTCTCGACCTTGTTGGTCTAGGTTGCGTGGGCCTCTCCTTTGTACACTTACATTGGAGCCTTGATCGCTTTCGGGATCACTTGCTCAGAAAGTTCATCATCTTGATCAAGTCGCCGTTCTCAGTTTCTTAGAGGGCTTCAGGAGTTCTTCCTCGTTGGGCTCGTCCCTCCACATGATTGAGTCTTTCGTGGATTGGTTCCAGCTTTCGGTTGAAAAGACGCTCGACTTCTCATAACAAAGCTTGTAAGTTCAAATCTGGGACGTTCCGAATAGGTTGTCTTTCTGCCATGTTCCTTTCGGGACTTTGGGACATAGAATTTCAAAGACCTCACTACAAATACTCACAAAGTCACTCGCAAAGAAGAATTCACTCCACTCGTGTTTCACTTTCCTTTAAGGCTTTTATACTCTCGAATAAGCTCACACACTCTTACCTTTTACCGCTCACCTCACTCTCATAAATTCATATTTTGTCTCGTTTACACCTATTTGCAACTTAGAGGGTCGGCTTCAAAATGGGTGCAATGATAAATGTGACTGTGTAGGGTAGGCTGAAACAAAATTAAATAGGTTTAAGTGTGGCGTTGGGGGTAGAAGAAATGGTAGAATGATCTCGGTGATCGGGAATCAGAAAAGATGAAAGGAGAATCACAACTTGCAAAACTTCACTACATATGTATTTTAACTCGTATATATATATTTGTAAATTTTGTAAATTCTTTTTTTTAACTTCAAATACAAGATGCTGAATACAATTAAAAATTAAAATTATAACTTTGAAAAAAATATATTTCAAAATTTTTTATACGAACCTACTCCCGAGATTACGTTGATCGTTGAGCTCTTCGTTTTTTAGCTTTGATACCAAATGATGTGAGATAGCCGGGGTTGATTCGAGTCATTCATGGGTTTGCTCGATTGTTGACAAGGAGTAATGGAGCTGTCAAAAACAGATTGAAAATAGGCTAAGGTTGCAGAAGTTTATTAAAGGGGGGTTTTAAAATTGGTTAAATTACGAATGTAGGTTCAGCTAATAGAAGAAACAAGGAAGGTGGCTAATTGGGTATTTTGGTTTAGCAAAGAAAGAAATAGAGGATGGAAAAGTTTGGGATAAGTGGTGGATGTGGAAAGCGATCTTAAATAAAAATGATTCAACACTAAAAAGTGTCATCCCAGTTTCTATATTGTTTTAGGTGGGTTTGCGGAATTGTAGATTGTTGAATGCCACACCAAAAATAGGTGATAAGTTCAAAAGAGTTCGAATGACCCCACTAGCTTGCTAGATAAGTGATAAACCGTAAAAGTAACATATTTTAATCCCACATTTAGTATGCTTTTAGATGATTTATCCCTGATTTATGTAAAAAGGTGCTCTTAATCCTTTCTTTTCACGTCTTATGCCCAGGAAATCACCTCAGCATAAAAATAACATAGAACGGGCTTAAAATGAAACCAAATTGGGCCAACCCAAGAAATGACACGGCCTGGACTTCAAGCCACACGATCGTGTCTTGCCATTTACTTCACACGGCCATGCCACGATTTACATGGCCGTGCCCTAATCAACAGAATCGAGACACGGCCTGAAGATGACTTACACGGGCGTGTTCCATGGGCGTGCCCCTGCCGTGGGAAAGAGAAACTTCACTCGGCTTTGGATGCTTGGGGTAAAAAACACATTCCTAAGTCTATTTAAACATCCTAGGAGGAATTCTACTTGAATTAGGATACTTAGGAGCCAAGTAAAGCATCTCAAAGCCTATATAAACACCCAAGGTAGCAACTAAAAAGGGAGTTCGACAGAAGCCGAAATAGGACGAGCTTTTAGTAGAGGCTTTTGCCGAAGCTTTCATCTTTTAGGGAATCACTTGAAGATAGCCAGTTGATCCATCTCAAGAAGTCGGAGCTCCATTCAAGATAGAGGATCTCTCCTTCAATTCCTTTAGGGGTTTTAGGGATTTCTTATGTTTTGTTTTATCTTTTCTCTTGAGATGTTTTCCTACTTTGTTATGAACTAAACCCTTCAGATACCTGAAGGGGATGAAACCTATGATGGATTTTGTTATTTGATTTCTAAATTTATATGAGAAGTACTTAGTTTGTTCTTAATAATGTTGCTTAACTTAATCTGATGTGCTTAGGTGGAGGAGGAATAGACCCTACCTAAGAGTGGATCTAGCATAATTGAGTGGAGTTGATCAGGCACCTAGAGATAGGGTTACGAGATTTTACCAGATTAGGGTGAAACCTAATATGGGAATCCATTAATCGATTTACTGCTTCCTTAGGGGGTTATTATAAGAGAACGAGAGTTCCACTAATTAACCTAAGGTTAGACGTTATTCGACTTGAGAGAGGGTTTAATATAGGTTAGGGAGTCTCATGGATCAAGCTAAGTAAAGAAATCATATGGTTTGGGGAATAAATAATAAGTGAAGTCATAGGTGCATTCTTCCTGAGGGTATCGTCTTTATCAACTGAGTTTTCCTAAAGTCTTTCTCCAATTCAATCTTTTGTCTTTGCATTTAGTCTAAGTATTTTGTTAGTTTAATAATCCAATCACTCCATATTTTAGGCTATGTAATAGAAAAAAAGTGAGTAGTAGTACTTTTAGGTTCCCTTGGGTTCGATAAGATATTCTTGTCTGAGCTATACTACTATTCGATAGGTGCACTTGCCTCTATCGTTGTCGTAGTCCGTCTATAGGTTCGATCACTCTTTTATAAATATTAAAGCTGGACTGTTTGACACGATCAAGTTTTTGGCGCCGTTACCGGGGAACACTAAAATATTAAGAAAACTCTATTTATATTACTTTAGCCAAATTTTTTTATTTGAAATTTATTATTATATTATTCTTTATTATTATTTCTTTTTACTTTGCTAATTTTTCCTCTATTTTACTTTTGGCAAAAATTTTAGTCTATAGAAAAGATGGCACTGAATAATTATCAGTGGCAAGGCATGGGGGCAACTCCTACTAAAGCAACTAGTGCTTTCAACCTCGACGTGGTCACCAAGTTATCTAATCAGTTAGAGATGATGAATAAAAAGATTGATGATTGGTTTAGTCCCTCACAGGTACATCTAGAAATACAATATGATTTGAATCTAGGAGGCATGGAAAATCCTGAATACCCACCCTATGGATATGGCATGGAAAATGAGCAAGCTCACTATACAGGTAACTATTCTAGATATCAAAATAATTTGTTTAGTGACACTTATAATGCAGGTTGGAAGTACCATCCTAATTTTTCATGGAATTATCAAAATAGCCAAAGATCAAAACTTCCTCCAAATTTTCAACAACCACCTCACCAACAAGAAGATGAGTCGAATCTTAAAGAGATGCTGACGAATTTCATGGCAGCCATAGATTCTCGTCTCCAAAAGACCGAAGCAGCACTTGATGAACAACAAAAATCGATCAAAGGGATCGAGAATCAAGTTGGAGAACTTACTAGGTCAGTGGGACATCTCGCAAAGCTAATATGACCACTAGGACATCTACCAAGTAACACTGAGGTTAACCTAAATGAGCAAATTCAAGCCATCTCAGCTCAAGATAGTAAGGGGTTAGATGAACCAAACTCAATACAAGAAAACAAGGTAGACGAAGGTAAGATAGAGGTAACACAAGAAAAGCAAAAACAAGTAATCAAGGAGTACCAACCTCGCATGCCTTCTCCCGAAGCAATAAAAAGAGACGATTCAGAGAAATAGTTCGATAAGTTTCTTAAACTCTTAAAGAAATTACATATTAACTTCCCTCTCCTTGAAGCTCTTTTTCAGATACCAGACTCGAGGAAATTTTTAAGACAACTCTTGACCAACAAATGCAAATTAGATGAAGAGCACCACGTGGAGCTAAACACAATATGCTCAGCAATTCTACAAAATAATCTTCCATGAAAATTAAAAGATCCAGGGAGTTTTACAATTCCATGTTTAATTGGTAGTTTATCTATTGATAATGCGTTAGCAGATTTAGGGGCAAGCATCAATGTTATGCCTTACAAAATGTTTAAACAAATAGGTCTAGGGAAACCCAGACAAACTAGGATGAGCATTCAATTAACTGATAAAACTATAAGAATTCCTAGGGGTATAATAGAAAATGTTCTAATCAAAATTGATAAATTCAGTATTCACGAGAGACTTTGTCATTTTAGACATGGATGAGGACAACACGATCCCTTAATTTTAGGAAGACCCTTTTAGCAACTGCCAGAGCTAAAATTGATATCTATGCAGAGAACTCATACTTGTGTAGGCGATTTAGATAGTCACTCTTCAAGCTCTTGACTCGGCGAACATCAAGTGATAAAGGTGAGAAAGCAAATTCAGATTGATAACCAACTTGTTCAACCTTCATTGCGAAACACCACAAAGCTACAAACTGGCGGGATCATAGACCTCGTACTAATAAAGAAGAATTACTTGAGGAACCGAACCACATGAAGTGAAACCAAGGAAACCCCAGACGAGTAATCTGAACAACAAATCACATCAAAATAGAGGATCGGTATTGTTGAATAAGGAATACCCTCGAATCACCAATTCAAAACTCAAGGCGCATTTAAGAAATCACTTTTGAGGTACTTAATGTCTTCCTATACGGCACAGTCGTAAGCAATCCTAAATTCAACACTTTTGAGGTAAACATTACTCGACTTAAATTTTATATCCATAACCAGTTGATCGAATGAGAGGATTTCCACCTCCTCAAACCACCATGACCATACGAATGAGAGGTAAAGTCTAGCTAAGACTATAAACGAGCACTTCTCGGGAGGCAACTTGAGCACTAACCCTATTTTTACTTTTTTTTATTTTTTCTTTTCTTTTTCTTTTTAGCACCTAACCATAAACTATCCAAAGAGCATATTTCTAGGCCACACGGGCCTATATACGGGCATGCTCTTGGCCATGTGAAAGCTAGGGGATGAACCATAGGGGTGCCGTTAAGCTGCGCACGAACAGGGAATAAACTTCTTTCTCCAACACGGGCTGCGATACTAGTCCACGCCTGTGCCGACGTCTGAGCAAGGTTACTGACTCGTCAAGCATGGGATAAACACGGTTGTGCCTCCCAACCATGCCAACATTCTGACTTATCAAGCACCGGAGGACACACCCGTATTGAATAACCGCGTGAAGAAAGACACGGGCGTGCCACGACACCCACAACCATGCCCAAACACCCTGAATGCGTTCAAAATTGAAAATCCCAAAACATGAGCTACATCTCTATTTAAACCTCATTCCCTATTTTTCTAGTTGTCTCCATTATTTATTTTTGTTTCTATTTTATTTCATCATTATTTTTTTTACTTTGCTTTACTTTATTTTATTTTATTTTCTTCTTCTTATTCTTTATGATATTTAGATTTAGCTTAGGATACAACAAAACCAAGCTGGCTACTTCGAGGATTCAATTTCAAACGGTTCAAGAAGCGTCCATACGTTCACCTCCAATCTTATCCGGTTTCTTTTCATAAACTTCATCCAAAAATTCAGGAAGTGTTACTTCTTCCCTTCTCTTTTGATTTTATTATTACATAATTGTTTATCTATCTTTGTACATTGAGGGCAATGTACATCTTAAGTGTGGGGGTAAAAGTACCTAACTTTTGCATTATTCTCAAAATCCTGAATTTAGTCTTGTTCAAAGTATATTTCTCATATTACTAATTAGGATGAAATTTCTTATGATGTATGATTTTTATTGATATGTTTTAGAGTAAGTCGAGTTAATTGTGCATTGATGATTAAATCAAGGATACTAGAGAATCGAGCATGATAAGTCTACTTTCTAAAAATTAAAAATTAATAGGTCATTGAACTGAATTTGAGTATTACTTTGAAGTTTGAAATTTATAGGGATTGAGGTCAAAAACACCCATAATTTTTGTGAGATTTTGAGCCTTATAAAACATATATTTTTTTTCGTGCTCACTTTATTGATTATGAGTGTGTCAACTTTAAACTATTATTGAACTTGCCTCGTTTATACATGTCGAGACCACACTTTTGATTTGATATACAGAGATGATAAAGTCACCTAGGATTTAACCCACTTACTCCATAAAAAGCCTACCTTCACAAATTAACCCTAGTGAACCCCGTTATTTTTATTGACTCACCCACCAATATTAACCCAAAACCCCTTTGTATTTGTTATCACCCTTTCTTTTGACTACCCTTTAATCGAGGTTTGATTTGATTAAGTTACCAAATTATATTAGTTCAGTAGTTACATTTATCATTTATGATGCAATATCTTTGTTTGTTCTTAACAAAAAAAAAGAAGAAGCTTAGAGCATTTAAAACTCCAATTGTTGAAGAAAAAGATCGTATTAAAGTATTATCAAATTTCAAGTGATGAAAATACTCTTTATTATAGAGTAATTATCAATAGTAAGTATTATTAGTTTTCATTCGATGTAAATATTCATATTTAGTTCATTATTTCTAGTTAGGTAAATTGTCAAGTCCGTCTCGATTCTAACCTTCTAATTCAGCCTTTATCCACACCTTTTAACCCAAGCCCCATTACAACCCTAATTAAAGACATTTTGATTTGTGTATCATCTCATATACAGTGGTGGAGATTTGATTTTCAGGCAAGCCTATGGGATTAACTTTTCGGTTCGACTTATGAGTGCTTATTCTTGAACCTTAAACACTTCGAGTGATTTGAGTGAATCTTTTGTGAGCATGTCAATCCTTGTCAATTTTGAATTAAAGGTACTTACTTAGATAAGGGGAGAAACCTATGTTTTCATACTACAAAGGTATGACTTATCGTAATTGAATCTTTAGGACTCTTTGAGTTGAATTATCCATGTATAAATTATCTATGAATTATGATGAGACATTGTCGATAGGAATTATGAATTATGGAAAGTTCGTTTTAATTGTAAGTTGAGAATTTTGCTTGAGGACAAGCAAAAGCTTAAGTGTGGGGGTATTTGATAAACCATAAAAGTAACATATTTTAATCCCACATTTAGTATGCTTTTGGATGATTTATCCCTGATTTATGTAAAAAGGTGCTCTTAATCCTTTCTTTTCATGTCTTATGCTCAAAAAGCACCTAAGGATAAAAAGAACGTAAATGGGCTTAAAATGGACCAAATTGGGCCAACCCAAGAAATTGACATGGCCTGGACTTCAAGCCACAAGGTCGTGCCTTGCCATTTACTTCACACGACCATGCCATGATTTACACGGCCGTGCCCTAATCGACAGAATCGAGACACAACCTAAAGACGACTTACACGGGCGTGTGCCATGGGCGTGCCCCTATCGCAGGAAAGAGCAATTTCACTCGGATTTGGATGCTTGGAGGAAAAGAAACACATTCATAAGTCTACTTAAACATCCTAGGAGGAATTCTACTTGAATTAGGATACTTAGGAGCCAAGTAAAGCATCTCAAAGCCTATATAAACACCCAAGGTAGCAACTAAAAAGGGAGTTCGGCAGAAGCCAAAACAAGGCGAGCTTTTAGTAGAGGCTTTTGCCGAAGCTTTCATCTTTTAGGGAATCACTTGAAGATAGCCAGTTGATCCATCTCAAGAAACCAGAGCTCCATTCAAGATGGAGGATCTCTTCTTCAATTCCTTTAGGGGGTTTTAGGGATTTTTATGTTTTGTTTTATCTTTTCTCTTGAGATGTTTTCCTACTTTGTTATGAACTAAACCCTTCAGATACCTGAAGGGGATGAAACCTATGATGAATTTTGTTATTTGATTTCTTAATTTATATGAGAAGTACTTAGTTTGTTCTTAATTATGTTGCTTAATTTAATATGATGTGCTTAGGTGGAGGAGGAATAGACCCTACTTAAGAGTAGATCTAGCATAATTGAGCGGAGTTGATCGGGCGCCTAGAGATAGGGTTACAAGATTTTTTGGATTAGGGTAAAACTTAATATGGGAATCCATTGATCGATTTATTGCTTCCTTAGGGGGTTATTATAAGAGAACGAGAGTTCCACTAATTAACCTAAGGTTAGATGTTATTCGCCTCGAGAGAGGGTTTAATATAGGGTAGGGAGTCTCACGGATCAAGCTAAGTAAAGAAATCATATGGTTTGGGGAATAAATAATAAGTGAAGTCATAGGTGCATTCTTCCTGAGGGTATCGTCTTTATCAACTGAGTTTTCCTAAAGTCTTTCTCCAATTCAATCTTTTTCTTTGCATTTAGTCTAAGAATTTCATTAGTTTAATAATCCAATCACTCCATATTTTAGGCTACGTAATAGAAAGAAAGTGAGTAGTAGTACTTTTAGGTTCCCTTGGGTTCGATAAGATATTCTTGCCTGAGCTATACTACTATTCGATAGGTGCACTTGCCTCTATCGTTGTCGTAGTCAGTCTACAGGTTCGATCACTCTTTTATAAATATTAAAACTTGACTATTTGACATGATCAATAAGTCAAGTCGAGACTCACACGAAAATAGGAGAGGAGATAAACTCACTCGAGAACAAATGTTCATTCAAAGATTAGCAAAAAGTTCTTTACAAAAGAAATAAACAAAGTATTTATAGCCTATGTACTAGCTAGCTGAATGGACAAAACAAAGTCTTAATAGCTAAGGAAAATTTGGCTGAATATTCTAGCACATTCTAGAATAAAAATAATTAATTTGCTATTGCTAAATTCAAACGAGCTCATTGGAGCTCATTTGCATGAATGTGGCACTTGGGATTTCTAGAAGGAGGTGATTAGCTTGCATGAATGTGGCACTTGCATGGATGAACGTCATTGATGGCCTCTTGGGGAGAGAATCGACCAAGCCTTGGGAAGTTAATGGCTGAACATTCCTTGGCCGAATGGTTGCCTTGGGGAGCCAAAAGTGACCAGTAATAAAGCTTAGTACCAGCTGAACATGCACCATCCAAGTACATTGCACCTACATGCATGAACGCTGTTAAATGCTCCTTAGTAAATTCTGCTGCACCTATTAAAGATGAAAACACATTAATTCTTACTAGTTTTAGCTTTTGGACATATTAATTGACCCTTAGACAAATTAAATAAAAACTATCTAGGACACATTGATAATCGGCTAAGACTGGGACACCATTAAAACATGTAATAGCTTAAGACAAATTAAATAAATTTATGACACCATAAATTCAGCTATAATGAAAACACTTATGACATATTTATAAGCTGTATTAAAAATACTAAATGAAATATTTAATTTCTTAAAATATTAAATAATGGATTAAAATAATTAAATGAGCTCAATGAGTTGAAATAAGCTCATGTGAGCTAAATCGAGCTAAATTTAGCTTGCACCAAAGTGCAATGCTTGCTCAACGATTGGGCCCGAGCTGGTCCTTGGTCTTCGTGCTGAATTTTATTCCATAATCGACTCGTTAGAGTTGCCACAGCCTCATGCATTTTCTTAGTCCGAGCCCAAGTCATAGGGCCTTTTGGAAGCTCGAGAGAATCGTTGTTCAAATCCTTGGTTGCCTCGGGTATGCTTACATCACTTAACCTTTAACAATTTTACAAATTGACCCCCGGGCTAGCTAGATTAAGCTAAAACGATTCTGAAAATATAAAAAATCATCAAAAACGGGGCTTGAAAACTCACCATGCACTCAACAAAAGCTTGAATGAATGAAGCATTCATCCATGGAGGTTTTTCTTCCTTAGGGTTGGTTTAGGGATGACAAAAATAAAAGATGACACATTGTTATTTTGTTCTAGTTTTAAGTTTAATTACCTAATTACCATATTAACCTTTCAAAATCATTAAAATTTTAATAAAACCATGCCATGCACATCCACTAACACCTCAATTGGTATATTTACCATTCAAGTCTTTTATTTTAAAGTTTATAGCCATTTGACCCTTTTAACCAATAAAACTCAACTTTTACCTTTTCTACGATTTAGCCCTTTTTATTTAATTAACTACTTAAACATCAAAATTTATTAACGATATTTTAATATGACCTAAATATATTCCCATAGACATTAAAATAATAAAATAATAATAATTTACTTATCAAATTTATGGTCTTGAAACAACTATTCTAGTTTCATTGAAAATGGGTTGTTACAACAAAACCTTAACTAACGGAACTCTCTTTACGAGCTACAATTTCAACTAGTTCATCCTCATAAGTAAGATCACCTCAAACTTCAATTTCCTCAACTGGCACAATATGCAACGGATCTGAACCACACTTTCACAACATTGGCACATGAAAACATTGTGAATTCGCTCAAGTTCTAGCAGCAACTTGAGATGATAAGCTATTGAACCAATCCTCTCAACAACTTTATAAGGTCCAATATACCTTGGACTCAATTTACCCTTACCAAAACTCAAAACCTTCTTCCAAGGCAAAAATTTCAAGAATACCTTACCACTAACTTGAAACTCGATATCTCGACATTTCAAATCTGTATTAAGATTTTTACCTCTCAGATGCTACTTTCAACCTTTCACAAATCAACTTTACCTTCTCTTCAGTCTCACAAACTAAATTCGATCCAACAACTCGCTTCTCATCCAATTCTATCCAACACAAAGGAGCTCTACACTTCCTTCCAGACAATGCTTCAAAAGGTGCCATACGAATACTCATTTGATAACTATTGTTGTAAGCGAATTCTACCAATGGAAAATATTGCTTCCAACTACCGCTGAAGTCAATCATACAGCTTCACAATATATCTTCTAAGACTTGAATTAACCTTTCAAATTGGCCATCTATTTGGGGATGGTAAGCCATACTAAAACTAAGCTTCGATCCCAAAGCTTCTTGCAAACTTTTCCAAAACCTCTAAGTAAACCGTGAATCTCTATAAGAAATAATTGAAACTAGAATCCCATGAAGATGAACAATTTCATCAATGTACAACTCTTCCAACTTCTGCAAAGAATAATTGGTATGCATAGAAAAGAAATGTGCAATCTTTGAAAATTGATCAACTATAACCTATATGGAATCCTTTTTCAATGGAGTCAAAGGTAAACTCAAAACAAAATCCATAGTGATCTCCTTTACCACTTCCATTCAGGAATAGTAATTGGTTGCAACAAACCTAAAGGAATCTAGTACTCTGCCTTAACCTTAAAATAAACAAAACATCGAGTCATAAAATCTGTAACATCACACTTCAAATTAGGCCACCAATAAATCTCTCAAAGATTATGATACATCTTACCACTACTGAGATGCATAGCATAAGAGCTACTATGCGCCTCGATAATAAATGCTTGCCTCAACTCCACATCATGCGACACACACAACCTACCTCTAAAGTTTAATATTCCATCACTGTTAACATCAAAATCCCTCTTAATACCTTGCTCAACTTGATGAATCCTCTTTAATAATTCTCTATCTAAAGGCTACTTCTCTTTAATCTATTGTGACAAAGTCGGCCTCACTCGAAGTTTGGCTAACAAACCACCATCACTAGCCAAACTCAAACACATAAACATAGCTCTTAAATTTGTCATTTACTTTCTACTCAAAGCATCAGGAACAACATTCGCCTTGCCAGGATGATACTCTATCACACAATTATAGTCATTTAACAACTCAATCCAACGCCTTTTCCTTAAATTCAACTCCTTTTGGGCGAGGAGGTATTTAAGGCTCTTATGATCCATATAGATAAAACACTTCTCTCTATATAAATAATGATGCCAAATCTTAAGTGCAAAAACCATAGAGCTAGTTCCAAATCATCAGTAGGATATTTATGCTCATGCGTATTCAACTATCTCAAAGCATAAGCCATAACTTTACCCTCTTGTACCAACACACAAGCAAGACTCGAATACAAAGCATTACTATAAACCACAAAATCTTTTCTATGTTCCAGTTGAACCAACATAGGTGTTTCAATCAAAACTGCCTTAAGCTAATCAAAACTTTTCTGCCTAGCATCAGTCCATTCAAACACCACATCTTTTCAAAGTAGTTTCGTTAAGGGTGCATCAATGAGAGAAAACCCTTTAACGAATCTACGATAATATCCAACCGAACCTAAGAAACTCTTAACTTCAGTAACACTCTTAGGTGACTTTCATTCTAAAATCCCCTCTATCTTCTTTTGATCCACACGAATCCCCTCTACCAATATTACATAACCTAAAAACACTAATTCTTTCAGCCAAAATTCAAGCTTATTTAATTTTGTATACAATTGCTTATCTCACAGAATCTGCAAAACAACCCTTAAATGCTCGTCGTGATCCTCTTAAGAACAAGAATACACCAAAATATAATCTATAAAGACAACCACAAATTTATCTAAGTGTGAATAGAATACTTGATTCATCAAATCAATAGCGTAGGAGGGGCATTAGTTAAACCAAACAGCATCATAAAAAACTCATACTGTCAAAACCGAGTCCTAAAAGTAATTTTCAACACATCAGATTCCTTCACCTTTAATCGATAATACCTAGATCTAATATCAATCTTCAAAAACACCATTGCACCTCGAAACTGATCAAACAAATTCTCAATACGAGGCAAAGGATACTTATTCTTAGTAGTCAACTTGTGCAACTACCTATAGTCAATACACATTCTTATTGTACCATCCTTCCTTCACAAACAAAACTGTTGCACTCTACGGAGATACACTTAGTCGAACAAACCCTCTATTGAATAGATCTTGCAATCGAATCTTTAACTCTTTGAACTCTTTTGGTGCCATGCGATAGGGCGCAATGGACACCGATGCAGTACCAGGGTAGAGCATAATTTCAAACTCAACTTCACATTCTGGTAGCAAACCCAATAACTCTTTAGGAAAATCCTTAACAGTTCAAATATCCTAAACTGTCAACTCCTTACTAACAGAATTCATCACCTAAGCTAAGTAAGCCTCACAAACTTTTCCCATCATCTTGTCAGCCTTCATAACCGAAACCATATTAACAAAAAAACTCGATCTTTTACCCCCAACAATAATTTCCAACCCATCACTATTTTTCAAAGTAATTTGCTTAGTCTCAAAATCTACCCTAGCCTTATGCTTAGTTAACTAGTCCATACCAAGTATTACATCAAAACCATGGAAGGGAAATTCCATAAGATCAATAGAAAAAACATGTCCTTGAATCATAAAGGGACATCTATGATACGCTTTGTTCAATACTACACTATCACCAAAAGAACTAATGATAGTCATTCCCACACTAATAGTCTCAACAGGAATCCCTAACATACATGCCAATTCACTCAAAATATATGAATGCGTTGAACCAGAATCAACTAAGGAAAATAATGAAGTAGACTGCAAAGTAAAAGTACATGCTATAACATCAATCAGATCCTAATCCTCCAGCTCCCTAACATCATAAACTCGTGTTGGACCTCCAGACTCAACTTGTGTAGCAATCACATGTACAACAGTCCGTTGCCAAACCAATCTCTCACTACCTCTGCCACGGCCTCTAGTAGGCATAGAAGTAGGTGCCAAACTCTGAGTCTCTAAAACTTCAACTATATTTGGATAATTCCTCAGAAAATTTTCCTTTGAACCACAATTAAAACATCCACCTGACAACTTACGATACTCTCCAGAATGCCTATGCTCACAATGTATACAAAGCGAACATCTAAGAACACTCGTCAAACCACTAGCACTAACCATATCACTACTCTGCTGCCTAAATTGACGTGGTTGAGACCCACATCTCATACCCTTACCAGAACCATGACTATCACGCTCTCTCTTATGTCGACCAGATGTACCATCAGAAGCTCTCTTACTAGAATCAGTAACCACAGAACGAGGCAACTTAGCTAAGGACTCCTCAATTGCCTTAGCTTTCTCAACTAAATCATTAAACATCTCTACATTCTATGCTACCAAATAAAACTAAATCTCATGATTAAGCCCAAATCAAAACCTCTTACAATGGTCCCTCTAAGAAAGTATCATCTTTGGGACATACTGGCTAAGTCGCACAAACTCAGCCTCATAATTAGCCACAAAAAATCACCCTAAATCAAATCTAAAACTCACACTTATGAGCATCCATATAATACTCGCCCATAAAATTCTTCTTAAATACCTCAAAGAAGTATCCCCAAGTTCTTTTCCTCATTAGAACAGGACATCTACTTGAGGATCCTTTCAACTTATTCCAACCAGTACTCAACTATGATCAGATTAGTACCTTTTACCCTAGAAAATTCATTACCACCCAACACCCGAAGACATTTAATTGGCAACCCTCGATTAATAGGTGAAAGATTGGCATGTGCAGAAGAAGGGTTAGCATTAGCAATCCACTAAAATGCTCTTATCATAGCTTAGAGGGCCTACACCTCATTAGGTACATTTATTCTATGTGGCAGAACAAGAGGTACAGAGGATGTACCATCCTCTTGAGTGCTATCTCTCACATTAACATATTTATAAGGCATATCTAATAATTTAACATACAAACCAACAAATAAACGGTGTGAGTGGCAGGGAAATAATCCAAGTCTCATTCCTACAAGCAAATTTTAGGAAAAGGTAATATGTTCCTGTTCCTACCCCACATGTAATTCAATCAGATCATTTTAAATAATTCGGAGAATTCAATTAGAATTATGTCAACAATTTCAAGGAAACAGAGAGATTTGGACCCATGAGTTTTGAAATTCAAAAACACACAAAAATTGCCTAGGTCTGGGTGTAATGAACCTAAGGCTTTGATACCACCAAATGTAACACCCTATACCAGCCCGGCCACTGAGCCCCAATATAAAGATTCCACACCACCTTTTCATTACTTGTACGTTACAATGTTCATTTTATTAGAGTCGACACATGTTATTCTTTGCATTTGCATAGGTTTTAAGACAAACATACATTAATCATCATTGAATCATGCTGAGCATACATCAATGTAACTTACTGTGTTAAAAAAATTTCAAGCATTTGGTCCTCTTGGAAAACTTTCAAAGTTAAACATGTAGGTATTGATATTGACCCTAGGCTATTGATATTTTATTTAAATTGTATCGATACCAAACTTGCATTTTGTTTCTTGCATAAAAATCATATTGTCAAAAATTATCGGTACCTGTCATATAGTATTGATGTATTTACCCTGACTATTGATACTCGAGCAAAGGTATCGATACCAAATCTATATTCTGACTTCCCTATCTTGAAATATGTGAAACCCATATATTTTAGGCATATATTTTAAAGTCATTTTGGTAGATAAATCTTGGAATAAATCATTTGAGATATTCTAGGAATATTTTATTTCATCTTTTAGTAGTTTATTAGAATAAGGGAATTATTTTCCCAATTAGGTTATGACTATTTTCTCTATTTAAATCCAGTTCTTTAATTAATAAAATACAGAACACTTTTATTAAATACTCTCTTGAAAACTTTCATGGAATTTGAGCTAAGTTAAATCTCTAGTAACACCATGGTTAAAAAATAGCTTCACTGGAGATAAGTGATCCATCAATTAAACGGAGGTAGAAAGTTCTATCGTTGAAACAACTACTGAGAGTGTAATGACTCAAGGGATAGAGGCGTCTCACCTCTCTTTTTAGATGACATCTCATAAGCTAAATGGAAAGAATATCTCTAATGGTTGCAGTTCATAAAGCAAGCAATTGATGAGTGCGACAAGCTAGGTCATTTAACTAGAAAAGTCAAGCAACCATAGGTGGGCGATCGAAAGATGAGCAAGTGGTGGTCAGAAAATTCTATGATAATTGCGTGGCTTTTTTGTTCCATGGAAGCGTCTATGGGTAAACCTTTTCTTTTTCTCCCAACTGTTAAAGATGTTTGGGACGCTGTGAAAGACACCTATTTAGATTTAGAAAATGCTTCACAGATCTTTTAGATAAAAATAGAACTCTGGAAAGCTAGACAATGGGAAAAGGAAGTTACTTTTTCTTATAATGAGATAATGTCTCTTTAGAAAGAATTGGATCAGTGTTATAATGATGAATGGGAGTGTCTTGGAGATGCTGTAAAAGCTATGAAAAAAATAAGAGAATTAATGAGTGTAAACTCAAAATTATATAGGCTTTCTTGTTAATATTTTTACCACCTATTTACTTAATAAATATGTTAATATTGAGTAATTCTTATAAAAATAAGTGAATTTTACTTAATTAGTAATATTGGGTATGAATTTATAAAGTATGTGAAATTGTGCTTAATTACATGATTTTTGTACATATTTTATATTATTTCATGTTAATTTATTAATATGTGATGTTTTATTGAAGATGTGATTAAATGAATGAAACATGGACATGCACAAATTAATTTATGTGGACGGCAGGACCATGCCAACTGGGCCATGAGGTTGATAATCTGACCTAGTAGAAGATGTGCTAAAAGATGGACATGTTTGCTAAATAATTGGATTAAGAAACCATCTAACAAAGGGGAATTAAGGCCTAGTTTTGGCACAAGTAAATGGCTACCCAAAAGTAAGCTTTGGGGTATTTAATTGGAGACTGAGTCATCCCCTTTTCCATGAATTGTGGCCGGCCATATGTGAGAGAAAAGGAAGGAATTTAAATTATATTTTTAGGAAACTCTACCCCTTACCTTCACCTATAAATACCAGACATCCCTTTATTCATCCATCATCCTTCAACACTCATTTCTCATTTATCCTTTCATCTATCATTCTCTCTCCCATTTCCCTTTTCCTTTTCCTTTTCTTTTCATAGCCACCTTTTCCCTTCTATCCTTTAGCTACAAAAGCTTTGTCAAAAGCATTCCTTGGCTGGCCACCTTGAAACACTTAGCAAAGAAGCATTGATCAGAACAAAGGAGCGCATCAGTCAGAATAGATCTAAAAGGCTGCTAAACTGAATAGAGTTTACTCTTTCCTCTTGTTATCTATTTTAATTATGCTTACTTTGAGTTTATTATTTTTGATATCAAATATGGTATTTTAAATCCTATTTTCTAGGATGATTATGTTAATTCAATAATATTTATTTTATTAATTTTTAATATGTTTGGGCCTCAATCGATCATGTTTTCAATTAATATCATAATGCTTTTCATTCATACGTGATTGGGTGCACTTAGATTAGCTGAGCGATCCTAGCCAAACAATGGCTAGTAGACACATAATTGAAAAGTGCAATGCTCAATTTAGATCATTAAACTTGACTAAGTTGAGGTTCATAATATCTTTAGTTAGCTCTATTATCTTACATAGTTTTTAGGTTTATGTAAATAAACTGCTGCAAACATAAATGTCCCTGTGACCTTACATAAATGCTAAGAAACCCTTAGTCTAATATAATCAGTAAAATGCATATTTCACTAAGTAAAAGATCCGAGAGGACTTAATTTGATTTCCAAACTCATGAAAGATCGAGTTGCCATGGAAGTATTTCCGAACATTGTTAAGCATGATAAAGTAAATTGAATTGATTAATATAATTATCCTATCCCATTTAATGTTGATTGTTTTTATTGCTAAAACCATTCATTCATACATTTAGATAATTTGCATCTATATTAAAATTGCATTAGGGGTCACTTTTTGCATCTAGTTAATTTAATCATCACAATCCAACATTATTGAGTTTTTTTTTATATCAAATTGTGATTTATAATTTTGCTATTAATCAATTAACCTACATAGTCCTTATGGAGATAATAACTCATTTTTACTTACTTATTACTTGAATAACTTTGTACACTTGTACATATTCCTCGTTATAAGTTTTTGGCACCGTTGTCGGGGACTGTTGCCTTAATCATTTTTTTTTGTGAAATTATTTTTACAGTTTGGTTTCAATTTTATTTATTTTTTAACTTTACTAATTTATTTTTTATTTATATTTAGGTGTTTTATGAGCATAGATAGAATCATTGATCTATTACCCGTGGACCCTAAAATCGAGCGGACATGCAAGATCTACTTAATGACAAGACGAGTTGGACCTAGGAAATCAAAACGATGGACAAGGTCATGGTGTCAATCGAGTGCACAACCCAATCCTTATTGCTGATGATAGGGATCGTGCCATTAGACAATATGTTATGTCATTTTCAATGAGTTAAATTCAGAAATTAGAAGGTTGGATATCGAGGCACCCCAATTGGAGTTGAAACCAGTGATGCTTCAAATGCTCCAAATGGTGGGCCAGTTCACTGGTATGCCCACGAAAGATCCAAACTTACACCTTGTATGATTCGTTCAAGATAGCTGGTGTGACTGAAGATGCACTGAGGTTAAAACTATCTCCGAACTCGTTACGAGATATAGCACGAGCAGGGCTGAATCCATTGCCACCATGTTTAATATCTACTTGGAAAGAATTAGCAGAAAGGTTTTTGGTAAAGTATTTTACACCAAGCAAAAAAGCAGAGTTGTGCAATGAGATAACTACTTTCCAACAATTGGATGACTAGTCCTTGTATGAGGCGTGGGAAAGATTCAAGGAATTACTATGTAAATGTCTGCATGATGGGATTCCTCATTGTATCCAATTGGATACGTTTCATAACAATCTTAATACACACACAAGATTAATGGTAGATGCTTCTGCGAACAATGCGATTTTGTCTAAGTCTTATAACGAGGCCTATGGGATCATCGAGATGACCACTAGTAATAATTACCAATGGCCAACAAATTGTCCAGTTTAAGGAAGATGTGTAGCTAGAGTGCATGAAGTGGACGCACTGACATCCCTCTTTGCTCAAGTATCTTCTATTTCCTCAATGTTAAAACAGTTTACCACTATTGGTTTGAATAATTTTATAGCTCAATCATCAAGTCAGTATGATGTTATTTCCTGTCTGTATTGGTCATTCTTTCGAGAATTTCCCTTCAAACCACTAGTCAATTTGTTATGTAAGGAATCAATATCAAAATAGAAGTGGACAAGGACTATAGTCCAACTTCTAGAATCCATCGTGGAAGAACTATCTAAACTTTTCTTGAAGTAACCAAGACCGAACAATAATTAGATGCAGTATAAACCCAATCAAACCCAAGGGTTTAACCAACAATCCCCAAAACCACCTCAAGTTGAGTCATCAAACAGTTTGGAGGACTTGTTGAAGGCATTCATGGCAAAAAATTGATGCCTTGGTTCAAAGTCAAGTAGCAACGCTAAAAAATCTAGAGATCCAGATGGGTTAGTTAGATACTGAGCTTTGTAGTAAATCACAAGGAACCTTCCCAATTGATACAAAAATTTGAGAAATTTTGGTAAGGAGCAGTGCAAAGTGGTTGCATTATGAAGTGGTAAGATTATGGAACCCAAGGAGGTTGTGGTTGAAAACGAGCCTAATGAATAGGAGGAAAGTCAACCAATAGTTGAAGTTCCTACAATAGAAAAGCCAGATGCTAAAAAATCTAATGAGGTAAACCCTAAACTAGTGTATTCTAAAAAACTAACACGCTCTTTTGTAGATTTACCTCCTCAAAAAAGTTGTCTTTATCAATCTAGAGTTCCATATCCTCAAAGACTTCAGTAGAATAAGAAGAAACAAGAGGTACAATTCAAGAAGTTCCTAGATGTTCTAAAGCAACTGCATATCAACATTCTATTGGTAGAATCTTTAGAATAGATGCCCAATTATGTTAAGTTTATGAAGGATATTCTATCTAAAAATAATAGAATTAGTGAGTATGAGACTATTACTTTGACGAAGGAGTGCGGTGCGTTCTTATAGAACAAGTTACCTCCGAAATTGAAAGACCCTAGAAGCTTTACAATACCTTGTAACATCGATGAATCATATTATCGTAAAGCTTTATACGACTTAAGAGCAAGCATCCAATAGAGTCCGTTGGGAATGGGTGAAGTATGGCCTACTACTGTGACACTTCAACTAGCAGATTGGTCGTTAGCATATCCCAAAGGAAAGATCGAGGATGTTTTGGTAAGAGTTGATAAGTTTATTTTTCCTACTGCTTTTATTATGTTGAATTTTGAAGCAGACAAGGAAGTTCCAATCACCCTGGGGAAACCTTTTCTAGCCACAGAAAGAACATTGATAGATGTGAAAAAGGAGAACTCATCATGAGAGTTCAAGACGACAAGGTAAAGTTTGACGTTCTAAAGGCCATGAGATTTCCTGATCCGATGGAAGAGTGTTCAATAATGGAGGAATTAGAAACCTTAGTTTCTATTGAAAGTAATTCTGAAGAAGACCCGTTGGAGAACACTGTAGGGTTTAAACCATTCGAAGATGAAAAAGGTAATAAAGGTTTGGCTTTGAGGGAAACCAATCTGAGGAGTTATGATCAACCACTACAGTTCAAACTGCTAGAGTTTGAAGTTCAGGAATTTACACAACCCAATTTGTCAATTGAGGAACCGCCAAGCTTTAACTAAAGGTAATTCTATCCCACTTAAAATACGTTTATCTTGGTAATAGTTCTATTTTGTCTGTGATTGTTTCAGCTGACCTTGGCAGAAAATCAAGAGGAGTAGTTGATTGCTGTTTTAAAGAAATTTACAAAAGCAAGTGGTTGTACCATATCTAATATACGAGGCATAAGGCCTTCCTTCTGTATGTATAAAATTATTTTAGAGGAAGGTGAAAAAGGTAAAATTGATATGCAAAGGAGACTTAACGCTATCATGAATGCGGGAATTATTTACCCCATCTTAGATAGTTCTTGGGTAAGTCTGGTACAATTGTACCAAAGAAAGGTGGGATCACGATTGTTGAGAACGAACAAAATAAGTTAATCTCGACGAGAACTGTCGCAGGTTGGAGAATCTGTATCGACTACAAAAAGTTGAACAAAACCACTCATAAGGATCATTTTCCTTTGCCTTTTATGGATCAAATATTAGGACTACTGGAAGGTAACGAATTTTATTACTTTTAAGATGGATATTCGAGATACAACCAAATAGTTGTAGCCTTGGAAGACCAATACAAAACTACTTTTACCTACCTATACGGTACATTTGCTTTTAGGCAAATGCCTTTCAGGTTATGTAATGCACCTGCCACATTTCAGTGATGTGTGATGGCAATTTTCACTAATATGGTTGAAAATCATGTTGAGGTTTTCATGGATGATTTTTCTATTTTTGGTAACATTTATGATGTTTGTTTGAATAATTCGACTAAGGTACTTAAAAGATGCGAAGAGACGAATCTTGTTCTTAACTAGAAGAAATGCCACTTTATGGTTAAGGAAGGAATTGTCTTAGGACATAAAATTTACAAAATGGGATTGAAGTGGATAAAGAACAGGTGGACATAATTGAAAGATTACCACCTCTACTTAGTGTGAAAAAGAGTTATGTAACATCCTAGAATTAGGGGTTCTACATTTTATGCTACTCTATGTGTTTGGCTTGTTTAGCATATTATTTTGGTGTATTTGGGGGCCTTGGGGAGGCTTGGGTTCGAGCCAGGGCTTTAGAAAAATTTTACTTTTTGGGCACTTTAAGGGGGAGAGCTGGTTGAAGAAGGCTTTAAGTATATTTATTTGTGTTTATCAACACAAAAAGGAGCGTGGTGTAGTGGCAAGATGATGCCACTTAAGGAGTATGGGAGTGGTGTCACAAGGGAACAGGAGGGGGGAAGGAGTTTGAGTCTCATCTGCAGTGGAGGGAACTTTATTTTTTGTGCTCAAGGTAGTGGGGTGTTGGCTTTTGGATGGGACTCTTCTAAGTTGGTTGTGGAATGAGTCAAATGAGTTTGAAATGGATGGATGAGAGGTGATGGGAGAGTTAAAGTGGTCAAATCAATTTGAATGGGTGTTGGGGAGAAATTTGTGGAGAAAAATAAGGATTAGAAAAGTAAGGGATTGGAGTATGGTGGAGGTGTTGGCCAAATGTGGGGTTTTGGAGGGGAGAATTTCAGTCATGTAAAGGGGTTGGTGGGAGTATTTCAGGTTTTGGGAGTGTGCACCAAATTTCGGAGTATAGTTTCTGAACATTAGTGCAAGTGTGAGCTTTCTTTTTCTTTGTCGATTGGGGTCAATTCTAGCCTCATTTCCTTTTTGCCGAAACTTAAGTCTTTGGAGTGGTTTTTCTTCCATTCATTTCTTCTTTTCTTCTTGACTTTCTGGTGTTAGCCGAATCCTGAGAGTGACCATTTGTGCATTTTTTTCTTCTCTTCGTCCGTACCTACCAATCATCTTCTCATAGCCGAAACCTTGAATGAGCTTCATTGTCATCCTTTTACTTCTCTTCTTAAGCCAAATAATCCTTTTGGTCCCAAGTGAATCGGATTCACCTTGTCTATTTGATTGTTGAAGGTAATGATCTCCTTTATATCTTATTTGGCATTTGCATTCTTCTTTTCTCTCTTTTCATAGAAACTGAATCTCCTTCTTCTTCTATTTCTTTCCATCTTCTTTCTCTTTTCTTCTCTGCTCTGCTCCTCTATCTCCTTCTTCACTAACCGGATCTATGTTTCTTCTTCATCTCGAATCGATACTGCTCGAGTAGACTAAGGTGTGAAGGGTTATCTTTTCTGCTAAATGTACTTTGGCTTCTCACCACCATTATCATCACAAGGTAACTTTGTGCCCTATCTTCTCTTTCTTTAAGTTTTTCCTTTAAGCCTAATACTCAGGGATAACCTTTGACTGCCAGGCCAAACCTCTGCTTCTCTCACGACTCATCTTTGATTCAGAGACAAATCAGTTGTTGTGCGGTTCATCATTTATCAATGTAAGGAATCATTTCTTTTCAAGTTCTCTGCTATTATTTCCTTCTCGTTGTAGTCTGCCTTAACCCAATTCCCTTATTAGTCAATCAACGTTTCTCCCTAACCTCTGATCAAGTCTCCTCATGGATGCAAGTGCTAGTCAAACTAAGGAGGGGAGTGGACGGTGTCTCTGCCCCTAGGTTTAAACGAAGTGTTGTGTCGGCAATTTGAGACTTTCTCGAGTTATGGTAGAGAGCCGACGTCTGTCTGGGATAGACAAATCGCGGTCATTCTTGCTAGTAAGAGTGTTGACGATCTAGAGAGTTTAGTTTTGCGGGTAATCAGGTGTGTAAGGCTCAGACTTCTCTTTATTATCTTGTGCTAATAACTGTGTTGGCTAAAAGCCAGAACGACTGAATAGACAGTCGAGATACCCTTGTGGGTAAGGTTGGAGATTCCATGTAAGTACTTGTATGACTCAGTTTTACGAATAGCATAATCTAAATACATGTATAATTTAGTTATCTGCTTACATTGGAAATATGATTGCATACATCACATATTGATAACATGCTTACATGGGCTTTGGGATATGCTTGAAAGGGGATGTGTGATTCAGTGACTGTCAAAGTGGTTTGGTACCACAGTGGGTTGGCCCTACATATTATATTTCATGACTATGTCTCAGTGGTTTGGTACCACAGTGGTTTGGCACCACATATACATTTATCAGTGATTATCATAGTGGTTTGGTACCACAGTGGGTTGGCCCCACATATATTTTACTCAATGATTGTCATAGTGGTTTGGTACCACAGTGGGTTGGCCCTACATATTATATTTTATGACTCTGTCATAGTGATTTCGTATCACAGTGGTTTGAAACCATAGTGGCTTGGTGCCACAGGCATTTGGCTGATTCGGTGACGTAGAGGTTGGAAAAACTAGGTTGGGCTAGGTTACATTGCATACATACTTTTCGTATGTTATATTGTGAGGGCTAATGTAACAGTCCGAATATGACCCTAATTGAAACGGCGGTTTCGGGACCACGAATCCGAGTCTGGAAAATTTTTAAATATTATTTTTGGTGTTAATTATATGTGATTTATGATGTGTGAAAGTTTCATATAAAAATATAATTGTTTATGTGTTTAATTTAAGAAAAAGGACTAGAATTGAACAAATATGAAAATAGCTATTGTGTGAATTAGGAGTCAAATTGATTAGTTCACTTTTGCATGGGATTTAAGTGGCAATTTAACCATAATTACTTTTAGTGACTGGTAATGACTAGGGATTTGATGTGCATGTCATACCTTATATTATTATTATATGTAGATAGTGGGATAAATGATAACATTCATTAAAGAAAAATAGGATATTGTAATAATAGTAATAAAAAAAAAAACAAAACCATTTTTCTTTTCCCACTATCATCATCTTCTCCACGAAAAAAAAAAGAACAAAAGGAAGAAGAGAAGATAGTTAAGCTTCCTAGTTCGACCCTTTTGCATGTCTTCCTAAGGTGAATAAACAAGGTTAAATCTTTAAAATTTTTGTATGGTTGTGCTAGTTATCTTGAGTTCTATAAGGTACATGTGGAAATTTTGAGGTTTGAAGCTTGTGTTAGATTCGGCCATGAGAGGTTTCTTTGTTATGCATGAGAATTAATGAAAAAGAAATGCTAAGCATGGATTAGGCTTCAACGAGGTTGAATAAGAAAGTAGATTAAATGAATGTTTGAAGGTTTAATTTAGATGAATAAATAGTTGAAAAAAATAAAAAAAATGAATAAGGAGATTCGGCTCTTGAAAGACTGAATCAATTTCATGAAATTATTGTGTTTATTGCTTGGGGATTAAATTACAAGAAATTGAAATTAGAGGACAAATCACAAAAGTTGTAAATTATATGTTATGAAATATTTTGAATGTTAAAATGAGATTTGATTTACTTGGGAAGTATTCGCTTTTGATAAAAGAGTGTATAAAATTTAATATTTTTTGTATGTGTTCGAATGAATGAAAAGATCCAATACTAAATTGTAAAAGTTCCAAATTTTGATTGATAGATTAATATATATATATATATATAATTATTAAATGTTTCGAATGGCAATGAATGAAATTCAATTGAGTAGGCTCTTTTAAATTCGATTTTAGATCAAAGAAGGAAAAAAATTGGAAACGGATCGGGGGAAAGATAAAGTACACGAGTAACCCGAAAATTCAAAGTATTCAACTTACGAGGTAAGTTTATAAGCAATTTAATATCGTTAATGTCAATTATAATTTTGAATACATGTTGAATTATGGAATTTTAGTTATGAATTTAGTGAAAGCCGAAGGTGGATAGACATTTTATTAAGAAGTGTTGTTAAATTTTAATTGAATAGATAAGTGGTTTTTAATAGTGAAATGTAGTTATATTTAATTGAAGTTGATATGTGAAAGTGATATGAATTATGTGTGAGATGTGATATTGGTAATATGTACTGTGTATGAAATGGTTTGTTTATATTGATACTCGGGCTCCGAGCCTAGCAGGCCTTGTGCCGGTGAAGTGTATCGGGCTTATTGCCTAGCAGGCCTTGTGCCGGTGAAGTGTATCGGGCTTAATGCCTAGCAGGCTATATGTCGGTGATCAAATTTCAGACCTCATGTCTAGCGGTGCTTAGTGTGACGGTGACATATTCGCTTAGTAATCGATGACATAGCGTGCTTAGTGCTTAGTGACATATTAAGACTTCGTGCTTCGTGCCTAGCAGGCTAAATGCTAGTGATCAAAATTTCAGACCTCATGTCTAGCAGGCTTAATGCCGGTGTGTATTTCAGGCTTTGATGTCTAGCAGGCTTAATGCCGGTGATGTGATATAAATGGAGAATTCACAAATCATTTACAAGGTGGAACGTATTTGTTAAAATAAGCTAAATGCTCGGGTAAGTATAAGTCTTTCATAATTGCAGGGAATAAGGTATGTTAGTATATTACCATTGAATCAAGTGAGATATGATATGGTTGGAGCTTTGGTAAAAAAAATTAGGTTGTGCTCTTGATCTTACCATTGATAAGAATGATGTATATATAATGAAATTTAGGCTTGAATATGTCTTTAGAGAATCGGCCATATGTGAAAGGTTAAATATAAAAGAGGTTGAATATGTTTGTATATGTGTATAAATGAATACATGTGGATGATGGGTATGTTATATTTATTGGATTTGGAATATTTGTATATATATATATATTGTAATTGGGTGCTTCGATGAATTTACATGTTTATGGTAAGAAAATGATAATAGCTACGTTAAGTGAAATGATAGTACTCGGCCATGAAGAATTTACAAGTTGAATTGTTTATATTTAGTATCATAAACTAAAGGTTTAAAATGCTAGAATGTTTGATGTTATATTAAAATTTGCTTGAGACTTACTAAGCTAGTACGCTTACTCTGTGTGTGTACAATGTTCTGTTTTATAGATTTTGGTCAAGCTACGAGCTCGGTGGATCATCATAGAAGTCAACCACACTATCATCCCTTTTGGTACATATGAGCTTAATTTTTGAATTAAAGGCATGTATAGGTTAGACTATGTATTAAAACCAATGAACTTTTGTCTTGTTTATAAGTATAGCCTTGCGAAAATGGCTTGATTATAATGCTAATGGTTGTGTAAATTCGGTCATAGTTTAAACATATATAGATAAAAATCATATATAAATATATATATATATATATATATATGTGTCATAGTATTTGGTCATGTGATTTGGCAATAAGGAAAATGATGGATGCTTGATGAATTATAATATGTAATATATTAGCTAAGTAATATGCTTATTATATATATATGTGAGGTACTTGGTAAAAGCTTAACATTGGTGGGTTTTGCATTTTTTTTTATGATGCGGTTCAAATCTAGTAAACATGGTGGAGAGATGTATATATATTTCGGTGTGGCATAATTTAGCTTATTTGGAAAGTATGATATGTATTATGAAATAGTATAAGTTAGAAAACTTATTACAAAGTATATAAATATCTATGTTTGTGACATTGATGCATGATCTGGTAACATGGTAATGATAAGCATCTTGTATATTCGGCTATGTTGTATTAATGTTATGTTCTGCCATAGGATAATGATATTAAGGTTGCACATATATTTGAAAAATGAATAGGTATGATTTGGTCAACCATATAAATATGGTATGAGTATTTATGTATATTTGTTTATGGATAGTTGCTAGTAGTTGAGTAAAGCATGGTTATAAAAAGAAATTTGTATGGTATTTCACTTGCTAGCCGAATTGGATATGAAACATATGGCTAAGAGTATACATGTTGTGAATGGCTAGATAATTCGAAATAGTTTAAAACGCATAGAAATCTTGTGATTTCTATAATTTGATTAATTGTAATATGGATTTTTAAAATACACTAGTTGCTTGCGATTATTAATTCATACATCGGCATATACAATATTTATAAAGCAAAGTGTTTAAGTTTTGTTAAGTAACACCTTGTGACCCTAATTCGGCGACGGATACGGGGTAGAGGTGTTACATTTGATTGGTATCAGAGCTTACGGTTTAGTCGATTCTAGGACTACCGTAAAGCGTGAGAGTCTAGCTATACATGCCTTTATTGTATATGTGATAGTGTGGTGACTTTTGACATTTCAAACTGTGTTTTATATAGTAAATGGATTCCGATCCTGACAGAGCCGTAGCAGACGATGTAGAGAGTGTAGCGCCTGATCGCACGAGGATCAGCGCCGGTAGACTCTCGACTAGTTTCAGGTAGCCATGAGGGGGAGGCTAAACAAGCCTTCTACCAAATGATGAACGAATGGTTTACCCAGTATATCCAGACTAACCCGGCTGTACAACAACCTCCACCCCTGAATAATCCAACTCCGGTACCTTTAGCACCTCCGATGATAGATCCAATGAGATCTAGTCGGCCTCCTGTTGATAAAATTAGGAAACACGGGGCCGAAGGATTTAAAGCTAATGATGACGACGATGCAGAACGAGCTGAGATGTGGCTAGATAACACTATTCGGGTACTTGATGAGCTATCCTGCACTCCTGAGGAATGCCTGAAGTGCGCTATATCTCTACTTCGGGACACTGCATATCACTGGTGGAATACATTAGTATCAGTGGTTCCGAAAGAAAAAGTGACTTGGGATTTCTTCCAGATCGAGTTCCGTAAGAAATATATCAGTCAGAGGTTCATAGATCAGAAAAGAAAAGAATTTCTGGAACTAAAACAGGGTCGTATGACTGTGACAAAATATGAGCGAAAGTTTGTCAGATTGAGCCGATATGCCTGAGAGTGTGTATCAACTGAAGCCATTATGTGCAAAAGATTTGAAGATGGTCTGAATGAAGACATAAAGTTGCTTGTGGGCATTCTTGAGATCAAAGAATTCGTAGTACTTGTCGAGTGAGCTTGCAAAGCTAAAGAGCTTGGAAAAGAGAAAGGAAAAGCCGAGTTCGAAGCTAGAGACATTCGAAAAAGATCATCGAGTAAGACATTTCATTCTGCATCAAAGAAGTTTAAAGATGAATCCAGTCGACATAAAGCTACTTCAGACTTCTCTAGACGAGATCGACCTCCCGCGAGTTCTCGAGCTACTTCGATGGCTAGTGTTGGTAATGTTCAGCAAAATCGGGATGAATGCAAGCATTGTGGTAAATGGCATTTTGGGAGTTGTAGATTTCGTGATCGGTTCTGCTTTAAATGTGGATCGTCAGATCATTTTATCAGAGAGTGCTCGATGCTAGCTGAGCAAAATACGGCTCAGAATACAAGACCGAGCAACACGTCAGCACGAGGCAGACCACCCCGACATTCGGGAAATGTAGGTGGTAGTCAGAGAGGAACAAAGGAAACTGCAGTTCGATCAGAGGCTCGAGCACCTGCTAGAGCATATGCTATACGTACCAGAGAGGATGCTTCTTCCCCAGATGTTATCACCGGTACTTTTACTCTTTATGATACTATTGTGATTGCATTGATTGATCCGGTTCGACTCATTCCTATGTGTGTGAAACTTTAGTATCCAGTAAGACTCTGCCAGTTGAGTTCTACTGAGTTGTGATCCGGGTGTCCAACCCTTTGGGTAGATATGTTTTCGTTGATAAAGTGTGTAAAGGTTGCCCGTTGATGATTCGGGATTCCTACTTTCCAGCTGATTTAATGTTGTTGCCTTCGATGAGTTTGATATAATTTTGGGAATGGATTGGTTAACTTTGCACAATGTAGTGGTGAATTGCAAAAGAAAGATTATTGATTTGAGAAGTCAGAATGGTGAGATCATCCGAGTTGAATCTAGTGATTTAAATGGGTTACCGACAGTAATATCCTCGATGCTAGCCCAAAAGTATGTGAGAAAAGGATGCGAAGCTTATTTGGCCTATGTATTGGATAATAAAGTGTCTGAAAAAAAATAGATTGAATCTATACCGATTGTGTGTGAATACCCAAATGTGTTTCCTGATGAATTATCGGGTTTACCACCAGTACGAGAGATTGAGTTTGGCATTGAATTAGTACCGGGGACAACTCCGATTTCGATAGCTCCATATCGAATGGCACCTACTGAGTTGAAAGAGTTGAAAGCACAATTGCAAGAGTTGACAGATAGGGGCTTTGCTTGACCACGTTTCTCTCCTTGGGGTGCACCAGTTCTGTTTGTGAAAAAGAAAGACAGGACTATGCGAATGTGTATTGATTATCGGCAGTTGAATAAAGTGACAATAAAGAATAAATACCCGTTACCTCGAATTGATGATTTGTTTGACCAGTTAAAAGGGGCTTTAGTGTTTTCAAAGATTGATCTGAGATCGGGTTATTATCAGCTGCGAGTCAGAGATTATGATGTGCCTAAGACTGCATTCCGAACGAGGTACGGACATTTTGAGTTTTTGGTTATGCCTTTTGGACTTACTAATACACCTGCTATTTTTATGGATCTGAAGAATCGGTTTTCAGACAGTTTTTGGATCAGTTTGTGGTAGTGTTTATTGATGATATACTGATCTACTCCAAAGATGAAACCGAGCAAGAAAGATGCAGTTTGGGTTATAGTGGATAGATTAACCAAATCAGCTCACTTTGTGCCAGTTCGTACAGACTATTCGCTCGATAAACTTGCTGAGTTGTATGTATCTCAAATTGTGAGATTACATGGTGTGCCGAGTTCCATTGTTTCCGACAGAGACCCAAGATTCACATCGCGGTTTTGGAAGAAGTTACAAGATGCTTTGGGTACTAAACTCCACTTTAGCACAGCCTTTCACCCGCAGACAGACGGTCAGTCTGAATGAACCATTCAGATACTTGAGGACATGTTGAGATGTTGTGTCCTCGAGTTTGATGGTACGTGGGAAAGATATTTACCTTTGATTGAATTTGCTTATAATAACAGCTTTCAATCGAGTATCAGAATGGCACCTTACGAAGCTCTATATGGTCGCAAATGTCGTACATCGTTGTATTGGACCGAGCTCAGTGAAAATAAGATACACGGGGTTAATTTGATTAAAGAGGCGAATAGAAAGTGGCTATAATCAGAGATAATTTGAAAGCTGCATCGGATCATCAAAAGTCCTATGCTGATTTGAAACGTAAAGACATTGAGTTTCAGGTTAGAGATCGGGTATTCTTGAAAGTTTCCCCGTGGAAGAAAGTACTTCGATTTGGTCAAAGGAAAACTAAGCCCAAGATTTATCGGACCGTACGAGATCATCGAACGTATTGGACCTATTGCTTATAGATTGAAGTTGCCTTATAAATTAGAAAAGATACACAATGTATTTCACGTTTCAATGCTTCGTAGATATAGATCAGATCCATCACACGTGATCACTTCGTCTAAGATTGAAATTCGATCCGATATGACGTATGAGGAAGAATCAATCTATATTTTAGCTCGGGAAATAAAAGAGTTGAGAAACAAGAAAATCCCATTAGTGAAAGTGTTATTGAATCGGCACGGAGTAGAAGAGGCTACGTGGGAGCCTGAGGATTCAATGAGGCAACAATATCCAACTTTGTTTAACGGTAAGATTTTCGGGGATGAAAATCCCTAAGGGGGGAGAGTTGTAACAGTCCGAATATGACCCTAATTGGAACGGCGGTTTCGGGACCACGAATCCGAGTCTGGAAAATTTTTAAATATTATTTTTGGTGTTAATTATATGTGATTTATGATGTGTGAAAGTTTCGTATAAAAATATAATTGTTTATATGTTTAATTTAAGAAAAAGGACTAGAATTGAACAAATATGAAAATAGCTATTGTGTGAATTAGGAGTCAAATTGATTAGTTCACTTTTTGCATGGGATTTAAGTGGCAATTTAACCATAATTACTTTTAGTGGACGGTAATGACTAGGGATTTGATGTGCATGTCATACCTTATATTATTATTATATGTAGATAGTGGGATAAATGATAACATTCATTAAAGAAAAATAGGATATTGTAATAATAGTAATAAAAAAAAACAACAAAACCATTTTTCTTTTCCCACTATCATCATCTTCTCCACGAAAAAAAAAAGAACAAAAGGAAGAAGAGAAGATAGTTAAGCTTCCTAGTTCGGCCCTTTTGCATGTCTTCCTAAGGTGAATAAACAAGGTTAAATCTTTAAAATTTTTGTATGGTTGTGCTAGTTATCTTGAGTTCTATAAGGTACATGTGGAAATTTTGAGGTTTGAAGCTTGTGTTAGATTCGGCCATGAGAGGTTTCTTTGTTATGCATGAGAATTAATGAAAAAGAAATGCTAAGCATGGATTAGGCTTCAACGAGGTTGAATAAGAAAGTAGATTAAATGAATGTTTGAAGGTTTAATTTAGATGAATAAATAGTTGAAAAAAAATGAAAAAAATGAATAAGGAGATTCGAGCTCTTGAAAGACTGAATCAATTTCATGAAATTATTGTGTTTATTGCTTGGGGATTAAATTACAAGAAATTGAAATTAGAGGACAAATCACAAAAGTTGTAAATTATATGTTATGAAATATTTTGAATGTTAAAATGAGATTTGATTTACTTGGGAAGTATTCGGCTTTTGATAAAAGAGTGTATAAAATTCAATATTTTTTTTATGTATGTGTTCGAATGAATGAAAAGATCCAGTACTAAATTGTAAAAGTTCCAAATTTTGATTGATAGATTAAAATATATATATATAATTATTAAATGTTTCGAATGGCGATGAATGAAATTCAATTGAGTAGGCTCTTTTAAATTCAGTTTTAGATCAAAGAAGGAAAAAAAATTGGAAACGGATCGGGGGAAAACTAAAGTACACGAGTAACCGGAAATTCAAAGTATTCGACTTAAGAGGTAAGTTTATAAGCAATTTAATATCGTTAATGTCAATTATAATTTTGAATACATGTTGAATTATGGAATTTTAGTTATGAATTTAGTGAAAGCCGAAGGTGGATAGACATTTTATTAAGAAGTGTTGTTAAATTTTAATTGAATAGATAAGTGGTTTTTAATAGTGAAATGTAGTTATATTTAATTGAAGTTGATATGTGAAAGTGATATGAATTATGTGTGAGATGTGATATTGGTAATATGTACTATGTATGAAATGGTTTGTTTATATTGATACTCGGGCTCCGAGCCTAGCAGGCCTTGTCTTGCCGGTGAAGTGTATCGGGCTTATTGCCTAGCGTGCCTTGTCTTGAGTGAAGTGTATCGGGCTTAATGCCTAGCAGGCTATATGCTTGATCAAATTTCAGACCTCATGTCTAGCGAGCTTAGTGCTTGGTGACATATTCGAAGCTTCGTGCCTAGCAGGCTTAGTCTTAGTGACATTTCGGTGCTAAATGCCTATGATCAAAATTTCAGACCTCATGTCTAGCAGGCTTAATGCCGGTGTGTATTTCAGGCTTTGATGTCTAGCAGGCTTAATGCCGGTGATGTGATATAAATGGAGAATTCACAAATCATTTACAAGGTGGAATGTATTTGTTAAAATAAGCTAAATGCTCGGGTAAGTATAAGTCTTTCATAATTGCAGGGAATAAGGTATGTTAGTATATTACCATTGAATCAAGTGAGATATGATATGGTTGAAGCTTTGGCAAAAAAATTTTAGGTTGTGCTACTGATCTTACCATTGATAAGAATGATGTATATATAATGAAATTTAGGCTTGAATATGTCTTTAGAGAATCGGCCATATGTGAAAGGTTAAATATAAAAGAGGTTGAATATGTTTGTATATGTGTATAAATGAATACATGTGGATGATGGGTATGTTATATTTATTGGATTTGGAATATTTGTATATATATATATTGTAATTGGGTGCTTCAATGAATTTACATGTTTATGGTAAGAAAATGATAATAGCTACGTTAAGTGAAATGATAGTACTCGGCCATGAAGAATTTACAAGTTGAATTGTTTATATTTAGTATCATAAACTAAAGGTTTAAAATGCTAGAATGTTTGACTGTTATATTAAAATTTGCTTGAGACTTACTAAGCTAGTACGCTTACTCTGTGTGTGTACAATGTTCTGTTTTATAGATTTTGGTCAAGCTACAAGCTCGGTGGATCATCATAGAAGTCAACCACACTATCATCCCTTTTGGTACATATGAGCTTAATTTTTGAATTAAAGGCATGTATAGGTTAGACTATGTATTAAAACCAATGAACTTTTGTCTTGTTTATAAGTATAGCCTTGTGAAAATGGCTTGATTATAATGCTAATGGTTGTGTAAATCCGGTCATAGTTTAAACATATATAGATAAAAATCATATATAAATATATATATATATATATATATATATATATATGTCATAGTATTTGGTCATGTGATTTGGCAATAAGGAAAATGATGGATGCTTGATGAATTATAATATGTAATATATTAGCTAAGTAATATGCTTGTTATATATATATGTGAGGTACTTGGTAAAAGCTTAACATTGGTGGGTTTTGCATTTTTTTTTATGATGCGGTTCAAATCTAGTAAACATGGTGGAGAGATGTATATATATTTCAGTGTGGCATAATTTAGCTTATTTGGAAAGTATGATATGTATTATGAAATAGTATAAGTTAGAAAACTTATTACAAAGTATATAAATATCTATGTTTGTGACATTGATGCATGATTTGGTAACATGGTAATGATAAGCATCTTGTATATTCGGCTATGTTGTATTAATGTTATGTTCTGCCATAGGATAATGATATTAAGGTTGCACATATATTTGAAAAATGAATAGGTATGATTTGGTCGACCATATAAATATGGTATGAGTATTTATGTATATTTGTTTATGGATAGTTGCTAGTAGTTGAGTAAAGCATGGTTATAAAAAGAAATTTGTATGGTATTTCACTTGCTAGCCGAATTGGATATGAAACATATGGCTAAGAGTATACATGTTGTGAATGGCTAGATAATTTGAAATAGTTTAAAACGCATAGAAATTTTGTGATTTCTATAATTTGATTAATTGTAATATGGATTTTTAAAATACACTAGTTGCTTGCGATTATTAATTCATACATCGGCATATACAATATTTATAAAGCAAAGTGTTTAAGTTTTGTTAAGTAACACCTTGTGACCCTAATTCGGTGATGGATACGGGGTAGAGGTGGTGCATCTGTGGGCTTAAGGCCAGATTGTGTTTGTAAGGGGAATTACACACTGAGTCTTGGTGACTCACCCCTCTGCTTATTCTTGTAGGTAACTCTTAGTCGTGGGTTTGGAGTCGAGGTGGACTTCGAGATGGCCATGCATTACTTCCTACATAATTTCGTTTCTTCTTTTAAACTTAATTTAATTTGGGTTTTTGTTATGTAATAAGGCCTCCATAACATTAATTTGGGTTTTTTTTTTTGGATTTAATGCGGATGTTATTATATTATGAGCTGCTAAACCCAAGGTTTTCCTAAAATTTTAAATAAATGTTTTCAAAAATATTAACAAGAGAATAAGATGCTGATTAACAACTCAATTCAGAGATTTACTTAAAATCGCAAACACCATTTTAAAAATGTCACGTTCGGTATACCACTAGTTTTAGTTTTCATATGACCAAACCATTTTCATCTAACAGTTCTTTTAAATAAGAGTTAGTAAGAAACCCTTAAACTGAATGTTATTTCCAAGATAGAAACAAGAAATGAAAAGCTTCCAAAATTACGTTGTTTCCTTAAAATTTCAAAGTTCTTTCAAACAACCTTTCCTTGTGACATACCAGATCCGGTCGTAACGTTTAGGCCAGGTTTGGGGTGTTACAATTATGGTATTAGAGCCAGGTTACAAAACTCGACTGTGGCATGGGTTCAAAAATGTCTTCAAAGTTGGTTTGAAATATGGTTTATAACAGTACATATTTTCTGGAAGTATGGCACCCGAGTCTCCGGCACCAAATCCTTACAGTAAAGTCTTCTGACTATTGGCTGATTTGCATGAAAATATTATATTGTGCTTTGATTGTTAGTGCTAAGAAATTCAACTCTATTGAGACCTTTAGAAATATGTTTTGAAAAACTACTTCTAATTCTATTTTCATAAGATTTTCTGGTAATAAAATAGTGGAAGATATACTAATACATAAAATTTGTAATCTGATTAAGTCGATTTTGTAGTCATAAATTCTAGAGGACGTGGACATGGTATGCGTGGTCGTGGTATGCGTGGTCGTGGTAGAGGCCGGAGTGTTGAGGCTGAACCCTCGGATCAGGGCATGGGCTGGAAGGTGAAGTACCAGCATCACCAGTAGCGAAGTGGGATCTCAGGATTGAACTGAAGGGATGATGCTTTGTCCCAAGCTATGTTGCGTGTTCTGGAATGGGTTGTTAGAGGTAGCACGAGATTAGTAGCTCAAAAATCTATTCCTTAGTGACTTCGAGCAAATGGGGCCAAGATAATTAGGGGTATTTCTGAGGTGGCTCCTAACGTAGCTGAATACTGGCTGGAAGTAGTTAAACAAATCATTGATGATCTTGACTGCACGGTAGAGGTAAAGTTGAAAGGAGTAGTGTCCCTTCTTCAAGATGAAGCATACCAGTGGTGGCTCATGGTAAGGGATGGTACATCAGCGGACCGTATTACCTGGGATTTTTTTAAGACAGCGTTCCAGGTAAAGTATGTTGGCGCGAGGTATGTGGACTCTCAGAGGAGGGCATTTTTGAACTTGGTCCAGAGGAATAAGTCGGTGGCTGAGTATGAGGCAGAGTTCCTGCGTCTAAGTCGCTATGCTCGTGGTATCGTCGTAACTGATTACGAGTGCTGTGTTCGATTTGAGGATGGTCTGAGGGATGAGTTGCATGTACTAATAGCTCCACAATGGGAAAGAGAGTTTGCCACTCTGGTTGGGAAGGCACAAATAGCTAAAGATGTAAAGCGGTCTGAGAGGCAGAATCAGGATAAGGATAGGGGTAGGAATAAGAGGAACTTTGGGTTGTCAAGATCTGTTGGAGGTTTTTAAAAGAGGCCTAGGTTTGATGGGCCAAGTCGAGTTGCGAAGCCTGTTGCAGTTCGTCGATCTCAACAGTATGCTCAATGTGGGAAATTTCATGAGGGGGTGCTGGGTAGGTAATAGAGGAAGCTTTAGGTGTGGATTTATGGATCATCGGATAAGGGATTGTCCACAACAACCAGACAGAGTGGGGTCAGTAGGTCAGGGTTATGTGCAGGCTGGAAGAGGTGGCAGCAACCACCGAGAGGCCATGGTTTGGCCAGAGGAGGTAATGGTTTTGGTCGAGGTCGTGGAGTGCCAAGCAGGGGTGTCAGTAATATAGATGCAAGATAGCCTGGTTGGTTTATGCAGCTAGACGACGAGAGGACAATGATGCACCAGACGTCATAACTGGTACGTTCCTTATTTTTGGTGTGCCCTTTACAGCTTTGATAGATATTGGGTCTACACATTCATATGTTGCTAGTACTATGTCTGAGACTTTAAGTATAGAATCTGAGATTGCTTCTAGAGAGATGACAGTGATTAGCCCTTTAGGACAATCTGTAGTGGTGAACAAACTCTTTAGGAATGTGCATTTAGAAGTACTAGGGATTGTTTTATTGACTGACTTGATGGAATTGTCGTTTAGCTAGTTTGATTTGATTTTAGGCATGGACTAGTTAGTTAAGTATCAAGCAAACTTGGATTGTGCTGCTAAGCGCATGGTATTGAAGACTCTCGAGGATAAGGAGGTGCTGTTGATATGTGAGAGAAGGAATTACCTGTCCAATGTGGTGTCCATATTAAAGGCTGAAAGGATGGTGCGAAAAGGGTGTGAGGCATTTCTAGCTTTTATCTGTGCTTTGGAGGCCAAAGAGTTATCTATAGAGGATGTTAGAACAGTGAAAGAGTTCACAGACATCTTCCCAGAAGAGCTTCCAGGGTTACCCCCAGATCATGAGGTGGAGTTCGTCATTAATCTACTTCCGGGAATAGCTCCGGTGTCTGTTGCCCCATATAGGATGGTGCCGAAGGAGGTGGTAGAACTTAAAGCTCAGATTCAGGAACTATTGGACCGGGGTTTTTTCAATCAAGTGTGTCTTCGTGGGGAGCATCGGTGTTGTTCGTTAAGAAAAAGGATGGGTCGATGCGGATGTGCATTGATTACAGGCAATTGAACAAGTTGACGATTAAGAACAAATACCCATTGCCAAGGATTGATGACCTGTTCGATCAGCTGCGAGGTGCTTTGGTCTTCTCAAAGATAGACTTGAGGTCAGGTTATCATCAGCTTAATGTCAAGGAGGCGGATGTTCATAAGACTACTTTTTGAACTCGTTATGGTCACTACAGATTCTTAGTGATGCCGTTCGGGTTGACAAATACACCAACTGCGTTTATGGATATGATGAACCGGTATTCCAACCCTACCTGGATTGATTTGTCATAGTGTTCATAGGCGATATCTTGGTTTATTCAAAGACAGAAGAGGAGCATGATTTGCATCTTTGGATAGTTCTGCAGAAATTCAAAGTTTCCTTGGGTTAGTTGGGTACTACAAAAGTTCGTTGAAGGATTCTCATTGATTGCTGCACATTAACCAAGCTATTACGGAAAGGGATACCGTTTGTATGGACCGATAAACAGCAGGAAAGCTTTGAGAAGTTGAAGAAGATCTTGATTGAGGCACCCGTGTTGACTCAGCCTGAAGCGGGAAAGGAGTTTGTCGTCTATTATGATGCATCACACACAGGGTTAGGATGTGTGTTGATGCAAGAAGGGAAGGTGGTAGCGTATGCGTCTCGGCAATTAAGACCATAAGAAGTGAATTATCCCACTCATAATTTAGAGTTAGCTGTAGTGGTGTTCGCTCTGAAAATTTGGAGACAATACTTGTATGGAGAAAAGTCAATTATCTACACCGATCATAAGAGCCTAAAATATCTCCTTACCTAGAAGGAGTTGAATTTAAGGCAACGGAGGTGGATTGAAGTGTTGAAAGATTATGACTGCTTGATTGAGTATCACCCGGGTAAAGCTAAGGTGGTGGCGAATGAAACACCCCAAACCCGGCCCAAAAAGCTTGACCGGATTTGCTTTGTTCCTCGAGTAAAACTTTAGCAAAATTCTCACTTTGTTAAGAAAAACTTGATGATTTTGAATAAAACAGATTAACTTAAAGATCGGGTTGAAATCAAATTGTAAAGTAAATTTATATCTTCTTAAAACATTATTTTTAAGAGAAATTAATAAGTTAAAAGAAAACCAAATTTAATGAAAATGTATTAATATTGTGGAAATATATTTTGTTTTCAAAAATAGTTTAAATTATTTATCAAAAACCATTTAGTTATTTAATTAATAATTGTTCATGGCAAAATTAAAATAAATCCAAACACAAAAATTAAAAACAGTTTATAATGGCCTTATTACAAAAAAAATAGCAAAACCCATAATAAATTCTAAATAAGTTTAATAAGTTTAATTTGGAAAATCTCCAAAATACTTTGTTTGAGCATTGGCCACCACGTAGTCCTCGCTGACCCAATCCATCACGCTAAGAGTCATCTGAAAAATTATCCCACAAAAGGGGTGAGTCATAAACTCAATGTGTAACACATACATTAAAAAGCCCATTTGATCATAGCCTTTAAGCCCATTAATAACACATATAGTCATAGGCCCATTTAAGTCATATTTAGCCATAAGCCCATTTTTATAGCAAATCAAATAATAATCATTTAAAATCACATGGATATATACATATAATGAAATGCAAACCCGGCCCACCTAAATATCCATCCGCTACACACCAACCGTACCAACCAATCACACCGTGGGGATTACTAAATCGACCCTCCATCCGCTACACACCATCGAAGGCGATTCTTTGCAGTCAACATGCACATCACCTTATAATTTTGTGGCAAGGCCACTGCACAAATGTGACCGAGTCACCAGATTCACATATGTGACCGAAGTCACCGGATTCAAATATGTGACCGAAGTCACCGGATTATGTGGTAAAACCACCTGAATACTTCCCCTTTATCAATTTTACCCATATGCCCATGCACATACATATTATTTAGTTTTCATGCCATTTACCCCAAAATCATAATATAGTCATACTTATTTCACATTAATGCATATATCAAAAGTTAACGAAATATTGGGGTAAACATACCTGAATATCGTATACCATTGAATGGTATCAACAATCATTATCAAACATATTGTCATATAAATCACATTTAATTTAGATCTATGAGATTTTAGGGTAATGTTATACACTTTATGACCGTGAGAACAATACCTTCCCGCTCGTCAACGCCTAATTAATTATCACACTTGATTAGTATACACTATTACTAATAAAACTATACTATTGATGAGAGATCTAAATCCTTACCCTCGGTTCTCGAACAACCGTTATTTGTGCTTTTCTCCGCTATATGGATCAAAACCACGACAACCCACTAACAAAAAGTGGTTCGGTTATGCATCGACTTCAAATAACCGATCTTCGTTAGCGAGAGGGTTCACAACCCGTGGAAAATCTCTTATCGCCGATCTGACTCTTCGTTTGGGGTTTGAGGGTATAACGATGCCTCCTCTCTTCCAAACACTCCATCTTTTCTCTTTTGAACCTATCTTGTTAGTCTCGAATTCACCCCTAAAATAAAGTTGATTAATAAAGTATCTAAAAGAATTGATATAACCGAAAGTGATATTCTTACCTTGGATGATTTCGAAAGATTTCTCCTTATTTGTTGGTTTCAAAAAGGATCCTTAACAATCCCTTCCAAAGTTTCGGCCTAGGAGAAAATGAGAGAATTTAGTTTCTAAATCGGCTATAATAAAAGGAGATAATGAAAACAATTGACAAAAATCTTACTTGACCACTTGAAGATTCGGCCTTGAACAAAAAGAAGAGAAAAATATGGTGTTTTGGCTATGGTGGTTTCGGGTTTCCAACAAAAGAAAAGAAAGATTAAGATGAAAATGAAAGATGATTTGGTTTGACAAAAGAGAAGAAAAGAATGTTGATTTTGGTTTTGGTAGAAGGTAATTTCGGTTGAGAGTGAAAAAGAAAGAAAAATGAAAGAGAAAGAAAGAGAAAAGGAAGAAAAAGATGATGATAATGATGATTTCCAAAAGAAAAGAGATGAGTTTAGGGATTTATGTGTATTCGGCCAAGAGGGAAAAAGTGAAGAAAATAGGTTTATGATCTTTGGTATTTTTGGTTACAAAGAGGATGAAAGATGTTTTGTTTAGGAGAAAAGAAACTAGAAAGACTTTTCAAACCGAAATGGCAAATTGCAAAAAGACCAAAAGAAGAGAAAAAGGCTTCTCTTTTGTGTAGATAGGCATTCGGTTATGAACAAGGTTTTGGAGAAAATTGGTTAAAATTTTATCCAACTATCACCCTAATGCCTATGCAAAAATTCTACCAACCTATGCCAACATGATCCCTTTTTTACTCCTTATTTCTTCCTCATCAATCCTTTGTTTCCAAACACAATTAAGCCTTCTCCCTTAGCCCTAAAGTCGACTAGGTTCATGGTCAAATGACCATGAAAAGCTTCAAAACATCCTCCTTTCTTCAAGCCTTTTGTCCCCTATCTTACCATATCATTATGATCCCATGCCATAACTTCTAGCTTGCCTTTTCATATGGTCTACTAACCAAAAATAAGAAGATGACCATCCATTCTAGAATATTCTTGGCCGACACTATAGGAAAGAAAATAAAAAATTAAAATTCTTCCATTTGCTAGTTAGGGGATTCGAACCTCTCTCCCCATGCATTCACTCATGCACCATTACCACTTTGCCAAATGACTTATTATTCTTTAAACCTCTTGTTAATATTTCTTAAATCCTATCTTGCTTAGCTCCATCTTAATTATTAAAAACTTAATATTTAACTAAGCATTCACTTACATAATGAAGTTCAAAATAAACTTCCAAAACACACTCAATCATATTTAGGCATGCAACAACATTCAATTAAGTAGAGATGCATAACCCCTAATTATCGGGATGTTACGCTTCTACCCCTTAAAAATAATTTCGTCCTCGAAATTACACGTTGGAACAAGTGAGGGTATTATTGTCGCATCGCTTCCTTCGATTCCCACAAAGCATGAAGCTTCTTCATCTCGATCCATGATTACGCCATAACACTTTGATGAGAGGAACATTGAAACATGATTTTCTTCGTAAAACCTTTACATCTCGCTCTAGAATTTGAATTGGCTCCTCTTCATAGGACAAATCTGGTCTTAATTCCACCTCCTCAAGCGGCACTACATGAGATGGATCCGTCTAAATCGAAGTAGGAAAATTTTCAAACTGAGCGTAACATTGAAACATGGAACACATCGTGCATTTGCTTCAACTCCCAAGGCAAATCTAATTGATATGCTAAATATCCATGGTCCACCCGCTTCAAAACCCGATAAGGTCCAATGAACACGGAACTTAACTTCTCACCAGATTGCGACCAAATCTCATCACCTTTTTACTATGTTTATTGATGAGGATCTAAATCCTTACCCTTGGATTCTCGAGCAGCAGTTGTTTGTGGTTTTCTCCACTAGATGGATCAAAACCCGCTAATATTCCACCAACGTAAAGTGGTTCGGTTGTCCGACTACTTCAAATAACCGATCCTCATTAGCGAGAGGGTCTACAACCCTGGAAAGTCTCTAACACCGTCATATCCTTCGTTTGAAGTTTGATGGTAAAGGAATACCTCCTCTTTCCAAACACTCGAATCGCCCTTTTTTACCTATCTTGTTAGTCTCAAATCGCCCTAAAAATACGATCGATTAGTAGTCTATCGCCTCAAAAATACGATCGATTAGTAGTCTATCTAAAGAAATCGATATAACCAAAAGGGATAATCTTACCTTGATGATTTGAAAGATCACTTCTTAAAAGTTGTCTTCAACAAAGATCCTTAAAATCCTTTCCAAGGATTGGCCTAGGAGAGAAAAATAAAAGATTTATTTTCTAGATCAATTATAATAAAAGGAATAATGAAAACTATTGACAAAAAAAAAACCTTACTTTGATTTACTTGAAGGTTCGCCTTGAACAAAAGAAGAAAGGAATTGATGATTTGGCTTTAATAAAGAGAGAGAGAAAGATGGTGGTTTCAAATATGATGGTTTCGGTTTTGAGAGAAAGAAGAAAGAAGTATGAAAAGAGAAAAGAGAAGAAGGAAGAAAGAGAGAAGAAAGAGAGATTAAAGGAAGAAGATGATGATGGTGATGTTGTTTCTCAAAAGAAAAGAGATTGGTTTTGGAACCTATGCTCATTCGACAAGGGAAGAAATGAAGAAAAAGATAGTTCTTTGCAATTTGGTAGTTTCACTATGAGAGGAAAGAGAAGAGAGATATAGAATGAAAAAGAAAGGAAAAGAAAATGAGAGAGAAAGCTTTTGGTGAAAGTTGAATTCGGCACTAGAGAGGAAGGAAAGAAAGTGTCTTCAAAAGTGACAATAATTTGGTATCAAAAGGAGATAAAATTTTGAGAGGAAAAGATGAAATAAAGGTACCTATTTGGTCAAAAATACAAAGGCCAAAACAAAGCAAACTTTGTACCAAATGTCACTAGACAATTTCGGCTAAGAGAAGAAGAATATTGGACAAAGGACAAATGCATAATTGACAACCTTTTGGTTAACTAAAACCTCCCTAATCCCAAACCAAAATTCGGCCAACAAGGAAGCCAACATACTCCCCCTTTTTGCTCCACATTTCTTCCCTATCAACCTTAATTTTGCTATCACCATTAACAACTCCCTTTAGCCCCTAAAACCGTCTAGGTTCATGGTCAAATGACCATGAACAAGCTCCCAAAACATTGCCCAATATCATGCCTTTTGTACCCCTCATCTTATCATCCTTCATGATTCCATACCATAAGTTCTTAGCTTCCTTTTTCATATGGTCAAATGGCCAAAATAAAAGAATACTCATCCACTTTAGAATATTCTTGGTGACACTATAGGGAAGGAAAACATAAAATTAAAATTTTTCCCATTTGCTAGCTAGGGATTCGAACCTCTCCCTCCAGACTCATCCATGCATCCTAACCACTTTGCCAATTACTCAACTTATGCTTAAAACTCCTTGTCATTAATTCTTAAAGCCTAACTTGCTTCTCTCTCTTTATTATTAGAAATTAAAAGTTTCACTAAGCATTCACTCAATTAATGAAGCTCAAATAACTTCCAAAATACACTCATTAATAATTAAGCATGAAACATCATTCAATTAAGTAAAATGCATAACCCCTAATTATCAGGATGCTACAGTTCTACCCCCTTAAAATAATTTCGTCCTCGAAATTACCTGGCTGGAATAAGTGAGGGTATTGCTGTCGCATCGCTTCCTCCGATTCCCACGAAGCTTCTTCTGATCCATGATTACGCCATAATACTTTGACGAAAGGAACTGACTTTCTCCGTAAAACCTTTACATCTCGCTCCAGAATTTGAATTGGCTCCTCTTCATAGGACAAATCTGGTCTTAATTCCACCTCCTCAACTGGCACTACATGAGATGGATCCGACCGGTAACGGCGTAACATTGAAACATGGAACACATCATGGATTTGCTTCAATTCCGAAGGCAAATCTAACTGATATGCCACAGATCCGACCCGCTTCACAATCCCATAAGGTCCAATGAACCTGGGACTTAGCTTCCCTTTGCGACCAAATCTCATCACCTTTTTCCAAGGTGAAACCTTTAGAAAACTTGGTCCCCACAAAGAAACTCTATTTCTTTCCGCTTTAGATCTGCGTAAGACTTTTGCTGTCGGATGCTTCCTTTAACCGAGCCCGGATTACCTTAACCATTTCTTGATTCACCACTATTTCGGACCCAAAATTTGGCGTTCCCTAATTACATCCCAACACGTAGGAGTGCGACACTTTCGTCCATATAGTGCTTCATATGGTGCCATCCAGATATCTTGGCTTGGTAGCTTTTGTTGTATGCAAATTCGCTAACTGTAAGAATTCCTCCCAACTTCCCTTGAAATCTATCACACATCCCTTAACATATCTTCTAAGATTTGGATTACTCATTTAGACCGGCCGTCGATTGTGGATGAAATGCCGTCATCAAGTCCAATCGGTGCCCAAAGCCTGATGCAATGCTTTCCAAAATCGCGACGTAAACCTCGGATCTCTATCCAAATAATCGACAATGACACTCCATGCAATCTCACAATCTCAGCCACATATAACTTCGCCAATTTTTGCAAAGAGTAATCAACCCGAACTGGGATAAAATGTGCGATTTAATCAATCGCTCCACTATCACCCAAATGGAGTCTTTCTTAGTAGGCGTAAGAGGAAGCCCACTAACAAAGTCCATGGTGATTCTCTCCCACTTCCACTGTGGAATCTTTATCGGCTGAAGCAATCCCGAAGGTACTTGATGTTCACCTTGACTTCTCGACACGTCAAACACTTTCCTACAAATTTCGTAACTTCTCGCTTAAGACCAGGCCACCAAAACTGATCTCGCAAATCTCAGTATAACTTACTTCCTCCAGGATGCATAGCATAAGGGCTACCATGCGACTCCTGAAGAATCTTTTACCTCAATTCCTGATCCCTCGGCATACAGACTTTACCTTTAAAACACAATACCCCATCACTGTTAATACCATAATCTCTTATTTCTCCATTACTTTTCCCAAGCTTTACACTCAGATCTTCATCTACCAACGCCTCTCTCTCACTTGACTTAACCATGTCGACTTAACTTGAAGTTCTGCCAACAAGCTTCCGTCATCGTAAAGACTAAGATGTGCAAACATCGCCCTTAAATCCGAATTAAAGCGTCTGCCACAACATTTGCCTTGCGGGTGGTACTCGTTAGAATAGTCATAGTCTTTCAACAACTCTATCCACCTTCGTTGCCTCAAATTCGATTCTTTCGAGTCGGTAGATATTTCATACTTTTGTGGTCCGTATATCATCGACTTTTCCTCAGATAAATAATGTCTCCAAACTTTAAGAGCAAAGACTACACCGCTAACTCCAAATCATGCGTCGGGTAATTAACCTCGTGCGGTCTCAATGTCGAGACGATACGCAACTACCTTCCGCCTTGCATCGTAACACATCCTAATCCTGTGAGAAGCGTCACAATACACGACAAAATCCTTTCCCCTTTAGGTTGGATCAAAACCGAGCTTCACCAAAACTTTCTTGAGCTTCTCAAACTCTCTTCGCTTATCAGCCCACACGAAAGGTACTTCCTTTCTCAGCAACTACGTTAAAGGTGCAGCTATCGATGAGAATTCTTCGACGAATCTTCTATAGTAGCCTGCTAATCCCAAGAAATTGCGAACTTCAATTACGGACTTAGGTGGTTTCCAATCTAGCACAGCCTCAATCTTCCGAGGATCCACCCTTATCCCTTTCGCAGATACCACATGGCCTAAAAATGCAACTTCTTTCACCAAAATTCACACTTGTCTGAATTTGGCATAAAGTTTCTTCTCCCTTAAAACTTGTAACACAATCCGGAGATGCTTATCATGTTCCATTTCGGACTTAGAATACACCATGATGTCGTCTATGAATACCACGACGAATTGATCCAAGTAGGGCTGGAAAATTCGGTTCATCATATCCATGAACGCAGCTGGGGCATTCGTTAATCCGAATGGCATTACCAAAAATTCATAATGCCCATATCTAGTTCGAAAAGCCTTCTTATGGATATCCGCTTCTTTCACTTTAAGTCGATGATACCCGACCTTAGATCAATCTTTGAGAATACCATAGCCTCCCTTAAGTGATCGAACAAGTCGTCGATCCTTGGCAAAGGATACTTGTTCTTGATGGTCGACTTATTTAACCGCCAATAATCTATACACATCCTCATCGATCCGTCCTTCTTCTTCACGAATAAAACCGGTGCTCCCCATGGAGACACACTAGGTGGGATGAATCCACGATCAAGCAACTCCTGAATCTGAGCCTTATGCTCAACTAACTCCTTCGGTGCCATTATATATGGAGCAATAGAAACTGGCGCCGTTCCGACAAAAAATCAATCCCGAATTCTACCTCACGATCCAGAGGCAAACCTGGAAGTTCTTCCGAAAAAACATCTACAAATTCCTTCACAGTCCTATCTTCATTAACAGTTGTCTCCTTAGCCTCCAAGGCACTCACCAACATCAGAAAGGCTACACATCCCTTTCTAACCATTTTTTCTGCCTTAAGAGCGGATACTACATTAGATAAGTAATTCGTCTCTCACCCATCACTACAACTTCCTTGTCATCAATAGTTCTTAGGACATCCGCTTAGCAAAGACAATCTACATTTGCACGATACTTCACAAGCCAGTCCATGCCTAAGATTAGGTCAATTCTCGAATGGCAACTCCATTAAATCACCGGAAGAAGCTGTATCCTCGAACTTCTAAAGGCACTTCCTTAAAAGTTTGTCACAACTACCGCTCATCCTAAAGGACTAAGTCTGATCATCTTCCTAGGTGCAGTTTGAAGTCACATGCAAAGTCCCGGATACTTCACTAGCGATATAGGAATGAGTTGACCTATATCTATCAAAGCAATAAAGGGCAACCCGATGAATCGAAGCGCATGCAAGTGATAACATCGAAAGGTCCATCGTCTTCTCTCGCGATGAAGCGCATATACGGACACAGGTCTCTCGCCTCTGAATTACCACGCCTCTCAAGTTCCACGACCTCTCTGAAACCATTACCCCTTCCATTTGAACCACGGCCCTTATCGGTTCTTTGTCCACCTCTGTCACTGATTAGCACCCCGACTTCTTTGGGTGGTTCTTCTCTGAATTCTTGGGCAATCCTTGATCATATGGTCTTTAGATCCTTTGAAACATCCGCGGTCTTTTTCCAAAGATTCTCAGTGTATTTTCCCACATTGAGTACAAGTACGATTTTGTCCACCGTAGTAGTCTGTTGACCTCGCGGTCCATCATTTCTTGGTTTCTTTTGGAAATTCCCGGACGACCCTGAAGACCCAAAGCTTCTCTTATTCTTGCTCGGGCCTCTGTCCCGGTTTTGTCTCTCAGTCCATTTAGCCTCTTTGGCAATTCTTGCTCTTTCCACTAAGATTGCAAAATCTCTTTCACGGTGCAGAGTAATCATCACTCGTAGCTCATCTCTATGTCCATCTTCAAATTTGATGCACCGTTCATATTCAGTAACTACTATCCCTCTAGCATATCGACTAAGTCGTAAAAATTCTGCTTCATATTTAGCTATCGACTTGTTTCCTTGGACCAAATTCAAATGTCTTCCTCTCGAGAGTCGATGTAGCTAGCTCCAACGTATTTTCCTTCAATTTCACTTTAAAATACCCCAATCCGAGACGATCCACGTGGGTACTCTCCTTGATAGTGAGCCAAGACCGTAGGCTTCATCACGGAGTAGTGAAATATCACCTTCGACTTTTCTTCATCGGTGCAGTCTATATCGTCCATGACCCTCTCGACTGCCTCCAACTAGTATTCCGCTACATTTGGGGCTACTCGGATACTCCCCGAAAACCTCGGCTCCATTTGATCTAAGTCTCTCGACTCTCGACTTTCGAGACCCATTTCGAACTAGCTTACGCTATCGTTCCAAAACTCGCAGACCACGACTTGTGATCTGCGTCACCTCCTTCATTTTGTTCTTGAAATTCCACCCCAACAGCTAGTGGTAGAGCATCATTTTCAGAACCTTGACCAGATATAACTGGTTCCGACACAGCCATTCTTCCTCGTCCACGTCCACGACGTCCACGTCCCCTAGAACTCATGTCTACTACGTGTTTTATCTGTTTTTACGAAGAAGTCTTATGTATTAGAATCTTTTCACTTCTTCTTAAAAGAAAGTTTTATGAAATAGATTTTCAGTGGTTTTTCTGCAGTAGCACACATACACCTAGGGTCCATGTCTCTAAAGTTATAGTTTCCTTAAGCTTATCAGACTTTCATTTCACTTTATCAATAAGGATACATACCTGATGGATCTGGGCTGAGAACTCCAAGTGCCATGCTCTTGTAAAACCATTTTATCTTAAGAAAACTTTCAAAAAAAATCATTTGGGCCAACTTTTGAAAACATTGTAGGCTTCAAAACCCAAGGCCGAGAGTTTAAAACTGGGCTCTGATACCAAGCTGAAACACCCCAAACCTAGCCCAAAAAGCCCAACCAGATTTGGTATGTTCCTCGAGTAAATCTATAGCGAATTCTCATTTTTTTGTTTAAGAAAAACTTGATGATTTTGTAGAAAATGATTAACTTAACATTTTGTAAAGAAAAATTTATATCTTTTAAAGAAAATCATTACTTGTAGGAGGAATTGATAAATCAAAAGAAAACCACATTTAAGGAAATTACTTTAAAACACACACACATATATATATATATTGTGACAAAGATATTTTAAATTATTATTTATCAAAACTATTTAGTTATTTAATAGTTATTGTTCATGGCGAAATAAAATAATTCCAAACACAAAATTAAAGATAGTTTATAGTGGCCTTATTACATAAAATTTGCAAACCCATAATAAAGTCTAAATAATAAAATTAACTTAATAAGTTTAAGTAGGAAAATTTTCAAACTTCATTATTTGAGCATTGGCCACCTCGAAATCCTTGCGACCCGATCCATCGCTTTTTAATCATCTCGAAAAGTTTATCCCACAAAAGGGGTGAGTCATAAACTCAATGTATAACACATACATTAAAAAGCCTATTTTTCATAACACATTTATTCATAGGCCCATTTAAGTCATATTTGGCCCAAAAGCCCATTTAACTCATATTTAGCTTAAAAGCCCGTTTAGCTCACATTTAGCCCAAAGGCCCATTTTCATAGCAGATCAAATAATAATCATTCAATATTACATGATTATGTACATGAAATGAAATGCAAGCCCGGCCCACCTAAATATCCATCCGCTACACACCACCGTACCAACCAACACACCGGGGATTACTAAATCGACCCTCCATCCACTACACACCATCGAAGGCGATTCTTTGCAGTCAACATGCACATCGCTCTTATAATATTGTGGCAAGGCCACCAAACAAAATTGTGACCAAGTCACCGGATATCAAATATGTGACCGTCACGAATTTCAAATATGTGACCAAGTCACCAGATTCACATATCGTGACCAAGTCACCAGATTCAAATATCGTGACCAAGTCACCAGATTCACATATGTGACCGAAGTCACCGAAATGTAGTAAAACCACCGAATACTTCCTCCTTTATCAAATATACCCATATGCCCATGCACATACATATCAATAAATTTTCATGCTATTTACCCCACAGATCATAATATAGTCATACTTATCTCACATTTATGCATATAGCAAAATAACAAAATATTGGGGTAAACATACACGAATATCGTATACCACCGAATGGTATCCAAAATCACAATCATACACATGGTCATATAATCACATTTAAATATATGTAAATCTATGAGATTTTTAATGTAAGGTTACACACCTCGTGATGTGTGAGAACAATACTCTCTCGCTCATCAACACCTAATTAATTAACACAGTTGATTAGTATAAACTTTAACTAATAAAACTATGTTTATTGATGAGGATCTAAATCCTTACCCTCGGATTCTCGAACAGCGATTATTTGTGGTTTTCTCCACTAGATGGATCAAAACCACGATATTCCACCAACGTAAAGTGGTTCGGTTGTCCGCACTACTTCAAATAACCGATCCTCGTTAGCGAGAGGTCACAACCCGATGGAAAGTCTCTAACCACCGATACAACCCTTCGTTTGAAGTTTGATGGTAAAAGAATACCTCCTCTTTTCCAAACACTCAATCGCCCTATTCTTACCTATCTTGTTAGTCTCAAATCGCCCCTAAAAAATACGATCGATTAGTAGTCTATCTAAAGAAATCGATATAACCAAAAGGGATAATCTTACCTTGATGATTTCAAAGATCACTTAAAAGTTGTCTTCAACAAAGATCCTTAAAATCCTTTCCAAGGATTCGGCCTAGGAGAGAAAAATAAAAGATTTATTTTCTAGATCAATTATAATAAAAGGAATAATGAAAACTATTGACAAAAAAACCTTACTTTGATTTACTTGAAGGTTCGGCCTTGAACAAAAGAAGAAAGGAATTGATGATTCTATGGCTTTAACAAAGAGAAGAGAAAAGATGGTGGTTTCAAATATGATGGTTTGGTTTGAGAGAAAGAAGAAAGAAGTATGAAAAGAGAAGGAAAGAGAGAAGGAAGAAAAGAGAAAGAGAAAGAGAGAGATTAAAGGGAGAAGATGATGATGGTGATGTTGTTTCTCAAAAAGAAAAGAGATTGGTTTTGGAACCTATGCTCATTCGGCCAAGGGGAAGAAATGAAGAAAAAGATAGTTCTTTGCAATTTGGTAGTTTCGGCTATGAGAGGGAAAGAGAAGAGAGAAATAGAATGAAAAGAAAGGAAAAGAAAATGAGAGAGAAAGCGTTTGGTGAAATTGAATTCGACACTAGAGAGGAAGGAAAGAAAGTGTCTTCAAAAGTGACAATAATTTGGTATCAAAAGGAGATAAAATTTTGAGAGGAAAAGATGAAATAAAGGTACCTATTTGGTCAAAAATACAACGGCCAAAACAAAGCAAACTTTGTACCAAATGTCACTAGACAATTTTGGCTAAGAGAAGAAGAATATTGGACAAAGGAAAAATGCATAATTGACAACCTTTTGGTTAACTAAAACCTCCCTAATCCCATACCAAAATTTGGCCAACAAGGAAGCCAACATACTCCCCTTTTGCTCCACATTTCTTCCCTATCAACCTTAATTTTGCTATCACCGTTAACCACTCCTTTAGCCCCTAAAGTCGTTTCTAGGTTCATGGTCAAATGACCATGAACAAGCTCCCAAAACATTGCCCAATATCATGCCTTTTGTCCCCCTCATCTTATCATCCTTCATGATTCCATACCATAAGTTCTTAGCTTCCTTTTCATATGGTCAAATGGCCAAAAATAAAAGAATACTCATCCACTCTAGAATATTCTTGGCGACACTATAGGAAGGAAAACATAAAATTAAAATTTTTCCATTTGCTAGCTAGGGATTCGAACCTCTCCCCTAGCACTCATCCATGCATCCTAACCACTTTGCCAATTACTCAACTTATGCTTAAAACTCCTTGTCATTAATTCTTAAAGCCTAACTTGCTTAGCTCTCTCTTAATTATTAGAAATTAAAAGTTTCACTAAGCATTCACTCAATTAATGAAGCTCAAATAACTTCCAAAATACACTCATTAATAATTAAGCATGCAACATCATTCAATTAAGTAAAATACGTAACCCCTAATTATCAGGATGTTACATTTTTCCAAGGTGAGACCTTTAGGAATGCTTGATCCCCACACAAAACTCTATTTCCTTCCGCTTAAGATCTGCGTCGACTTTTGTCCATTAGATGCTTCCTTTAACCGAGCCCGATTACCTTAACCTTTTCTTGGATTCACCACTATTTCGGACCCAAAATCGGCGTTCCCTAATTACATCCAACACGTAGGAGTGCGACACTTCGTCCATATAGTGCTTCATATGGTGCCATCCAAATCTTGGCTTGGTAACTATTATTGTATGCAAATTTTCGCTAACGGTAAGAACTCTTCCCGACTTCCTCTGAAATCTATCACACATCCCTTAACATATCTTCTAAGATTTGGATTACTCATTCAGACTGGCCGTCAGACTGTGGATGAAATGCCGTACTGAAATCCAATATGGTGCCCAAAACCTGATGCAATGCTTTCCAAAACCGAGACGTAAACCTCAAATCTCTATCTGAAAAAATTGACACCGACACTCCATGCAATCTCACAATCTCAGCCACATATAACTTTGCCAATTTCTGTAAAGAGTAATCAACTTGAACTGCGATAAAATGTGTAGATTTCATCAATCGGTCCACTATCACCCATACCGAGTCTTTCTTAGTAGGTGTAAGAGGAAGCCCACTAACAAAGTCCATGGTGATTCTCTCCCACTTCCATTGCGGAATCTTTATCGGCTGAAGTAATCCCGAAGGAACTTGATGTTCAGCCTTGACTTGCTGACACGTTATGCACTTTCTTACAAACTCCATAACTTCTCATTTAAGACCAGGTCACCAAAATTGATCTCGTAAATCTCGGTATAACTTACTTCCTCCAGGATGCATAGCATAGGGGCTACCATGCGACTCCTGAAGAATCTTTTGCCTCAACTCCTGATCCTCAAGATACGACTTTGCCTTTGAAACACATTACCCCATTGTTGTTAATACCAAAATCTTCTAATTCCCATTCTGTACCTGCCATAGCTTTGCACTCAGATCATCGTCTACCAATTGTCTCTCTTTCACTTGACTCAACCATGTCGGCTTAACTTGTAATTCTGCCAACAAGCTTCCGCCATCGTAAAGACTAAGATGTGCAAACATCGCCTTAAATCGACACCACTTTCCGACTTAGGCGTACGCCACCACATTCGCCTTGCCCGGTGGTACTCAATAGAAACAATCATAGTCTTTCAACAACTCTATCCATCTTTCTTTGCCTCAAATTCAGCTTTTTTCGAGTCGGTAGATATTTTTCAGACTTTTGTGGTCCGTGTATATCACTAACTTTTCCCCGTATAAATAATGTCTCCAAACTTTAAGAGCAAAGACTACAGCTGCCAATTCCAAATCATGCGTCGGATAATTAACCTCGTGTGGTCTTAACTGCCGAGACGCATACGCAACTACCTTTCCGTCTTGCATCAGAATACATCCTTATCTCATGTGAGAAGCATCACAATACACGGCGAAATCCTTCCCTACCTCAGGCTGAATCAAAATCGGAGCTTCAGTCAAAACCCTCTTGAGCTTCTCAAAGCTTTCTTGCTGCTTATTAGCCCACACGAAAGGTACTTCCTTTCTCAATAATTTCGTTAAAGGTGCAACTATTGATGAAAATCCTTCAACAAATCTTCTGTAATAGCCTGCTAATCCCAAGAAACTGCGAACCTCAGTTACGGACTTGGGTGGTTTCCAATCTAGTATAGCCTCAATCTTTCGAGGATCCACCCTTATCCCTTCCGCAGACACCACATGGCCTAAAAATGCAACTTCTTTCAGCCAAAATTCACACTTGCTGAATTTGGCATAAAGTTTCTTCTCCCTTAAAACTTATAACACAATTCGGAGATGCTTATCATGCTCTATTTCAGACTTAGAATACACCAGGATGTCGTCTATGAACACCACGACGAATTGATCCAAGTAGGGTTGGAAAATCCAGTTCATCATATCCATGAACGCAGCTGGGGCGTTCGTCAATCCGAATGGCATTACCAGAAATTCATAATGCCCATATCTAGTTCGGAAAGCCGTCTTATGGATATCCATTTCTTTCATCTTAAGCTGATGATACCCCGACCTTAAATCAATCTTTGAGAATACCACTGCTCCCTTAAGTTGATCGAACAAGTCGTCGATCCTTGGCAAAGGATACTTGTTCTTGATGGTCAGCTTATTTAACTGCTGGTAGTCTATACACATCCTCATCGTTCCGTCCTTCTTCTTCACGAATAGGACCGGTGCTCCCCATGGAGACACATTAGGTCGGATAAATCCACAATCAAGCAACTCCTGAATCTGAGCCTTAAGCTCAACTAACTCTTTCAGTGCCATTTTATATGAAGCAATAGAAACTGGCAATTATTCGTGCAATAAATCAATCCCGAATTCTACCTCACGATCCGGAGGCAATCACGAAGTTCTTCCAAAAACATCTACAAATTCATTCACGATCCGACTTCATTAACAGTTGCCTCCTTAGCCTCCAAGGCACTCATCAACATCGAAAGGCCACATCCCTTTCTAACCATCTTTTCGCCTTAAGAGCGGATACTACATTAGATAAGTAGTTCCGTCTCTACCCATCACTACAACTTCTTTGTCATCAATAGTTCTTAAGGACATCCGCTTAGCAAAGACAATCTACATTTGCACGATACTTCACTAGCCAGTCCATGCCTAAGATCAAGTCGAACTCTCCGAATGGTAACTCCATTAAATCAGTCAAAAAATGTATCCCTTGAACTTCTAAAGGCAGTTCCTTAAAAAGTTTGTCTATTACTACTGTCTGTCCTAAAGGACTAAGTACAGTCATCTTCCTAGGTACAGTCTCAGAAGTCACATGCAAAGTTCCAGATACTTCACTAGCGATGTAAGAGTGAGTTGACCTATATCTATCAAAGCAATAAAGGGCAACCCGAAATCGAAATGTACCGTGATAACATCAGTGCGTCATCGCTGTCTTCTCTGACGAATCGCAAATACTAGACTCGGCCGTCTTGTCTCGAGCTACCACCGCTTCTACGAAGTCCGTGACCTCTACCAGAACCATTACCCCTTCCATTTGGACCACGACCCCTTATCGGCCGTCATCCACCTCTACCACTGATTAATATCCTATCTCGTCAAGGCGATTCTTATCTGAATTCATCGGGCAATCCTTGATCATATGATCTTTAGACCCGCACTTGAAACATCCCCTTCCAACATTCTCCTGTGTGCATTTTCCCACATTGAGCACACGCACGATGTTGTCCTTCCGTAGCAATCTGCTGACTTCGCGGCCCATCATTTCTTGGTTTCTTTTGAAAATTCCCGGATGACCCTGAAGACCCAAAGCTTCTCTTATTCTTATTCTGGCCTCTGTCCCGGTTCTGTCTCTCAGTCCGCTTAACTTCTTTAGCTATTCTTGCCCTTTCTACTAAGATTGCAAAATCTCTTTCCCGGTGCGGAGTAATCATCACTCGCAGTTCATCTCTAAGTCCATCCTCAAATTTGATACACCGTTCATATTCTATAGCCACTATTCCTCTAGCATAACGACTAAGTCGTAAAAATTCTACTTCATATTCAGCTATCGACTTATTTCCTTGCACTAAATTTAGAAATGCCTTCCTCTGGGAGTCGATGTAGCTAGCTCCAACATATTTTCCTTCGAATTTAACTTTAAAATACCCCAATCCACTCGATCCATAGGGGTACTCTCCTTGTTAGTGAGCCACCACCGGTAGGCCTCATCATGAGTAGTGAAACAAAGCCTTTGACTTTTCTTCAAGATGGTCAACTATATCATCCATGATCCTCTCGACTGCCTCCAACCAGTATTCAGCTACATTTGGAGCTACTCCAGATACTCCCCTAAAAACCTCGGCTCCATTTGATCTTAGTCTCTCAGCTACTGACTTTCGAGACCCATTTCTTGTACTAGCTTCTGCTACACGTTCCAAAACTCGCAGCACAACTTGTGATACTGTGTCACCTCCTCCATTTTGTTCTTGAAATTCCACCCCAACAGCCGGTGGTGGAGCTTCATTTTTGGAACCTTGACCAGATCTAACTGGTTTTGACACGGTCATTCTTCCTCTACCGCGTCCGTGACGACCATGTCCCCTAGAACTCATGTCTACTATGCGTATTATCTATTTTTACGAAAAAGTCTTATGCATTAGAGTCTTTTCAATTCTTATTAAAAGAAAGTTTTATGCAACAGATATTCAGTGGTTTTTCCGTAGTAATACACATACACCTAGGATCCATGTCTCTAAAGTATAGTTTCCTTAGGCTTATCATACATTCATATCACTTTATCAATAAAAGTACTTACCTGATGGACTTGGGCCGAGAACTCGGGTGCCATGCTTCTATAAAACCATTTAACTTAAGAAAACTTTCAAAAAGTCATTTGGGCTAAATTTTGAAAACGTTGTGGGCTTCAAAACCCAAGGCCAAGAGTTTAAAATTGGGCTCTGATACCAAGTTGAAACACCCCAAACCCGGCCCAAAAAGCCTGACCGGATTTGATATGTTCCTCGAGTAAAACTTTAGCAAAATTCTCGCTTTGTTAAGAAAAACTTGATGATTTTGAATAAAACAGATTAACTTAAAGATCGGGTTGAAATCAAATTGTAAAGTAAATTTATATCTTCTTAAAACATTATTTTTAAGAGAAATTAATAAGTTAAAAGAAAACCAAATTTAATGAAAAATGTATTAATATTGTGGAAATATATTTTGTTTTCAAAAATAGTTTAAATTATTTATCAAAAACCATTTAGTTATTTAATTAATAATTGTTCATGGCAGAATAAAAATAAATCCAAACACAAAAATTAAAAATAGTTTATAATGGCCTTATTACAAAAAAAAAAATAGCAAAACCCATAATAAATTCTAAATAAGTTTAATAAGTTTAATTTGGAAAATCTCCAAAATACTTTGTTTGAGCATTGGCCACCACGTAGTCCTCGCTGACCCGATCCATCGCGCTAAGAGTCATCGAAAATTATCCCACAAAAGGGTGAGTTATAAACTCACATACATTAAAAAGCCCATTTGATCATAGCCTTTAAGCCCATTAATAACACATATAGTCATAGGCCCATTTAAGTCATATTTAGCCATAAGCCCATTTTATAGCAAATCAAATAATAATCATTTAAAATCACATGGATATATACATATAATGAAATGCAAACCCACCCACCTAAATATCCATCCGCTACACACCACCGTACCAACCAATCACACCGTGGGATTACTAAATCGACCCTCCATCCGCTACACACCATCGAAGGCGCTTGTTGCAGTCAACATGCACATCGCCCTTATAATTTTGTGGCAAGGCCACTGCACAAATGTGACCAAGTCACTAGATTCACATATGTGACCAAGTCACCGGATTCAAATATGTGATCAAGTCACGGATTATATGGTAAAACCACCAAATACTTCCCCTTTATCAATTTTACCCATATGCCCATGCACATACATATTATTTAGTTTTCATGCCATTTACCCCAAAATCATAATATAGTCATACTTATTTCACATTTATGCATATAGCAAAAGTTAACGAAATATTGGGGTAAACATACCTGAATATCGTATACCACTGAATGGTATCCACAATCATTATCAAACATATTATCATATAAATCACATTTAATTTAGATCTATGAGATTTTAGTGTAATGTTACACACCTTATGACTGTGAGAATGATACCTTCCCGCTCGTCAACGCCTAGTTAATTATCACACTTGATTAGTATACACTATTACTAATAAAACTATACTATTGATGAGAGATCTAAATCCTTACCCTCGGATTCTCGAACAACCGTTATTTGTGGTTTTTCTCCGCTAGATGGATCAAAACCCGCTGACAACCCACTAACAAAAAGTGGTTCGATTGTACGCACGACTTCAAATAACCGATCTTCATTAGTAGAGGGTCCACAACCCGGTGGAAAATCTCTTATCACCGATACAGCTCTTCGTTTGTAGTTTGAGGGTATAACAGTGCCTCCTCTCTTCCAAACACTCCGTACTGCTCTTTTCGAACCTATCTTGTTAGTCTCGAATTCAACCCTAAAATAAAGTTGATTAATAAACTATCTAAATGAATTGATATAACCGAAAGTGATATTCTTACCTTGGATGATTTCGAAAGATTTCTCCTTATTTGTTGGTTTCAAAGAGGATCCTTAACAATCCCTTCCAAAGTTTTGGCCTAGGAGAAAATGAGAAAATTTAGTTTCTAAATCGGCTATAATAAAAGGAGATAATGAAAACAATTGACAAAAATCTTACTTGACCACTTGAAGATTGACCTTGAACAAAAAGAAGAGAAAAATATGGTGTTTTGGCTATGGTGGTTTTGGGTTTCAACAAAAGAAAAGAAAGATTAAGATGAAAATGAAAGATGATTTGGTTTGACAAAAGAGAAGAAAAGAATGTTGATTTTGGTTTTGGTAGAAGGTAGTTTCGGTTGAGAGTGAAGAAGAAGAAAAATGAAAAGAGAAAGAAAGAGAAAAGGAAGAAAAAGATGATGATAATGATGATTTCCAAAAGAAAAGAGATGAGTTTAGGGACTTATGTGTATTCAACCAAGAGGGAAAAAGTGAAGAAAATAGGTTTATGATATTTGGTATTTTCGGTTACAAAGCGGATGAAAGATGTTTTGTTTAGGAGAAAAGAAACTAGAAAGACTTTTCAAACCGAAATGGCAAATTACAAAAAGACCAAAAGAAGAGAAAAAGGCTTTTCTTTTGTGTAGATAGGCATTCGGCTATGAACAAGGTTTTGGAGAAAATTGGTTAAAAATTTTAGCCAACTATCACCCTAATGCCTATGCAAAAATTCGGCCAACCTATGCCAACATGATCCCTTTTTTTTTCTCCTTATTTCTTCCTTATCAATCCTTTGTTTCCAAACACAATTAAACCTTCTCCCTTAACCCCTAAAGTCGACTAGGTTCATGGTCAAATGACCATGAAAAAGCTTCCAAAACATCCTTATTTCTTCAAGCCTTTTGTCCCCCTATCTTACCATATCATTATGATCCCATGCCATAACTTCTACCTTGCCTTTTTCATATGGTCTACTAACCAAAAATAAGAAGATGACCATCCATTCTAGAACAGTCTTGGCCGACACTATAGGAAAGAAAATTAAAAAAAAATAAAATTCTTCCATTTGCTAGTTAGGGGATTCGAACCTCTCTCCTCATGCATTCACTCATGCACCATTACCACTTTTCCAAATGACTTATTGTGCCAAATGACTTATTATACTTTAAACCTCTTGTCAATATTTCTTAAAGACTATCTTGCTTAGCTCCATCTTAATTATTAAAAACTTAATATTTCACTAAGCATTCACTTACATAATGAAGTTCAAAAATAAACTTCCAAAACACACTCAATCATATTTAGGCATGCAACAACATTCAATTAAGTAGAGATGCATAACCCCTAATTATCAGGATGTTACAGCGAATATGTTGAACTCTAGGTGATATCAGAGTTGAGGCGATGTTTGCTCATCTCAGTTTGTATGAGGATGGAAGTTTATTAGCTGAACTTCAAGTGAAGCCTTCATGGGTAAGTCAGATTAAGGAGAGACAGTTGTCAGATGTGTTGTTAAGTTCTCAACTTTAGCAAGTGGGCGATGGTGAGACGAAAGGTTTTGGTCTGAACAGTGATGGAGTATTATGCTTTCGTGGAAAAGTTTGTATGCCAAAGGATACCGAGTTGAGACAAAGGATTCTGTGGGAGGCGTATAGTAGCCCATACGCTATGCATCCCGGTGGGAGTAAGATGTATCAAGATTTGTGTGAACAGTTTTGGTGGCCTAGTCTAAAGTAAGAAGTTACCGAGTTTGTGAGTAAATGTTTGACGTGTCAACAGGTGAAGGCCGAGCATCAGTTGCCTTCGGGGTTGCTACAGCTAGTGAAGATTCCACTTTGGAAGTGGGAGAGGATAACGATGGATTTTGTTAGTGGGTTACCTCTTACGCCTACTAGGAAAGATTCAGTGTGGGTAATTATCGATTGGTTGATGAGGTTTGCTCACTTCATACTGGTTCGTGTTGATTACTCACTATAGAAGTTAGCAAAGCTATATGTAGCAGAGATTGTGAGGTTACATGGGGTACCAATGTTTATCATATCGATAGAGACCCTTGGTTTACATCACGATTCTGAAAGGCGTTACATCAAGTGTTGGGTACAAGACTGGATTTCAGCATAGCATTTCATCCACAAACTGATGGTCAGTTAGAGAGGGTAATTTAGATTCGGAAGATATGTTAAGGGGCTGTGTAATCGACTTCAGAGGTAGTTGGGAAGACTTTCTACGGTGGGTAGAATTTACGTACAACAACAGCTATCAATCCAGTATTCAGATGGCACCCTACAAAGTGTTGTACAGTCGAAAGTGTCGTACTCCTACCTACTGGACAGAGTTAAGTGAGCGAAAGTTGTTGGGTCTAAAATTGGTCTCAAAAATGGAGGAATTATATGCGGATCTGAAGCGTAAGGAAATGGAGTTCTCAGTGGGTGATCAAGTATTCCTAAAGGTTTCACCTTGAAAGAAGGTCCTAAGATTTGGACGGAAAAGCAAGTTAAGCCCCAGATTCATCGGGCCTTATCGGGTGTTGAAACGCGTGGGACCAGTGGCTTATCAGCTTGAGTTACCTTCAGAGTTGAGATAGATACTTGATGTATTCCATGTTTTAATGTTAAGGCTTTATCGTTTGGATCCATCTCACTTAGTGTCGGTAGAAGAAATTAAAGTAAGACATGATCTATCTTTTGAAGAAAAACCAGTGCAGATCTCAGATCGAGATGTCAAGGTATTGAGAAGGAAGTCAGTTCCATTGGTCAAGGTATCATGGCGTAATCATGGCGCAGAAGAAGCCACGTGGGAGCCAGAAGAGATGATGCGATAGCAATACCCTCACCTCTTTTGATCATGTAAACTTTGAGGCTGGAATTTCTTTAAGGGGGTAGAACTGTAACATCCTAGAATTAGGGGTTTTGCATTTTATGCTATTCTATCTGTTTGGCTTGTTTAACATGTTATTTTGGTGTGTTTGGGGCCCTACGGAGGCTCGGGTTCGAGCTAGGGCTTTAGAAAAATTTTGCTTTTTGGGTACTTTAAGGGGGAGAGCTAGTTGAAGTAGGCTTTAAGTATATTTATTTGTGTTTGTCAACACAAAAAGGAGTGTGATGTGGTGGCAAGATGACGCCACTTAAGGAGCATGGGAGTAGCATCACAAGGGAGCAGGAGGGGGGAAGGAGTTTGAGTCTCATCTGCAACAGAAGGAACTTTATTTTCTGTGCTCAAGGTGGTGGAGTGTTGGCTTTCGGCTGGGACTCTTCGAAGGTGGTTGTGGAATGAGTCAAATGAGTTTGAAATGGATGGATGAGAGGTGATGGGGGAGTTCAAGTGGTCAAATCAGTTTGAATGGGTGTTGGGGAGCAATTTGTGGAGAAAAATAAGGGATTGGAGTGTGGTGGAGGTGTTGGCCGAATGTGGGGTTTTGGAGGGGAGAATTTTGATCATGTAAGGTGGTTGGTGGGAGTGTTTCAATTTTGGAGAGTGTGTACTGAATTTTGGAGCATTGTTTTTAAACATTAGTGCAAGTGTGAGCTTTCTTTTTCTTTGTTGATTGGGGTCAATTCTAGTCTCATTTCCTTTTTTTTTTGAAACTTAAGTCTTTAGAGTAGTTTTTCTTCCCTTCATTTCTTCTTTTCTTCTTGACTTCCTGGTGTTAGCCGAATCCTGAGAGTGACCATTTGTGCATTTTTTTCTTCTCTTCATCCATACCTACCAATTGTCTTCTCATAGCTGAAACCTTGAAGGAGCTTTATTGTCATCCTTTTTCTTCTCTTCTTAGGCTGAATAATCCCTTTGGTCACAAGTGAATCGGATCCACCTTATCTATTTGATCTCCTTTATATGTTGTTTGGCATTTGTGTTCTTCTTTTCTCTTTTTTCATAGAAATTGAATCTCCTTCTCCTTCTATTTCTTTCATCTTCTTTCTCTTTTCTTCTATGCTCTACTCCTCTATCTCCTTCTTCGCTAACCGAATCTATGTTTCTTTTTCATCTCGAATCGATGCTGCTAGAGTAGACTAAGGCGTGAAGGGCTATCTTTTTTTCCGAATCTACTTTGGCTTCTCACCACCATTATCATATCAAGGTAACTTTGTGCCATATCTTCTCTTTCTTTAAATTTTTCCTTTAAGCCGAATACTCAGGGGCAACCTTTGACTACCAGGCCAAACCTTTGCTTCTCTCGCGACTCATCTTTGATTCAAAGACGAATCAGTTGTTGTTCGGTTCATCATTTATCAAGGTAAAGAGTCATTTCTTTTCGGGTTCTCCGCTATTATTTCCTTCTCGTTGTAGTCTGCTTTAACCCAATTCCCTTATTAGTCAATCAATGTTTCTCCTTGACCTCTGATCAAGTCTCCTCATGGATGCAAGTGCCAGTCAAACTAAGGAGGGGAGTGGACCAGTGGTCTCTGCTCTGAAGTTTAAATGACATGTTGTGTCGGCGGTCCGAGACTTTCTATCGAGTTGTGGTAGAGAGCTGACGTATGTTTGGGATAGACAAATCGCGGTCATTCCTGCTAGTGAGAGTATTGACGATCTAGAGAGTTTAGTTTTGCACGTAATCAGGTGTGTAAGGCTCACACTTCTCTTTATTATCTTGTGCTAATAACTGTGTTGGCTGAAAGCCAGAACGACTGTATAGACAGTCGAGATACCCTTGTAGGTAAGGTTGGAGATTCCAGGTAAGTACCTGTATGACTCAGTTTTATGAATAGCATAATCTAAATACATGTATAATTTAGTTATCTGCTTACATTAGAAATATTATTGCATACATCACATATTGATAACATGCTTACATGAGCTTTGGGATATGCTTGAAAGGGGAAGTGCGATTTAGTGGTTGTCACAGTGGTTTGGTACCATAGTAGGTTGGCCTCATATATTATATTTCGTGACTATGTCTCAGTGGTTTGGTACCATAGTGGTTTGGCACCACATATACATTTATCAGTGATTATCGGTGTGGTTTGGTACCACAGTGGGTTGGCCCCACATATATTTTACTCAGTGATTGTCACAGTGGTTTGGTACCACAGTGGGTTGGCCCCATATATTATATTTCATGACTCTGTCATAGTGATTTGGTATCACAGTGGTTTGGAACCACAGTGGCTTGGTGCCACAGGCGTTTGGCTGATTCCGGTGATGTAGAGGTTGGAAAAACTAGGTTGGGTTATGTTGCATTGCATACATACTTTTCATATGCCATATTGTGAGGGATAAGGCCCAATGTGCATCTGTGGGCTTAAAGCCAGATTACATTTGTAAGGGGAATTACACACTGAGTCTTAGTGACTCACCCTTCTGCTTATTCTTACAAGTAACTCTTAGTCGCAGATTTGGAGCCGAGGTGGACTTCGAGGTGGCCATGCATTACTTCCTACGTAATTTCATTTCTTTCTTTAAACTTATTTTAATTTAGGATTTTATTATGTAATAAGACCTCCATAACATTAATTTGGGTTTTTTTGGATTTAATACGGATGTTATTATATTATGAACTGCTAAACCCAAGGTCTTCCTAAAATTATAAAAAACATTTTTCAAAATATTAACAAGCGGATAACATGCTGATTAACAACTCAATTCGGAGATTTACTTAAAATTGCAAACACCATTTTCAAAATGACACGTTTGGTGTACCACTAGTTTCGGTTTTCATATCACCAAACCATTTTTGACTAACAGTTCTTTTAAATAAGAGTTGGTAAGAAACCCTTAAACTGAATGATATTTCCAAGATAGAAACACGAAACAAATAGCTTCCAAAAATTATGTTGTTTCCTTAAAATTCCAAAGTTCTTTCAAACAACCTTTCCTTGTAACATACCAGATCCGGTCGTTACGTTTAGGCCAGGTTTGGGGTGTTACAAGTTAGATGTTTCTTAGGCCATGCTGGTTTTTATCATAGATTTATTAAGGATTTTCAAAATTTTTAAACCTTTATGTATGATTTTAGAAAAAGATATTTTTTTTTATTTTAACAAAGCATGTTTAGAAGCTTTTGAGAAATTGAAAAATCAATTACTTTCAGCCCAAAAAATTGTTGCAGCTAATTGGAACTCACCTTTTGAGTTGATGTGTGATGTAAACGATTTCGTTGTTGGAGCTGTGATGGGTTAAGAAAGGAACAAATTGTTTCACCCTATCTACTATGCAAGCAGAAGTTTGATGGGAGCCCAGATCAATTATACGGTAACTGAAAAAGAACTCTTTGCTATATTTTTTGCTTTTGACAAGTTCTGTTCATATTTTATAGGTACCAAAGTTATAGTGTTTACTGATGTAATGAATTGTAACGTGTTTATGCAAGTGTACGTAGTCGTTCAAGTAATAAGTAATTAATATGAGTTATCGTCTCCACAGGGACTGTGTAAGCTTAATCAATTCAATTGCAAAATTATAATTGTAATATCCTAAAATTTGAGTATCTTTTGTGTTGGCGTGGGTATGAATTTTATGTGTTAGCATAGTCTTGTGAAGGCTTGATTTTATTTAGGAAGCTAGAATAATTTTTAGTATGGGTTATTTAATGAAGTGGATTAAGTGAGCTTGACACTTAAGTTAATTTAAGTGTTAAATTAAGCATATGAGGAGTTAGTGGCAAGGTGGTTATGATGCTTGGATAGTTGCTTGAGGTTAGAGGTTCGAGTAGCATGTTTAGCATTTTGAAGACTTTATTTTTGTGTTCTTGCATTGATGGACGGTCAAACTTTATTTATGATAGGTTGGACTCTTAATTTTTGATAAGTTGAATATTTGTTTAAGGAAAGCATGAAATTGGGGATAAGAATCTTAAGGTTTTGGTATGATGAGAGGACAAAAGGCATGGAATATGGAGGATGTTTTGGAAAGTATTCCAAGGCCTTAGTACATGTATGTGGACGGCATTTTGGTCTAGGGGAGGGCTTGACCGATTTTAGTTGGTAGCTTTGGTAGGTTAGTAGCTAGTTGGCCATTTCTCCTAAGTTTATGATCACCAATTTCTTTTCTCTCCTCAAACACTCCTATAGCCGAATGTGTCTTGGTCATAAGGTGAGTTTTAGGTGTTGTTTTGGCCTTCAAGAATTGTTTTGGTGTCATAACTGAAAATCCTTTCTAGTTTTTGTAAGTTTCTCCCTAGTGCATCAAAGTGTATCAAATCCGAAACCATCTTTGTGCTTGGCCGAATTTCTTTTGTTCACAACATCTTTCCCATTCTTTCATACTTTTTCAACCCACATTTCTCCTACTTTCTCTTGGTCAAACTTCCTTCTCTCCATCTCTCTTTACTTTCTTTCATTTTGTTCAAAGCCATAATCATTCCTCTTCCATTGAAATCTCTTTCATCTTCTTCCTTTTCCTTTCTCTTTCTCCACTTAAATCAAATCCTTTTGTTATTACAAATCAACCATAGCCAATTTCTTTGACCATTTAATCATTTTGCCGAAACTTCCTTTCTCTTATTGTTTTGTTTTGGCGAATATTCAAGGGTAGATTCTCTTTGCTTTCTTCAATCGATTTTGGTTAATAAGTAAGTATTCTTGGCGATTTTCCTATTATTTCTTTTCTCCTCTCTATGTTATTTTCTTGTGGACAAAGGCCGAACCTATGGGCATTTGTTGCAAGGTTCTAACCATTTTAGGAACCAATTTCTTTTAGGCTCCTTGGGACGTTGGAAGCAATCAATCTAAGCCTCGTATATTTGTCTCTCGTTTTGGGTAAGTTTAGGTAAGACTTGGTTTTCGAAGTGTTAACTCATTGGATTTAGTGGTAGGGCCGAATGGCCTTTGTTTATAATTTAAGTGTTGGTGATTGTAGGACAAGGTGATCTAGTGCGATAGATCGGATCTTCGGAAGTTAGTTCTTGTTTTGGTGAAAGGTGTGTATCTTACACACTTTATAACTTGGTTTATATATGAATTTATGTGTGTTATAACTAATCATATTATGAAAGTGGGAAAAACGATGAGATTTGGATATGATACCATGATGGTATGAATGAGGATTCGGGTAAGTCCGATTCGATATGTTGTAAATACATGTGGATAGAAATCATGATCTCGATTTATGATATATTTGTTATGATACATATCAAAGTATATTGACATGATTTGTTTATTTATTGCATTGGCATGGGCAATATGAGAGGAGGGGAAGATTGATATCGTGACTTGGTCACGGTCATTTGGTATCACATTTGTGTCTTGGACACCGTTTGGTACCTCCAAGTGATTTGGTATCACATTCGTGTCTTCGGACACCAGTGGTTTGGCACCACCAGTGATTTGGTATCACATTCGTGTCTTCGGACACCAGAGGTTTGGCACCTCATAGCGACTCGTCCCTGTGGTTAATACCACCATGGGTTGGCCCCACTTTTGAGATATGGGATCGTCACCAGTGATTTGGTATCACACGGGTTGGCCCCACAGATGGATTATTCGTGACTTTGGTCACCAATGATTTGGTATCACATTTATGTCGTGACTTCGGTCACCGGTGGTTTGGCACCACCAAAGGTTTGGTACCACACGGGTAGAAAAGGAGTTATGGATGGCTAGGTTGGGTGCATTATACATATATGTTGCTTTGTTATAATTTGTGTAAGTATGTGGTATTTACCCGGGAGAGGAATATGCATTGAGTCATGGTGACTCACCTTCTCCTTATCCATTCGGTGATTTGTGAGATCGCGGATGATGAGCCGGATGAACTCGAGGAGGCCATGCAATAAAAGTTGGTTTTATATGAACTTCCATTTGGGTATTTTATTTTAATTTGGTTTTCATATTTTATGGATTTGTAATAAGTCCTATTTAATTATGTTTTGGATTATTTTATGTTTTGAACATGTTTTAAATATGGTTTATAAATTTCATGATTATTATAATAAATTGAGAACCAAGTTTTCTAAACTACAAAACGCGATGGTTTTAAAACATTACCATCGGGTAATAATAATCATTTGATAATTTAAACAACTTAAGTGTTTTCGATAATTTAAATGATTTTCAAATATTAAGTTTCTACATTCAAATGCAAATGGTTTTCAAAGTAATAATTGAGTTTTCTTAAAATGATATAAATGTTTTCTAACCTATGATTTATTCACTTATTTTAAAAGTTTTATGTAATTTCAAAGTAAATCTTCGCTTTAACTTATTAAACATGTAATTTCTACAAATATAGAATTTCAAAGAGTTTTTCACAAAATTTAATTGTTAATTCGATTCTTTCAAAATATTTTCCTCGGTGACATACCGATTCGATCGTATGTATTGACCGGGTTTGGGGTGTTACAATAATTAACAATTTGATATAAAATACTCAATAATTTTAGGATTCTGATGATTAAATTAAAATAAATGCAAGGAGTGATCCCTATGCAATTTCTAATCTAAAAGCAAATTTACCTAAATTATGAATGAGGGCTTTAGTAATAAAAAACAATAAACTTTAAATGAGCTAGGATAATTATATTAATTAACTCAATTTACTTTTATCATGCTAACATGTTTAAAATTTTTTTCCATGGCAACTTGATCTCTTATGGGTTTGGAAACCAAATTAAGCCCTCTCGGATCTTTTACTTAGTTAAATATGCATTTTACTAATCATATTGGACTAAGGGTTTCTTAGAATTTATGTAAGGTCATAGGGATATTTACGTTTGCAACAGTTTAATTACATAAAACTAAAAACCATGCAAAATAATAGAGCTAACTAAAGATATTATGAACCTTAACTTAGTCGGTTTTAATGACCTAAATTAAGCATTGCACTTTTCAATTATGCGTCTACTAGTTGTTGTCTGGTTAGGATCTCTCAGCTATTCTGAGTGTACTAAATCATGAATGAATGAAATGTAGCATGATATTAATTGAAATCATAATTGAATGAGGCACAAAACATGTTAACGTGAATTAAATAAATCTCATCAATTAAATATAATTATCCAAACAATTAGGATTTAAAACTTCATAGTTGATGTCAAAAGCATAAAACTCAAAGAAAACAAGTTCAAAATAAATAACAAGAGGAAAGAGTAAACTCTATTCAGTTCAGCATCCTTTTGGATCTATTCTGACTAAGTTTAGCATCCTTTCGGATCTATTCTGATTGAGGTGCTTTACTTTGCTCAGTTCAGCACCCTTTTAGATCTATTTTGACTGATGCACTCCTCCATTCTGATGAAAGCTTCTTTTGCTAAGGGTTTAAAAGGTAGTGATCATGTGTCAGGGTCTTAAAATTTTATAAAAATAATGATCAAACTTGGAAACTAACTAAGACAATGATGGAGGTAAGCGCACCTATGGAACAGTAGTATAGTTTAGTGGCAAGACCGGATTGTCGAACCCAAAGGAACCAAAAGTACTAATACTAATTTTCTTTTTATTATCTAGCCTAAGAATTAAGGGATTTTGTTTATCTAATCTAAAATTAACTAACTACTAAGCTAAAGATGCTAAGACAAAGGAGGAATTGGGGAAAGACTTGAGGGAAAACCGATTGATTTCGACAATACCCGAGGAAGAATTCACCTAGACTTCACTTGTTATCTAACTCGAACTGCATTTATTTATTCACTTGACTTGATCCGTAGGATTCCTAATTTATATTAATACCTCTTTCGAGGCTACTAACGTTTAATCCTAGGTTGATTAATTGAAATTTCTTTCTAATTAATACCCCTAGAATTGCATTAACTAGATCTATAGACTCCCATATTAGGTTAGACCTTAATTCAAAAAATTTACGTCATCCTATTTATAGGGTTACGTTCAACTTCGCTTAACTATGCTAGATCTACTCTTATGCAGGGACTTTTGCTCCACCACCTAAGCACATCAATACTTGAATCAATATCCCAGAAATATCAAAACAAGAATTAAGAACACATAGTTAAGAACAAATCAAGTATTTATCATACAGCTCAAATAACAATAACAAGATCCATCTTAGGCTTCATCCCCCTCAAGTATCTGTGGGTTTAGTTCATAATAGTAAAAGAAAACATCTCAGAAGAAAATATAAAACAAAACATAAAGAAAAAACTAAAACTTCCTGAAGGAATTGAAGGTGAGTTCCTCCATCTTGAGTATGATTCCGACTTCTTGCGATGAACCAACTGGCTTTCTTTAAGTAAATCCCTGTATTCAGCTTCTCCGGCTCAGCTTATTGGCCTAGCTGAATGCCGAAAAAGCCCTGACAGAAGGCTTTTATCAAAATCCCCTTTTTAAGTTTCCTCATAGGGTGTTTATATAGGCTTCGAGATGCTTTACTTGGCCCAAAAGTATCCTAGTCCGAATAGAACTCTTCTTTGCTGCAGCAGGGCCACACCCATGGCACACGCCCGTGTAAATCGTGGCCAGGTCATGTTCGAGTCTATTGATGAGGCATGGCCGTGTATTTCGGGTCCAGGCCATGTGAGGCTCTTCTTGAGAGGTATGGCCGTGTGGTCTTATGCCTAGGCCATGTGGATTTCATGGTTTGGCCCATTTTCTCTGTTTTTAGCCCATTTCTCATTCTTTTCATCCTCTGGTGCTCTCCTAAGTATAAAACATGAAAAAAAGGATTAGGAGCACCTATTTTCGTAATTAAAAGGAAAAATCATCCAAAAGTATGCTAAATGTGGGATTAAAATATGTTCATATTTCAGTTTATCAAATACCCCCACACTTAAGCTTTTGCTTGTCCTCAAGTAAAATTCTCAACTTACAGTTAAAACGAACTTCCTCTATTCATAATACTCATTGATAATGCCTCGTCATAATTCATATATAATTTATACATGGATAATTTAACTAAAAGAGTCCTGAAGATTCAAACAATCAAAGTCATAATTTTCTAGTATGAAAAAGATAGGTGTTTCCCCTTACCTAAATAATCACCTTTAATTCAAAATCGACAAAAGTTGACATCCTCACTAAAGATTCACTCAAATCCATCAAGGTGTTTAAGGTTCAAAAATTAAGCTCTCAAAATTCAAATATGAAAAGTTAGTCCCATAGGCTTGCCTAAAACCAAATCTCCACCACTGTAAAATGAGATGATACACAAATCAAAAGTCTTTAAAAGGGTTGTAACGGGGCTTAGGTTAACGGTGTGGATAAAGGCTGAATTAGAAGGGTTAGAATCGAGATTGAATTGACAATACCTAAATAGAAAAATGACTAATAACCTGAATAATTACATCAATTCAAAACTTGTAATACTAATAATACGAGCTTCTTCTTCAAGATGTTAAAATTAAACGTATAGGCTCGCTTAATCACAAAACTAATAATGAATACACTTTGATTTTTTTAAGAACAAATCAATATAAGATAAAACTTTTAACAACTGAAATAATATAATTAGGTAGCTGATCAAATTAAGTCTCGATAGAAGGGTAGTCAAAATGAATGGTGATAACAAATACAAGATGGGTTTCAGGTTAATATTAGTGGGTTGAGTCAATAAAAGGGTTGTTAGGATCAAAGGTTTTTAGTAGGGATTAATTGTGAGGGTAGGCTTTTAGTGGAGTAAGTGGGTTAAATCCTAAGTGCCTTAATCATCTCTGTATATCAAATCAAAGGAGTGGTCTCAACATGTATAGTCGAGGCAAGTTCTAGAATAACAAATCAATGTTGACACACTCATAATCAATAAAAGTGAGCATGAAAAGAATGTATGCTCTAAAAGGCTCAAAATCTCACAAAAATTATGGGTTTTTGATATCAACTTTGTAAATTTAAAATTTCAAGGTAACAATTAGATTCAGGTAGACGACCTAACAAAATTTTTAAATTTTTTGAAAATAGACTCATTTTGCTTGATTCTCTAGTATCTTAAAGTTTAAATTATTAATGCACAATTATCAATGACTTAATATAAAACATATCAATAAAAATCATGAATCAACAGGAATTTCATTCTAATTAGTGATATGAGAAAATTACTTTAAGACAAGATATCATTCAGGGATTTGAGAATAATGCAAAAGCTTAGAAACTTTTTTCTAATAAACTTTCACCCCCTCACACTTTAGATGTACATTGCCCTCAATGTACAAAGATAGATAATAATCATATACTAATAAAATCATAAGATAGGGAGAGAAGTGAAACTTCTTAAATTTTGGATGGAGTCGATGAAAAAAACAGGGAGCACCTCGAACCGTTTGAAATTGGATCCTTGAAGCAGTCGATCGAATTTTATTATATCTTAAGCTAAATCTAAATGTCATAAAGAATAAGAAGAAATAAATAAATAAAAATAAAAATAAAAATAAAAGTAAATAATGGAAAATGAAAGAGGAAAGACAATTGGAAAAGAAAAAGGAAGAAGGGGGTTTAAATAGAGATGCAACCCGTATTTTGGGAAAAATTTTGTCCTGCTACCACATGTTTACGACCACACCCTTTTACCTACCTGGGGTACCCACAAGGCCACAGCCACGGCCATGTGCAAGACCGTGTGAGTATGGAAACCTGCGCCTAAAAATGGAAATAAATAAAACTAAACTAATTAGTAGGGTTAGTGCTCGGGTTGCCTTCCGAGAAGCGTTCATTTAAAGTCTTAAGCTAGACTTACCTCTCATTCGTACCTTCACAGTGGTTTAAGGAGTGAAAAATCCTTTTTCATGCTATCATCATACAATTTGAGTCGGATAGCATTTACCTTAAAAGTGCCGAATGTAGGATTATTTACCTCAACTGTGCCGTATGGGAAGACATTAATTATCTTAAAAGGGATCTCTTTGTTCGTATTGTGGTCTAAAGTGATAATTTGCGGATCTGTTCTATCTAATAGTACCTGATCTCCTATTTTAAAGTGATTTGATGTTCATTTAAGTTCTTTTGGGGGTTCCTTCGGTTTCACTTCATGTGGGTTTGATTTCTCCTCGAAATGTGTCTTCCACTCATCTAGTTCATCAATTTGAATGTGTCATTCCTCATGAGATATTTCCTTGTTGGTACAAGCTATGGGACCAGGCTCAGTGGTATAGTTCTGTGGTGCTTCCTGAAAAGAAAGTTTAACTGAATGCTTATCAATAGAATTTATGTCTTCACCTTTCTCACTCGATGTCCTAGATGAGTCGAGAGCTTGAAGACTTATTGATTCGTCACCTACACGAAGTATGAGTTCACCTGTGCTAACATCAATTTTAGATCTGGCAATTACTAGAAAAGGTATTCCTAAAATTAAGGGGATACTATTGTCTTCATCCATATCTAAAATAACGAAGTCTACGGGGAATATGAATTTGTCAACTTTAACTAGTACATTTTCAATTTTACCCTTAAGAATTCGAACAGTCTTATTAGCTAGTTGAATGCTCGTCCTAGTTTGCTTGGGTTTCCCTAGACCTAGTTGTTTAAATATTTTAGATGGAATAACATTGATGCTTGCCCCTAAATCGGCTAAAGCATTATCAAAAGAGAAGCTACCAATTAAACATGAAATTGTAAAACTCCCTGGATCTTTTAATTTCCATGGTAGTTTGTTCTGTAACATTGTCGAGCATACTGCGTTTAATTCCACATGCGACTCCTCATCTAACTTTTGCTTATTCATTAAGAGCTCTTTTAAAAATTTCCTTGAATCTGGCATCTGGGAAAGAGCTTCAAGAAACGGTAAGTTAATATGTAATTTCTTTAAGAGTTTAAGGAACTTGGCGAACTATTCTTCTGTGTCACCTTCCTTCATCGCATTGGGGTAAGGTATACGAGGTTTGTATTCTTTAATTACCGATTTTGTCTTTTCTTGGTTTACCTCATCCTTACCTTCACTTATCACAGGTTCTTGCCTTGGCTCAGATTCAGAATCTACTAATCCTTCACTGTCATGAGCTGTTATGGCTTGAAATTGCTCCTTTGGATTAGTCTCAGTGTTGCTTGGCAACCTACCTAGTGGTCGTTTGAAGATCATCTTAGCGAGTTGCCCTATCTGGTTCTCAATTCCTTTAACCAATGCTTGTTGATTTTTAAGTGTTGTCTCGGTGTTTTGAAAATGAGTTTCAGATACTGCTATGAATTTTGTCAGCATCTCTTCAAGGTTCGGCTTCTTTTCCTGTGGGTAGGGCTATTGTTGGAAGTTTGGAGGGGGTGGTTGTCGTCTCTGATTTCCTTGGCCAGCCCATGAGAAATTGGGGTGGTTCCTCTAACTGGATTATAAGTATTACTACAAGGGTTATTTTGAGATCTAAAATTGTTACCTGTATAGTTTATTTGTTCGCTTTCCATGCTTGGATTGTAGGGTGGGTACTCAGGATTCGTCAAACCTCCTAGATTTGAATCACATTGCATAACTAGATGTACCTGCAAAGAACCACACAAACCATCAATCTTTTTATTCATCATCTCTACCTGATTTGATAGCATGCTGACTGTGTCGAGGTTGAAAACTATGGCCATTTTAGTTGGCCTTGTCTTTGTAACTTGCCACTAATAGTTATTCAGTGACATCTCCTCTATGAATTCATAAGTCGCTTCAGGAGTTTTGTTATTCAGGGTTCCATCAGCTACTGAGTCAATTAATTGTCGGGTTGAGGGGTTCACACCATTGTAAAAAGTTTGGACCTATAACCATAAGGGTAAACCATGGTGTGGGCACCTTCTTAACAAATCTTTGTATCTCTCCCATGCATCGTATAATGTTTCTAAATCCATCTGCACAAAAGAAGAGATATCATTCCTTAATTTGGCCATTTTGGCCGGTGGAAAACATTTCAGTAAAAATTTTCTGGTCATTTGGTCCCATGTAGTGATTGATCCTCGTGGAAGATAATGTAACCACTATTTGGCTTTATTTCTCAAAGAAAAGGGAAGTAACCGAAGATGAATCGCATCATTAGAAATGCCATTTATTTTGAAGGTATCACAAAATTCTAGAAAATTTGCTAAATGAGTATTCGGGTCTTCGTCCTGCAAACCATCAAACTAAACAAACTATTGAATCATTTAAATAGTGTTAGGTTTTAGTTCAAAATTATTAGCGGCTATAGCAGGTCTAACAATACTCGATTCAGCTCATGTTAAATTGGGTTTAGCATAATCATACATAGTTCAAGGAGCAAGATGGATCGGCCACCTCCCGAGGTAGCGGATTATTCTCAACTGTAATTTGGTATTAGTTTCGTCTTCTTGCTCTTCTTTTATGTAATTTAAGCCTCGCCTTACTTCTCTATGATTTATGCGTACGGTTCCTTCAATATCACTATCGTAAAGTAGTGGTCCTGTCGAGTTCCTTCTGGTCATAAACTAGAGGTACCTGCTAGGAAAAGAGAAAAAGAAAAATAAAATTCAAAAAAGTAAAAATAAAGTTTAATTGCAAAAATAAAAAATAAAAAATAAAAAAATGGCTAAAGTAATAAAAATTGAGCGTTCTTAATATTTTAGTTCCCCGGCAACGGTGCCAAAAACTTGATCGTGTGTCATAGTCTTAAAAATTTATCGAACAGTAGTATAGTTTAGTGGCAAGACCGGATTGTTGAACCCAAAGGAACTAAAAGTACTAATACTAACTTTTTTTTTTAATTATCTAGCCTAAGAATTAAGGGATTTTGTTTATCTAATCTAAAATTAACTAACCACTAAGCTAAAGATGCTAAGACAAAGAAGGAACTGGGGAAAGACTTGAGGGAAAACCGATTGATTTAGACAATACCCGAGGAGGAATCCACCTAGACTTCACTTGTTATCTAACTCTGAACCAGACGATTTATTCACTTGACTTGATCCGTAGGATTCCCTAATTTATATTAATACCTCTTTCGAGGCTACTAACGTCTAATCCTAGGTTGATTAATTGAAATTTATTTCTAATTAAAACCCCTATAATTGCATTAACTTGATCTATGGACTCCTATATTAGGTTTCACCCTAATCCGACAAATTTACATCATCCTATTTCTAGGTTTGCGTTCAACTTCGCTTAACTATGCTAGATCTACTCTTAGGCAGGGACTTTTGCTCCACAACCTAAACACATCAATACTTGAATCAATATCTAGAAAATACCAAAACAAGAATTAAGAACACATAGTTAAGAACAAATCAAGTATTTATCAAACATCTTAGATAACAATAAGAAGATCCGTCTTAGGTTTCATCCCCTCAGGTATCTGAGGGTTTAGTTCATAATAGTAAAAGAAAAAATCTCAGAAGAAAATATAAAACAAAACATAAAGAAAACCCTAAAACCCCCTGAAGGAATTGAAGGAGAGTTCCTCCGTCTTGAGTATGATTCTGGCTTCTTGAGATGAGCTAATTGGCTTTCTTCGATAAATCCTTGTATTCAGCTTCTCTGGCTCGGCTCCTTGGCCTAGTTGAACACCCGAAAAGCCATGACAGAAGGCTTCTATCGAACTCCCCTTTTTAAGTTGCCTCATAGGGTGTTTATATAGGCTTCGAGATGCCTTACTTGGCCCGAAAGTATCCTAATCCGAATAGAACTCTTCTTTCCTGCGGCAGGGCCACGCCCATGGCACACGCCCATGTAAATCATGGCCAGGACGTGTTCGTGTCTGTTGATGAGGTACGATCATGTATTTCAGGTTCTAGGCTGTGTGCGGCTCTTCTTGAGAGGCATGGCCGTGTGGTCTTATGCCTAGGCCATATGGATTTCGTGCTTTGGCCCATTTTCTTCGTTTTCGGCAGCCTGTTTCTCGTTCTTTTCATCCTCCGGTGCTCTCTTGGGTATAAAACATGAAAACAAAGGATTAGGAGCACCTACTTCTATAATTAAAGGGAAAAATCATCCAAAAGTATGCTAAATATGGGATTAAAATATGTTCATATTTCGGTTTATTAGGTAGCTGGCTAAGGATTGATTTTGACTTTGAATTTCAAGCTAATGATAGCTATGTAGTGGACGGTCTCAACAGGTAAGTTGTTGGGCTAAATTTATCCCAAAAACTCTTTTTGGGTAGCCAATATCAAGTGTCGAAGTTGGGCTTTTAATTCTCCTTATTGGGCGGTTCTTCTGTCCAAAACTTAGCAGACATGTTCATCTTTTTATCACCTTTCTTTTATGGGTCAAGTAGTTAATCCCTATGCCCAAATTGCATGGTTTTGCTATCCACGTGGATAAATCTCCTTTTATTTATTTACATCATGCCTCCATAGCCTACCTATATAGTGAAAAATACAGGCATTAATAAATAACATGAATTAATATAAAATATGAGTGAAAATCATGTAATTAAGCATAATTTCACATACTTTCTAATTTCATGTCTAAAATTACTAATTAAGTAAAATTCACTTATTTCAATAATAATTACTCGAGATAAACATAATAATTAAGTAAAAAGGTTGTAAAAACATATAGAAAAACCCTATATAATTTCAAGTTTACACAACCCCCAAACTTAAACCATTGCTCGTCCTGAGTAATGTTCATGCACAACATAACTATTGCTAAAGCAATTTTTCAAAATGATAAAGTAGCATCAATCTTCACACATAATCATACATCAATAAAATCATGCTAAAAAATACTCTTTATTGATAAGTAGCTCGAATGCAAATATTATTTCTAACTTTATACTAATTACATCATAATGTGAACATGAATCATAGTTTGCATGCATTTTCAAAGTCATAAATAACATTCACCAATCAACATGCTTTCTTTATCAACTAAACATAGCAACCCTAAGTGTCTTCATATGTTGAACTTAGTAATTCCTCTCCACTAATGTAGTTGGTATAATCATTTAATCAATAGGTATTTTATTAGGTTGTAATTCCTTTCCACTAGCATAAAGGTATGGATAAAGAGAAGTGATTTTTAGGTTCAAAACATCTTAACCCTAGCTTTGTCTTGGATCCTTTTGTGTCACAACCTTCATATAATTGGATCTCTAGAACACTCCCAAACTTATTTTGAACTCATGCTCAACTTTTTATTTATTTTCCAAACTTTAAGCAAACTTTGCTCTTTATTCATTTCCTTTTCTTTTCTTTTAACATGAATTTGTGAAGAGCATGTAAATCTTTTCATAATTGGTACTCAAACTTTGATCACCAAGACAAAATTTTTGGTCAAGATAAGTGCAAAAGAATAGGATAATATTAAAAAAAAGATGTTAATGTGGCTTATAATGTAGGTATTTTGTAGTAAATAGGCCATTAAGCTCAAAATTAAGTTTCAATGGATAAATATCATAAGGTTGGCTTGAAAGGCTCAAACGATCCAAAGAAAGTGTGCCTATATCATTTTAGAATCTTATACCTCCTAAGATTTCGCCTCAAGAAAGTTACTAAGTCAATTCTAAATACTTAAACCTTCACACCTGTCTATTTCTAAAGAAATCAAAATTTCATGGCAAATACTATATAAGTCTAAGATCATACAAGCATTCCATCACTCAAGATAACATACAAATGACCTAGACAAAATAAAAAATCATGCTTGCATTTGAACAAACCCATGAATAGAACTTATTTCTGAATATTCATTTATTTCAACATACTGAAGCAAAAAGATTGAAACATACTTTAAAATTCATGCTAAATTTCCTTACCAAAAACTCAACTTTAAAATTCATGCTAAATTTACCTTACCAAAAGTTCATGCGAAATGCCTTACCCTCCTTTAAAAAGAAGGAATGTCCTCATTGCCAAAAAAAAAAAAAAGTAATGAATGAAAACTGAACACCAAGTAGGGTTGCAAGAAAAGAGAGGTGAGTCATAAAGTATAACACCCGTAACCCATAACCATCATCGGTTTAAGGTTAAGAGGCATTACCGGACAATCATGTGAGGGCTAAGGCCCAATTTACTTCTGTGGGCTTATGTAACACCCCAAACCCGGCCCATACATTTCGACTGGATCTGGTATTCACGGCTTGTACATTGAAAACTTTTGCCTTGTTGGTTTTGGAAGTCGTAAGTTAATTAGACATTATTAGAGTAAATAAGTGACATCTTAAAAATAAAATCTTATATTAGTATTATTAAGTATAAATAAACCTTGACATAAAATTTATAAGTTGCATAACATTGAAAACTTCTTAGTTGAAGAAGAACTAGGGGCCTTAAAAAATCCCAAATAAAAATAAAATAAACTTAAGGAAATCCGAAATAATTTGTAGAAATAAAACTTGATGGCCCTCGAGTCCGCTTCGGCTCCCATGTTCACGATCTCTGCTCACCGAAATGTTGGGAAAATAAAAGGTTGAGTCACCAAGACTCGAGTGCAAATCCCGAGAACACATAAAAGGCTTGAGGCCCACAAACATATTATGAGCCTTGGCCCGTATACAAGGGTAACAAAATATGCAACATGGCCCATCCCAAACCTATGAGTCCATCCTCTACACACCCACGCACCAACCATCACACCGTGGGATTTCTACAATCAACCCTCCATCCGCTACACACCATATCGACAATTTGTCTTTCATCATAAAGACCAATCACTATGTGACCTATGTGGCGGCACCACCGATCTCTGTGCACCTTAGTAATATATCGATAGTGATGTCTTTGTCATAAAGATCGATCACTATGTGACCTATGTGGCAAAGCCACCGATCGCCTCGTGACTCGCTCCCCTTCCAGTAAATCAATCAATCCCATCCCATGCATACATGTAAGAATCATAACATTAAACTATCTAAACAGATCACATATTTTTACATACTTGATACACATAGAGAAGTTTCTATGATTACGCACTGCATCTCTTGCCTACCCTTTTCGGTAATACTACTGCTCACACAGCCTCATTTTTTGACTTTTAGCCCATAACATACATATAATTCAGATTAACTAGTGTGATAGAGATCTACACACCTTTTCTGGCTTTTAGCCCATAACATACATATAATATAACAAAGCTATTGTGCCAAGAATCTACACACCTGATTACCGATAAAATGAGGCTTTTTATATCGATGCTATCCTTAGTCGACACAATTGCTATCTGCCTAAGGTGTTGCTTAGAAGCCGGTCCACAACCAATTGGCCAATCTCGAACAGTAGATACTACTCGTTTCTTAAACTTAGGGATTCTTTCTTTTGCCTGATCCATATTTAATTCCATCATAAATCGTTATCAGAGTTACTATAATAATGTTTAATCATTAATCCTCCTTTTAAAGTTAAAATCTTGTATATAATGATGAAATCTAATAGAAATCTAGGAAAATCTTCTTACCTTAAAAATCCCAAAATTGGAGACTTATGAATTTCGGCTTTTAGATCTAGTCGACTAGGCTTCCTTCAAATCCCGACTTGCCGCCCATCATAAACCATTAAACTATTAGCTTTCAGCTTTTGACTTTTCAAAAATCGGGAATAGATTATGAGAACTAATAAAAAATCTACTCTTACCTTAACTTAGGAGATTTAGCTAGTACTAGAGAGAGAATTCGACAATGTCAATGGAGGATTTAAATGCCGGAAGTATAGAACAATTTCTCAAATAGGATGAATAAAATAAAAACTATAGAGATTTCGAATTTTTAGAGAAGGAATAGAATGATGGAGTTTTCAACTTTTAGAAGAAAGAAGAGAATAATGGAGTTTTCGAATTTTAGTAGAAAGAAGAGAATAATGGAGTTTTTGGCTTTTAGAGAAATTGGAGAAAGAAATTTGGAGAAAAGAAGCTAAGGAATTTTGGCACAAAAGGAAAGGATTTAATGTCGTAAACAAGGAGCTAGCCCTCTATTTATAGGAAATTCGACAACCCTTTGCCATGTAGTAGTGGTTTCTTTACTCCTCTCGGTGATGGATTCTTGGCCATCACTCTCTTTGTAGATAAATTCTAACTTTTCTCCTTTATCTTAATCTACTAGCTCATCTAAAAGAGACTTAATTATCTCTAACTCTTCCCTCCTTTATCAAGATATTATCCACAAATTTTAATCATAAAATCCCTAGATCTTAGCCTTTATTTGCTTATTATCCACATAAAATAAATTCCTAAATAATAGCTTTTATCTACTTATTATCCACATATTTTAAACATTAAAACCCCTAAATTTTAGCCTTGTTACCATCCACTCCACCTAATCCTAATGCCCAAAATTTAGCTAACTTAAATTAAAAAGAATTGGGCTCCATGAAACTTAAATTTGGGCCCCTTACTCCCTTGTGTGGCGCCACCTCCTAAGATTGGGCCACAAGCCCACTTTGGTATTTTAAACATAGATACTACCTTTTAAACCCTATAATGCCCAAACAGATAATTTTAATCAAGGCCTCTGCCTAAACCTAAGCCCAATTTGGACCCCTAACACTTAAATTAACTCATTCCACATATTCACCCATTAAACGCATAGGCCCAAAAATTTAGGATGTTACAGCTTAGGCCCAAATTCTATTCTAAAGGGGAATTACACACTGAATTTCTGTAAACTCACCCCTCTGCTTTAATTTTGTAGGTAATTCCCAGCATTGAGGGTTTGGATGCCAATATAGACTTTAGGGTGGCCATACATCGTTCTTTAGTAAATCTCATTTTACTTTACTTTAAATTTTTATTTTAATTTGGGTTTATGTTTTGTAATAAGGCCTTTGGTATTTAATTTGGTTATTAACTTTAGTTTGGGTTCTGTTTATTATTCAATGTTCAACACGGGATTTTCTTGAAACCTTAATACCTATTATTTTTCCAAAAATGTTAACGAACGGTTTTCAAAACTACAATTGACTATACTCCGGGTTCCCTTAAACATCAGAACAGTTTTCAAAATATCACATGTTCAAAATTCACTGAAGCTACTTTCTTTTATAAACAAGATTTTACCAATAATTCCAACTTGAATCTACTAATTAATGTAATTTCCAAATCAATCGCAATTTTTTTCCAGAAAAATAGACATTTGGATAAATAGGTTTTCATAAACAAACACCTACACTCGAAGTTTTAAAAAGAGAATGAAAATTTTCTATGAGAACACAGCCTAAACCAACCTAACCATGTGACATGCTAGATCCAACCGTAACGTCTAGGGCGAGTTTAGGGTGTTACATTTAGTGGTATCAGAGCCCGATTACAAAACACGACTGTGGAATGGGTTCAAAAATGTTTTCCAAAACATTAGTTTGAAACATGGTTTAAAACATATGTTTTCTGAGAAGTATGGCACCCGAGTCTCCGGCATCAAATTCGTAAGTCTTTTGATTTTGTTTATGTATGATGGAATGATTTTTGAAAGAAATTATGAGAATTAGTGATAATATACTTGAATTGTTAGCTAAGACTATAGAGACTGAGACATTAGGGAGTTTGATTCGCGAGAACAACTCTTATACTTTCTTTTCATAAGACATTTGTTAATAAACATTAGAATTATAAACTGATGCATAAAATTTGTAGTCAGATTAATTTGATCTAGCAAACATGAGCCCTAGAGGACGTGGATACGGTGATGTGGCCGAGGTAGAGGCCGAGGTACTGGAGTTGGATCTGAGGCATCTGGGCACATGCTTGAAATGGAAGCACCTACATCACTGGTGACCAAGATGGGGTCCCATGATCGAGTTGGAGGGGACGATGCTTTGTCCTAGGCTATGTTGAGAGTTCTAGAGCTGGTTGCTGGAGCAAGTACTGGGTCAGTGGGCCGAAAATCTATTTCTGAGCTACTTCGAGCAAATGGGGCTGAGGTATTTAGGGGCATTTCTGGTGTGGCCCCAAACGTAGCTGAATATTGGTTGGAGGCAATTGAGTGGATTATGGATGATCTGGACTGCACGAGGAAGAAAAACTGAAAGGAGTAGTGTCCCTACTATGAGATGAGGCGTACTAGTGGTGGCTCACGATAAGGGAAGGTACTCCAGCAAATCGTATCACTTGGGACTTCCTTAAGACAGCGTTTCAGGGAAAGTATGTTGGAGAGAGTTATGTGGACGCCCAGAGAAAAGCATTTTTGAACATGGTCCAAAGGGAGTAAATCCGTGGCAGAATATGAGGTAGAATTCCTGTGCTTAAGTTGTTACGCTCGGGGTACAGTCGCAATCGATTATGAGCATTGTGTAAGGTTTGAGGATGATCTGCGAGATGAGCTGTGAGTACTGATAGCTCCGCAGTGGGAAAGAGATTTTGCCATTCTGGTTGAGAAAGCAAAAATCACCAAAGAGGTGAAATGGTTTGAGAGGCAGAATCAGGATAAAGATAGGGGCAAGAATAAGAGAAGTTTTGGGACGTCAGGATCTACTGGAGGTTCCAAAAGAGACCTATGTTGGATGGGCCAACTCGAGCTGTGATGCCAGTTGCTGTAGGTCAGCTACGACCTTGTGCACAGTATGGGAGAACACATCCGGGGGAGTGTCGAAGAAGAACTGGAGGATGTTTCAAATGTGGATCTGGGGATCATTTGATAAAGGACTGTCCACAGGAGTTGGTTAGGGCGTGATCTGTAACAGACCGAATTTGACCCTAATCCGAACGGTGGTTTCGAGACCATGAATCCGAGTCTAAAATATATTTAAATATTATATGTTGTGTTGAATATATGTGAATTAATGTGTGTTAAAGTTTCGTAGAAAAATTTGATCGTTTGCGTGTTCAATTTAACAAAAAGGACTAAATCGCGTAAAGTGTAAAAGTTGCATACTATAGTGTAAAGTGGTAGAATGATGATGGCTTTTAATATGAGGTATTAAAAGGGCAAATGGCCCATTTTTAAGTTAATGGCCGCCATCATAATGCATGAAATAGTGTTGGCATTTTATGTTATTTTTATTATGTTTTATGTTAAAAATAAAATGGTTAATATATGTTAATAAAATAAAAAATAAGAACACATGCATTGTTCATCTTTTGGCGAAAAACACAAAAGAAAAAGGGAGAAAACCTTGAAACTTTCGGCCTTGTTCAAGCTTAATTAGGTAAGAAATCTAGCTCGATTTTTGTAAATTTTACGTTTTGAGATCGTTGCTTGAAACGTGGCAGACCCATGTTGTAATTTTAGAATCGAGCTTGTCTAAGGTTCGCCATTAGTATTCTTATATGATAATTGATGTTTGATGAATTAAATTTAATGTTAGGACTAAGATTGATAAGTTTTGTATTGAAATTTTGGTGAAAATTTAGTAAATAGGACTAAATTGTAAAGATAAAAATTTGAGAGGGCTTAAATGCAAAATAAATGAAAGAAATAGACTTATAGTGCTAGTGTGAGTATTCGGCCCTTGTATAGTTTTAGCTAATTTGGTGTATTTTGTGTGTTATGCAAATAGGACTAAATTATAAAGTTGTGAAATTCTAGGGGTAAAATAGTAATTTGCCCATTTATGTGCTTAGGGACTAAATTGAGATGAATTGTGCTTGAATGAGCTAAATTTAATGTGTTTTAGATCAAGAGCAAAGAAAAACGGAGTTAAATCGGGGAAAGACGAAGGTTCTCGAATAGCTGATTCGCACGGACTATCGACAACCGAGGTAAGCCCTTAAGCAAAAAATTATGTTGAGAAATTATTTACGAAAGTAGTGTATGATAAAAATTGGTATTGAATGCAAGAAAATGGAGATAGGCCAAATGTGGGGTATGAAATGTTAGTAAATTTATTTGTTGAGTGTGATGTGAATAATTATGTTCGGTTTAACATGAAATTTTAAAATAAAGCATACGAGGTGGATGTGATTTTAGCTTTAAGTAATGTGTATGAAAATGTTGATTGGTCTGATAATCGGGCTTAAATGCCTAGCGTGCCTCGTCTTGATATATTCAAAGCTTAATGCTCAGCGTGCTTCGTCTTTGATTTGTTTCGCTAAATGCCCAGCGTGCCTCGTCTTGGGTGATATATTCAGGCTTTGTGCCTAGCAGGCTTTGTGCCGGTGATCTGTTTCGGGCTAAATGCCTAGCAGGCCTTGTGCCGGTGATATATTCGGGCTTTAATGCCTAGCAGGCTTTATGCCGGTGTTTAAATCTTGGACCTTTGGTCTAGCAGGTTTTATATTAGCGAGTGTTAATTCGAGCTTATGCTTATGAATAGAAATGGTCTATATATGATGGTAATGAATAAGTCAAGGTTTGTTACTATAGTATTTTACTGAAAGTTAGGTATTGAATCAAGTTTACGATACTTGTGATGCTTCGTGAATAAATAAGTTGATAGAATGTGTTGGTACATTTGGTATGTAAAGTATTTGATTAAAATAAAAGACATTGAGTTGATATGGATTATTTCCATATAAGAGCAATTATGTTATATATATATATATATATATAGTTCGGCCATGCTTTACATATATATATATATATACATTCAACTATGTGAAATCATTTTAGATGTGCATTGAAGATGTTATTCATGGTGTGTGAAATTGTATAAGAATTTATTTATCGATCAAGATACTTTCGATAAGTTTTACAAGTTAAGTATACAATGAATAAGGCTTCGTTATTTATATATGAACATTGAAATTGGCTAAGATGGTATATAGTGTGTATATGTCTTAAATATCGCTTGGGACTTACTAAGTTAGTAAACTTATTTGTGTGTAATGTTCTCTTCTGCTTTATAGATTAGGTAAAGGCTACCGCTCAACGGATCGTCAAGACAATCGACCATACTATCGATCGCTATTTTGGTATTTTAAAAGCTTGAACTTGAACCTATGGCATGTATAGGCTGGTCTTTTTATATGTTTGGTTTTGAAATTTGTATATAGATAGCCATGCTAAACCGGCTTGATTATAATGTTAAAGCTTCGTGTATGTGGCTATGTCCTAAACTTATTTTGAAAGCATGTTTTGGTATATATTTTTGTGATGTTTTGTTATATAGGTTCGGTTGCTAAATGATAAGTAATGAATATGTTTCATAACTACTTTGTTGATTATTTTGGTACGGATCCAAATGGTAAATGATGGTTATGATTTAGGTATGTTTTGGATAGTTAAAAGTGCCAAGTTGATGTTAATATTAATATAGGTATGCGTACATGTATGGTTGTAAATTCGGTTACAATAATTGGTTCATTTTGATAAGCATATGATCTTGATTATGGTGTGACCGAATCAATGATTAGTTAATAAGATGGAATATGAAGTTAGGTATAATAATATATATATGCTAATTAGGTGTACATTGAAATGTTATTTGTGTTTAAATGTTAAATATGGCTTTTGTTTTTAGGGTAAATGCGCACTATATATATATATATATATATATATATATATATGCATCAATAGTATGTTCGCCATGTTGTAATGTTACTAAAGTCGCATATATGATTGCATAATAATTAATGTAATATGGTTTGAATGGTTTTATTATGTGCTTGTGTAGAAGCAATGAAATGATATGTTTGATATTCAACTAATGAAATAGATATATTGACTTATATTTGATGTATGGAATGTAATGATATAGGCTGCAAAATGTTTTAAGTATACAAATGCCATTCATATTAGAGTCATATGTATTAGGTACATGTAACATGGCTTTGTTGCATATTAGTTAATTCAATATGTGGATATATAGATGATATTAATATGGTTGAAATTTGAAGCATAGTTTGTATATGTATTATAAGTAACTAAGCATGATTAATTTTTTCTAGTTGTGTGTTTCATATGTGCAAATTTAACTAATATGATTTAGCGGATGATTGCTATTGGATTTAGAAGTTATATCGTATAGAAATTGATATAAACTTGTGTATGAAAAATGATAAATGACTATGTGGAACTATGTTTTGTCCGGTAATGCCTCGTAACCCTATTCCAACGACAGATACGAGTTAGGGGTGTTACATTTTATTGGTATCAGAGCTTACAATTTAGTCGATTCTAGGACTACCGTAGCGTGTGAGTCTAGCTATACATGCCTTGGTTATATATATCGATAGTGTAGTGACTTCGACAATTTCAATTGTATTTTATATAGTAAATGGATTCCGATCCCGATAGAGTCAGGTGATGATGTGGAGAGTGTTGCTTTGGTCTTACATGGATCAACACCAATAGACTCTCAACCGCCACGGTAACCACGAGGAGAGGCCAAACAAGCCTTCTACCAAATGATGAATGAATGGTTTACCCAGTTTGTTCGTATAATCCGATTGCACAACAACCTCCACCCCGAATAATCCAACTCCTGACCTTCAAAGACTTCGATAATAGATCCAATGAGATCTAGTAGGCCCCTGCTGATAAAATCAGAAATTTGGGTGAGGAATTCAAGGCCAATGATAATGATGATGCAGATCGAGCTGAATTGTGGCTTGATAACACTATTCGTACTTGACCAGCTATCCCGCACTGCATTTAATGTTTGAAATGTGCTATATCCTTGCTCGGACACCGCCTATCACCGGTGGAATACATTAGTATCGATGGTTCCAAAAGAAAAGTGACATGGGATTTCTTTCAAAATGAGTTCAAGAAATATATCACCAGAGGTTCATCGACCGAAACGTAAAGAATTTCTTGAATTAAAACAGGGGTAAATGACCGTGGATCAATATGTGCGAAAGTTTGTCGATTGAGCCGATATGCTCGGGAGTGTATCAACCTGAAGCCATTATGTGCAAAAGGTTTGAAGATGGCTTGAATGAAGACTTAAAGTTGCTTGTTGGCATTCTTGAAATCAAAGAGTTTGTGACACTCGTTGAGCGAGCTTGCAAGGTCAAGAGCTCGGGAAGGAGAAAAGAAAGGCCGAGATGAAGCTAGAGATACCGTAAGAGACCGTCGGTAAGAATTTCCATTCCACATCTAAGAAGTTTAGAGATGGTTTTAGCCGACATAAAGCTACTTCAGATTCACCTAGATGTGATCGACCTCCAGTGGGCTCCCGAGCTACCTCGATGGCCAGTGTTGGTAACGTTCCACAAAATCGAGTTGAATGTAAACATTGTGGGAAATGGCACTCTGAGAGTTGTAGAGTTCGTGATCGGTCCTGCTTTAAATGTGGATCCTCAGATCATTTTATTCGAGAATGCCCGATGTTAGCTAAATGTATCACGCATGTAATTCTAGACTGAAGCGTGCATCGAAGACGGCGCACCACCTGCATTCGGCAATGTAGGTGGTAGTCAGAGAGGGACGAAGAGCACAGCAGTTCGATCTGAAGCTAGAGCTCCAGCTAGAGCTTATGTTACTCGAGCTAGAGAGGATACTACTTCTCTAGATGTCATTACTGGTACTTTCACCCTTTATGATACTATTGTGATTGCATTGATTGATCCTGGTTCGAACCATTCATATGTATGTGAAACTCTGGTATTCAAGAAGACTCGCCAGCTTGAGTCTCATCAATTTGTGATTCGTGTATCCAACCCTCTGGGTAGATGTGTGTTTGTTAATAAAGTGTGTAAAGGTTGCCCATTGATGATTCAGGATTTTTGTTTCCCGATGATTTAATGCTATTGCCTTTCGACGAGTTTGATATAATTTTGGGAATGGATCGTTAACTTCGATGACGCAGTGGTGAATTGTAAAGGAAGCTTATTGACTTGAGACATCGAGCGGTGAGATCATTAGAATTGAATCCAAAGGATCTAAGTGGGATTCCTATAGTGATATCCTCGATGTTAGCCCGTAAATATGTGAGAAAAGGTGCGAAGCTTATTTGACTTATGTAATCGATAATAAATTGTTTGATAAATGATTGAATCTGCATGGGTGTATATGAATACCCAAATGTGTTTCTCAAGAACTACCGGTTTACCCCGAAGACGAGAGGTTGAGTTTGGCATTGAATTAGCACCGAACGACTCGATCTCAATAGCTCCATATCGGATGGCACCTCTTGAGCTAAAAGAGTTGAAAACACATTACAAGAGTTAACAAATAGGGCTTTGCCCACCAAGTTTTTCTCCTTGGGTGCACCATTCTTTTGTGAAAAGAAAGATGGAACGATGCGAATGTGTATTGATTATCGACAACCTAATAAGGTAACTATAAAGAATAAGTACCGTTACCTCGGATTGATGATTTGTTTGATCGCTTGAAAGGGCATCGATTTTCAAGATAGATTTGAGATCGGGTTATTATCGATTCTAGTCGAGATATCTGAGATGTGCCAAAGACGCATTCCGGACAAGGTACGAACATTTTGAGTTTTTGGTTATGCCTTTTGGGCTTACTAATGCACTCGCTATTTTTATGGATTTGATGAATCGGGTTTTAGACGCTTTTGGATCGATTTGTGGTAGTGTTTATTGATGACATATTGATCTACTCCAATAATGAAATCGAGCACGCCGAGTATCTCGAGATTAGTGCTACAAACTTTGTAAATCAGCAGCTTGTATGCAAAGTTTAGTTAGTGTGAGTTCGGATGAAAGAGGTCGGTTTTTGGGACATGTTGTTTCAAAGATCGAGCATTCGAGTTGATCCGAACAAAATCTCAACTATACTTGATTGGAAGCCACCAAAAATGTTTAGAGATTCAAAGTTTTCGACTTGCGGGTTACTATCGACGATTTGTAAAAGGTTTTTCCATGATAGCTACCCCGTTGACAAAGTTATTGCAGAAAGATGTCAAGTTCGAGTGGTCAGAAAAGTGTCAGAAAAGTTTTGATCAGTTGAAAGCCCTTTTGATAGAAGCTCCAGTGTTAGTTCAGCCTGAATCGGTAAAGAATTTGTTGTTTATTCGATGCTTCTTTAAATGGTTTGGGCTGCGTTTTGATGCGGAAGGCAAAGTTGTAGCCTACGCTTCAAGACAATTGAAGCCGCATGAAAGAAATTACCCGACGCATGACTTAGAGCTTGCAGCCACTGTTTTCGCATTGAAAATTTGGCGTCACTACTTATTCGGCGAGAAATGTCACATTTATTCGGATCATAAAAGTCTAAAGTATTTAGTGACTCAGAAGGATCTAAATTTGAGACAACACAGATGGTTAGAATTGTTGAAAGACTATGAATTAGTGATTGACTACCATCCGGGAAAAGCTAATGTTGTTGCGAGATGCGTTAAGTCGAAATCACCGCTTGCTCTTCGTGCAATGAACGCATGGATAGCTATGTCCGTGATGGTTCGATCATAGCGGAGTTACAAGCAAGACCGATGTTTATTCAAAGAAATTTGTGATGCATGAAAGTTGACAAGGATTTGATTGCTAGACGAATTCAGTGTGAAAAAGGTGCAGAGTCAGATTTTCAGATTGATGCAAATGACTGTTTGAATTTTAAAAACAGAATGTGTGTTTGAAAACTTCGGTTGATCTGAGATGATTACGAGTGAGGCCCATAGTGGTTGATTATCAATACATCGGGTAGCACAAAGATGTATAATGATTTGAAACAGTTCTATTGGTGGCCGGGCATGAAACGGGATATATCTGAATTTGTCTCGAAATGTTTAATTTGTCAGCAAGTAAAAGTTTGAACATCAAGTGCCATCCGGACTACTTCACTAATCATGATACCGAATGGAAATGGGATAGAATCACAATGGATTTTGTATCCGTGTCCCTATGACACCGAGTAGGAAAGATGCCGTCAAGTTATAGTTGATAGGTGACTAAATCACTCATTTTGTGCTAGTACGCATGCACTATTCACTTGATAAACTTCTTTGAATTGTACGTATTACATGATTGTGAGATTGCATGGTGTACCGAGTTCCATTGTTTCGCATGAGACCCAAGATTCACATCGCGTTTTGGAAGAAGTTGCAAGAAGCTTTAGGTACTAAACTTCATTTTAGTATGACCTTCCATCCGCAGATGCATTTGTTAGTCCGAGCGAACTATTCAAATACTTGAGGACATGTTGAGATGTTGCATTCTCGAGTTTGAAGGTATGTGGGAACGATACCTACCTTTAATTGAATTTGCTTATAATAATAGCTTTCAATCAAGTATCAAAATGGCACCTTATGAAGCCTTATACGGGCAAAAATGTCAAACACCATTATACTGGACTGAGCTCAGTGAAAATAAGATACACGGGGTTGATTTGATTAAAGAGAATGAATAGAAAGTGGCCATAATCAAAGATAATTTGAAAGCTGCATCAGATCGACAAAAGTCCTATGCTGATTTGAAACGTAAAGGCATTGAATTTCAGGCAGGAGATCGTGTATTCTTAAAAGCTTCCCGTGGAAGAAAGTACTCGATTTGGTCGAAGGCAAGTTGAGTCCGAGATTTATCGGACCGTATGAAATCATTGAACGTATTGGGCTGTTGCTTATAGATTGAGATTGCCTCGAGTTAGAAAAGATACATGACGTATTTCACATTTCGATGCTTCGTAAGTATAGATCAGATCTATCTCATGTGATCACACCGGCAGAGATTGAAATCCAATCTGATTTGACATATGATGAAGAACCGATCCGTATCTTAGCTCGGGAAATAAAAGAGTTGAGAAATAAAAGAATTCGTTAGTGAAGGTCCTATGGAATCGCCACGAGTTGAAGAGGCTACGTGGGAGCTCGAGGATTCAATGAGGCAACATTATCCAACCTTGTTTAACGGTAAGATTTTCGGGACTAATATCCTAAAAGGGGAGAGTTGTAATGCATCGAATTTGACCCTAATCGGAATGGTGGTTTCGGGACCATGAATCCAGTCTAAAATATATTTAAATATTATATGTTGTGTTGAATATATGTGAATTAATGTGTGAAAGTTTCAGAGAAAAATTTGATCGCTTGTGTGTTCAATTTAACAAAAAGGACTAAATCGCGTAAAGTGTAAAAGTTGCATACTATAGTGTAAAGTGGTAGAATGATGATGGCTTTTTAATATGAGGTATTAAAAGGGCAAATAGCCCATTTTTAAGTTAATGGCCGGCCATCATAATGCATGAAATAGTGTTGGCATTTTATGTTATATTTTATTATGTTTTATGTTAAAAATAAAATGGTTAATATATGTTAATAAAATAAAAAAAAATAAGAACACATGCATTGTTCATCTTTTGGCCAAAAAACACAAAAGAAAACGGGGAGAAAAACCTTGAAACTTTCGGCCTTGCTCAAGCTTAATTAGGTAAGAAATCTAGCTCGGTTTTTGTAAATTTTTACGTTTTTGAGATCGTTGCTTCGAAACGTAGCCGACCCATGTTGTAATTTTAGAATCTGAGCATGTCTAAGGTTCGGCCATTAGTATTCTTATATGATAATTGATGTTTGATGAATTAAATTTAATGTTAGGACTAAGATTGATAAGTTTTGTATTGAAATTTTGGTGAAAATTTAGTAAATAGGACTAAATTGTAAAGATAAAAATTTGAGAGGGCTTAAATGCAAAATAAATGAAAGAAATAGACTTATAGTGCTAGTGTGAGTATTCGGCCCTTGTATAGTTTTAGCTAATTTGGTGTATTTTGTGTGTTATGCAAATAGGACTAAATTACAAAGTTGTGAAATACTAGGGGTAAAATAGTAATTTGCCCATTTATGTGCTTAGGGACTAAATTGAGATGAATTGTGCATGAATGAGCTAAATTTAATGTGTTTTAGATCAAGAGCAAAGAAAAACGGAGTTAGATCGGGGAAAGACGAAGGTTCTCGAATAATTGCCGATTCAAGACGGACTATCGACAACCGAGGTAAGTCCTAACAAAAAATTATGTTGAGAAATTATTTACGAAAGTAGTGTATGATAAAATTGGTATTGAATGCAAGAAAATGGAGATAGGTAGAATGTGGGTATGAAATGTTAGTAAATTTATTTGTTGAGTGTGATGTGAATAATTATGTTCGGTTTAACATGAAATTTTAAAATAAAGCATACGAGGTGGATGTGATTTTAGCTTTAAGTAATGTGTATGAAAATGTTGATTGGTCGATAATCGGGCTTAAATGCCTAGCGTGCCTCGTGTCGGTGATATATTCGCTTAATGCCTAGCAAGCTTCGTCTTGGTGATTTGTTTCTGCTAAATGCCTAGCGTGCCTCGTCTTGGGTGATTTGTTTTGGGCTAAATGCCTAGCGTGCTTTGTGCTTGGTGATCTGCTTTGCTAAATGCCTAGCGTGCCTTGTGCTTGGGTGATATATTCGGGCTTTAATGCCTAGCAGGCTTTATGCCGGTGTTTAAATCTTGGACCTTTGGTCTAGCAGGTTTTTATATTAGCGAGTGTTAATTCGAGCTTATGCTTATGAATAGAAATGGTCTATATATGATGGTAATGAATAAGTCAAGGTTTGTTACTATAGTATTCTACTGAAAGTTAGGTATTGAATCAAGTTTACGATACTTGTGATGCTTCGTGAATAAATAAGTTGATAGAATGTGTTGGTACATTTGGTATGTAAAGTATTTGATTAAAATAAAAGACATTGAGTTGATGTGGATTATTTCCATATAAGAGTAATTATGTTATATATATATATATATATATATATAGTTCGCCATGCTTTACACACACACACATATATATATATACATTCAACTATGTGAAATCATTTTAGATGTGCATTGAAGATGTTATTCAAAGGTGTGTGAAATTGTATAAGAATTTATTTATCGATCAAGATACTTTCGATAAGTTTTACAAGTTAAGTATACAATGAATAAGGCTTCGTTATTTATATATGAACATTGAAATTCTTTGAGATGGTATATAGTGTGTATATGTCTTAAATATCGCTTGGGACTTACTAAGTTTGTAAACTTATTTGTGTGTAATGTTCTCTCTGCTTTATAGATTAGGTAAAGGCTACTTGCTTAATCTGGATCGTCAAGACAATCGACCATACTATCGATCGCTATTTTGGTATTTTAAAAGCTTGAACTTCAACCTATGGCATGTATAGGCTGGTCTTTTATATGTTTGGTTTTGAAATTTGTATATAGATAGCCATGCGAAAATGGCTTGATTATAATGTTAAAGCTTCGTGTATGTGGCTATGTCCTAAACTTATTTTGAAAGCATGTTTTGGTATATATTTTTGTGATGTTTTGTTATATAGGTTCGGTTGCTAAATGATAAGTAATGAATATGTTTCATGACTATTTTGTTGATTATTTTGGTACGGATCCAAATGGTAAATGATGGTTATGATTTAGGTATGTTTTGGATAGTTAAAAGTGCAAAGTTGATGTTAATATTAATATAGGTATGCGTACATGTATGGTTGTAAATTTGGTTACAATAATTGGTTCATTTTGATAAGCATATGATCTTGATTATGGTGTGACCGAATCAATGATTAGTTAATAAGATGGAATATGAAGTTAGGTATAATAATATATATATGCTAATTAGGTGTACATTGAAATGTTATTTGTGTTTAAATGTTAAATATGGCTTTTGTTTTTAGGGTAAAATGCACTATATATATGCATCAATAGTATGTTCGCCATGTTGTAATGTTACTAAAGTCGATATATGATTGCATAATAATTAATGTAATATGGTTTGAATGGTTTTATTATGTGCTTGAGTAGAAGCAATGAAATGATATGTTTGATATTCAACTAATGAAATAGATATATTGACTTATATTTGATGTATGGAATGTAATGATATAGGTTGCAAAATGTTTTAAGTATACAAATGCCATTCATATTAGAGTCATATGTATTAGGTACATGTAACATGGCTTTGTTGCATATTAGTTAATTCAATATGTGGATATATAGATGATATTAATATATGGGTTAGGGTGTTACATGATCGATAGGTCTGGATTTGCACACCGTCGGAAGAGGTGGTCATGAGCACCGAGAGGTCATGGTCGACCGTAAGAAGGAATAGTTTTGGTCGAGGTCGACAAAGACCGTGCAAAGTGCCGGTAAAGCAAGACAGCCTGGATTGGTTTATGCGGCTAAACGTTGAGAGGATGGTGATGAACTGGACGTCATAGCCAGTACGTTTCTTACATTTGATGCACCCTTTATAACTTTGATAGATATTGGGTCTACACATCCATATAATGCATGTGTTGTATCTGGGACTTTGACATTAAATCTGAGATTGCTGCTAGAGAAATGTTTATGATTAGCCCTCTAGGACAATCGGTGGTAGTAAACAAACTATTTAGGAGCGTGCCTTTAGAAGTTCAAGGAGTAGTATTTTCGGCAGAATTGATGGAACTGTCGTTTGGCAAGTTCGATCTGATCTTAGGAATGGACTAGCTAGTTAAGCACCGTGCAAACTTAGATTGTGCTGCTAAGTGCATGATATTGAAGACTTCTAAGGATAAGGAGGTGCTGGTGATAGGAGAAAGAAGGAATTACCTGTCAATGTGGTTTCTGCACTAAAGGCTAAAAAGACGGTACGAAAAGGGTGCGAGGCATTCCTAGCTTTCATCAGTGCTTTGGATGCTAAGGAATTGTCGGTAGGGGATGTTAGAGTGGTGAAAGAGTTCTCGGATGTCTTTCCTAAAGAGCTTCCAAGGTTACCTTTGGATCGCGATGTGGAATTTGGCATTGAGCTACTTTCGGGAATGGCTCCAGTGTCTATCTCTCCTTATAGGATGGCACCGAAGGAGCTGGCAAAACTAAAGGCGCAGATCCAAAATCTATTGGACCCGAGGTTTATTCAATCAAGTGTATCTTCGTGGGGAGTGTCGGTTTTGTTCGTGAAGAAAAAGGATGGGTCAATGCGTATGTGCATTGATTATCGCCAGTTGAACAAGTTGACTATTAAGAACAAATATTCGCTACCAAGGATTAATGACTTGTTCGATCAACTGTGAGGAGATTCGATCTTCTCAAAGATAGTTTTGAGATCAGAGTATCATCAGTAAGGGTCAAGGAGACGGATATTCACAAGATTACTTTTCAAACTCGTTATGGACATTATGAGTTTCTAGTGATGTCGTTCGGATTGACTAATGCACTAGCCGCTTTTATGGACATGATGAACTGGGTCTTTCAACCCTATTTAGACTGGTTTGTGGTGGTGTTCATGGACGACATCTTGGTGTATTCGAGAACGGAGGAAGAGCATGATTCACATCTTCGGGCAGTCCTGCAGATTTTGAGAGAGAAGCAACTGTATGTCAAATTCAGCAAGTGTGAGTTTTGGTTGAAAGAAGTGACCTTTTTAGGGCATGTTGTTCTTGTTGAGGGTACTAGGGTTGATCCCTAAAAGATCGAAGCTGTATTGGATTGGAAACCACCGAAGTCTGTGTTAAAAATTTAAAGTTTTCTTGGTTTGGATGGGTACTACAGAAGGTTCGTTGAGGGGTTTTCGTTGATTGATGCACCTTTAACCAAATTGTTACAAAAAGGAGTACCGTTTGTTTAGGCCAATAAGCAACAGGAAATTTTTGAGAAGTTAAAGAAGATTTTGACTGAGGCACCATTGTTAATTCAGCCTGAGGCTGGGAAGGAATTTGTTGTCTACTGTGATGCATCACACACAGGTTTGGGATGTGTGTTAATATAGGAAGAGAAGGTGGTAGCGTATGCATCTCGTCAACTAAGGCCGCACGAGGTGAACTCTCCCACTCATGATTTGGAATTAGTTGTAGTGGTGTTCGCCCTAAAGATATGGAGACACTATATGTACGGAGAGAAGTAGATTATCTATACGGACCATAAGAGTCTGAAATATCTCCTTACCTAGAAGGAGCTGAATTTAAGACAGTGGGGGTGGGTGGAGTTGCTGAAAGATAATGACTGCTCGATTGAGCATCATCCGGGTAAAGCCAATGTGGTGGCGGATGCATTGAGTCATAAGGTGATATCAGATTTGAGAGCAATGTTTGCTCATCTCAAATTTATGAATATGGTAGTTTATTATTAGGACTTCAGGTGAAACCGACATGGGTAAATCAAATTAAAGAAAAGTAATCGTTGGATGAATCATTGGGTTCTCAACTTCAACAAGTAGGAAGTGGGGAGATAATGGGTTTTGGATTGAACAATGAAGGGGTATTATGTTTTGTGGAAGAATTTGTATGCCAAAAGACTTCGAGTTGAGGCAGATGATTCTGCGGGAAGCGTATAGTAGCCCATACGCTATGCATCCCTATGGAAGCATGATGTATCGAGAGATTTACATGAACTGTACTGGTGACCTGGTCTGAAACGGGAAGTTATCGACTTTGTGAGTAAGTGTTTGACATGCCAGCAGGTGAATGCGAAACATTAGTTGCCTTCGGGGTTGCTGCAACCAGTAAAGATTCCACTTTGGAAGTGGGAGAGGATAACGATGGATTTTTTTAGTGGGATACCCCTAACGCTTACTAAGAAAGATTCAATGTGGGTAATCATTGACCGGTTGACTAAGTCCGCACACTTCATACCAGTTCGTACAGACTATTCATTGCAGAAGTTGGCCAAACTATATGTGGCAGAGATCATGAGGCTGCATGGGGTACCAGTGTCTATCATATCAGACAGAGACCCTAGGTTTACATTGTGGTTCTAGAAGACATTGTATGAAGCTTTGGGTACAAGGCTATATTTCAGCACAGATTTTACCCACAGACGGATGGTCAGTCGAAAAGGGTATTCAGATTTTGGAAGACAAGTTAAGGGGTTGTGTGATTGACTTTAGAGGTAGTTGGGAATAGTACCTGTCATTGGCTGAATTCACGTACAACAACAGCTACCAGTCCAGCATTCGGTGGCACCTTACGAGGCATTGTATGGTCGTAGGTATTGTACCCCTACCTGTTGGATTGAATTAGGTGAGCGGCAATTATTGGGTCCAGAATTGATTTCAGAAACAGAGGAAAAGGTTAAGTTGATTCGAGACCGGTTAAAAGAAGCTTCTGATAGACAGAAATCATACGCAAATCTGAAGCGTAGAGAGATAGAATTTTCAGTGGGGGATCATGTATTCTTAAAAGTCTTACCTTGGAAGAAGGTTTTAAGGTTTGGACAGAAGGCAAGTTGAGCCCCAGATTCATCGGGCCTTATCGAGTGTTGAAACGTGTGGGACCAGTTGCTTATCAGCTTGAATTACCCCCGGAGCTGAGTGAGATACATAATGATTTCATGTTTCAATGTTGAGGTGCTACTGTTTAGATCCATCTCACGTAATACTGGTGGAAGAAATTGAGGTTAGACCTGATCTATCTTTTGAAGAAGAACTAGTGCAGATTTTAGACCGGGATGTGAAGGTGTTGAGAAGAAAGTCCGTTCCATTAGTTAAAGTGTTGTGGCATAATCACGGTTCAAAGGAAGCCACGTGGGAGCTAGAAGATGTGATACGACAGCAATACCCTCACCTCTTTTAATCGGGTAAATTTTGAGGCCAAAATTTCTTTAAGGGGGTAGAACTGTAACATCCTCAAAATAGAGGTCTGGCATTTTTATGTTGTTGCATGTGTTTAGCTCGTTTAGCTTGTTTTTTGGGTGTGTTTAGGGGCCCTGGGAGGCTCGAGTTTAAGCCAAAGCTTTGGAAAAATTTTTCTTTTTGGGCACTTAAGGGGGGTGAGATAGGGGAAGCAGGTCTTAAGTATAATAGCTTGAGTTTTGATAACACAAGCTGAGCAAGTGTAAAGGTGGTGTGGCATCACTTGTAGAAGCAAGAGGGGATAGGGTTCGAATCCCACATGCTGCATGTTGGGTTTTATTTTTTTGAGCTTTGGAGGAGAAAAGGAGACTGGTCAAACCGTTTGAATGGATGGTGTAGAGGAGATTGAGGAGTGGGACTTGGTCAACCATTTCAAATGGTGGATAGAGAGTGAGTGGGGGAGGAAATCAAGGAGAGAATCACGGGAGGTTGGAGTGTGGTGTTGGTTGGCCGAAAATGGGAGCTTGGAAGGGGGTAAAATTCGGCTAGGGAAGTTTTAGGAGGAACATTTAGTCATATGTGTGGGGAGTGTCGAATTTTGAGAAGTTCTTTTGATTTTCATTTCGGGTTTCCATTCTTTGCTTGTCTTTTTTTTTTCCTTTCAAGTGGCTAGTGTGCATTTTTGGTCATGGTACTCTAGAAACATTTATTTCTTATTCTTTACCGAAATCAAGTAGCTATTCTCACTTTCTTCATCTTTTCTCCTCTCTTATGCATTAGCTGAAACTCACTTCCCATCATTCTCTCTTTTTGCATCTTATTCTATACCATTAACACTATAGCCGAAACTCTCTCTTTTTCTTCAGTATTTCTTCTACTCTTTTCTTCATCAACCGAGTTCTCTTCTCTTGCCAATAGCCGAACCTCTCTTTTTCATTTCTTACAATTTATTTTCTCACATAGCCGAACCTCGCTCTTGAGCCAAACTAAATATGTTTCTTCATCTGTTGCTATTAGCCGGACATCAAGAAGTAAAGTGTTAGGATCTCTTTTGTCTGCCGAAAGTTCCTCTTCATTCGATTCTTGCTAGTTCCAAGGTAATGGGTTCCTCTCTTCGTATGATTTTCTTCTTTTCTCTCTTCTAAAGAATCGAAACAATTATCCTTTAACCTCTTTCTTTTTAGGCCGAATCCGAATACCCCTCTCCACCTTGAATCGTGTTGGTTCCTTCCCGGAAGACGAAGCTCTTGTTAAGCAGTGACCAAATCTTGGGCATCTTGGTAAGTGGCCATAGCCGAATAGGGGTGGATGGATGCCCTCATTCATGATTCATTTAGGCTGAAAGGCCATTTCTTTACTACTTTATTTTGGAACATTGGTCCTAACTCGTGTTTTATTCATGGACTCAAACTAGTAATTGAAGGGAGTAACCAATAGTTAGGTATAGCAAAGAAGTGTCGTATTATTGGTAAGTAGTGTGGTCTGTTGTCACTTTCGACCTTAATGTTTGACATATCTGATCAGGGCTTTCTTCATGGAGGCGAGTGGTAGCCATTCTCAGGGGGCATCGATTAAGGAGCCCAAGGGGAGTGGACTCGTAGCCTCTGCTCCTAGGTTCAAATGATGTAGAGTGTCAGCGATTCGGGATTTCTCGTCGGGTTGTGGAAGGGAGTCTACACCCGATTTGGATAGGCAAATCGTTGTTGTTCGTGATAGTAAGGGTAAGTATTAGCAAATCATTGTTTAGATATGGGTTGTGGATCACTCATTATTTGGTTGTAAGCTAATTCTATGATATATTATCTTAGGTGACATCGATCGGGAGTGTCTCATTCTTCACGTGATCAGGTGTGTAATCACACTTTTATTTGATTTGCTATGAGACTTTCTATGTGTCGGCTAAAAGCCGAAATACCCTTAATGGGTAAGTCAATGAAATATCCCTAGTGGGGTAGTTTGGTTATAGCCTAGGTGAGCAAATTTACTATCATACCTTAAAGGGTAGGCTGAGCATGTTTAGGTACTGTATATATCTGCCATGTTGGTACATTATTGCATACATGAGTTATTATGACATGATATACTGCATGGGCTTGGGACATGATATTTGATGATCCGGGAAGTGCATTCCGGTGGCTCTGCCACATATTTCGATGGTTCTTCCACATATTTCGTATTTCGGTGGCTCTGCCACATATTTCAGTGATGAGCAGCGTGACTGCCATCGAGGTGTGTAGCGGATGGAGGGTTGATTGTAGAAATGCCCACAGGTGTGTTAGGTTGGATACGGGTGGTGTGTAGCGGATGGAATACTAGGCTAGGCGGGGTTGCATTGCATTCACTATTTGATATACCATGTTGATAGGGCTACGACCTAATTTGATCCGTATGGGCTTCGCCAATTTGCTCATGTGAAAGCTAAGGCCCAGTTTACTTCTGTGGGCTTAGGCCCAAGTTCTGTCGAAAGGGAATTACACACTGAGTTTTCGTAAATTCACCCCTTTGCTTTAATTTTGCAGGTAATTCCCATCATTGAGGGTTTGGATGCCGAGATGGACTTTGAGGTGGCTATACGTCGTTCTTTAGTAAATCTCGTTTTACTTTACTTTAAATTTTTATTTTAATTTGGGTTTATGTTTTGTAATAAAGCCTTTGGTATTTAATTTGGTTATTAACTTTAATTTGGGTTCTGCTTATTATTCAATGTTCAACACTGGATTTTCTTGAAACCTTAATACCTGTTGTCTTTCCAAAAACGTTAACGAACGGTTTTCAAAACTACAATTGACTATACTCTGGGTTCCCTTAAACATCAGAACAATTTTCAAAATATCACATGTTCAAAATTCACTGAAGCTGCTTTCTGTTATAAACAAGATTTTACCAACAATTCCAACTCGAATCTACTAATTAATGTAATTTCCAAATCAATCGCAACTTTTCCAAAAAAAAAATAGACATTTGGATAAACAGGTTTTCATAAACAAACACCTACACTCGAAGTTTTAAAAAGAGAACAAAAATTTTCTACGAGAACACAACCTAAACCAACCTAACCATTTGACATGCTAGATTCGGCCGTAACGTCTGGGCCGGGTTTAGAGTGTTACATAGGGACTTAGTCTTTTATCAAGTGTCATATTGTTTTGGCCAAATGTGTTGGCTTGTTTTGAAGATGAATTCTTTTTGTATAAGGCCATAGTTGATGGCTATTTCTTATTATTAATATATGAATTTGATGATGTTAATCATGAATGTGCAAATCGTATGGTTGAGTAATTGGTATATTTATGCATGAATGAGTAGATTGTTTGATATGGTTTATGTTGGTGCAAGTAGGGGTGGCAGAAAGGGCTTGGTAAATAGCCTTATTTTTGTCAATACCGGTAGACACAAGGGCGTGTGTCTAGGCCATATATGACACACGATCTACCCTATGGGCGTGTGATTTGGCCGTGTGTCCCCTTGCACCTTAAGTTGACAAAACAGAATGCCCAGTAGTAACCACACGGGCTCAGACACGACCGTGTGTCTCAACCATGTGGAAGACATAGCCATTAGGCATGGGCATGTGCCCAGCCCGTGTGAAGTCTGCACTTGGATTTAGGAATTTAAATCACCACACGGCCTAAGCACACGGGCATGTGCCTTGGCCGTGTGAACTTATTGAGTTGATGACATCAGAAACAGGATGTTAAGGTTTTTACACACGGGCAGAGACACGAGCGTGTGAGGGACAGGGCCATAGACACCGGCATGTGCCAGGCCCTGTGAAAACCCCTGTAGGTTCGAATTTTGAAAAAATAAATCCACACGGCTAGGGATATATGCATGTATGACTGCACGGTTTGCCCAGGGGTGTGTCCTTTGCCACACGGGCGTGCGCCCCTATTTTTAGTGAAAATTTTCCAAAGTTTTCTAAAGTGCCAGTTTAGTATCGTACCACTTCCAAAGTATGAATTGGGCCTCATAGGCCCATATTAAGGACTTTAAGATGAATATTGAAAAGTTTTAAATTCGAATGAAATTTCGTAACCCAGAATTGTATGTTAGCATGTGTTTGAGTTAGGTAACTCTCGTACCCTATTTTAGAGTTAAATTCGGGTAAGGGGTGTTATAGTTAGAATTGGTAAGGTTTCGATTGATAGATTTAGAAAAAATGGGGCTGAGGAATTCAGAGCTACTACAGATGATGATGCAGAAAAGGCCAAGTTTTGGCTGGAGAATACTATCTGGGTATTAGATGAATTATCCTGTTCACCAGCCGATTGTTTGAAATGCGCAGTTTTTCTTTATTGAAGGACACAGCCTATTATTGGTGGAAAACTATAACTTTTGTCGTTCCAAAAGAAAACATTACATGGGAGTTCTTTCAAATAGAATTCAGAAAGAAATATATAAGTCAGAGATTCTTGGACCAGAAAAGAAAAGAATTTGTAGAACTTAAATAGGGAACATGACAATGACAGAATATGAACGAGAATTTGTTCGACTGAGTAAATATGCTCAATAATGGGTTCAAACTAAGGCTGAAATGTGCAAATGATTTGAAGAAAGGCTGAATGAAGATATTAAACTGTTATTGGTATTCTTGAAATAAGAGAATTTGCAATACCGGCTGATCGAGCATTAAAAGCAGAAGAATTGAGCAAAGAAAAGAAACAAGCTAAAAGAGAAGCTTGGATTCTAGGTAAGAGATCTATGGAAAATCCCAATCTTCTCTTTCAAAGAAATTAAAGAGATACCAGAATCGTTTTACTGCATCTACTGGATATTCTGGAAAAGAGCGGGGGTTCTCAACGCTCTAACCCAATATCATCGTCTCCATCAGTAAGCAATGTTGGTAGTGTCGGCAATTCAAAACCAAAATGTAAACATTGTAATAAGTTTCATTTTCGGAATGTCATCTAAAAAGTGGGGCTTGCTACCGATGTGGTTCTTTTGATCATTTCCATAGAGATTGTCCGAAAAGAGGAGAAAATGAGGTTGAACAGATTACAAAGCCAAGTAATACTGTCTCTAGAGGTAGACCACCTCGACATCCTGGAAATGTTAGTGGTAGCCGAAGTGCTACAAAAGATTCAACGGTTAAATCTGAGGCACGAGCACCTACGAGAACCTATGCTATACCTGCCAGAGAGGATGCCTCTACTCCGGACGTTATTGCTGGTACATTTTCTTTACTTGGCACCGATATTATTGCTTTCATTGATCCCAGTTCCGCACACTCATATATATGCACAAAATTAGTAAATGTTAAAAATTTACCAGTTGGATTCACTGAAATTGTGGTGGAAGTTTCAAATCCCTTGGGTCAATGAGTTATGGTGGATAAAGTTTGTAAAAATTGTCCATTGATGGTAAAGGGATACTTCTCTACTAATTTGATGTTATTGCCTTTTGATGAATCCAATGTAATTTTGGGAATGGACTGGTTAACCCAACATGATGCAGTAGTGAATTGTAAACAGAAATACATTGTGTTGAAATGTCAGAATGGTGAGTTACTCTATGTTGAATCTAATAGATTGGAGGTTGTCTAATGTGATTTTAGAAATAACAGCACAGAATGTATCAGAAAGGGATACGGTGCTTATCTTGCTTATGTGTTGGACACAAAGGTAACTGAGTCAAGGATTAAGTCAGTGCTGATAGTGTATTAATTTCCAAATGTGTTTCTGGAAGAATTACCTGGATTACCACCTGTCAGAGAAGTGGAGTTTTCTATAAACCTTACTCTGGGAACAACACCAATATCAATAGCATATTATAGAATGGCTCTTGCTGAATTGAAAGAGTTGAAAGCACAGTTGCAAGAATTAATTGACAGAGGTTTTGCTCGACCTAGTTTCTCACTTTGAGGTGCACCAGTTTTATTTGTGAAGAATAAAGATAGATCTCTGAGGTTATGTATTGATTACATGTAGCTAAATAAAGTTACAATAAAGAATAAGTATCTGTTGCCTCGAATAGATAACTTATTTGATCAGTTAAAATGAGCTACCGTATTTTCAAAAATTAAACTTCGTTTGGGTTATTATCAGTTACGGGTAAAGGACTCAGATGTTCCAAAAATAGCTTTTAGAACTAGGTATGGACACTATGAGTTTTTAGTGATGCCATTTGGGCTGACTAATGGACCAGTAGTATTTATGGATCTGATCAATAGAATTTTCAGACAATACCTAGACAGGTTTGTGGTGGTATTCATTGATGATATTTTAGTCTATTCTCAAGATGAAAAGAGCTTGCTGATCATCTGAGAATTATATTACAAACTCTATGGGAAATTGGCTATGGGAAATTGGATTTCTTAGACTTATTGTATCTGCTGAAGTTATCAGGATAGACCCGAGTAAAATTTCAACAATTGTCAATTGGAATCCACCAAAGAGTGTATTGGAAGTCAGAAGTTTTTTTGGGTTTAGCCAGATATTATCGAAGATTTGTTAAAAGGTTTTCAATGATAGCCTCTTCGATGACTCGATTGTTACAGAAAGATGTGAAGTTCGAGTGGACGGATAAATGTCAAGTTTTGACAGGTTAAAAGCTCTATTGACTGAAGCACCTATGTTAGTACAACCTGAATAGGGTAAGGAATTTTTTATTTATAGTGATGCATCTTTAAATGGTTTAGGTTGTGTTTTGATGCAAGAAGGTACGGTAATTGCCTATGCTTCAAGACAACTAAAACCACATGAAAAGAATTGCTCGATATATGATCTTGAATTAGCAGCTATTGTGTTTGCATTAAAAATATGGCGAGATTATTTATATGGTGAATAATGTCATATCTTTACTGATCACAAAAGTCTGAAGTATTTGATGACACAGAAAGACTTGAACTTGAGACAATGCAGGCGGCTTGAACTGTTAAAAGATTATGATCTTATGACTAATTATCATCCAAGTAAAGCCAATGTAGTTGCTTATGCTTTGAGAAGACAATATTTATTTTCTTTACGAGTATTGAATACTCGATTGTCTGTTTCTGATGATGGTTCTATTGTGGCTAAGTTGAAAGTTAGACCAGTATTTTTGCAACAAAATTTTGAAGCCTAGAAAAATGATGTTGAGTTACAGGCAAGACGGAAACAATGTGAATTGAATCCTGATTCAAATTTCAGATTGGGTTTGATGATTGTTTGTTGTTTAGAGATAGATTGTATGTGCTGAAGAATTCAGAGCTCAGTAAGATTTTATTTGAAGCTCACAATGGTATAATGTCTGTTCATCCTGGTAGTAATAAAATGTACAATGATCTGAAAAAGATGTATTAGTGGCCGAGAATGAAAAGAGATATTTCTGAATTTGTATCCAAATGCTTGATATGCCAGCAAGTGAATGCTAAGCATCACGTGCCTTCGGGGTTATTATAGCCAGTTATTATACCCGAGTGGAAATGGGAAAGATTTATAATGGATTTTGTATCGGGATTACCATTGACTCCAAGGAAGAAAGATGCTATTTGGGTGATTGGCAACCAGTTAACAAAGTCTGCACACTTTATACCTGTAAGTATAGATTTTTCTTTAGATAAATTGCTAAATTATATGTCTCTGAGATTGTTAGATTACATGGGGTACCAGTTTCTATTATTTTTTATATAGATCCCCGATTTACATCTCAATTTTGGAATAAATTAAGAGAAGCACTGGGTACACGGCTGCATTTCAGTACTGCATTTCATCCTCAAACAGATGGTCAATCTGAACGAGTTATAAAGATTTTAGAGGATATGTTACGGTGTTGTGTACTTGAATTTGAAGGTAATTGGGAAAAATATTTACCTTTGATTGAATTTTCTTATAACAATAGTCATCAGTCCAGTATTAAAATGGAACCATATGAAGCTCTGTATGGTCGAAAATGAAGAACACCGTTTTATTGGACAGAGCTTAATGAAAAGAAGATTCTTCAAGTTGATTTAATTTGGGAAACAGAAGAAAAGGTAAAAGTGATTCGAGATAGTTTAAAAGCGGCCTCTGATAGATGAAAGTCTTATGCCTACCTTAAAAGAAAAGAAGTAAAATTTGAAGTTGGTTATAAGGTATTCTTAAAAGTGTCACCTTAGAAGAAAGTTCTTCGATTTGGACGGAAGGGAAAATTGAGTTTAAGATTTATCGAGCCCTATGAAATTATTGAAAGAGTTGGACCAGTTGCTTATAGATTAGCATTCCCACCAGAACTTGATAAAATCCATAATGTCTTTCATGTATCAATGTTACGACGGTATCGATCGGATCCTTCACATGTTATTTCTCTGACAGAAGGTGAGATTCAGCCTGATATGACATATACTGCGATCAAGATTCTGGCACGGAAAACAAAAGAGCTGAGAAATTAAAAGGTGGTATTGGTAAAAGTTCTTTGGCAAAAACATGGAATTGAAGAAGCTACTTCGGAGCCGGAGGATAACATGTGTAACAGCCCAAACCCGGCCCAATCGTTAGGACCGAATATGGGTCGTTACTAAGAAGAAGTTTTTGAAACCCATTTTCTAAATCCACATAAACTTTTGTTGAAAACTGCTCATTTTAAGTTATCTTGCTGAAATTATACTTAGTCCGATTTGAATATTTAATTAAGTCAAGTTGTTACACAAATTTTCGATGTGCTGATGGCACGATAAAACATTTTCCCGTTAATTTAGAAAAGCGTAATCCAAATTTTAATAAAGTAAAAATATCCAACATAAAAGAAAATAATTAAAGTAAAGTTTAATGAGGCCTTATTACATCCAAAATAAAACAACTCAATAACCAAATTTAAAATAACAAGAATTAAAGTCCATTAAATTTTAAGTCCACCGCATGGCCTCCTCAAGTCCCTCCGGCCCATGTCCGCGATCTAAGCATCACTGAAAAATTAATGGAGAAGGTGAGTCACCAAGACTCAAGATGTAACCCTTCCCGCTTTAAAATATATTTCATACACAAAATATAACATCTAATATGCAAAATAATGTGTACCCAACCTAGCCAACCATACGCCACTGTCTACCCTGCTTGTGGTACCAAACCACCGGTGGTGCCAAACCACTTTGGTGACATATAGTCACAACGTGTTACCAAAACACCGTGTCCGTAGACACAAATCGTGATGGGGCCAACCCATCGTGTGATACCAAATCACCGGCAGACGATCCCATATCTCAAGTGGGGCCAACCCACGGTGGTGTTAACCACGTGGACAAGTCGCTATTGAGGTACCAAACCTCTGAGGTACCAAACCTCTGGTGACATATAGTCACGGTGTGCTACCAAAGCACCGGTGCCCGTCGGCACAATTTCACCGCCTCCACTCATCAACCCCACAATGATAAACATACATATATTTCATGCCATCACATTCTTAAATTTCATGTGTCAACACATCATGCTTACCAAAAGCATTAATAATAATAAATCACATTACGGTACTTACCGAATCACCACTTATACCGATTTGGTATTCATTCCAATGCTACATTCATAAAATGAGCATTCACAAAGTTAAGCATATTTAATACATTATATAGTGTGTATGTACACACCGTCACCACCGGATAGTCTAAATCCCAAAGAAAGCGTTGGTCACCACAGATTCACTTGACCTATATTCGCCAAATCCATGGATTAGTCCTATGGCCTATTCGCCAAATTAAACAATTTAAAGGGGTAACCTTTTGTACCAATCCTTACCTAGTCTCTTTGAATACTAGCCTCGCGCCCAAATCACTTATCTGATTCACAAACTATAATCGGTCAACATAAATAATCACAACCCTTTTAAATGAACACCAATCTATATGTAACTCCTCATCAAGATTGATTGACTAACGTTGGCGAACTTACTTGCTTATCTCCAAATCCAAGATCCTACAATGGATTAGTTTAATCTGTGATTAGTATCCTTAATCAATAATTGCCAAACCATACCTATCCTTACCAAAGTCGACATAATGAGATACCAATAATATAGGCATTCGCCCAAGATTCTTACCTTCCGAGATCACAAAAAAAGATGCCTACTTCTCATGCACACAATTCGCCAAGTAGAGTTTAAAGCAAAGGGATTTCTAGACTTTGATATAAGTTAGTTTCGCTAGGGGGTTTAAATCAAGGGACTTTTGGTGAAAGAAGAAAGATAGGTAGAGAATGGATGATTCTATTAGTAGGAAAATAAAAGAAGAAGGAATTGAGGAGGGAATTCGCAATGGGAGATGCTAGGAGGATTTCGGCCTAGGTTTTGGAGAGAAAGAAAAAAATCTAAGATGAGAGGGTTTGGGAGATTCGGCTAGCAAACTTGGAAAAAAGGAAAACAAGTGATCTCTTAAGTGCTTATATAAGCATTCGGCAACTCCCCCCCTCCTTCCATGAGTCCTAGCCGTCCACTCCTCCTCAACAAGGAGTCCAAGTTCCATCTTAACTCCTTGAATCACTCTAGGCCAACCATTTAGTTTAATCCTAACTATTTTGATTTAATTTCCAATAATAAGTATTAATCCCTTAATAATCCATGTGATATCCCCTATTATCCTCATAAAATAAAATCCCCTATTATCCTTAATTTAATTTATTATTTATCATCAATAAATAATAAAAGAGTTTAAAGAGAGGAGAAACTCCCCCATGTGCCGCCCATCACATTGCCAAAAGAGGATTTTGTGACTCAACCAAGGCTCTCCTTGCTCCCTTGGTGGCGCCACATGTAGCTCTTTAGTGGGCTTGCTTTGCCACTTGGTCTAAGCTCATTTTATGTCCAAATTATCCCCATTTATTCTTATAACACCCTCTTGCTAAGGCTCCCTACCTTAAAAGTTAAAACTAAAATTTCCCACCAAATCGGGCCAACACAAAGCCTTAAATTAATCATGATTATTCCATAAATAATGACATAGCGCTTCTACATAAGAAAAATAACTAAATTCCAAATAACCCCATTTTGGGATGTTACGCTTCTACCCCTTAAAATAAATTTCGTTCCAAATTACACAACTAAAACAGATGAGGGTATTGTCAGATCACATCCTCGTGTTCCCACGTAGCTTCCTCAAAGACCATGATTCCGCCATAGCACTTTCACTAAGGGCATCGACTTCCTACGTAGAACCTTTATATCTCTATCCAAGATCCGAACAGTTCTTCCTCAAAAGATAAGTCCGCTTAACTTCGATTTCATCACGGGCACCACATGTGATGGATCTCGACCGACACCGCCTCAAAGATTGATACGTGAAAGACGCCATGAATCGACTTAACTCTCTTTGCGCTTCAAGTCGATAAGCTACCGTCCTACTGCTTCAAGATCAGATATGGGCCAATGAATCTTGGGCTCGGCTTCCCTTTTCGCCCAAATCTTAGTACCTTCTTCCAAGGCGACACCTTCAGAAGACCTTGTCTCCCACAAAGATACTCCATTTCCTTTCGCTTGAGATCGGCATAAGACTTCGCCTATCCGATGCTTCCTTGAGACGAGATCGAATCACTCGACTTTGTCTTCGCCGCTACCAATTTCGGGCCTAACACTTGTCGCTCACCCAACTCCGCCCAACACGCCGGTTCGGCATTTCCGCCCATACAATTGCCTCGTATGGTGCCATCTCAATACTCGCTGATAGCTATTGTTGTAGGCGAACTCACTAGAGGTAAGAATTCCTCCCAACTACCTCGAATTCCAAGACACAACCCTCAAAGATATCTTCTAAGATCAGATGACCCTTTCGGATCGCTTCGTCCGTGCGAGGATGGAAAGTCGTTGAAATCCAACCGCTGCACTCCAACGCTTGATGTAACGCTTCCAAAACCTCAAGTGAACCTTGGGTCCCTATCTCGAGATAACGATACAGTACACCATGTAATCGACTATCTCACCACATACAACTTTGCTAGTTTCGAGTGAGTAGTCCATTCTCACCCAGATAAAGTGAGTGATTTAGTCGACGGTCTCACGATTACCCAAATCGCATCTTTCTTCTTTGGCGTAAGGGTAGACCATCGACGAAATCCATAGTGATCCGCTCCCACTTCCATTGAGGGATCTTTACCGGTTGAAGTAGCCCTGATGGCAACTGGTGTTCAGCCTTCACCTGCTGACATGTCAAACACTTCCCCACGAATTCTGTTATCTCACGCTTCAATCCGGGCCACCAGAACTGTTTCCGTAGATCTCCATACATCTTGCTTCCTCCCGGATGCATAGCGTAGGGGCTGCTATGAGCATCCTGGAGAATTTTCCGCCTCAACTCCATATCCTTTGGCATACAGGGCCGTCCTTGAAAACATAACACACCATCACCAGTCAAACTATACCCTTCTAAACCACCATCCCGAACTTGCATTCTCTTCAGATTTAAGCCTTCATCTACTAACTGCTTGTTCTTAATCTCCTCGACCCATGTTGGCTTAACTTGAAGTTCGCCAAAAGGCTTCCATCGTCACATAGGCTCAATCGAGCGAACATTGCTCTTAACTCCGCCACGACCTTCCTACCAACGCGTCACCACCACGTTAGCCTTACCTTGATGATATTCGATGGAACAAAGTAGTCCTTTAACAACTCAATCCATCGCTGCCGCCTCGATTCGATCCTTCGTGTCAAGATACCTCAAACTTTTGTGGTCCGTAAATTACCGACTTCTCCCCATAAAGATAATGTCTCCATACTTTCGTATGAAGACGATCGCGGCTAACTCTGTGTCGTGAGTTGGATAGTTAACCTCATGCGACCTCGGTGGCGGGACGATAGGCTACTACCTTCCCATCTCAGATCAACACACACCCCAAACCGGTGTGAGATGCATCACAATAGATCGTGAATAATTTCCCGCCTCGGGTTGCACTAAAACCTGAGCTTAGTCAAAATTTTCCTTAGCTTATCAAAGCTTCCTTGCCGCTTTTCCGACCATACAAACGGAACACCTTTCCTTAGCAACTTGGTTAACGGTCTTTCGATCGAGAGAACCTTCCACAAATCTTCGTTAATACCTCGCTAACCCGTAAAACTTCAGATATCTCGCCACCGACTTAGGCGGTTTCCACTCCAATATCGCTTCAATCTTATGGGATCCACTCTAATCCTTCCACCGACACTACGTGACCTAAGAAAGCCACCTCCTCACCAAAATTGCACTTCTCGAATTTGGCATACAACCGTTTTCCTCAACACTTGTAGGACTATCCGTAAATGCTTGTCGTGCTCCTCCTCCGTCTTTGAGTAGACCAATATATCGCCTATGAACACTACGACGAATTGATCTAGGTATTGTTGAAATACCCTATTCATTAGATCCATGAACGCCGCCGGCATTGGTCAACCCGAATGGCATCACTAGAAACTCGTAATGCCCATACCGAGTTCAAACGCCGCCTTGTGAACATCGCCCCTTCACCTTAAGTTGATGGTAACCCACCTAAGGTCTATCTTTGAAAACACCGACGCCTCTTCAATCGGGTCAAACAAGTCATCGATCCGTGGCAATGGGTACTTATTTTGATCGTTAACTTGTTTAATCGACGGTAGTCGATGCACATTCGCATAGCACCGCCCTTCTTCTTGACAAACAACACAAAGCGCCCCCACGGAGATATACTAGGTCGAATAAACCCCTTATCCAAGAGCTCTGAATCTGAGCCTTCACCCACCAATTCCTTTGGTGCCATCCGAAGGTGCTATAGACACAGTGCCGCTCCGGTAGCGTGTCTATATCAATTCGACTTCCGATCCGGAGGCGGACCTAAGTTCTTCTCGGGAACACATCAAGAAATTCCCCAACCGCTCGGACCTTTCCAACCATCGACTCCTTAGCTTCCAAAGCACAAATTCGCACCAAATACGCCTTACAACCCTTCTTGACCATCTTTTCCGCCTTCAAGGCAGAAACCACATTGATAGGTAATTCCTTCTATCACCTATCATAACCACTTCACCATTCTCACCATCTTAAGAACCATGCGCTTAGCCACAAGAATCCAAATTCACCGATACTTAACCACCAATCCATTCCAAGGATCAAATCGAACTCCCGAATGGTAGTTCCATCGATCCGCCTCAATCGACCCCTTGGAGTTCTAGGGTACGTCCCAAAAAGTTTGTCTACCACTACAGAGTGACCTAAAGGACTCACTACGGTCATCTCCCTAGCGGCGCCTCGTAGTCTAGGTTCAAAGTCTCTACCACACTCTCGGCTATGTACGAATGTGTAGACCCCACATCAATCAATGCATAATAAGGAGACCAAAATCAAAACGCGACTTATGACATCCGGTGCCACCCTCCTCATGACGCCTTGCCAGATAGACTAAGCCAGTGCTTAGCCTCTGTGTTGCTCGAACCTCTCGCTCTGAGTTCCTCGACCTCGGTTAGGACCATTGCTTCCTCTGCCATTACCACGACCCTCTGGGTCCCACATTCCGGTCCCGAGACGTTACGCCCTCGTCGATTTCGAGCTCGCTCGGGACAATCTCGACCCGATGTTCTAAAGACCCACACTCAAAACATCCTCTATCACGGCCGAGCAACCTCCCAATGAGACTTCCCACAACGATTGACCGAGCCGGCCTCGATTATTAGCTACGGGCCTTCTTTGCTGACGGCCCACTCGCCTAGCCTTCTTCTCGATCATTACCATCGGATCCAAATGACCCAAATCCTCTCTTCGATTATTTCTACTATAATTCGCCTCACGACCTCCTTGATCCCCTCGGCTACTTTAGCCTTTTCCACAAGAGATGAAAACTCACGAACTTCGTCATGGGCAATTAGTAGCCTCAGATCATCTCAAGGTCATTCCTCAAAGCGGACCACACGCTCCATGTTCAAGTACTACGATTCCTCCGCATACCTACTCACCTTAAAACTCCGCCTCATACTCTACCACGGACTTAGTTCCTTGCACTAAACCCGTAAAAGCCTTCCTCTCACACGGTGTAGCCGGTGCCCACATACTTCTCCGAAGGCGGTTTTAAAGTAGTCCCACGAAGATCATCACCGTGGCTCCATCCCGAATCGTCACCACCACTGCACGCTTCATCCTTTAGAAGCGACACGCCCTTTCACTTTTTCCTCCTCGGTCAAAGTCGAGATCATCCATTATTCTTTCCAGAGATTCCACCAAGATTGCCAAGACTGGCGCCACTCGACACGCCTCAAATACCTCGGCTCTGTTGGATCAATTCGCCGAACAGATTTCGAGCTCCTAAATTTCCACCAGCCTCACCACCAATTCAAGGACTCGCAATACCGCCATGAGCATCGCCTCCTCCCGTCGATCCTCGCTCCTCCGCCCAAAAGTGGAGGTGGTGGTGGCGAGGTACATCGCTGTAACCTTGTCCCGACTGACGGGTTCGGACACCGCCATCCTACCCCTACTGGGCCCACTTGCGCCCACGCCCTCTAGAACTCATTCTATCTATCGCGCTTTTAACTGATTAAGAGAAATTTTATGTATTAGCGTTTGTTCCACTTCATTACTCGCAAGAAATTTTATGAAGAAATTTTAATTAGGGATTCTTTCGTGCAAACAAGGTTTCATTTTCTATCCTAGTTCACACAAAGAAGTTCTTGCATCCATTCCTTAATACTTTCCATACCTATTCGCTTCTGGACGTTTCATCCATTTCTAACCTGTGGTATTTTCGCCATTTTCCTACTGTGGTATTTTCGTAATAAAAGAAATTTTAAAACTTTAGTAGAGTAGGTTGTTTTGAAACTCCCAAAACTGGAGGGTTTTTCTAAAAAGTTGTAAAATTTTAAAGATACATCATCACTTTGCCGGGGTATTTTGGTAATTTTGTCCGTCGGGGTAATTTTGTAATTTTGTAAAACAAGGGTGTTTTAACCATTATAAAACTCGAGGGTCCCTTTTGAGAATTTTCCTTCTTAAAACGGTGATGTTGCAAAAATTTTTTTGTACTCGTGGCATTTTGGTAATTTTGTAAGTTGAGGCGTTTCGTAATTTTCTAAAACCAAAATATTTTATTGATGATTTTCAAAGCTAAGTTGAATATTTGAAAAGTAGTTAAAATTTTTGGACAAAATCATTGAGTTGATGTTTTATGAACCAAGGGTATTTTAGTAATTTTTGCCCCTAAGGGCATTTTCGTAATTTTCCACAAATCAAACTTTTTCGGGGAAAACATTGTAAAAAGAGTTGTTCTTACTTTTGAAGGAGTGATTTGAAAAGTTTTAAAACCAAGTTTTGTTGTTTCCTTTCTTTTCGAAAATCAAGGCTAATTCCTTTTGGGTTTTAGTCATTATGTTTGGCCTATGACCGAGCCCTCTTGGTCGTGGTGAACCCAAGCTACGCACTGTGCAGGGTTTCGTGTGGAGAGGAGGTGAGTCGCACGGATCGCTTAAATACCAAGCTCCCACCGAACCTTTCTAGACATGCGCATGAGGTTACCACACCACCGAGCCCTTTGAGTTAGGGTGAACCCGAGCTACGCACTGCAGGATACCTGCGAAGAGGTGGTGAGTCACCTGACCGCTTAAATACCGTGCTCTTCCTGCTCCAATCCTAGACATGCGTGTGGGGTTACCACACCCTAGCTCAAAGGTGTCTAAGTCATAGATTGGTTTAGTTCTTTAAATCTTATGTTTAGCTTGTGTGTTTGAGTAATCTAATCCTGGGTTCAAATTCTATAAGTCTATCTACGCTCCATGCTTCCTACCCTTCTACGTAATATAATCCACAAAGAAGTCTAGAGGTACTTACCAGGCGGATCGGTGCTTGGAGACTTGGGCCATGCCGCTTTAAAACCAAAAAAAACAATTAATAAGGCCTACTAAAACATTTTTGAGCCTTGGGCCCCACAAATGAAGTTTTGAACTGGCTCGATACCAATTTGTAATACCCCAAACCCTACCCAATCGTTAGGACCTAATATGGGTCGTTACTAAGAAGAAGTTTTTGAAACCCATTTTCTAAATCCACATAAACTTTTGTTGAAAATCGCCATTTTAAGTTATCTTGTTGAAATTATACTTAGTCCGATTTGAATATTTAATTAAGTCAAGTTGTTACACAATTTTCGGATGTGTTCGATGGCACGATAAAACATTTTCCCAAGTTAATTTAGAAAAGCGTAATCCAAATTTTAATAAAGTAAAATATCCAACATAAAAGAAAATAATTAAAGTAAAGTTTAATGAGGCCTTATTACATCCAAAATAAAACAACTCAATAACCAAATTTAAAATAACAAGAATTAAAGTCCATTAAATTTTAAGTCCACCGCATGGCCTCCTCAAGTCCCTCCTACCCATGTCCGCGATCTAAGCATCACCTAAAAATTAATGGAGAAGGTGAGTCACCAAGACTCAAGATGTAACCCTTCCCTGCTTTAAAATATATTTCATACACAAAATATAACATCTAATATGCAAAATAATGTGTACCCAACCTAGCCGACCATACGCCACTGTCTACCCCGCTGTGGTACCAAACCACCGGTGGTGCAAACCACTGTGACATATAGTCACAACGTGTTACCAAAACACCGGTGTCCGTAGACACAAATCGTGATGGGGCCAACCCATCGTGTGATACCAAATCACCGCGATTTATCCCATATCTCAAGTGGGGCCAACCCACGGTGGTGTTAACCACGTGGACAAGTCGCTATTGAGGTACCAAACCTCCTGAGGTACCAAACCTCCGGTGACATATAGTCACGGTGTGCTACCAAAGCACTGGTGCCCGTCGGCACAATTTCACTGCCCCCTCCACTCATCAACCCCACAACAGATAAACATACATATATTTCATGCCATCACATTCTTAAATTTCATGTGTCAACACATCATGCTTACCAAAAGCATTAATAATAATAAATCACATTACAGGTACTTACCTGAATCACCACTTATACCGATTTGGTATTCATTCCAATGCTACATTCATAAAATGAGCATTCACAAAGTTAAGCATATTTAATACATTATATAGTGTGTATGTACACACCGTCACCACCGGATAGTCTAAATCCCGAAAGAAAGCGTTGGTCACCACAGATTCACTTGACCTATATTCGGCCAAATCCATGGATTAGTCCTATGGCCTATTCGCCAAATTAAACAATTTAAAGGGTAACCTTTTGTACCCGAATCCTTACCTAGTCTCTTTGAATACTAGCCTCTGTGCCCAAATCACTTAATCTGATTCACAAACTATAATCGGTCAACATAAATAATCACAACCCTTTTAAATGAACACCAATCTATATGTAACTCCTCATCAAAGATTGATTGACTAACGCTATTAACTTACTTGCTTATCTCCAAATCCAAAGATCCTACAATGGATTAGTTTAATCTGTGATTAGTATCCTTAATCAATAATTGTCAAAACCATACCTATCCTTACCAAAGTCGACATAATGAGATACCAATAATATAGGCATTCGCCCAAGATTCTTACCTTCCGAGATCGTCAAAAAAGATGCCTACTTCTCATGCACACAATTCTACCAAGTAGAGTTTAAAGCAAAGGATTTCGGCACTTTGATATAAGTTAGTTTCTGCTAGGGGGGTTTAAATCAAGGTGGACTTTTGGTGAAAGAAGAAAGATAGGTAGAGAATGGATGATTCGCTAGTAGGAAAATAAAAGAAGAAGGAATTGAGGAGGGAATTGGCAATGGGAGATGCTAGGAGGATTTCGCCTAGGTTTTGGAGAGAAAGAAAAAATCTAAGATGAGAGGGTTTGGGAGATTCTGGCTAGCAAACTTGGAAAAAAGGAAAACAAGTGATCTCTTAAGTGCTTATATAAGCATTCGGAACTCCCCTCCTTCCATGAGTCCTAGCCGTCCACTCTCCTCAACAAGGAGTCCAAGTTCCATCTTAACTCCTTGAATCACTCTAGGCCAACCATTTAGTTTAATCCTAACTATTTTGATTTAATTTCCAATAATAAGTATTAATCCTTAATAATCCATGTGATATCCCCTATTATCCTCATAAAATAAAATCCCCTATTATCCTTAATTTAATTTATTATTTATCATCAATAAATAATAAAAGAGTTTAAAGAGAGGAGAAACTCCCCCCCCATGTGCCGTCCATCACATTGCCAAAAGAGGGATTTTGTGACTCAACCAAGGCTCTCCTTGCTCCTTGGTGGCGCCACATGTAGCTCTTTAGTGGGCTTGCTTTGCCACTTGGTCTAAGCTCATTTTATGTCCAAATTATCCCCATTTATTCTTATAACACCCTCTTGCTAAGGCTCCCTACCTTAAAAGTTAAAAACTAAAATTTCCCACCAAATCGGGCCAACACAAAGCCTTAAATTAATCATGATTATTCCATAAATAATGACATAGCAGTTCTTACATAAGAAAAATAACTAAATTCCAAATAACCCCATTTTGGGATGTTACAACATGAGAAAGTAGTATCCTAATCTCTTTGCTGGTAAGATTTTTTAGGACAAAATACTTATGGGGGAGAGTTGTAACAGCCAAATTTCAGTGAAGTTGGAATAGTTGTTTTGTAACCACAAATCCGAGCTGAAAAGATAAAATATTTTAATATTATGAAATGATTAGTAATGTGATAGAAAGATTGCATGAGAATTTTTAAAAAGAAAATTTTACCAATTAGGTGCTTAATTATATAAAGGACTAAATTGAATAAAATGTCATATTTGAATTCTAGTAGCTCTAGGGATTAAATAGCTATGGAATTCAAAGCTTGAGGTCCTTAAATGGTAATTAGACCATTGATGAAAAATATATATATTTTCGGTGAATCATCCATGGAAAAATTAGAAATGGTTAAGGACTAAATTGGAAATGAAAAAATTATAAAGATGGTAATTAAATTAAAATGAAACATCATCATTTTATATCATATTCTTCAACCTAAAATCCATGGAAACCCTAGGAGAGAGAGAAAAAGCTTTCCAATCATGAATTGGTAAGTTCGTATTTCTCATTTTTAGTCATATTTATATTTTTGAGATCGGGAAAGCTTAATTTCTCTATTTGGGGGGTTAATTTGAATAGATATCAAAGTATAGAAAATTTTCCATGGATGAACATGCTGAAATTTATAAGTTTATTGTAGAAAATGAAAAGTTGTTGATAGATAAACAACTTTTATAAAGGGAAATTTGATGGAAACTTGATTTAGGGACTAAATTAAAAAATAGTAAGACCCATGGAAATTTCTGAATTTTTAGAATACATGTCTGTAAAGTTATATTAGAATTTTGATTAGGCTTAGAATAATAATTAAATTACATGAATTTCAATTTCGAGTCTAGGGATGAAATTGGAATTAATCAAAAGTACAAGGGTAAAATGGTACTTTTTCCTAGATTATAAATTGAGTTCAATAGAATATGAAACGGATTCAATTAATGATTAAATTCATTTATATAGATTTAGAAGTACCAAACAAAGAGCTAGATTAAGGAAAGGAAAAGATTTCGGATTAGTAGATTTTAATTACGAACAAATATCAAGTAAGTTCGTACAACTTAAATGAGCATAGAAATGTGTAGTTTTAAATGCTATATTACATTGTATATGTTGTATGAAATTGTATGTATGAAATGTATGGAAATTGTAATGGATGGAAAAGTGAATGATGGAAATTTATTGATAAAGGGTAAATTTTCGTATGAATATTGAATTCCAATGGATAAATGTGATTTCCCTGATGAAAATGCATGTGTTGTAGAATGGATTTAGCCCAGATGGGTAATCCAAAATGAGCCTCTCGAGTATATGTTTTAATCAGGATTTAGCTTGGACCGATAATCCTAATTGACTGGATTTAGCCTGGACTGGTAATCTAGATTGAACTCTATAGGGAATTCTTTGTCATATAAAGGATTTAGCCTGGTCTGGTAATCCGACAAAGCCCTTAGAGTATATGTAACAGCTAGAATTTAGCCTGGACTGGTAGTTCTGCTGTGTGATATGTGGCTCGAGAGTATACCTATAAGGTACTACTGGATATGAATTGACGGATAATGAAATTGTACACCTTGAGTGTACTACTTAAAGTATCCACCAAAAGTTCAAAGATTCAACGGGTAAAGTGCATATTATAATATGAGAAATTGTAAGATGGAATGTGAATATAACATGATGAGCTCATCTATGCATATTGATATATTTTTAACTAACGTGTTGGTTGAATGTATGTGAGTAGGCAAATTGCAAAATTGATGAAAAGTATGTAATGCATGGTTAATATATTGAATAAAATGGGTAAGTTTAATTTCTGTTATACGAGCTTACTAAGCATAATATGCTTATTAGGTTTTATTTTCCCTGTTTTATAGTGCTCAGAGCTCATGAAGATTGGAGATCGGTCGGAGCAAATCATTACACTATCAACCTGTTGTTTTGGTATAAATGATAAATTTTATTTTGATAATGGCATGAATAGGTTAACTAAGTTAAATGATGGTATGTATAATAAATGAAACTTAGCCATTGGAATGGCTAATTTACTTATGCTTTGATATATGTTATGGTTGAGTCAATACATTAAATAAAATGATAAGTATGAACATTTAATTTTGCAAATTATATAAGTTACATAAAGGTAAGTCATTAAACACAAATATATGATGAAATGTATTAATTTAGATGATAGAAATTTTGTAACATCCCGAATAGGGCCTATGCATTTCAGGTTTAATTGTATGAAATGACAAGTTTCAAGTACTATGAATAAATTTTGATACTTTTGGAAATCTAGAAATGCATGAAAATGGAAAGAAAAATGGAAATGAAAATGAAGATAGAAATGGAAATGGAAATGGAAATGGAAATGAACACTTTTGGAAACTTAGACATTTTTGGAAAGTGAACATTTTGGAAACCTAAGTAAATTAGGAAAGTGAACATTTTGGAAACCAAGCCAAAATAGGAAACTTGAACATTTTGGAAACTTGAGCATTTTGGAAACCCGAACATTTTGGAAACTTGAACATTTTGGAAACTGAACATTTTGGAAACCCGAACATTTTGGAAACACGAACATTTTGGAAACCTAAACATTTTGGAAACCTCGAAAATACTGAGCAGCGAAAATTTTAGAAACTTAAAATGACCCCTAATGTCGAATTTCAGAGCCCAAAGGGAACTTAGGGCCAAGTGACCCTAAAAATATACATACATGACATTTGCCCCAATAACGAACTTGGAAATGTGGCTCAAGATGCCACCTAAGGTCTTAGGAAATGGCCCAAATACAAGAGGTTTTGGGCTGAGTTTGAGTCATCCAGAAGCAAATAATGAAGGCTTTATTTTTGCTTCCGTAAAGTGAGGTGGACGGCATGGGTTTCTAGAAAAGGAAGAGTTTTATTCACATAAATATGTGAATAATAAGAGAGAAATAAGGAGTTTTATTCACATAAATATGTGAATAATAAGAGATAAATAAGGAGTTTTATTCACATAAATATGTGAATAATAAGAGATAAATGAAGAATTATTCTTTAATTAGGAAATTAAGGAAGAGTGGTGGCCAAGTTAAGGATTCTTGGCCTAGTAATTTCGGCTATAAAAGGATGAGACTAGGGCCATTCATTATTCATTCTCCTCTCTTTTCCTCGCCAAATATTCTTCTTGAGCATCCATTCTTTTCTTCTTTTCTTTTAGCCTCCTAGCCGATTTCCTTCTAAGCCTATTATTCCTCTCTTCTTTCATCTTTGAAACCAAATACATAAGGGAATCATAGCCATTGTTCATCAAGTCTCTAAGCCAATCTCGAAGGTTGAAGTGAAGGTGCAATCGATTCCTTCAAATAAGGGTAAGATCCAAGTTTAGTTTTCCATTCTTTTATATTCTAGACTTATTGAAATTTAGAGACTAATTTCGATTATTAAATCTTGGCCGAATCATGGAAGAAGAAATTCTTTTCCCGAAGGTACACCATAGGCCACGTGTTCCCTAGTTATTCGGTGAATTTCGGGATTTAAGATCCACAAGGTAAGTACCTAAAAGTATTCGGCCAAAGCTTGTATGATTATCTAGATCAGTTCTTTAATTATTAAAAGTCAAACTAACCCATATTGAGATTCAAGGTTGGTCGAATATCAAGTGAAGGAAAACCAAGTTTTCGGATTTGAATAAACACCAAATCGGCATCAAAGGTAAGTCTTTTACAAATCCTACTAGGATTTGGATATCATAGCCAAATAGAATTTATGCTAAGTAATAAAGGATGAATCAAATGTAGGGACTAAGGATCTAAACTTTAGATCTAGCTTTTCGGAATCTCAAGGAATCGCTAAACAAATCAGGTGTGTACCCTTACTAACCTTCAATATTTCATATGGCTATTATTTAATATATGAATATGTATGAGAATGTGAATGTGTCTAAGTACCTCAAATGTGGCAAAAGTACCTGTGCACGTTTCCTACTTGGATAGGATTGTGAAATATGTTATTTTATAACATGCGAATATATGTATATAAACATGAAATTAAGTAAGTTATGCATTATATATATTTTTGGGGCATTCGGATTTATGTAAAAGGGAAGAGTAGGTGTTGACTTGGTCTCACGAACGAAGGTGTTGACTTCGGTCTCACCAACTAAATATAGGTGTTGACTTTGGTCTCACCAACGAAGGTGTTGACTTGGTCTCACCAACTAAATATAGGTGTTGACTTGGTCTCACCAACGAAGGTGTTGACTTTGTCTCACTGAAAATACGTGTGTTGACTTGGTCTCACCAATGATGGTGTTGACTTGGTCTCACCAACGAAATATGTTGACTACGGTCACATTATGAAATTTTGGTAACTTCACACAATAGTGTCTAATGACACAACGTATATGGGCTTAATGCCTTTGATGGAGAGTAGCGGATGGAGGGTTGACTTAGTAGTCCCTACTGTGCAGGGATGGTGCGGGAGTGTAGTGGATGGCTAATTAGGATTGGGTTTGGGTTGCATCATAATTTCATTTTATATGGATCCGATGATTTGAACATAAATGCCTCGATTTGTTGAATGTTAGTATTGTGTGCACATTGAGTCTGTTGACTCACCCTTGCTGGGAACTATTTTCGGTGATGAACAAAGGATGAACCGGGCCAGTAGACGTTGAGGTGGCCATGCTACATTCGAGATTTTATTTAGTTTGGACTTTTTACTTTTATTTTATTTTGGGTTTTACTTGATGTAATAAGGCCATAAGGCCCAAGTTGGATTTCTTTATTTCTTTTACTTTTAATTATTATGTTTACAATTTTTATTAAGTAAAGATCAAGCAAATACATTTTAAAATAAAACCTAAATGTTTTGTCACTTTAAATAAATGGATTTTAATGTTAGATAAATTGGTTTTCAAAGACAAGCCCAACCCAAACCAATCTTTTTTCAAAATCACACAAGTTTTTCTCTAAGTAACGAAAATGGTTGAAACCTAGTTTACTATAGGAACATACCAGATCCCATCCATTCTCGTGGGCGTGTGGGTGTTTCAATTTTGGTATCGAGCCAGTTTAAACTTCGGCACTGTGGGCTAAGGCCCAAAACGTTTTCAAAGCGAGCCAAATGATTTTCTTTGAAAAACAAGGTGCTTTTGGCATGGCCCTAAGTCTCCAATTCATGCATCCACCGGTAAGTACCCTAACTATATGTGTGATTCGTGATTTATATAAGGGTAGAAAAGGCATGGAACGAGAATAGAATGATAGGAATTTGAACCCTAGGATTAGTCTACTCAAACACAAATACATAAGACTTAATACACTAGACAAACTCGTGATTAATTCACCGAGCTAGGGTGTGGTAACTGCTTGCGATGTTCAGGAGTGGATTCAAGAAGAGCTTGGTATTTAAGCAGTCCTAGTGACTCACCTCCTCTTTACTCGAATTCTACCTGTGCGTAGTAACTGTTCACCCTAACCAAGTGGACTTAGTCACTGCTAAACCCAATAACTAAAACCCGAAAGGACTAGCCGTATTTTTATGGAAACCCTAATTTTAAAATTTCTAAATTACCCTCTTGATTTGAAAAGAATATTTTATAAATTTTCCTAAATATTTCGATTTACAAACTTACTAAAATACCCTAGTGGTAAAATTACAAAATGCCTTGGTTTATAAAATGTCCAACTACTCAATAGTTTTGCCAAAATTTCATTTTGTTATAAATGTTCAAAACCCTAATTTGCAAACTATCGTGAAAATACCACGATTTTGGAAAATTACAAAATTGCCCCTACTCACCAAAATTACCAAAATGACCTCGATTTTCAAAATTTTGCAACTTCATCATTTTGGAAAATAAATTTCTCAAAAAAGAACCTTCAAAATTTTGCAACTTTTGAAATATCCCTGATTTATTAAAATTTTACAATTTACCCCGGTTTGTGGAAAAATTACCAAAATACCCCGAGAACTTTAAAATTTCCAAAAATACTTTGTGACAAAAACACCAAGGAACCTTATTTTGACAAATTACGAAAATACCCACAGAGGACAAATTACTAAAATACCCCTGGTAGTGGTAAAACAACAACAAAGGAAAAACTACAACGTTTCTCCGAATGAACTAAGGTTCATAATTGTTTGATGGATGTATGAATGGATGAAAAGACTATGTGCATGTATGAATACGAAGAACCACTCTAAACTCTTTTTCATAAAATTTCTTGCGAGTAATAAAGTGAAACAAGTACTAATGTATAAAACTTTTAAATCGATTAAATCGCGACGTTAGAAAATGAGTTCTAAGGGATGTGAACTTAGAGATTGTGCCTAGAAAGTATGATGGTTCTATTAAGATCAGAAAAGGTGAGAAAGATTGTACAATCTGTCGCAAGTAATTTCGAGGACGAAATTATTTTAAGGAGGGTAGAATCGTAACATCCTGAATAGGGCCTATGCATTTCCAGTTTAATTGTATGAAATGACAAGTTTCAAGTACTATGAATAAATTTTGATACTTTTGGAAATCTAGAAATGCATGAAAATGGAAAGAAAATGGAAATGAAAATGAAGATAGAAATGGAAATGGAAATGGAAATGGAAATGAACACTTTTGGAAACTTAGACATTTTTGGAAAGTGAACATTTTGGAAACCTAAGTAAATTAGGAAAGTGAACATTTTGGAAACCAAGCCAAAATAGGAAACTTGAACATTTTGGAAACTTGAGCATTTTGGAAACCTGAACATTTTGGAAACTTGAACATTTTGGAAACCTGAACATTTTGGAAACCTGAACATTTTGGAAACCTGAACATTTTGGAAACCTAAACATTTTGGAAACCTGGAAAATACAGAGCCGCGCGAAAATTTTAGGAAACTTAAAAATGACCCTTAATGTCGAATTTCGTGAGCCAAAGGGAACTTAGGGCCAAGTGACCCTAAAAATATACAGTACATGACATTTGCCCCAATAACGAACTTGGAAATGTGGCCTGAAGATGCCACCTAAGGTCTTAGGAAATGGCCCAAATACAAGAGGTTTTTGGGCCTGAGTTTGAGTCATCCAGGAAGCAAATAATGAAGGCTTTATTTTGCTTCCGTAAAGACGAGGTGGACGGCATGGGTTTCTAGAAAAGGAAGAGTTTTATTCACATAAATATGTGAATAATAAGAGAGAAATAAGGAGTTTTATTCACATAAATATGTGAATAATAAGAGATAAATAAAGGAGTTTTATTCACATAAATATGTGAATAATAAGAGATAAATGAAGAATTATTCTTTAATTAGGAAATTAAGGAAGAGTGGTGGCCAAGTTAAGGATTCTTAGCCTAGTAATTTCTGCTATAAAAGGATGAGACTAGGGCCATTCATTATTCATTCTCCTCTCTTTTCCTCCGCCAAATATTCTTCTTGAGCATCCATTCTTTTCTTCTTTTCTTTTAGCCTCCTAGCCGATTTCCTTCTAAGCCTATTATTCCTCTCTTCTTTCATCTTTGAAACCAAATACATAAGGGAATCATAGCCGATTGTTCATCAAGTCTCTAAGTCGAATCTCGAAGGTTGAAGTGAAGGTGCAATCGATTCCTTCAAATAAGGGTAAGATCCAAGTTTAGTTTTCCATTCTTTATATTCTAGACTTATTGAAATTTAGAGACTAATTTCGATTATTAAATCTTGGCGAATCATGGAAGAAGAAATTCTTTTCCAAGGTACACCATAGGCCACGTGTTCCCTAGTTATTCGGTGAATTTCTGGATTTAAGATCCACAAGGTAAGTACCTAAAAGTATTCGCCAAAGCTTGTATGATTATCTAGATCAGTTCTTTAATTATTAAAAAGCGAAAACTAACCCATATTGAGATTCAAGGTTGGCGAATATCAAGTGAAGGAAAACCAAGTTTTGGATTTGAATAAACACCAAATCGGCATCAAAGGTAAGTCTTTTACAAATCCTACTAGGATTTGGATATCATAGCCAAATAGAATTTATGCTAAGTAATAAAGGATGAATCAAATGTAGGGACTAAGGATCTAAACTTTAGATCTAGCTTTTGAATCTCAAGGAATCGCTAAACAAATCGGTGTGTACCCTTACTAACCTTCAATATTTCATATGGCTATTATTTAATATATGAATATGTATGAGAATGTGAATGTGTCTAAGTACCTCAAATGTGGCAAAAGTACCTGTGCACGTTTCCTACTTGGATAGGATTGTGAAATATGTTATTTTATAACATGCGAATATATGTATATAAACATGAAATTAAGTAAGTTATGCATTATATATATTTTTGGGGCATTCGGGATTTATGTGAAAGGGAAGAGTAGGTGTTGACTTGGTCTCACCAACGAAGGTGTTGACTTGGTCTCACCAACTAAATATAGGTGTTGACTTGGTCTCACCAACGAAGGTGTTGACTTCTGTCTCACCAACTAAATATAGGTGTTGACTTCGTCTCACCAACGAAGGTGTTGACTTTGGTCTCACCAACTAAATACAGTGTTGACTTTGGTCTCACCAACGAAGGTGTTGACTTTGCCTCACCAACTAAATATGTTGACTACGGTCACATTGCGAAATTTTGGTAACTTCGTTACAATAGTGTCTAATGACACAACGATATGGGCGAATGCCTTTGATGGAGAGTAGCGGATGGAGGGTTGACTTAGTAGTCCCCACTTGTGCGTGGATGGTGCGGGAGTGTAGTGGATGGCTAATTAGGATTGGGTTTGGGTTGCATCATAATTTCATTTTTATATGGATCCGATGATTTGAACATAAATGCTTGATTTGTTGAATGTTAGTATTGTGTGCACATTGAGTCTTGACTCACCCGTTGTGGAACTATTTTCGTGATGAACAAAGGATTGACCGGGCTAGAGCGTTGAGGTGGCCATGCTACATTCGGAGATTTTATTTAGTTTGGACTTTTTACTTTTATTTTATTTTGGGTTTTACTTGATGTAATAAGGCCATAAGGCCCAAGTTGGATTTCTTTATTTCTTTTTACTTTTAATTATTATGTTTACTTAATTTTATTAAGTAAAGATCAAGCAAATACATTTTAAAATAAAACCTAAATGTTTTGTCACTTTAAATAAATGGATTTTAATGTTAGATAAATTGGTTTTCAAAGACAAGCCCAACCCAAACCAATCTTTTTTCAAAATCACACAAGTTTTCTCTAAGTAACTAAAATGGTTGAAACCGGTTTACTATAGGAACATACCGATCCGGTCCATTCTCGTGGGCCGGGTGTGGGGTGTTTCAAATTTACTTGAATTATATTTGTGAATGGTTGAATTATACTTGTAAGTGTTGGTGCAGGAAAATGGAAATTTTGGGTGAGAAATAAGGCTAGAAAATGGCCTTATTTTGTACACACGGGCATGTGGTATGGCCGTGTGTCCCCTGCATTTTAATTTTGAAAAATAGAATGCTCAGAATTAAGCACACGAGTAGAGACACGATCGTGTGTCTCAGCCGTGTGGGTGACACGGCCTTGAACACGGGCATGTGTCATGGCCATGTGAAACTTGCACCTAATTCGAATTAAATTAATTAACCACACGGCCTAGAATGTAACACCCCAAACTCGGCCTAGACGTTATGGCCGAATCTGGCATATCACATTGATGTGTCTTTCAAAAATTGGACTTGTTGGTAGAAATTCATTTCTGAGTTGAAATCTCTTTGTTAAAAGTCAAATCATCTTAACCATTTACTAACCAATTAAAAGGTCTTTACTTTAAAAACATTGTTTGTTGAAGAAGCAATATCCAAAATATTGCAAAAACGCGGTGTTTTGAAAATAGTTAATCTTTTTGAAATCCAACGTTCTATCAATATCAGTTAAGTATCAAACAAATAAAGCCAAAATAACACATCTTAGGTTTAAGAGGCCTTATTACAGAATCAATAGCCCAATAAGAAATTTAAATAAATAAGTCTAAAGCAAAACATCATCAATTGTGTGGCCACCTCCGAGTCTCTCGCGGCTTCAAATCTTCCAAGGCTGGGGATTACCTGTACAGCTAAAAGAAAGGGTGAGTTTACGAAAACTTAGTGTGTAATCCCCTATCAGTTAGTCAGTAACAATATATGCAATAATAGTCTGGGCCTTGGCCCTATTCAGTAATAGTGTAGTGTTGGCCTAAGCCTAAACGGTATCAGTACGGTACAAATATGCAACCCACCCTAATCCAGCCAACACACCACCCGTACCAACCAAAACACCATGTGGGGATAAAATCGACCCACCCAGGCAACACACCAATATCGCAAGATAGCCGCCATATGATATCGCAACAAAAGTCGCCAAGAATAATATATGTGGCAGAGCCACCAGTACAAGATACTTCCTCCATAGCAGTATCCCAACCCCATGCAGTATGTCGTGTATGCAGAATGCCATGCTCAGAATCAGTCATACAAATTACAGACAAATTAGTCATACAAATCACAGATAAATCAGTCATTTAAATCACAGGCAAATCAGTTATATAAATCACAGAAAAATCAATCATTTAAATCACAGACATATCAGTCATTTAAATTACAGACAAATTAGTAATTTACCCTCGAGGGGCAAAATAGTCATTTTATCCTTTGGGGGTATTATGGTCATTTTATCCTACAGGGGTATTACAGAATTTTACCCTACAGGGGCATTACGGTCATTTTACCCTACAAAAGTATTACGGTCATTTTACCCTATGGGGGCATTACGGTCATTTTACCCTATGGGAGCATTAAGGTCATTTTACCTTACGGGGGCATTACAATCATTTTACCCTACGGGGGCATTACAATCATTTTACCTTACGGGGGCATTACGGTCATTTTACCCTACGGGGGTATTACGATCATTTTACCCTACGAGGGCATTACGATCATTTTACCCTATAGGGGCATTACAGTCATTTTACCCTACAAGGGCAATACGGTTATTTTACTTATTTTAGGGTCTCAGTGCAAATAACGACCTCTCCAAAGGCCTATAGTCACCTCAAGCGACTCAGATAACCTAAATGGTCATAACGGTGTAAATGGGCCCAAGGCCCATTATTCGGCCCATGTGGGCCCACACGCTCGTGTGACCCATTTAGCCCAAATTTAGTCACGGCTATGCGAACTACATAGCTCAGTCCAATATTTGCCACTTATCGTGGATTTCATTCGTGTAGGGCCCACGAGCCCTATTGGGTCCACACGGCCTATTTCGGCCAAACGAGGCTCACGTCGGGCCAATAACACGAGAACACTCGTGGTGGCCTCTATAGTATACTACCCATGATTGGTGCGCTCGGTTTACCACACGAGAGATCGTACGCTTGTGGGGCCACAAATGCCAAAGTTTCGGCTTTTCAACTTTTGCTGATTCACAAAAGAGAGGGGTATGACTACACATCTGTGCGTAATGAACAGATTTCCCCATGCGCGATCAACCTACAATCATCCCAACACAATCAATCTATCATCCTTTAGATCATTAACACTAAAGCCCCAAACCGATATCACCACTTACCTTGGCCAAAAGTTATGTGATTTTTACTCTTAGATCTCTGGTTGAAAACGATCACACCCTTCTTCTTGATTTACTGCGTATAAGATAGATTTCATTAGCCATACTCATGTAATACAAGGCTTGAATTTATGCCCATAGTCCAAAGAGTTAGAGTTAGAATTAGAGCAGATTGGGTATTCGGCCAATACTATAAAACAATCTACTTACCCCATAGTATTCAGCCAAAGTGGTATTCGAAGCAGAAGGCAAAATGTGCAGAGAAGTAAGGCAGTCGACGCTCCACCAATTGTCAGAAACTTCATCCACAAGGTTTCGTAAAAACAAGACAAGATTTATGACATTCAATCTATATTAGAAAAGTAGAGAAACAAAAGAGAGGGGGAAAAGAAGAGATGTAGGATTCGGCTTACCACAGTGTTTTGAACAAGAGAAGAGATCGTCGCCCACTACCAAACCGACTGGTACAGCAGAGAAAGAAAAAGAGAGAAGGCCACTTTGTCAAAGAGGAAAGGAGAACAATTGAGAAGAAGTGAAGGAGAAAAAAGGGAGAAGAATGAATTCGGCTGAAGGGAAAAATGGCAGAGGAAAAAGGATCCAAAATGTACCGAGAGGCACTTGACTTACCAGGAATCTACCAAATAACTTACGATGCCAAGACCCAAAAAGAAAATTCAGCCAGGGAGAACAAAAAGAATAAAACAAAAATGCCAAAAGAAAGAGCCGAACAAGGACTATACCCAAAAGAAATCACCGCCGAAGTTCTGAGTAGCCAGACACCCAAATCGGCACAACTCTCCTCTCACTCAAACTCCATGATTCTCTCCCTTTATCCCTAATTGAATCTCTCCATGACCAGTTCAAACACCATTCAAATCTATTCAAACTCCCATTAGCTATGTTTCAGTCCAACTCTACAACCTACACAGCTCATGCAGCAAAATAAATACTTGAACCTTAGACCTCTCACTTACATAACACACAACCTTGCCACTAGACCACAAGCTCTTCTTGTGTCATAAACAAGCATTATTATTTATAAAGCCTATATGCCAGTGTCCAGATTCATTTAAGAGAAAAACTAAAAATTTTGCAAAAGCCAAGACTTGAACCCAGGCTTCTCAAACACTCCCATATACACCCAAATCACTTAGCCATTAAAGCAACCAAGCAATTTGTGACATTTTCTTGCACACATAAATATTTATGTGCAATCTCCTAGCTAATCCCACACTCAAGGCCCATTCCTTTTAGGCTTAAATTTAGGGTGTTAGAGTTCACCCCTCCTTAAAGAAAGTTTGTCCCCGAAATTTCCAATTGTCAGAATAGTCGCACCACACAGACTTCACCACGACACTTCCGCTGCACACTCTGAGTTCAAACAATTATTATAGCCTCTTGAACCACGTCCGCGTGTATCTCTTGTGCCCATTATTTATTCGCATTTTATCAGAACTAACAATTTTATGCAGATCAAAGTTTCACTATAGTTTCAATCCCCTTTATCTTTAGTTTTCTCTATCTAGAGTGGTATAGTCTAATTTCTAAAGTAGTCACAGTATTTCCTAACTCACCGCATTTCAAATTCTAAACAGACAAAAGTATTCAGAAAACTTACAGATTCGGTGCTGGAGACTCGGTGTGCCACACTTTTCAGGGGAAGTATCTCAAAACACTTCACAATTCGAAAACAACCTTTTGAAATCCAAAAATTTTAAAACCCATTCCACATTCGAGTTTTGCAACCTGGATCTGATACCACTAAATGTAAACCCCAAACCCAGCCTAGACGTTATAGATGAATATGGTGTGTCACGTTGATGTGTCTTTCAAAAATTGGACTTATTGGTAGAAATTCATTTTTTAGTTGAAATCTCTTTGTTAAAACTCAAATCATCTTAACCATTTACTAACCAATTAAAATGTCTTTACTTTAAAAACATTATTTTTTGCGGAAGCAATATAAAAAATGTTTCGAAAACGCGGTGTGTTGAAAATAGTTAATCTTTTTGAAAACCAGCATTCTCTCACTATCAGTTAAGTATCAAACAAATAAAGCCAAAATAACATATCTTAGGTTTAAGAGGCCTTATTACAGAATCAATATCCCAATAAAAAATTTAAATAAATAAGTCTAAAGCAAAACATCAGCGATTGTGTGGCCACCTTTGAATCTCTCGCGGCTCAAAATCGCCTAAGGCTGGGGATTACCTGTACAGTTAAAAGAAAGGTGAGTTTATGAAAACTCAACGTGTAATCCCTATCACCATTCAAGAATACTATATACAATGAATGCAGGCCTAGGCCCTATTTAGTCTGATGTAATGTGGGCCATAGCCTATTTCAGTAACAGTGTGGCCTAAGCCCAATCCAGTATGAGTACGGTGCAAATATGCAACCCACCCCAATCCAGCCAACACACCACCCGTACCAACCAACACACCATGTGGGGATAAAATCGACCCACCTAGCCAACACACCAATATCACAGAATAGCTACCAATAGCAGTATCGTAGCAAAGCTACCAGTAACAGTAACACAGTAAAGCTGCCAGTAATAGTATATGTGGTAGAGCTACTAGTACAATATACTTCCTCCATAACAGTATCCCAACCCCATGTAATATGTCATGTATACAGAATGCCATGCTCAGAATCAATCATACAAATCACAGACAAATCAGTCATACAAATAATAGACAAATCAATCATTTAAATCACAGGAAAATCAGTCATTTAAATCACAGACAAATCAGTCATTTACCCTCGAGAGGCAAAATAGTCATTTTACCCTTTGGGGTGTTATGGTCATTTTACCCTACGGGGCATTACGATCATTTTACCCTATAGGGGCATTACGATCATTTACCCTACGGGGGCATTACGGTCAATTTACCCTACGGGGGCATTACGGTCAATTTACCCTACGGAGGCATTACGGTCATTTTACCCTACGGGGACATTACGATCATTTTACCCTACAGAGGCATTATTGTTATTTTACCCTACAGGGGCATTATGATCATTTTACCTTACGGGGGCATTACGATCATTTTACCCTACAGGGGCATTACGATCAATTTACCCTATAGGGGCATTACGATCAATTTACCCTACAAGGGCATTACGGTTATTTTTACTTATTTTGGGGACTCAGTGCAGATAACGACCTCTCTGAAGGTCTCCAGTCAACTCGAGTGACACAGATAACCTAAATGGTCATAACGGTGCAAATGGGCCCAAGACCCATTATTCGGCCCACGTGGGCCCACATGTTCGTGTGGCACATTTAGCCCGAATTCAGTCACGGCTATGCGAACTACATAACGCATTCCAGTATTTGCCATTTATCATTGATTTCATCCGTATGGAGCCCACGAGCCCTATTGGACTACACGACCTATTTTGGCCAAACGAGGCCCATGTTGGCCCAATAGCACGAGAACACTTGTGGTGGCCTCTACAGTCTATCACCCACGATTGGTGGGCTAAGTTTACCATATGAGCGATCGCACGCTCGTGGGGCCACAAATACCGAAGTTTCAACTTTTCACTTTTGCCAATTCACAGAAGAGAGGGGTGTGACTACACACATGTTTGCACAATGAATAGATTTCCCCACGTGCGATCAACTTATAATCATCCCAACACAATCAATCCCTCATCCTTTAGATCATTAACACTAAAGCCCCAAACCGATATCACCACTTACCTTTACCGAAAGTTACCCAATTTTTACTCTTAGATCATTGGTTGAAAACGATCACACCCTTCTTCTCGATTTACTGCGTATAAGACAGATTTCATTAGCCATACTCGTGTAATACAAGTCTTGAGTTGATGCCCATAGTCCAAAGAGTTAGAGTTAGAGCAGATTGGGTATTCAGCCAATACTACAAAACAATCTACTTACCCCATAGTATATGGCCAAGGAGGTATTCGAAACAGAAGGCAGAGATGTGTAGAGAAGTAAGGCAGTCGATGCTCCACCGATTGTTAGAGACTATCATCCACAAGGTTTTGAAATAATTAGACAAGATTTACGACATTCAGTCTATATTAGAATAGTAGAGAAAAAAAGAGAGAGGGGAAAGGAGGAGATGTAGGATTCGGCTTACCACAATGCTATGAACAGGAGAAGAGATTGTCGCCCACTACCAAACTGACTGGTACAACAGAGAAGGAAAAAGATAGAAGGCCACTCAATCAAAGAGAAAAGGAGAACAATTGAGAATAAGTGAAGGAGAAATAAGGGAGAGGAATGAATTCGGCTGAAAGGAAAAATGGCAGAGGAAAAAGGAATCCAAAAAGGTACCGAGAGGCACTTGACTTACTAGGAATCGACCAAATAACTTACGATTCCAAGTCCCAAAAGGACAATTCTTCCAAGGAGAACAAAAAGAATAAAACAAAAATGCCAAAAGAAAGAGCCGAACAAGGACTATACCCAAAAGAAATCACTGCCGAAATTCTGAGTACCAGACACCCAAATTGGCACAACTCTCCTCCCACTCAAACTCATTGATTCTCTCCCCTTATCTCTCCTTGAACCTCTCAATGACCAGTTCAAACACCATTCAAATCTATTCAATCTCCCCTTAGCTGTGTTTTAGTCCAACTCTACTAGCTACACAGCTTATGCAGCAAAATAAATACCCCCTTGTTCAACCCAAGACTTGAACCTCAGACCTCTCAGTTACACAACATGCCACCTTGCCACTAGACCACAAACTCTTCTTGTGTCATAAACAAGCATTATTATTTATAAAGCCTATATGCCAGTGTCCAGATTCATTTAAGAGAAAAAGTAAAAATTTTGCAAAATCCAAGACTTGAACCCAGGCTTTTCAAACACTCCCATACACACCCAAATCACTTAGCCATTAAAGCAAACAAGAAATTTGTGACATTTTGTTGCACACATAAATATTTATGTGTAGTTTCCTAGCGATCCCAAACTCAAGGCCCATTCCTTCTAGCCCAAATTGAGGCGTTACATAGCACATGGGCATGTGGCATGGCCATGTGTCGCAAGTTAGAGAGCAATCTAAATCAAACAAGGCCTGAGGCACGTGTGTGTGTAAGGGTCACACGAGCATGTCCCTTGGACCATATGGGCATATGATCCCTTGACCTTGGAAAAATTTTGAAATGTCATAAAAAATTCTTAGAGTTTTTGATTATGTCCCGACTTGATTTTAATATTCGTATTGGGTCTCGAAGGTCCATTTAAGGGATGTTATGAATAATCTTGGTTAATGAATAGTGATTTACATGATTTATCTTAAAATATTTTGAAAAGTTTTGATAACGCGTTGTAACCTATTTCGACGATGGATACGGGTTAAGGGTATTACACCCTCTTTTTATTTGACTTATTCTCCTCATCTTCCTCTTTAGATGCTTTGTCCTCGCTTTCTTTATCATATGCCTTCCATGAATAGAAGATATAATCTAGGAACTCAGGAACAAAATAATTAGAGATGCTTTTAAAAATATTTCTTACAGAATCATCTTTACCTCTTGTATATTTCCAATAAGCCTGTTGTTGGTTATGCATAAATTTTATCATATACATCATAGTTGATAATTCTGATTTCTTCAAAGTGTTTGAAGCAGTCGGTATTAGATTAGTCAAGTCCAGATCATACTTGGTTCTATCGGCTCATTGGCATTTGGCTCATCTCTTGGTTCAAAAGTTTTCGATTCTTTTATCAGCTCAGTCTCATTCGATTCTTCCTCTGATTTTACCTCTTCTGTTTCATTAGGTGAGTTAGCTTCAGTTTTAGACTTGTTCGATGACTCATCAGTTTCTGGTTTTGTTTGCTCCCTTGGTTCAATTGTGTTTAGTTCATGGACATTCTCCACTAACCTTTCAAGATCATAGGTTGTAATGCAACCTTGAACATATGGGCCCTTTAAGTTTGCTTTTGTCTTAACTTATCAAGGATGGGAAGTAAGCACTTTCTGTCTTCTTTCTAGCACAACCATGGATCTCTTTAAGGATAATCTTCCCAACATTGTTAGACCTTTTTGTCATAATTACATACAACAAAATAATTCACTCCATCAAGATGGTGGAATTGTGTGAGATAGGCATGAAACTATATCAAACAAAGTAAAACCATACCTTGGCCAATGGCTTGAAGTGTTCCCTTCCGCAAGAATGACTACCATACTTTCTTATAATCCATTGGGATCCCAGATTTGTCAAAACATTAAGCACTTGTTGAAGAAAATCCCAGTTTATGTTTGTCATCATGGCAAAGTACTCATCTTCTTCAAAATCAGGTAGGTTAAACAAATCATTAATGGATTTAGATGTTAGGGGTACCTTTTTCTTGCGAACAAGAACTTCAGTAGCATCTGGCTTAGTCAAATTGGCATAGAACTCTTAAACTAACTCTTCTTCCGAAATGATTGTGCATCACAAAAATAATTCCAATTGAGGGCATCAATCATCTTTCGAATAGGTAAAGGCACAACCATCTTATCATTGCTTCCCAAGTTGAAACCTTTTTCCAACATCATAGGTTGATTCTCGAAGAATGAATCAAAACTTTCTTTCACTTCTTCATCTCGGATCACAATGGGATTTTTAGCAGAGATATTAAAAGATCTAGTTCTTTTGCGAGATGTAGACATTTTTCCTAAAAAAGGCTGGATAAAAGATCGGTAAATTATAAGAGCAAGGTGTTGTAGTGACAATTGATTTGGGGCAGCGATGGTCTATTGGCGGCATGAAGTGTGCTATGATGATAAGATGCGGCAGTGAATGAGCTACTCCGGCAAAGGTCATGTGGCAGCAATACTAGGGGATTGTGACAAGGAAGAAATTTCAAGATTTAGGCTAATGGCTAAGAGGAAAAATAAGTGGGTGGCTAGGTTTTGAGCTAATATCTTGAAGGCTTGTGAAAATTATGAAGGTAGAGAGGGGTTTATATAGTGATGAATTAGGGAAATTTTGTAGAAAAAATTTAGCTAATTTAAGAGTCTTGGAAGGCAAGTAAGATGGAGGGATGATATGGTGGAAAAAATTAGAGGCTGTTGGGAACCCTATGGATGGCACATGGGGTGATTTTCTTCTCCACTTTTTTGTTTCAGGCCTTGAGCCCAAACTTTATTAAAAATTGGACTACTTAAAAATAAACAAACTTATTAGTACTTGGGCCAACTTAACCCCCTTTATTAAAATAAATAAAACTCACATTAAAATTAAATTAAAATTAAAATTAAATACAAAGATAAAAAATGAGAAATAAAAATAAAACTAAGAAAAGATTAAAATGAATTAGAAATTTTCTTCTTAAAAGATTATATTAGATTAATTCTCAGGAAAGGTTGGAAGGGTCACAATGGTCCCGCTTAAGTTCCAATCTCCTTAGATAGAATTAATTAAATGTACTAATTTAAGAAAATAATATCTAATTTTTTTAAAAAAAAGGTTTATGAAAAATTAAGGGTCTCTTAATCTGAGCAAGGTTTTAATTCACTCAATTTAACCATCCCAATAGTGCTTGAAATGTTAACCATTTACCTTAAACGTACCTCCATGGTTGTCGTACAATTCTACAGCTCAATATGGATAAACTTTGTAGATGGTATAAGGTCATTTCCTTCATGAATTGAGCTTTCTAAGAAATAACCTTAGCCTCGAATTAAACAAAAACACTTTCTAACCTTCTTTGAAGTCACGAGATTGAATTCAACTATCTTTCCATTTCTTATATTTTTCCTTACACATCTTGGCATTCTCATATGAAAATAACCACAACTCCTCCAACTCATCGATTTGTAACATCCTTCTCTCATCAGCTTGCTTAAGATCAAAATTCAATTGTTTCAAGGCCCAGTGAGCTTTATTCTCCAATTCGAGCGGCAAATGCAATGCCTTTCTAAAAACTAACCGATAAGGGGTCATTTCTAACAATGTCTTACAAGCATTTTGATAGGCTAATAGTGCATCGTTGAGCCTTTGAGACAAATATGTTCTGTTAGGGCACACTACTCTTTCAAGTATATTTTGATTTCTCAATTCACCCTTTCAACTTGCCCATTTGATTGTGGGTGATAGGCAGTAGCAATCTTAAGCTTCACATCACACTTGTAAAGCAACCACTTAAGTCACTTATTTACAAAGTGAGATCCTTCATCACTAATTATAGCTCTAGGAATCCCAAACCGTGTAAATACGTGCTTATGTAGGAATCCCATGAGTAACAGCTCGTTCTCAGTGAAATCAAAATAGTGGTTTCGGGACCACAACTCCGAGTCTGGAAGAAATTTTATTTTAAATTATTTCATGGTCTATATTATGATAGGAAAGACGAATGAAAATTTTGATAAGAAAATATTACCGATTTCATGTTTAATTATAGAAAGGACCAAATTGCATAAAATGCAAAAACTAAGTTCTAGTAGCTATAAGCATCAAATAGTTATGGAATTCAAAATTTGAGGTCCTTATATGCTAATTAGACCATTAAGAGAATTTAGTAGATATTTTTTATGATTCATCCATGGAAAATTAGAAAAAGAAAAGGACTAAATTGAAAATTGAAATAAAAAAAGATGATATATAAAATAAATATCTAATATCATCATTTTATATCATCTTCTTCCCCAAATTCTATGGAAACCCTAGGAAAGAGAAAGAAAATCAAGCAAGCTTTGTGGGATTTGGATAGACCTAGTATAGAGTTGGATCGAGGAAAATAAAAAGTATCGGATTAGTAGATCCTTATAAATGGACAAGTAGCAAGGTAAGTTCGTGTAACTAGATTATGTATATTAATATGTCTAGAATTGAATGTTGAATGTGTATGAATTGTATAAATGTTTGTTGTATAAAATTAATTACATGCCTAATATTGCTCGATAAGTATAAATCTCATTTGAATAGATGAAATTCAATGGATACAGAATTTCCCTATTGGTTGTGGTCTTGCATATGTTGTAGACACACCATAACCTGAAATAGCATCCTATTATAAGCCCCCTCGAGCTTCCCGTTATATGGTTCTTGTGAGCATTTTGATTGGTAGTGATCTTGCATGTGTTGCGGACTACCGCAGCTCTTTGTGAGCGTCTTGTTATATGACCTGTTGTGATCCTGTATATATTGCGAACACAAACACAACTCTTTGTGAGCGTCCTGATATGGCTCGCTTGAACTCCCTGATAATAACTCTTTGGAGTTACCTATTAAGCTCAATGAGCTTCCTGTTTTAAACTCTTATGAGTTTCCTATTATAGCCCGGATATGCTTCCTATTACATGGCTCACATGACCATCCTGTTATATGGCTCGAGAGAGTGCTTCCTGATTATGTGCCCTAATTGGGTACCCCTTAATATGAGTTAATGATTTATAGTGTCGTACACTTCAAGTGTACTACATGTGTATCCATCGATATTTTAAATAAATTCAATAGGCAAAGTTCTATTATGACTAATCTAAACTTGAGATAATTTGTCATAGAAATGTATGTTTTATATGGAAATATGATAAGTAAAGTATATGTGTATGAAAGTTATTACATGATGAGCTCATCTTTATTACTTGAAAAGTATCTAAAAATTCATGACTAACTTGCTTGATTGAGTGCATGTGATTAGGCAAATGATCAATTTGTTGGGATGTATGTTACATATATGATTACTTGAATTGAATATAAACGGTAAGTTAAATTCTTGATATGCGAACTAAGCATTAAATGCTTACTTTCTTCTATTTTTCTCTGTTTTATAATGCTTAGAAGCTCGTAAAGGTTGGAATCAGTCAAAGCACCATCACACTATCATTCAGCTCGTTTTGGTATAAATAGAAAACTTATTTTGATATAATGGCATGTATAGGTTAATTTGGCCATAGTTGGCATATAAATGGTTATTTGTAATATAGGCATTAGAATGGCTAGTGATGGTATATTTAGTGAATTTTTATATACATATTAGGTTATAATATGGTTAATGTATGTGTGCTTGATATGGTTAGATTGAATTATGGTAAACATATATGTCTCACAAAAGGTAAGTTTAAATACATGTGATGCTATAACTTGTATAATGTTAATGTTGACTTGGTTCTAATGTCTTGAATTGGTTGGTATATGTATGAAAGTATTAATGTAGGTACAAGGCAAAATTTGGGTGAGAAATAAGGCTTGGAAATAGACTTATTTTATCCACATGGGTAGACACACGGGCGTGTTCCTCAACCGTGTGTGATACATAGCCATACGCATGGGCGTGTGGTTTGGCCGTGTGTCTCCTGGATCTTTAAAATTGAGAAACAGAATACTCAGAATTGATCACATGGGTAGAGACACGGGCGTGTGTCTCAGCCGTGTGAAATATATGGTGTGTCTTGGCCATGTGAATCCTGTACTTAATATTCGAAAATTAAATTGTCCACACGACCTTGTACACGGGCGTGTGGCTGGCTGTGTAACTCAAGTCAATGAGTTACACGGGTATGGAAACGAGCTGGGACACGGCCGTGTACCTTACATTGAATGCCTATACGGCCTAGGGCATGGGTGTGTCATTTGGCTGTGCGACCCATATAGCCTAATCACACGGACGTGTGTCCCTTACATATAAGGAAATTTTGAAAATTTCGCAAAAAATTCTCTGAGTTCCTGATTTAGCACCGACTTGTTTCTAATGTATAAATTGGGCCTCAAGGGTCCAATTAAGGGACAATATGATTGTGTAACACCCCCTCACCCATATTCAATGCTAGAATAGGGTTACTAAACATTAATGGGCTTACAACACTTTTAAACAAACAATTCATATACAATATATCAAACCAAATATAATTCAATCATAACCAATCATAGTGTCCCTTAAACGAGCTTACGAGGCCTTAAACATGCATTGGGAGTAGTTCGAGACTAAACTGAAAACTCGAAAAATATTTTAATACTTACAAAATTTTTCTTTAAAACAAGGGACACACGCCTATATGACCAGGCAGTGTGTCTCACACGGCCACCAGACACACCTGTGTCACAGGCCATGTGAACATTCGAAATGGAAGCACATGGCCGTGTCCAAGCCCGTGTCCTACCCCGTTTCCAAACAAGTGAGGTTACTGACTTGTGTCACACAGCCAACCACACGCTCGTGTGTCTATCCCGTGTTCCCTTGAATATGGCCACACATGCCCGTGTGCTAGGCCGTGCTAAATCTATAGGGTATACTGACTTATGCAACACGGCCATGTCACACGCCTGTGTGCTAGGCCGTGTGCCAATTACGGGGTATATTGACTTGTGCCACATGGCCGATCACACACCTGTGTGTGAGGCTGTGTGGAGCATACTAACTTCATTTTAATTTCAATACCAAGGGACATATGGTCATCTAACATAATCGTAACCGTGTGTCACACACAACTGAGACACATGCCTGTGTCTCCGCCTGTGTGGACAAAAATAGGCTATTTGCAAAGCCATTTTTCAACCCTTTTTTACATACCTGCACAAGCATGATTTGCAACATTTTGTAACTCAATAGGTAGCTAATCCATAACATTTCATACACATATTTGAATACTTATATACAACCAAAACATTATACCAAGGTAAGCCAAATCAAATGGCTTTATCTTATACCACTACATGTACCAAAATCACTAGCTCAAGTAACCATAACTATCATCTTTATAACTAGCCTATACATGCCACATTTACATATATCCATGAGTTCAAAGGTACCAATCGATAACTGGATAGTATGATGCGTATTTCTAACTTTATCCGAATCGAGTGAGCTATCAAACCTCTATAAAACACGGAAAAGAAACAGAGTAAGGTTTATAGCTCAGTAAGCTCGTATAATTTAGAATTAAACTTACAATTTATACTTAATTAAGTCAATAATTAAGGTATACTCAATTCAACTACCAAATGCCTAAACACAAGCATTCATCAACAAGTTAGTCGCATAAGTGCATATAATCATCCATTATCTCAATTTAATACTCGATACATTGTATCATTTCAAATTCATATATCACATACACCATTTGTAACAATTCACTCTCAATCATATAAACAATAATTCATTTGATAATAGTAACTCAACCGTATAAACAATACTTCATCCATATAAACAGTAATTCATCCGTATAAACACATAGCTTTATCACATAACCAATAATAGAATTTATGCCCGTTGAACCTATTACAATATCGAGGGATACTTGGGTTATATACTTTACGTATATAAATCTGTAATCCGTCAATTCATTATCATATCTGCTCTTTCGAGCTACGACCAGTAAGCTCTATTGAACTGAAACGATAAGCTCTGACGACCTGGAAACAGTAAGCTCTTATGAGCTGATAGATCAGTAAGCTCATACGAGCTATGGTGAGTCTGCAACATATGCAGGATCTCGACCAAAACGGTAACCCTAGTGACATATCACTCGTATCCTACAACTTTCTACGGTTCAAACGGGACTCAGTATTCAATAATCCTCATCAATTAGGCATTCGAACTCAGAAATACCATTTATTCAATTATACATTTATTTCCAATAATCTACAAGTATTTAAAGATTCAATTCTAATTATACGAACTTACCCCGATCTAAACCCGATATGAACTTATCTTGATCTATATATTATCAAATTTAGCATATTCAACATTCAATCTATTCAATTTAGTCCAAATTTCACTTTAAGGCATTTTTACACATTTGCCCCTAATATTTCACATCTTTTACAATTTAATCCTTATTTCATAAAATCTCAAATTCATGCAATTTAATCACAACCCATGCTATCTAAATTTCTCTAATACTCATATTAGCCCATATTTCTCATTTATTCACACTTTTAACTACCACATTTCACATTTTCTCAATTTAATCCCTTTTTGACATTTTTGTTAAAAATCACTTTACAAAAGCTATTAATCTAACATTAAACCTTCCAAATCTATCATAATTCATCAAATTACTCAAGCATTCAACAATGGAAACATGATAAATCTTTAACAGTTTTGAAATCTAAGGTATGGGATTGCTAGAATACGAAGCAACGATCACAAAAATATAAAATCATTAAAAACAGGTGAAAATCGTACCTTAATGAGCAAAATTAGCATAGCCGAATGAGAAGAATAACCATGACTTCCTCTAGCCCTAATTTTTGTTGGTAATGACTTAATGAAGATGATAATTTTATGTTATTATTATTACTTAAGTTATTATACAATTATTATATTAACCTTAACATTAAACCAACTAAAACACTTAATAGTTGTCCATAATTGTCCACTCACCTTTCAAATGGTTTAATTACTATTTAAGGCCACTATATTTAAAAACCAAAGCTATTTGACACCTTAAACTAATAGAACATGCATTTTACACTTTACGTGATTTAGTCCTTTTTATCAAATTGACCACTCAAACAATAAAATTTCTTCACGAAACTTTCACACATATACGCAATCATGCTGTAAACATTAGAATAATAATAAAATAAATATTTTCACCTTGTATTTGTAGTCCCGAAACTACTATTTTGATTTGACTAAAAACGGGCTGTTACAAATTGAATATGATTGATTACGTCTATGAATAGTAAATGATATAAAATTTTTTGTAATTATTTTGTAAGCTCTGATAATGCTTTGTGACCTTATTCTGGCAATGGATAGGGGTTAGGGGTGTTACAGAATTCATTGCCACCAAGTTCAATATCTACTTGGAAAGAATAAACAGAAAGGTTTTTGGTAAAATATTTTCCACCAAGAACACAAAGTTGCAAAATGAGATCACAACTTTTCAATAATTGGATGATGAAGATTTGTATAAGGCTTGGGATTGATTTCAGGAACTACTTCATAAGTGTTCTCATCATGATATTTCTTATTGTATCCAATTGGAAACATTTTATAATGGTATTAATGCACATAAAAGAGTAATGGTGGATGCTTTTTACGAATGGTGCGATTTTATATAAGTCTTATAAGGAGGCTTATGAGATCATTGAAAGTATCGCAAGTAATAACTACCAATGGACGGCGAACCAATCAGTTTTAGGAAGACGTGTAGTCGGAGTGCTTGAAGTGGACACACTGACCTCACTCTCTGTTCAGGTATCTTTTATTTTCTCTATGTTAAATCAGTTTACCACTAATGAGTTGAATAATTTTGCAACTCAATCACCAAGTCATATGAGGTAGTTTCTTGTGTATAGTGGGGGGACAGTAATTCTTTCGAGAATTTCCCTTCGAATCCCGAATTAGTGTACTATGTAAGAAACCAGTACCAAAATAGAAATGGACAAGGACCGCAGTCAAACTTCTACAATCCATCATGGCAGAATCATCCGAACTTTTCCTGGAGTAATCAAGAAAATGGACCGAACAACAATCAAATGCAGCATAGACCCAACCAAGCCCAAGGGTTTAATCAACAAGCCCTAAAACCACCTCAAACTGAATCATCAAATAGCTTGCAGGACTTGTTGAAGGTATACATGGTGAAAAATGATGCCTTGATCCAAAGTCAAGCAGCAACGCTGAAAAATCTGGAGAACCAGATTGGTTAGTTAGCTACTGAGCTTCATAGGAGACCATAAGGAGCCTTGTCGAGCGACACTACAACAGTTCGATTTAGACCCTAGTCGAATAGTGGTTTCGAGACCACAAATTCAAGCCAAAAGAATATTTTAATATTATTTTCTGTGGTTGCAGTATGTGATTAAGCATGTGTGAAATTTTTGTAAATTAATTTTTTTGTTTGTGTGCTTAATTTGAGAAAAGGACTAAATCGCGTAAAATATAAAAGTAGCCTTCTATTTGTTTAAGTGCTTAATTGATGTGTCTTTCTAAATGTGAGGCCCTTATGTTGTAATTTGGCCATTAAACCTTGGGATGGACGGTTATGGGCTTACTTTTATATGGTTTGCTTATTAAATTTCAAAGGTTAATTTAGTAAATAATATATTAACATGAAATAAAAAAACAAATGAAAAATGTTAGTGGAATGTTCATCCATTCTAGCCAAAATAAGAAAAGAAAAGAAGGTTTTAAGCTTTGGTTACATTCAGCCATAAAGTTCTTTGATTAAGGTATGTTTTGGTTTTGGTTTTGATAATTTCTACGTTTTTTAGATCGTTGTTTAGTATATTATCAAGCCTATGCCTTAATTTTTGAATTTGATGATGATTTTGAATGGTGCCATTGATGAATGCTTGAGTTTTGTGATAGTTGATGGTGAAATATGAAATATATGTGTTAGATTAAAATGTTTTGTCTTTGGATTTTTGATGAATTTGAGTAATTTGGACTAAATTTTCAAAAATAATATTGAGGGACTAAAATGTGAAACAAATGAAATGTGAGGACTTAGATGAAGCATGTGAATATTCAGCTAAGCATGGGTACAAAAAAATTATGTGTATTTTGTGATTTTGTGAAATAGGTTCTTAAATGTTAAAATGTGAAAATATGAGGCCTAATTTGTAAATTACTCTAAATATGTGTTTTTGGATTGAATTGAATGATTTGGTGAATAAATGAGTTAAATTTGAATATGTATAGATCAAGAACCAAAGAAAATGGATTTAGATCGAGGAAAGTCGAAAGTGATCGAGTAATCAAATTCGTCCGTTTATATTTAAATACAACGTAAGTCTATATACAAATAAATGTATTTAAGTTGATTTATTCATGTTCATATAACATTGAATTGGGATGAATGGCTTTGGAGGATATACATGTGAAGTCCGAGAAAGTATAGACAATGTGTCAATGTCCGAAAAGTCCCGTACGAACCATAGGAAATGGATAGGATTCATATGTCATGACATAGGGTTTCAATATGTGATATCATGTAAGACCACATCTGGGACATTGGCATCGATTTGAGATTTACGTGTAAGACCATGTTTGGGACATTGGCATTGTATTTGATTCGTAAGACCCTGTCTAGGATAGTGGCATCGATATTTGATTACATGTAAGACCACGTCTGGGACATTAGCATTGTACGAGTATACTGAGTTATCCGAGTATCCTAATTGATTCTGAATAGTTCAATGGGAAATTCTGGGAAATGGAAGACTATATGAAATGTGTAACCAATTCATGTATGTTTGAAATGTACATTCTAATTGATGATTAAAGGCAAGTAAATGTGAACTTGCAAGAGTGAGATATGTGCATAGAATTATTGAGACAAAATGAGGTATATGAATAAGTGTCTAATAATTTGATTAGATGCATAGAGATGTGATTTGTTGTCAAACAAATGGTTAGATACCTTTGAGTTAAAGAATAAATATGAATATGCTATTGTGATATGTTAAAGTTCTTGTAGATGAAATGGTTATAAATGTTTTTATATGTTAAGTTTATTTGTATATGGATTACTAAGCTTTTGAAAGCTTACTCTGTGTGTGTTTGCATTGTTTTATAGGTCGTTAAAGCTACGGAAGGCTCGGGGATCATTGAGGATCATCACCACACTATCAGATCATATTTTGGTACCTTTTGAAAGTGTATATATTAAAGTATGGCATGTATAGTCTAGTGAGTTTTGATTAAGTTTTGAAAGATGTAAAAATAGTCACGTGATATGGCTAGATAATGAATGTGATGTGAATAAGTAGTTCATGCTATATGATGCGTAGTTTGGTATGGTTTGATGGCTAATGGTTGGACTAATGAGATGGTTAAATTTATGATAAGTTTTATGATACAAAGCTAGCATATTATTGATGAAAGGTTGTCACATTGAATTGGTAAGTTTTTGGATGGTTTATACTTAGAAATGCTTGTGTTGATAATGAGATAAATGATACATAACTTGATATGTTTGATATGTAGTTGAATGGTTATAAAATATGGACATTATTGACATGATTTGGTTGTATTTTGAAGGTATGAAATGTATTTGTTTGTGCTTGTAGGTTTGACCCTAAATGGGTGGCAAATTAGCCTTGCAAATGGCCTATATTTGCCCACACAATTGTGCACAGGGCATGTGGCTCAACTGTGTCTTTCAAGTTTGTATTTGCTACAAGTCAGACTCGACCACGGGTTGAACACACGGGCGTGTGACTGGCCGTGTGATACAAGTCAGTGTCAACCATGGGTGAGGCACACGGGCGTGTCCTTGGCCGTGTGGACAAGTCAGTATGTATGCCCTATTTTGCCACGGCTTAGACACATGGGTGTGTCTGAGGCTGTGTGAGGCACACGGCCTACCCACACAGGCTTGTGACCTCTGTAACTTTGGAAAATGTTTGAATTTTGAAAATTTTGTATGATCTCAGTTTAGTCCTGACCTTTTCTAATGCATGTTTAAGGTCTCGTAGACCTCATTAAGGGACTCTATGTGCATGAATTGTTATGATATGACAATGATATATTTTATGATGTGAAATGTTCGTAGAGTTTCTGATTTGTTTGGTAATGCCTCTTAACCCTAGGCCAGTGATATTTACGGGTTAGGTGTGTTAAAGACACAGAAAATCTGAGGAATTTTGGTAAAGATCATTTCAATGTGGTAGAATTATGAAGTGGTAAAATTTTGGAGCCTAAGAAGGTTGAGGATGAAGAGAGCCTAATGAAAAGAGGAAAGTCAACCGATAGTTGAAGTTCCTACAACAGAAAAATTAGAGGCTAAAAAATCTGATTAGGTAAACCCTAAACTAGTGGATTTTGAAAAGCTAACACCTACTTTTGTAGATTTACTTCCTTAGAAAAGTTTTCCATATCAACTTAGAGTTCCATATCCTCGAAGACTTCAGTAGAACAAGCAAAAAAAAAAAAAAGAGGTAGAATCCAAGAAGTTCTTAGATGTTTTAAAGCAATTACGCATTAACATTCCGTTGGTGAAGGCTTTAGAGCAAATGCCCAACTATGTGAATTTTATGAAGGATATCTTGCCCAAGAATAAACGACTTAGTCAGTATGAGACTGTCACTTTGACGAAGGAGTGTAGTGCATTCTTATAGAACAAGCTACCTCCGAAATTATGGGATTCTAAAAGCTTTACGACACCTTGCAACATTGGAGAATCATATTGCAGTAAAGCTTTATGTGGCTTAGGAGAAAGCATCAACTTGATGCCCAAATCCATTTTCAAGCTATTGGAAATAGGAGAAGTAAGACCCCCTACATACTTCAACTAGTGGATCGATCATTAGCATATCCCAAAGGAAAGATTGTGTAACACCCCTAACCCAAATTCATTGCCAAAATAGGGTTATGAAGCATTACCTAACAGATGAAACATCATACATACATTTCATACATTAATATAAACATAACATAAGTCATTCATTCACATGCATATCGTCCCTAAATCGAGCCTTCGAGGCCTTAAAAATACTTTAGGAATCATTCGAGACTAAATTGAAATCATTTGGCAAGTTTAAGAAAGAGATAGAAAAATTTGACTGTAGGGGTCACACGGCCCTATGCCTTACATGGCTGAGACACACGCTTGTGTATCAAGCTGTGTAACAATCGAAGTAGGGACACACGGTCATGTCCTAGCCCGTGTCCTCACTTGTGTAACTCTAAGTTGGGTCACACAGCCAAGCCACATGCCTGTGTGTCAGGTCATGTAACACTCGAAATATCCACAGATGCCCGTGTGCCAAGCCATGTGCTAGGTCATATAATAGCCTGATTTGCATGCATTAAAACCTACAGGGGACACACTGCCGTATGGACATGAATTTGCCCAAAAACAAGCCATTTCCATCACCAATTCAAGTAACCATCTAAAGGCCTTTATAATCAAATATCAAAATATGACTAAATCCAACATGAAATGACTAATTTAATTGTCCAAACTCATTCAACCAATATTCTATACAAGGCACCTCAAATGCAAACATACAAACTTACCAAATCATGCATGTATTTGATCACATTACTATTAAACATAACTCACTTTTACCAAGTCATACACAAATATGACCATGAACACTTCAATATAACTTACCATTTGAACCATACCATTCATGCATCACAAGCACCAAAATGACACAATTCAACCAACATTAAATGGTACCAAAATAACTTATACATGTCAAAATCATCAACTAGATACTAATACAAGTTCACCTATACATGCCATTACAACCTTGGCCAAAACATCAAAAACTATCGATATTTATGTTGGATAGTGTGATAGATCTTCGGTGAGCTTCCAAACCGATTGAGCTTCCGATTATCTATAAAACATAGGAAAGAAAACTACGTAAGTACATAATGCTTAGTAAGTTTGTAAAGCATGAACATAACTTACCATTTCAATACATAACACTAAGATTAAGCATAATATAATCCAACCACAAGTTGGCACAAGCCTAAGCACCATCAACAACTCATTTTAGTGCATTCCAAACATAATTCACTTGAATTTAACATAAGGTAAGCCATTATACATGAATATACTTCATTTGAATTCATCGTTTTCATTAACATAAGCATACTTCCATTGATGCTTACCACTTCAATCTGTTTCATAATTGCATGATATAGTTCATTTGAACACTTACCATTCCTTTCCTTTTAATGCCCGTTGAACCATTTAGAATATCATCAGATATTTGGTAAAGCTCACATGAAGTGTGCTTAACATATAACCGTAACCTTTCATTTACATCGTTGCTCACACAAGCTAACAAATGGGCTTGCTCACATGAGCTGTGGGTCGAAATGTAAGCTACATAATGTTCTAGCTGTGTCATTATTTATGGAATAATAATGATCAATTTAAGGCTTTGTGTTGGCTCGATTTGGTAGGAAATTTTAGTTTTTAACTTTTAAGGTAGGGAGCCTTAGCAGGAGGGTGTTATAAGAATAAATGGGGATAATTTGGACATAAAATGAGCCTAGACTAAGTGGCAAAGTAAGCCCACTTAAGAGCTACATGTGACGCCACCAAGGAGCAAGGGAGAGCTTGTGTTCGAGTCGCGGAAATCCCTCTTTTTGTTCTTTATTTGGACGGCACAAGGAGAGATTTTCTCCTTAATTCTTCTTATTATCTATTTAGATAATAGAGATAATAATGAGGATATTATTATTATTTATAAAGGGATTATTAATTAGATTTTACTTGGATAATAAGATATTGTGAGCATTTTTAATTGGTTTTAATTCCTTAATATTAAGAAGATAAATTAAGGATATTACTATCATTTTGATAATGTGATAAATGTAGGATAATTGAGGGGATTATTAGATTAAAAGAATTATTGGATATTAGTTGGATTATCAAAGGATTATTGGGATTAATTCAAAATTTATTTGAATTAATTAGAAAGGGGTGGACGGCAAGGGTGCTTGGTGGCTATAAATACATGAGTTGATCTCCTTGTTTTTCTTTTCTTCAAATTTTTGCTAAGTGCCGAATTCCTAGCCCTCTTTTGCTCTTGCGTTTTCACCATTCTCTCAAGCTCTTTAGCCGAAACTTCTTTCCTTCCCTATTAACTCTCTCTGGCCGAATATACCATTGGAAGTACCAATTTCTTCATTTGTCTTCCTTTCCTTTTCCTTTCTGATAGCCGAATTTCCCCTCTTCATATTCCAAGACTTGGCGAATAGCAAGCGTGAATAATCTCCTCTAGACTCTCCTTCAATCGGTTCATAAGGTGGTAAGTGATCTTGGCGAATGTCCATCTTCCCTTTTCTTTCTTTTTCTTGTCGATTTCTTTTACAGGGAGAGGTGCCGATTTTGGCAATGGCTTCTAAACGGTTAGTAACCGATTTCTTATAGGTATTCAGGGAAGTAAAACAGTCGACTCACAGCCTGATCTCTAGTGTTCAATTTCGGTAAGTGGTGGTAAGATCAATCTCCTTATTCTAGCAATTCGATTAAAAGCCGAAGGTTATTGGTTTACTTGCTAATCAATGATGGTGACGAAGCGATTCGAGTATCAAGTACGGTAGATAATAGCAAAAGTGTTAAGGTAAGATCTCGGGTTCACAAGGAACCCTCCCAAATAAGTTAATTAGGCCGAATAGGCTATAAGACTAATCCATGGATTTGGCGAATATAGGACAAGTGGATCTGTGGTGACCAACGCTTTCTTTCGGGATTTAGGACTACCATCGATATCAGGTGTGTACATACACACTTATAACAGTTAATATGTGTGATAAATATTTGTTGTTTGTAAATCTGCTTGATGTAGATATGGATTTGGTACCTTAAATGGTACAAGCGAGAACCTCGGTAAGTCTCTGTTTATATGAGATTATTGTGATGCTTTTGGGAAGCATGTTTTATTTTAATACATATGATAAATGTATAAACGCTGTTATGGTTGTGATATGGGTTGATGAGTGGAGGGGGCAGTGATAATGTGCTAGGATAGAAGACTGAAAACTTGTTTGCTCGAAAGAATCTCTGATTAAACCTTATCCATAAAATTTCTTCGCGAGTAATAAAGTGGAACAAATGCTAACGCATAAAAATTTTCTTAATCGATTAAAAGCGCAAGTAGATAGAATGAGTTCTAGAGGGCGAGGGCGTCGTGGGCGCGGTAGGGTAGGATGACCGTGTCGAACTCATTAGGTCGGGACAGGGTTCTGAAAATGAAGTACCACCGCCACCACCACCTCCTACTTTTAGAGCTGAGGAGCAGGATCAGACCGGTGGTGAGGCAGTGTCGCAAGCGGTATTGCGAGTTCTGGAGATTGTGGCTGGGGCCGGTGGAAATCTAGGAGCTCAAAAATCATTCCGGCGAATCCGGGCTAATGGAGTGAGGTATTTGGGTGTGTCGATATTTTCAAAGATTGACCTTAGGTCGGGTTATCATCAATTAAGGGTGAAGGAAGTGGATGTTCACAAGACGGCATTCCGAACTTGGTATGGGCACTACGAGTTCCTCGTAATACCATTTGGGTTGACCAATGCACGTGGCGTTCATGGATTTAATGAATAGAGTATTTGGCGCGTGCTTGGATCGATTCGTCGTGGTATTCATAGGCGACATATTGGTCTATTCTAAGACGAAGGAGGAACATGACAAGCATTTACGGATAGTTACGCAAGTATTGAGGAGAAGCGATTATATGCCAAATTCAAGAAGTCGAATTTTGGTGAAGGAGGTGGCTTTCTTAGGTCATGTGGTATCGCAGAAGGAATTAGAGTAGATCCGCAAGATTGAAGCGATATTGGATTGGAAACCACCAAGAACGATGGTGAAATCTGAAGTTTTACGGGTTTAGCGGGTACTATCGAGATTCGTAGAAGGATTTTCTTTAATCGCAGACCATTAACGAAGTCGCTAAGAAAAGGTGTTCCATTTGTATGGACGGAGAAGCGCAAGAAAGCTTTGATAAGCTAAGGAAAATTTTGACTAAGCTCGGTTTTGGTACGACTGAAGCGGGAAGGTTATTTCTTGTCTATTGCGATGCATCCCATCTTGATGCAGGATGTGTGTTAATCTGAAGGAGGAAAGGTTGTAGCCTATCGTCCCGTCGATTAAGACCACACGAATTGAACTACCCAACTCACGACTTGGAGTTAGCCGATCGTTTCGCCTTCAAGATATGGAGACACTACCTTTATGGGGAGAAGTCGATAGTCTACACGGATCATAAGAGTTTGAGGTATCTTTTGACTCGAAGGATCTGAACACGAGACAACGTCGGTGGATTAAAGCTGTTAAAGGATTACGATTGTTCAATCGAATACCATCCGAGCAAGGCTAACGTAGTAGGCGACGTTGAGCCGGAAGGTTGTGAGACTTAAGAGCGATGTTTGCTCGGTTGAGTCTATATGACGATGGGAGTCTCTTGGCGAACTTCAAGTTAAGCCGACATGGATCGGCGAGATTAAGGAAAGCGACTAGTGGATGAAGGGTTGAACGCTAAGAGGATGCAAGTCCGGGATGGTGGTTTGGAAGGATCTGATATGTCTAGTGATGGAGTGTTATGTTTTCAAGGGCGAGCTTGTATGCCAAAGGATATGGAGTTGAGGCGGAAAATTCTCCATGATGCACATAGCGACCCATCGCTATGCATCCGGGAGGAAGCAAGATGTATGGAGATCTCGAAAACGATTACAGTGGCGGGTTGAAACGTGAAATAACGGAATTTGTAGGAAGTGTTTGGCGTGTCGTGAGTTAAGGTGAACATCAGTTGCCATCAGGGCTACTTCAACCGGTAAAAATCCCTCAATGGAAGTGGGAACAGATCACTATGGATTTCGTCAGTGGGCTACCCCTTACGCCCAGCAAGAAGGACGCAGTTTGGGTGATTGTGGACCGGTTAACCAAGTCAGCCCACTTCGTGCCTGTAAGAATGGATTATTCACTCCAGAAGCTAGCAAGGTTATATGTGGCTGAGATAGTCAGATTGCATGGTGTGCCAATGTCGATTATCTCGGATAGGGATCCGAGGTTCACGTCGAGGTTTTGGAAGCGTTGCATCAAGCTTTGGGTACGGTTGGATTCGAGATGACCTTCCATCCACGATCGATGGACAATCGGAGAGAGTGATCTGATTTTAGAGGATATCTTTGAGGGTTGTGTCTTGGAATTAGAGGTAGTGGGAAGAATTTCTACCATTAGCGAATTTGCCTACAACAATAGCTATCAGCGAGTATCCAGATGGCACCATACTGAAGCATTGTATGGGCGGAAATGCCGTACTCCTACATGTTGGGCGGAGTTAGGTGAAAGACAAGTCTTGGGTCCGATTTGGTTGCGGCGAGGACAAAGTTAGGCGATTCAGGATCGTCTTAAGGAAGCATCGGATAGACGAAGTCTTATCTTGACTTGAAGCGCAAGGAGATGGAGTATGAGGTAGGTGACAAGGTTTTTCTTAAGGTGTCGCCTTGGAAAAAGGTGTTGAGATTTGGCGAAAAGGAAGTGAGCCCAAGGTTCATTGGCCCATATCGCTTGTAAAACGAGTGGGACCGGTAGCTTATCAACTAGAGTTGCTTAGCAAAGCGAGTCGATACATAACGTCTTTCACGTATCAATCTTTGAGGCAGTGTCGGTCGGACCCATCGCATACGTTGTGCCATGGCGAAGATCGAGGTGGATGCGGACTTATCTTTCGAAGAAGAACCAGTTCAGATCTTGGATCGAGATGTGAAGGTTTTACGTAGGAAGTCAGTACCCTTAGTGAAAGTACTATGGCGGAACCACAGTATGGAAGAGGCCACGTGGGAGCCCGAGGATGTGATGCGGCAGCAATACCCCCACCTGTTTTGATCAAGGAATTTCGGGACGAAATTTATTTTAAGGGGGGTAGAACTGTAACATCCCAAAATGGGGCTATTTGAAATAAATTATTTTTCTTATGTATGAGCTAGCGTGTCATTATTTATGGAATAATAATAATCAATTTAAGGCTTTGTGTTGGCTCGATTTGGTAGGAAATTTTAGTTTTAACTTTTAAGGTAGGGAGCCTTAGCGGGAGGGTGTTATAAGAATAAATGGGGATAATTTGGACATAAAATGAGCCTAGACTAAGTGGCAAAGTAAGCCCACTTAAGAGCTACATGTGGCGCCACCAAGGAGCAAGGAGAGCTTGTGTTCGAGTCATGAAATCCTCTTTTTGTTCTTTATTTGGGCGGCACAAGGAGAGAGATTTTCTCCTTAATTCTTCTTATTATCTATTTAGATAATAGAGATAATAATGAGGATATTATTATTATTTATAAAAGGATTATTAATTAGATTTTTACTTGGATAATAAGATATTGTGAGCATTTTTAATTGGTTTTAATTCCTTAATATTAAGAAGATAAATTAAGGATATTACTATCATTTTGATAATGTGATAAATGTAGGATAATTGAGGGATTATTAGATTAAAAGAATTATTGGATATTAGTTGGATTATCAAAGGATTATTGGGATTAATTCAAAATTTATTTGAATTAATTAGAAAGGGTGGACGGCAAGGGTGCTTGGTGGCTATAAATACATGAGTTGATCTCCTTGTTTTCTTTTCTTCAAATTTTTGCTAAGTCTTAGAATTCCTAGCCCTCTTTTGCTCTTGCGTTTTCACCATTCTCTCAAGCTCTTTAGCGAAACTTCTTTCCTTCCTTATTAACTCTCTCGGCGAATATACCATTGGAAGTACCAATTTCTTCATTTGTCTTCCTTTCCTTTTTCCTTTCTGATAGCTGAATTTCCCTCTTCATATTCCAAGACTTGGCGAATAGCAGCGGGAATAATCTCCTCTAGACTCTCCTTCAATCGGTTCATAAGGTGGTAAGTGATCTTGGCCGAATGTCCATCTTCCCTTTTCTTTCTTTTTCTGTCGATTTCTTTTACAGGGAGAGGTGCCGATTTCGGCAATGGCTTCTAAACGGTTAGTAACCGATTTCTTATAGGTATTCAGGGAAGTAAAACAGTCGACTCACAGCCTGATCTCTAGTGTTCAATTTTGGTAAGTGGTGGTAAGATCAATCTCCTTATTCTAGCAATTCGATTAAAAGCCGAAGGTTATTGGTTTACTTGCTAATCAATGATGGCTGACGAGCAGATTCGAGTATCAAGTATGGTAGATAATAGCAAAGAGTGTTAAGGTAAGATCTCGGGTTCACAAGGAACCCCTCCCAAATAAGTTAATTAGGCCGAATAGGCCATAAGACTAATCCATGGATTTGGCCGAATATAGGACAAGTGGATCTGTGGTGACCAACGCTTTCTTCGGGATTTAGGACTACCATCGATATCGGTGTGTACATACACACTTATAGCGATTAATATGTGTGATAAATATTTGTTGTTTGTAAATCTGCTTGATGTAGATATGGATTTGGTACCTTAAATGGTACAAGCGAGAACCTCGGTAAGTCTCTGTTTATATGAGATTATTGTGATGCTTTTGGGAAGCATGTTTTATTTTAATACATATGATAAATGTATAAACGCTGTTATGGTTGTGATATGGGTTGATGAGTGGAGGCGTTGATAATGTGCCAACGGGCACCAGTGTTTTGGTAACACACTGTGACTACGGTCACCGAGAGGTTTGGTACCTCCGAGGTTTGGTACCTCAATAGCGACTTATCCACATGGTTAACACCACCGTGGGTTGGCCCCACTTGAGATATGGGATCGTCGCGGTGATTTGGTATCACACGATGGGTTGGCCCCATCACCCGATTTGTGTCTCTGGACACCGGTGTTTTGGTAACACATTGTGACTATATGTCACCAGTGGTTTGGCACCACCGGTGGTTTGGTACCACAGCAGGGTGAACAATGGCGTATGGTTGGCTAGGTTGGGTACACATTATTACGCATATTAATTGTTATTTGATGTGTATGAAAATGCTTTAAAATGGGGAAGGGTTACATCTGAGTCTTGGTGACTCACCTCTCCTTTATATTTTTCAGGTGACACTTAGATCGCGGATGTGGGCCAAGGTTGACTCGAGGTGGCCATGCAAAGGAATTAAATTTAAATGACTTTAATTTCAGGTTTAATAATTTTACTTTGGGTTTATTTTATTTGGATGTAATAAGGCCTCCCGATACTTTATTTTTTTATTTTCTTATGTTGGATATTATTTTAAACTCGGATATTATTATTGTTGAACTTAGATTACACGTTTTCCAATTAAACACGAAAATATTTTAAAATGCCATCGGGCACAGTTGAAATTTGTTTCATAACTTGACTTAAATATTTTTTTAAAAATAAACACTAAGTATGATTTTATCAAGATAATCCAATCCGAAAAGTTTTTCAACAAAGCTTAATGGGTTTAGAAATGGTTTGAAAAGGTTTTTCCTCGTAACGATCCAGATTCGACCATAGTGTTTGGGCGGGTTTGGGTTATTCTGATTACTCACATGAGCTGTGGAGTATCTTCAACAAATGCAGAACCTCAGCCATCGGTAGGACATTCAAAACCAACACCCAAAACATGAAATCCCTAATGACATGTCATTTGTATCCTATGAATTCCTAATGTTCAACTAGGACCCGATAACCGTCATGCCATTGTTGGATATTCATCATTCAGTTATATGACAACTAACATAATAACATATAATTGAAAATAACATTAAAATGATATTTATTCATACAAACTTACCTTGATGATTAGGGCATAAAAACGAAGTTGATTATTTCGAGGCTTTAGCTTTTCCTCGATCTAAGTCCGTACATGGTCTATCTTGATCTAAATATACAAATTCAATCCATTTAATACTTCTATTATTCAATTCAGTCCATATTTCATACTTTTGCAAACTTACTATTTTGCCCCCAATATTTTAACTTTTTTACAATTTAGTCCTTAAGCTTATAAATTGAAATCTAAACATTTTCATCCTTTTCTCAAGCTAGTAGATTTCTCTAGGGACCTATATCAATCTATACAAATCATAAGTTCACAAAATTACCATGAACTTTCATCATTTGTACAAATAAGTCCCTAAATGTCATTTTCATCCAAAATCACTTTACAAAACTAGTTTATTTATCAACAAGGACTCATAATCTCTCATTAAACATCAATAATCATGCAAGAAAATTCATTTCAAAACCCTAAATCTTTAACACTTTTGCAAATTGATCACCGGGCTAGGTAGTTTAAGCTACAACAATTGTAACACCCTAAACCCGGCCCATGCAGTATGAATAGATCTAGCATGTCACACGAAGAAAATGAGTAAAGAACTTGTGATTCTTAATAAAGATGTTTTTTATTTGGTTATAGTTTAAGAAAACAAGTTTGGTTATAAATATTTTTTAGAATACTACTAAATTTGAGAGGTTGATTGATAAATCGAAAATCGAACTAGTGAACCTTAAAACCGTGAATTTTGAAAATGACATTGATAATTTTGAAAGAAAATCCAAGTTAAATTATTTGTCCTTATTTGTTATTAAATCCATTGGTTAATCAATTTTAAAAAAATGTTATTTATGATTTTAGAAAATCCCCATTTAAAACAATTCGAGAAAGATATTAAGTACATCTAAACATAAAGCAAAATAAAAACATATCCCAGAGGCCTTTTTACAACTTTAAACCCAAAATAGTAAAAGTAATGAAATAAAGCGAAAAAGAAGTTTTCTAATGTTTGAAAAACATTATTTTCAAAGTATGGCCTCCACCGAGTCATCCATGGCCCAAGCCCTCATCACTGAACATTACCTGCAAGGTTTAAGAATGAGATGTGAGTTACAATAACTCAGTGTATAATCCTCTTACCGATATCCACTAGGCCAGAACCCGTAAAGCATCATCTTGGGCTTAAGCCTATCTACAAAGTACTAATTAAATGAAATGCATGTAACCCAACCCATCCAACCATCACACCCCCGACCAGCCAATCACACTTGTGGGGATCAAGTAAACCCACCCTCCGCTCACACCAATTTGCAGTCGAGCTGCTATTTGTATAATATTTTTGTGGTCAAGCCATTGAAATTACATATATGTACTTTAATAATTGAATTGTGGCTAAGCCACCAGGCTACACTTCTCTTCATACAATTTCTCCCATCCCATGCAATATGTAAAATGCATCATTCATGATGAAATAAAATATCCACATATATATATATATATATAACAACTATTAATCTAGTGAATTATTTCGGTGAATCGGCACATTGAAGCAATTTAATATTTCATCCGACTTAGGAATTCTAGCAAATCGGCCCATAGAGGCATTTTGGTAAGTCGGCCCATAGGTTTCGTTAATCGACCCATAGCGGCATTTTCGTAAATCGGCCCATAGGGGCATTTTCGTAATTTAGCAAAATTAATACCAATTTTCACAGATCTTTTAAGAATAGTGTTATTTAAGCAAGTTACGCGATTTATGCCATATTACGATTTTTAGCCTTGTAAATAATAACGATCTATTTTCCAACATGATATCGAATCACGAATCTACGGGATTTCGGTGTGAGATTACACACTGATTACGGTAAGAACTAAACCTTCTTAATTTTCGGCACCTAAATCACCATTACACTCGATTAACCAACAAACGAGATTTTATTAATCCTAATCTAAATCAAACAATCTAATGCAATGCTTACCCTTAGTATCGTAACGACCACGATTTGCCTATTCTCACCGGATGTTGGTACATAACTTGGTGAAAATCTCAAACTGTCGATACCGCCCTACACTTGAACTTAGGATTAGGAATTGTAAATCCACTCTCTTTTTGTCCTCCTATCGCCTTTCTTTTTGTATCGATACCACTTGCCTCCATTGGAAAGTCTCGGTTAGAAAAATACTACTATGAGAGAATAGTTGTTAAGGGATAGGATTTGGATTACCACTACCTTCGAAGAGCCAACGAGTAGAGAAAACGAGTAGTTTAGTCCCTAAAATAATCAATTAGTCAAAACTTCAATCTGATTTGCAACATAATCGAGTAGAGATATATCAAAAGAACCAAGAAGAAACTCTTTACCTTAACGATGATGAATCCAATTTCCACCGATTGACTTATGGCTACGGGTGAGACAAGGATATGAGATTTGGCTTTCCATTATAATACGATTCGATCAAAGAAGAGAGTGCCAACACGAAAGAGAAAGAAATAATGAAGAAGAGATTAAGGATGTTAATAGGTTCAGCTATGGAGAGAAATGAACAAAGAAGATTCGGCCACAAGATGATGTCGATTTAAGAAAAGAGGGAAAGGTTGAAGAAATGGTGGAAAACAAAAGATAAGGTGGAAAAAAGTGCTAGATAGTTTTAGCTATCAAAGGGAAAATGAGCAAAAATGAGGTGAGTATTTCGGCAACAAAGGAATAATTTTGGAAAAGAAAGCACCAAAATTGTTCAAAAAGATTGAAAGCTTTTCTTGCACAAAATTTGCAAAAAGGCTATAGGAATTTCGGCTAGCAAAAGGAAAAGATTGGAAAAAATATGCACCTAAACTTGCAAAACTATATTTCGCTCATCCCTCCTCCTTCCAAAACCGTGTACCCCTTACCAAAAGATGAGTGTTGACCAAAAATTCTTCCCCATGGCAACTCCTAATATTCGGCCAACATGTCCCCCTCCCTTATCCCTTTCCTTTATTTATTTCCTTGTTTTTTCCTTATTTTCCTTCTTACCATCATTAGAAAGTCTTCCTTACCTTATTTATAGTCATGGCCGACACTTACTATATAGCACAAAAAAATTTTAATTAAAAATATTTGCACTAGGTGGGATTCGAACCCAAGCTCTCCCCTCTACCATTTCACTCCATAACCATCTTGCCCATGCTCCACTTGTGTTAGCAAAATTACACACTTATTTCCTTAGGTCTTAATGTCACTTGCCTTCTTCCTTTAAGTGCTTAAATACAAAAATTCTACAATGGCCCAACTCAACCCAAGCCTTCTTAGGGTCCCTAAACATACACAATTAACATTCTTAACTAGCCTAACACGTGGTATAAAGCAAAATATAAAATCCCAAATTTCAGGATGTTACAACAATCTCGAAAACATAAAAATCATTAAAAACGAGTTTAAAAATCACTTACATGCTAGGGGAGAACTTGGCGAATGAAGAACCCTAGCTATGGCATCTCTTTCCTCTAATTTTTGGTGAAAACATAAACTAAGGAAGATGATACCTTTACTTTATGTTATTTTACTTTAATTTAATTATTAAATTACTTTTATAACCTTGTTAATTAACTAAATAAAACACCTAATTCATGCCTATCTTTGTCCACTAACATTATAAATGGTCTAATTGCCATCTAAGTCCACTCACATTTAAGTTTCATAGCCATTTGACGCTTTTTACTAATAAAAATCCAATTTTGTACCTTTTACTATTTAGTCCTTTTTATGTAATTAAACATGCAAATGTCAAAATTTCTTAACGAATTTTTTATAAAACCTTACTAACATTACATTGAAATTAAAATAATAATAATAATAATTTGCTTGTCAAATTTGTGGTCCCAAAACCACTATTTTGATTTCAATAAAAACGACCTATTACAGATCGAGGATGTCTTGGTAAGAGTCAATAAATTCATTTTTCCTACTGATTTCATTATTTTGGATTTTGAAGTAGACAAGGAAGTTCTTATCATCCTAGGGAGACCTTTCCTAGCCACAGGAGGAACGTTGATAAATTTGCAAAAAGGTGAAGTCATCATGTAAGTTCAAGACGATAATGTGGCATTTAACTTTCTGAAAGTAATGAAGTTTCCTGATTGGATGGAAGTGTGTTTAGTAATTGAAGAATTAGAAACCTTAGTCTATGGGAAGCAATTCGGAAGAAGACCTATTCGAGAACACTTTAGGGTTTGAACCATTCGAGGATGAAAAAGGTAATGAAGATTTGGATTTGATAGAAGCCAACTCGAGGAGTTATATTCAACCATTGTAGTTCGGATCACTAGGGTTGGAAGTTTGGTAATTTGTACAATCCAAGTCATCAATCGAGGAACCGCCTAAACTCGAACTAAAGGTACTTCTATCTCACTTAAAATATGTTTATCTCGATAATAGTTCTACTTGGCCTGTGATTATTTCAGCAGACCTGACAGAACATCAAAAGGAGCAATTGATTGTTGTCTTAAAGAAATTTAAGAAGGCAATTGGTTGGACCATAGCTAACATAGAGGTATAAGTCATTCTTTCTGTATGCATAAAATTATTTTAGAGGAAAGTGAAAAAGGTAAGATTGATGGGAAAATGAGACTTAACCCTATCATGAAAGAAGTGGTTCAAAAAGACTTAATAAAGTGGTTAGATGTTTGAATTATTTACCCCATCTCAGATAGTTCTTGGGTAAGTCTAGTGCAATGCATACCGAAGAAAGGTGGGATCACGATTGTTGAGAATGAACAAAAGTAGTTAATCCTGAAGAGAACTATTACGGGATGGAGAATATGTATTGACTACAGAAAGCTAAACAAAGCCACTCGTAAGGATCATTTTCCTTTACCTTTTATGGATTAAATGCTAGATGGACTGGCATGTAACAAATTTTATTACTTTTTAGATGGATATTCGGGATACAACCAAATAGTTCTAACCCCAGAAGACCAACATAAAACTACTTTTACTTGTCCATATGGTACATTTGCCTTTAGGCGAATGCCTTTCGGCTTATGTAATGCACCTGCCACATTTCAGCAATGTATGATGGAAATTTTCACTGATATGGTTGAAAATTATGTTGAGGTTTTCATGGATGATTTCTCTGTGAGTAACAGCCCATTTTTAGTCAAATCAGAATAGTGGTTTTAGGACCATAAATCTGATGTCAAAATAATTGTTTTATTTTTATTTTATTATTTACAGTATGATAATATGATTGTGTGAAATTTTCGTTAAGAAATTTTATCATTTGAGTGCTTAATTTGATAAAAAGGACTAAATCGCATAAAGTACAAAAGTGATATTCTATAAGAAAAAAGGATATAATAGCTATGAAATTAAGTATTTGAAGGGTTTATGTTGTAATTAGACCACTAATAGCATGAGTGGACAATTATGGACATAAATTAGATGATTTATTAAAGGTTAAAAAGGTAAATTAGTGAAATAATAAGTAAATTAATAAAATAACAAAAGATATCATCTTGTCTTCTTCATTTTCAACCGAACGTAGCAAAAGGAAACCATTAAAATTGCTTCAAAGTTTGACTAGCTATCGTCCATGCATGTAAGTTCAATTTTGTCCTTTTTTAATGATTTTTTTTTTTTTGAGATCGTTACAGCTTAATCTAGCTAGCCAAGGGACCAATTTGTAAAATTGATAAAGTTTTAGGGCTTTTCCATTGATGAATGTTGATGTATTTTGATGTTTAAAGGTAGAAAATGCATGCTTGTTGTGAGATAAACAACATTTATCAAGTGATTTTTAGTGAAAGTCCAATTAGGGATTAAATTATGAAATGTGTAATTTTTTATGGTTAAATTGTGAAAAGATGAAAGATATGGACTACTAGGGACCTAATTGAAATTCCGCTAACATGGCTTTTGGTTGAATTGCATGAATTTTTTATTTTAAGAAAAAAGGACTAAATTGTAAAAATGTGAAATATTAGGGGTAAATGTGTAAAATTACCTTAATGTATAATTTGGACTAAATTGAATATAGATATTATTAAATAATTTAATTTTGATTATATTTAGATCAAGAAAAGTGAAATACAGATTTAGATCGGGGAAAGAACAAAGTTTTGGACTAATCGACTCATTTCGTTGTTTTTGCATTTGAGGTAAGTTCGTATGTAATAAACATTGTCATATTTGTGTTTTAAATGCCTTGATATTGCATAAATTATGATTACGACACTACAGACATGTTCGATGATGATTCTGCAAGTGTGAAATCCCGGTTGAACCTTAGGAATAGATTAGGATACGAATGACATGTCATTAGGGGTTATGTGATTTGGGTGATGGTCCATACGTCCTACCGATAGCTGAGTTATCCGGTATGTGTTGCAGATACTCGTCAGCTTGTGTGAGCAGCATCGTGTAGTTTCATCATGACCATCAGCTTGGGTGAGCAGACTCGTTGATAGCTCGAGAGTGAGCATTATATTTGATACGAGATTGAGATAGCTTCGGCTATGTATGTCGCACTTAGGGTGTGAGATTCCTGAGTATCTGATAGTATTTCGAATGATTCAATAGGTATATCAAAGATACAGATAAGCATGAGATTGATGCGAGATGGTATAGGTATGTACATGAACTGTATAAGCTTTGAATCGAAGAAACTAGTGAAGTTCAATTCTAACCTTATGATTTAAAGTGTGATAGGTTTGTGTATTTATATGAATTGTATATAGATATGTTCAATTGTTGATTGGTATATTTTTTTAAGTTGTGTTTATTATCATACTTTACTAAGCTATATAGCTTACTTTGTTTGCTTTTTTGCATTTTATAGTGAAATCAAAGTTAGCTTGGATTCAAGATTGTCGAAGACTTCATCACACTATCCTACTATTATTTTGGTACTTTTGAATCTATGTTTTTGGATATATGGGATGTATAGGAACTTTGGTTATTTTGATACCATCTGAATTGGCTTGTAAATGTCTAAAGTTTGGTTTTGTAAATAGCCATGAAAGTTGGCTTAATTTGGTTGGTTTGGTTGTGTTTATATTAGTACAAATGTCTTGTGTTGATAATTGCTATGTCAATGCTTATGGTGAATGGTTTATATTAGAGAAATTATATGCTTGTGAGATTACGCTAAATGATGCAAAATTTGAAGTGTTCATATTGATGATTTAAGAATGTGAAATTTTGGTATGAGATTGAATGGTAGATTGTGGTATTTGTGTGACTTGTAACTGTTGATATTGAAATGGTATGAATTATGCTTGGTTGAGGTGGATTGAATGCATATTTATGACATGTTTGGGTGCCATTGGGTTGTTTTAAGTGTGTGCAAATTTTGGTGGCAAAATGGCTTGATAAATAGCCTATTTTTTTCCACACTGGCAGAGACACAGGCGTTCGTCTCAGCCGTGTGTGACACACGGTCAGGTTACATGGTCGTGTGTCCCCTGGTGTTAAATTAGAAATCAACTCAGTTAACCTCACATGGCCCAGCACGCGACCGTGTGATTGGTCGTGTGGCCTAAGTCAGTATAACCTACAGGTTTGGCATGGCCTGGCACACGGGCGTGTGAATGGCCAATTTTAGGGCACATGGCTAGCCACACGGACGTGTGTGTTGGCCGTGTGACCCAAGTCAGAGAGTTACACGGGGTCGGACACGGGTTAGGACACAGCCATGTGATCCCATTTCGAATGTCCACATGGCTTGTGACATGGACGTGTCTTTGGCCGTGTGAGACACATGGTCGGGCCACACGGGCATGTGTCCCTGTATTTTGCAAAATTTTCTAAGTATTCCAATAGTTTCCTAAGTTATCAGTTTAGTCCCAAACCACCCGAATGCATGTTTTAGACCTCGTAGGCTTATACTAGGGACGATATGCATGATGTTGAATGATGATTATTTGAATTTGAGAAATGTATGTGAAATGTATGATAAATTGGGTTATAAGTTCGGTAATGCTCTGTAACCCTATTCCAGCGTTGAATATGGGTGAGGGGTGTTACACTATTTTGGTACTACTTATAATATTTGTTTGAATAATTTGACTAAGGTACTCAAGCTATGCGAGGAGACTAATCTCGTCCTTAACTGGGAGAAGTGTCATTTTATGGTTAAGGAGAGAATTGTCTTAGGGCACAAAATTTCCAAGAAGGGAATCGAAGTTGATAAAGTAAAGGTAGACGTAATTGAAATATTACCACCTTCAGTTAGTCTAAAAGGACTTCAAAGCTTCTTAGGCCATGCTAGTTTTTATCATAGATTTATAAAGGATTTTTCAAAAATTTCTAAACCTTTATGTATGCTTTTAGAAAAGAAATGTTTTTTATTTTAACAAAGCATGTTTAGAAGCTTTTGAAGAATTGAAAAACCAGTTAATTTCAGCCCTAATAATTATCACACCTGATTGGAACTCGCCTTTTGAATTGATGTGTGATGCAAGCGACTTCGCTATTGGATCTGTGATGGCCCAAAGCAGGAACAAAGTCTTTCACCCTATCTACTATGCAAGTAGAACTTTGACAGGAGCCCAGATTAATTATACGGTAATAAAAAAAACTCTTTGCTATAGTTTTTGCTTTTGACAAGTTGCATTCATATCTTATAGGTATCAAAGTTATGGTATTTACCGATCATGCTGCCATTAAGTACTTACTCACGAAGAATTTTCTTGCTAAATTAGGGCTAATTTGATGGATACTTTTTCTCCAAGAATTTGACCTTGAGATCCAAGACAAAAAAGGTGTTGAAAATCAAGTAGCTAATCATCTTTCAAGGTTGGAACAAAATGAGGTAACTTCTTCTCTTGCTCTAATTAATGATAATTTTCTTGATGAGCATATCTTCGAGGTAAGACAAATCTATGAAACACCTTGGTTTGTTGATTTTCCAATTACTTAGCATGTGGAATAATCCCTCGAGAAATGATGTAGCAACCAAGGAAGAAATTTCTTCATGATAGTCAGTACTATTTCTGACAGGACCCGTTTTTGCTTAAACAATATGCAGATAACATAATCAGGAATTGTGTAGTTGGGAGTGAGATTGACAAAATTTTGTACCACTTTCATTCATCTCCGAATGGGGGACACTTTGGTAGTTCATGAAGAACAACGAATATTTTACAAGTTGGGTACTTTTGGCCTACATTGTTCAAAAATGGTTATGCATATGTAAGAAACTGCGATAGATGCCAAAGAACCGGGAACATATTAAGGAGGAACGAGATGCCCTTGATAAATATTTTAGAGATAGAACTTTTTGATGTATGGGCATTGATTTCTTAGGCTCGTTTCCTTTTTCCTATGGGAACAAGTATATCTTGGTAGTTGTGGGCTATGTCTCCAAGTGGGTGGAAGCCGAGGCATACCAATTAATGACGCTAAGGTAGCACTCTCCCCTCTTAAAGAATTTTCATCCTCAAAAATCTTACCAATAAAGAGGTTTGGATATTGCTTTCTCATGGTATCTTCCGGTTCCTAGGTAGCTTCTTCAATCCCATGTCATTGTCAAAGAACTTTTACTAAAGCTACCTTTTTATTTCTTAATTCTTTTGTCTCTCGTGCCAGGATTTTAATCGATTCTTCACTATAAGTCATGCCTAGCTGAATTTTTGCTTTTGTCAGAGAGATAACATGTGAAGGATCTGACCGATACCATCGTAACATAGATACGTAGAAAACCTTAAATGAATTCTATCAAGCTCTAGTGGTAATGCTAATCGATATGCAACAAGTCTAACTCTTTCTGCAATCTCATATGGTCCAATGAATTGTGGACTTAATTTTCCTTTACGGCCAAATCGAAAAATTTTCTTCCAAGGTGATACTTTTAAGAATACTTTATCACCGGTCTGAAATTCTATCTCTTTTCGTTTAAGGTCAGCATAAGAGTTTTGATGATCAGAGACTACTTTCAAACTATTTCGAATCACCTTTACCTTTTCTTCAGCTTCACGGACTAAATCAACTCCATGTATCTTTTTCTCACTGAGCTCTGTCTAATACAATAGAGTTCTACATTTACAACCATATAGAGCCTCACACGGTGCCATTTTTATACTTGACTGATAGCTATTATTGTATGCAAATTCAACTAAATGCAAAAATTTTTCCCAATTACCTTTGAATTCCAACACACAACACTAAACATATCTTCTACAATCTGTATCACACATTCGGCTTGTCCATTAGTCTGAGGATGGAAAGCGGTGCTGAAATGTAACTATGTACCCAGGGCTTCTTGCAACTTATTCCAGAATCAAGATGTAAACTGGTGATCTCTATCAGAAATAATGGAGACTGGTACTCCATGTAGTCTGACAATTTCAAAAACATATAATTCAGCCAATGTATCCAGGAAGAAATCCATATGTACCATAATAAAATGTGCAGACTTTGTTAATCAGTCGATAATTACCCAAATGGCATCTTTCTTTTTTGAAGATAAGGGTAACCCTGATACAAAGTCCATAGTAACTCTTTCCTATTTCCATTTCGGTATCGTAACTAGCTGTAATAATCCCAAAGGCACCTAATGTTCAGCTTTAACTTGCTGACATATCGAACACTTAGACAAAAATTCAAAATATCATGTTTCATTACTAGCCACCAATATATCTTTTTCAAATCATGGTACATTTTGTTACTTCCTGGATGCACAGACATAACACCATTGTGAGCTTCGTACAATATCTTCTGTACATGTTTTGAATTCTTTGGAACACATATTTTGCCTCTGAATAACAGACAATCATCAGACCCAATCTGAAATTATGAATTAGAATTTGACTCACATTGTACCCGTTTATCTTGTTATTCATCATCACTCTTTTGAGCTTCACAGATCTACTATAGAAATGTCAGTCTAGCTTTTAACTCAGCTATGATCGAACCATCATTAGACAAAGACAACCGGGTATTCATTGTTCGCAAAACAAACAGGAATTTTCTACTCATGGAATTTGCAACTACATTGGCTTTTCCTGGACGATAATCAATAACTAGATCATAATCTTTTAATAACTTTAAAACTTTTATGGTCGGTGAATATATGACATTTTTCACCAAATAGATAGTGTCACCAAATTTTCAATGCAAGCACAATGGCTGCCAATTCTAGATCATGTATCGAGTAGTTCTTTTCATGTGGTTTTAGCAGTCTAGAAGCATAGGTTATTACTTTACCTTCTTGCATCAAAACACGGCCCAAACCATTTAATGATGCATCACTATAAATTATAAATCCTTTACCCAATTCAAGCTAAACTAACACGGGTGCTTCAGTCAACAAGGCTTTCAATTTGTCAAAACTTTTCTGACATTTTTCAGTCTATTCAAATTTCACATCTTTCTACAATAAATGAGTCATCAGAGAAGCTATCATAGAAAACCTTTGTACAAATCTCCGATAATAACCGGCTAATCCCAAAAACTTCTACTTTAGGCACATTTTTGGTGGCTTCCAATTAACAATAGCTAAAATTTTATTCAGATCCACCTTGATACCTTCAATAGATACTATATGTCTAAGGAAACCGACTTCCTGAAGCCAAAATTCACATTTACTAAATTTGGCATACAATTATTTTTCACGCAGAGTTTGCAACACAATTCTCTAATTATCAACATGCTTATTTTCATCTCTAGAATATACCAGTATATCACCAATGAATACCACTACAAATTTATCCAGATACGGTCTAAAAATTCTATTCACTGAATCCATAAACACTGCAGATACATTAGTCAAGCCAAACTGCATCACAAGGAATTCATAATGTTTGTACCTGGTTCTGAAAGTTGTTTTCGATACATCTGAGTCTTTTACCCATAATTTATAGTAGCTAGAACAGAGATCAATCTTTGAAAACATAGTGGCACCTTTCAACTGATCAAACAAATCATCAATACAAGGCAATGTATACTTGTTCTTGATTGTAACCTTACTGAGCTATCTGTAATCAATACATAATCTCAACGATCCATATTTCTTCTTAACAAACAAAATTGGCACCTTGTGTTAAAATGTCAGAATGGTAAATTGCTTCGTATTGAATCTGATAAACTGGATGGGTTGTCCAATGTAATCTCAGCTATATCAGCATATAAATATATCGAAAAGGGTATGATGCTTAACTTGCATATGTGTTGGACACTAAAGTATCTAAGTCGAAGATTAAGTCAGTACCAGTTGTTAGTGAATTTCTTGATGTGTTTTCGGACGAATTACCCAGATTACCGCCAGTCAGAGAGGTGGAATTTTCTATAGATCTTGTTCTAGGGAAAAAAAACCAATCTCTATAGCTCCTTACAGAATGGCTCCTACAGAATTAAAAGAAATGAAAACACAGTTGCAAGAATTGACTGATTGAGGTTTTTCTCAACCTAGATCATTACCTTGTGGTGCGCCGATTTACAATTTACCACTGCATCATGCTGAGTTAACCAATCCATACCCAGAATTACATCAAAATTCATCAAATGGCAACAATATTAAATCAGCCAAGAAAAAATAACCCCATAACATTAACGAACAATTTTTACAGACTTTATCCACCATCACATATTGGCCCAGGGGGTTCGAAACTTTAACCACGAATTCAGTAAACTCAACAAGTAAATTTTTAACAGACACTAAATTCTTGCATATGTATGAATGTGTTGAACTAGGATCAATTAAAGCAGTAATATCAGTATCAAGAAGAGAAAATGTACAAGTAATAACATCAGGTGCATAAGCATCCTCTCGTGCACATATAGCATATGTTGTCACCGATGATCGTGCTTTAGATTTAACTATTGAATCTTTTCTTATTCCTAGACTATCACTCATATTACCGGGGTTACGAGGTGGTTGCTTGGCTTCAAAGTCTGAACAGTATCTTTTTCAAGTCTTTCTGGACAATCTTTAAGATAGTGATCGAGAGAACCACACCTATAATAGGCTCCACTTCTCATACAACACTCTCCAAAATGAAATTTATTACAATGTTTACATCTACGTTTGGGGTTACCAACACTTTTAGCACTTGTTATTGATAGGGTCAGGGGTCTTAGATTAGAGCGTTAAGAGCCTCGATCTTTTCCAAAATACCCCATAGATGAGACAAAATGATCATGATATTTCTTTGATTTCTTTGAAGATGATGATTGTGGCTTGCCCATAAATCTTTTACTTGAAGTTCAAACTCCCATCTCTACTTGCCTCTTTTTTTTTTTATTTAGTTCTTCAGCTTTATGTGCTCGGTCAGCCAGTACAACAAATTCTTTTAATTCCAAAATCCCCACTAACAACTTGATATCTTCATTTAATCCCTCTTCAAATCGTTTACACATGGCAACTTCAGTCGGGATACACTCTTTGACATATTTGCTTAACCGAACAAATTCCCACTCATATTCAGATATAGTCATATTTCCTTATTTAAACTCTAAAAATTCCTCCTTTTTCTGGTCAAAGAATCTCTAACTAATGTACTTATTTTTGAAATCTATTTGGAAAAATTCCATGTAAGATTTTCCCTCAGTACAATAGAAATCAAGGTATTCCACCAACGATAGGTTGAGTCTTTTAGCAAAGATACAGCACATTTCAAACATTCTTCAGGTGTGCAAGACAATTCATTTAGAACCCTGATAGTATCTTCTAACCAAAATTTAGCCTTTTCCGGATCGTCATCAACTATTGCTCTAAATTCTTCTACCTCATAATTACAAATTTGATCTATTGGGGCTTACTAGTTCTAACAGATTCAGTACCTTGTGGCATATCAAAATCTAGTTCAGGAGCAAAAGGGGGAGGTTGTTGTACAGTAGGATTTGTTCTCAAGAATTCTGTGAACCATTCATTCATCATTTGAAAGAAGGCTTATTTTACCTCCTCACCTCGACCCTCAGGTTCGGCCTTCTACTACTACTAGATGCAGCTCTTTGAACTAAAGCTAGAGCATTACTCTCAGCTTCCTCAGATTTAGCTCCAGCTTGGTTGGAAGACATTACTATATGAAAGACACATTTAAAATGGTCAGGATATATCACACCATCACAAATTATATAATGGCATGTATAGCTAAACTCATACTTTCTACATTAGTCCTATAATCGGCTAAATCGTAGGTCTGATATCAATAAATGTAACACCCCTAACCTCTATCCATCGCCAGAATAGGGTTACAGAGCATTACCGAGTTTACAGATCAATTACAAAAAATTTCATATCATTTACTATTCATATCTAAAATCAATCATATTCAATCATATTGCCCCTTAATTAGACCCTCAAGGCCCAATTTATACATTAGAAACAAGTTGGGACTAAATCAGGAACTCAGAGAATTTTTACGAAATTTTCAAAATTTCCTTATATGCAGGTGGCACACGCCTATGTGATCAGGCAGTGTGGCTCACACGGCCAAATGACACGCCTATGTCCTAGGCTGTGTGGGCATTCGATGTAAGGTACACGGTCGTGTCCCAGCCATTGTTCATACCCGTGTAACTCTTTGACTTGAGTCACACAGCCAGCCACACACCCGTGTGCTAGGCCGTGTGGACAATTTAATTTTCGAAAATTAAGTGTAGAATTCAGACGGTTGAGACACACTCCCGTGTCTCTGCTCATGTGATCAATTCTGAGCATTCTATTTCTCAATTTTAAAGATGCAGGGGACACATGGCGAAACCATACACCCATGCGTATGGCCGTGAATCACACACGGTTGAGACACACGCCCGTGTGTCTTCCCGTGTGGACAAAATAAGGCTATTTCCAAACCTTATTTCTCACCTAAATTTTTCCTTGTACCTACATTAATACTTACATGCATATACCAACCAATACAAGACGTTAGAACCAAGCCAACATTAACATTATACATGTTATATCATCACATATATTTAAACTTACCTTTTGTGAGTCATATATGTTTACCATAATTCAATCTAACCATATCAAGCACACATACACTAACCATATTATAACCTCATATATATAAATTCACTAAATATACCATCACTAGCCATTCCAATGGCTATATTACAAACAACCATTTATATGCCAACACTGGCCAAATTAGCCTATACATGCCATTATATTAAAATAAGTTTGCAATTTATACCAAAACGAGCTGAAGGATAATGTGATGGTGCTCAATCGATTCCAACCTTTACGAGCTCTAAGCACTATAAAAAAGAGGAAAATAGAACAAAGTAAGCATTTAATGCTTAGTAAGTTCGAATAACAGGAATTTAACTTACCATTTATATTCAATTCAAGTAATCATATAAATAACAAGCATCCCAAAAAATTGACGATTTGCCTAATCACATGCTCTCAATCAAGCAAGTCAGTCTTGAATTTTTAGATACTTTTCAAGTAATAAAGATGAGCTCATCATGTAATAACTTTCATACACATATACTTTTCTTATCCTATTTCCATATAACATATACATTTCTATGACAAATCATCTCAAGTTTAGATTAGCCATAACAGAACTTTGCCCCTTGAATTTATTTAAAATATCGATGGATACACATGTAGTACACTTGAAGTGTACAACACTATAAATCGTCAACTCATATTTAGGGATACCCAATTAGGGCATATAATCGGAAGCACTCTCTCGAGCTATTTAATAGGATGCTCATGTGAGCCATGTAACAAGAAGCACATCCGGGCTATAACAGGAAACTCATAAGAGTTTAAAACGGGAAGTTCATTAAGCTTAATAGGTAACTCTGAAGAGTTATTATCAGGTAGCTCTGGATAGCCATATAACAGGAAGTTCAAACGACCCATATCAGGATGCTCACAAAGAGCTTCGTTTGTGTCCGCAATATATGCAGGATCACAACCGATCATATAACAAGACGTTCACAAAGAGTTGCAGCAGTCCAATACATGCAAGATCACTACAGATCAGGATGCTCACAGGAGCCATATAACAGGAAGCTCGAGAGGGCTTATAACAGGATGCCCTTTCAAGTTATGGTGTGTTTGCAACATATGCAAGACCACAACCAATCGGGAAATCCTGTATCCATCAAATTTCATCTATTCAAATGTGAATATCAGTCATGTAATTAATTTTATACATTAAACATTTATACAATTCATACATATTCAACATTCAATTCCAGACATATTAATATACATAATCTAGTCACACGAACTTACCTCGATACTTGTTCGTTTACAAGGATCTACTAATCCTATACTTTTCATTTTCCTCGATCCAACTCTGTACTAGGTCTATCCAGATCCAATTAAGCTTGATTGATTTTCTTTCTCTTTCCTAGGGTTTCCATATAATTTGGGGAAGAAGATGATATAAAATGATGACATTAGATATTAATTTTATTTATCATCTTTTATTTATTTCAATTTCCAATTTAGTCCTTTTCTTTTTCTAATTTTCCACGGATGAATCATCAAAAATATCTACTAACATCTCTTAATGGTCTAATTACCATATAAGGACCTCAAATTTTGAATTCCATAGGTATTTGATACTTATAGCTACTAGAACTCAACTTTTGCATTTTATGCAATTTGGTCCTTTCTATAATTAAACATGAAATCAATAAAATTTTCTCATCGAAATTTTCATACGTCTTTCCTATCATAATATAGACCATGCAATAATTTTAAAATAAAATTTCTTTCTGACTTAGATTTGTGGTCCTGAAACCACTTTTTCGATTTCACTGAAAATGAGTTGTTACAAATTTAGCCATGCTCATGCTCGATCTCACAGGAGTATAGAAATAATTTCAACCTCAGTGCGTCTTCAATCACACCAGTTAACTTAAATGAATGACTTACCTCCATGAAAAACAAAAGTGTGAGTGTGGATCTTCCGTGGGCATACCACTGAACTGGCCCACCATTTGGAGCATTTGAAACATCACTTGTTTCAACTCGAATTGGGATGCCTCGATATCCAGCCTTCTAATTCCCAGATTTAACTCATTAAAGAGTGGCTATTTTCTGATGGCACGATCCCTATCATCAGCAATAAGGATTGGGTTATGCACTTGATTGACTCAATTACCTTGTCCATCGTTTTGATTTCCAAGGTCCATCTCAGCTTGTCTTTGAGCAAATCCCTCATGTCTTCTTTGTCTAAAAGTCTACTCGATTTTAGGGTCCACGGTAATAAATCAATGATTCGATCTATGCTCATAAAACACCTTAAAAATAAATCAAATAAAGAATAAATTAGTAGGGTTAGAATAAATAAATAAATAAAAATAAAAACCAAATTGTAAAAATAATTTCACAAAGAATAGGCAATAATCCCTGACAACGACGTCAAAAACATGTAATGAATTGTAATGTGTTTACACAAGTGTACATTGTTGTTTAAGTAATAAGTAAGTAAAATGCGTTATCGTCTCCACAAGGGCTGTATAAGCTTAATCAATTCGAAAGAAAAATTATAATTCACAATTTGATATAAAAAAAAACTCAATAATTTTATGATTATGATGATTAAATTAAATTAAATGCAATGAGTGATCCCTATGCAATTTCTAATCTAAATGCAATTTTACCTAAATGTAAGAATGAGGGCTTTAGCAACAAAAAACAATCAACTTTAAATGAACTAGGATAATTATATTAATTAATTCAATTTACCTTTATCATGCTAACATGTTCGAAATTTTTCCATGGCAACTCGATCTCTTATGGGTTTGGAAACCAAATTAAGTCCTCTCAGATCTTTTACTTAGTTAAATACGCATTTTACTGATCATATTAGACTAAGGGTTTCTTATCATTTATGCAATGTCATAGGGATATTTATGTTTGCAATAGTTTAATTACATAAATCTAAAAACCATGCAAGATAATAGAGCTAACTAAAGATATTATGAACCTTAACTTAGTTTTAATAACCTTAATTAAGCATTGCACTTTTCAATTATGCATCAACTAGTCATCGTCTAGTTAAGATCACTCAGCTAATCTAAGTGCAGTCAATCATGTATGCATGAAATGCAGCATGATATTAATTGAAAACATAATCGAATGAAGCACAAAACATGTTAACATGAATTAAATAAATCTCATCAATTAAATATAAGTATCCCAACAATTAGGATTTAACACTTCATAGTTGATGTCAAAAGCATAAAGCTCAAATCAAACATGTTTAAAATAAATAACAAGAGGAAAGAGTAAACTCTATTTATTTCAGTTTCCTTTTGGATCTATTCTGACTTATGCGTTTCTCCTTTCGGATGAAAGCTTCTTTTGCTAAAGGTTTAGAACGAGTTGGAAAAAGAGTGCTTTTGACAAAGCTTTTGAAGCTAAATATGGAGAGGGGACGAATGGCTATGCAAGGGAAAAGGGAGAAGGATTTGAGAGAACTAAAGTGAGAGAGAAATGTAAAGAAAATGAGGAATGAGGGATGAGGGCTAAGTGAGGGATGGCAAGGTATTTATAAGTGAAGGGTAGGGTTTGAGTTTACTAAAAATAGTTTAAAATTACCTTCCTTCCCTCTCTCATGTGGCTGGCCATGTATCAAAGAAAAGGGATGACCAAGTCTTCCATTTTGAATTTGAATTTCAAGCTAAAGATAGCGATGTAGTGGACTGTTTCAACATGTAAGTTGTTGGGCTGAATTTTGATTGTTTTCCAACTTCAAGGATCTTCATTTAAATATCCCAAAAACACTTTTTGGGTAGCCAATATCAAGTTCTAAAACTGGGCTTTTAATTCCCCTTGTTGGACAGTTCTTCCATCCAAAACTTAGCAAACATGTCCATCTTTTTATCACCTTTCTTTACTGGGTCAAGTAGTCAATCCCTATGCCCAAATTGCATGCTCTTGCTATCCACAAGAATAAATTGTGCATGACCACCTTTTAGTTATTTACAACATGTCTCCATAGCCTACCTATATAGTGAAAAATACATACATTAATAATTTAACATGAATTAATATAAAATATGCCTGAAAATAATGTAATTAAGCATAATTTCACATACTTTCTAATTTCATGTCTAAAATTACTAATTAAGTAAAATTCACTTATTTCAATAATAATTACTTGAGATAAACATAATAATTAAGTAAAAATATGGTAAAAACATATAGAAAAACCCTATATAATTTTGAGTTTACAACCGATCATCCGACTATTAAGTACTTACTCATGAAGAAAGATGTTAAACAAAGGCTAATTTGATGGACACTTTTACTCTAAGAATTTGACTTCGTGATCCTCGATAGAAACGGTGTTGAAAATCAAGTAGCTGATCATCTATCGAGGTTGGAACAAAATGAGGTAACTTTTTCACTTGTTCTAATTAATGAGAATTTTCTTGATGAGCATATCTTCAAGGTAAGTCAAATCTATGAAACACCTTGGTTTGCTGATTTTGCCAATTATTTAGCATGTGGAATAATTCCTTGAGAAATGACATACCAACAAAGGAAGAAATTCCTTTATGATAATCGATACTATTTTTGGGAGGATCCGTTTCTATTTAAACAATGTGTAGATAACAAAATTATGAAGTGCATAGCTGGAAGTGAGATTGACTAGATTTTTTTACCACTGCCATTCATCTCTGAGTGGGGGAAACTTTGGCGGTTCCCGTACAGCAGTGAATATTTTACAAGCTGGATTCTTTTGGCCTACGGTGTTTAAAGATGCGTATGCATATGTGAAGAATTGTAATATATTCCAAAGAATCAAGAATATAGCAAGGAGGAACGAAATGCCCTTGACAAACATTCTAGAGGTTGAACTATTCGACGTATGTGAATTGATTTTCTAGGCCCATTTCCTTCTTCACATGGTAATAAATATATTTTATTCGCTATAGACTATGTATCCAAGTTGGTTGAAGTCGAGGCCTACCCAACGAATGATGAAAAGGTAGTCATGTGATTCTTACATAAGCATGTCTTTCCACGGTTTGGGACTCCCAAAGCTATAATCAACAATGAAGGATCTCACTCTGTAAATAAATGACTTAAGTGGTTGCTTGGCAAGTATGATGTAACGCATAATATTGCTACTACCTATCACCCACAGTCAAATGGGCAAGTTGAAAGGGTGAATTGTGAAATAAAAGGTATTCTTGAGAAGGTGGTACACCCTACCAGAAAAGATTGGTCTCGAAGGCTCGATGATGCTCTATGGGCCTAACAAACTTCTTTTACAACATCTTTAAGAATGACTCCCTATCGGTTAGTTTTTGGAAAGGCATGTCATTTGCCACTTGAATTGGAGAATATAGCTTACTGGGCTTTGAAACAATTAAATTTTGACCTTAAGCAAGCCGGTGAGAAAAGGATGTTACAACTTGATGACTTGGAAGAATTTGAGGTTATTTTCATATGAGAATGCCAAGATGTGTAAAGAAAAAAAATAAAAGATGGCATAATATTCATATACAACCTCGTGAATTTAGAGAATGTTATAAAATGTCATTGTTTAATTTGAGGCTAAGATTATTCCCTGGGAAGCTTAAATCTCGATGGAAAAGACCTTATACCATCTATAAAGTATATCCTTATGGAGCTATAGAATTGTACGTCAATCATGGAGGTATGTTTAAAGTTAATGGTCAACGTCTCAAGCTCTATTGGGCCATGAAGTTGAGCTAGTTAAAACCTTGTTCAAATTATTAGACCCTTAATTTTTCATTATTTTACTTTTTAATAAAAAAGTTAGAAATTATTTTCTTAAATTAGTACATTTAATTAATTTTGTCTAAGGAGATTGGAACTTAAACAGGACCGTTGTGACCCCTCCAACCTTTCCTGGGAGTTAATTTAATGTAATCTTTTGAGAAGAAATTTTCTAATAAATTTTGAAATTTTTAATTTTAATTTAATTTTAATTTAATTTTAATTTTAATTTAATAAGAATTTTAATTTAATTTGTTTATGTTTAATAAAGGGGGTCAAATTGGATTAAGTACTAATCAGTTTATTTATTTTTAAGCAATCTAGTTTGAAAATATAGTTCGGGCTTAAGGCCTACAGCAAAGAGGAGAAATTTACCCATTGATTGTCGTCCATACGGGTTCCCTAAAACCCTAAATTTACCACCACTTTTTCCCTCCATCTTTACTTGTTGCCCCATTCACCTTAAGTAGCTAAAATTTTGCTACAAGTTTGCCCTAATTAAACACTATATAAACCCCTTTCAACCACCATAATTTTCACAACCCTTCAAGAAATTAGCTTAAACCCTAGCCACTCATTCTTTTTCCTATTAGCCGTCGACCTAAATATCGAAATTTCTCCTCAAAATCCTTTCCTTGTCACAAAACCCTAGAATTGTCACCTCAAGCTTTTAGCTAGAACCCTACCATTGTCGAATCCTATCGTCGTTACAAGCTTCACGCCACCGCAAGCCCGTTACTGCCACAAGCCGATTGTTGCTGCAAACACCTTGTTCCATCCATTGGTGATTCTTCTCCCTTCCTTTTGCCAAAATTTTGCCTATTTTTTGGGAAAAATCACCATGTCTCGCAACAAAACTAGATCTTACAAGACCTCTACTGAAAATCCCATTGTTATTCAAGATGAGGAAGTGAAAGAAAGGTTTGATTCTATCTTCAAAAATCAACCTATGATGCTGAAAAAAGGTTTCAACTTGGAAAGTAATGAAAAGATGGTTGTGCCTTTGCTGATTCAAAAGATAATTGATGCCCTCAATTGGAATTATTTTTGTCATGCACGATTATTACCTGAAGAAGAGTTAATTCGAGAGTTCTATGACAATTTGACAAAGCTGGATGCTACTGAAGTTCTTATTCGCAAGAAAAAGGTACCCCTAACTTTTAAATCCATTAACGATTTGTTTAACCTACTTGATGCTGAAGAAGATGAGTACTTTTCCATGATGACAAATATAAATTGGGATTTTCTTGAACAAGTGCTTAATGTTGTGACAAATCTAGGATCCCAATGGATTATAAGGAAGTATGGTAGTCATTCTTGCTGAAGGCGATATCTAAAGTCATTGGCTAAGGTATGGTTCTACTCTGTTCGATATAGTTTCATGCCTATCTCACACAATTCCACCATCTCGATGGAGCTAATAGTTTTGTTGTATACAATTATGATAGAAAGGTCTATCAATGTTGGGAAGATCATTCTTAAGGAAATCCATCATTTTGCTAGAAAGAAGACTAGAAGTGTTTATTTTCCATCATTGATAACTTCACTTTACTTAAGGGCCCAAGTTAAAACAAAAGCAAACCTGAAGGGCTCGTACATCCAAGGTTGCATCACAGCCCATGATCTTGAAAGGTTAGTGGAGAATGTCCATGAACTAAACCCAACATAACTGAGTGAACCAACAGAACCAGAAACTAATGAGTCATCGAACAAATTCGAAACTGAGGCTAACTCAGTTATTGAGACAGAAGAAGTAGAATATGAGGAAGAACCGAACAATCCAGAACCGATAAAGGAACTGAAAGTTTCTAAACCAAGAGAGGAGCCGAATACTAATAAGCCAGTGGAACCAAGTGTTGATCCTGAGTTGACAATTCCTAGGCCCACTTCTTCAAATACTGTGAAGAAATTGAAATTGTCAGTTATAATGGATATGATGAAATTTATGCATAACCAACAATAGGCTTATTGGAAATAAGCAAAAGTTGGAGATGATTCTTTAAGCAGTACTTTTAAAAATATCTCTAACAATTTTGTTCCTGAGTTTTCAGACTATATCTTCGAGTCATGGAAGGAAGATGAGAATGAAAGCGAGGATGAAACACCAAAGAAGGAAGACGAGGAGGATAAGTCAAATAAATAAAATGGGGGAATTTCTTGTCTTTATTTTTTATTTATTTTTAGGTGTTTATATTTATTTCTTAGTTATAATTTTGCTTCCAAAAAATAAATTAGCAAGCATGAATAAATAAGCTAAATGTTTCTTCATTTGGAAAAAGATAAAGTGATGTGGTAATGGGAATGAACATGTCTAGAATTGGATTGTTGTGAAAGACTTGGTACTTAAGTAGTCTTTATGACTCACCACTCCTTTCTTGCAACCCTACCTAGTGATCAGTTTTCATTCATTTCTTTGTTTTTGCAATGATGACATTGTTTCTTTTAAATGGGGTAAGGCATTTCGTATGAATTTTAAAGTATGTTTGAATCTTTTTACTTAAGTATGTTGAAATAAATGAATGTTCAGAAAGAACTTTTGTTCATAAGTATGTTCAATTGCAAGCATGATTTTTTATTTTAAGTAAGTTATTCGTATGTTATCTTGAGTGATGGAATGCTTGTATGATCTTTAGTCTTATGTAGTATTTTCCATGAAAATTTTATTTATTTAGAAATAGACATGTATGAAGGTTTAAGTCTTTAGAATTGACTTAATAACTTTCTTGAGGTGAAATCCTATGAAGTATAAGAATCTAATATGATATAGGCACACTTTCGTTGGATTGTTTGAGCCTTTCAAGCCGATCTTATTAATTTAACCCTTGAAACTTAATTTTTTGAGCTTCATGGCCTGTTTATTGCAAATCACCTACATTATAAGCCACATTATCATCTTTTTTATTTTATCCTATTCTTTTACACCTATCTTCTGTAACACCCCAAACCCGGCCTAAACGTTACGACTGAATCTGGCATGTCACATGGAAATGTTGTTAAAGAATCTACATGTAACAACCCAAACCCGGCCCAAACGCTATGACCGAATTTGGTTTGCTACGGAGAAAACATTTTGAAAACCTTTTAACTTCTAGACAAAAGATAGTGTCTTGTTATAACAGTTGGGGTGTATAAAACCCATACTTAGATTTATTTTAAAAATATTTATTGAATCAAGGTATTATATATATTTTAAGATGTACCCGATGGTACAAAGAAAACATTTTTGAATTACTTTAGAAAATCGTGTGAACTTATTATTACCATAATTAAATAGTTTAACTAATATTCAAAGCAGGTAACAATAACAAAATAATAAAAAGGAGTTATTGGAGGCCTTATTACAACCCAATTAAAATTTAAACCAACAATCAAAAAGAATGAATAAACCGAAATTCAAAGTCTATTAAATTTAAAATCCCACTGCATGGCCACCTCAAGTCCCTCCGGCTCCATATCCGCGAACTACGTGTCACCTGAAAAAATAAAGGAGAAGGTGAGTCACCAAGACTCAATATGTAACCTTTCCCGGGTAAATACCATATCATACACAAATTATAACAAATTAACATGCATTAAGTCATGTACCCAACCTAGCCAACCAAACGCCTCTCTCACCCTATTGTGGTACCAAACCATTGGTGGTGCCAAACCACTGTGACGATAGTCACGATGTGATACCAAATCACTTGGAGGTGCCAAACCTCGGTGTCCGAAGACACAAATCGGTTGATAGGGCCAACCTATCACGTGATACCAAATCATGGCGTCAATCCCGTATTATCATCATGTGGGGCCAACCTCTTGTGGTACTAAGCCACCGACGAGACGCTATGAGGTGCCAAACCTCGGAGGTACCAAACCTCTGGTGACCATGGTCACAGTGTGTTACTAAAACACCGTGTCCGTCGACACAATGTAACTGCCCCCTCCACTCATCAACCCATATCAAATCATTGTGTAACAAATCTCATGCCATCAGATATTTAAGTTACAACTAAATTCATGCCATGCTTCCCAAAAGCATTAAATAGCAACACATATTAACAGTACTTACACAATCTCACTTATACCAATACGGTATTAAATCCAATGCTACATAAACCAGAGTTAGCATTCACAACATTTAGCACAGTTAATAAGTCATAACGTGTGTATGTACACACCTGTCACCAACAAGAAGTTTAAATCCCGAAAAGAGAAGTCGGCCACCCTAGATCTACTTGTCCCTATATTCGGCCAAAAACATGGGTTAGTATTATGGCCTATTCGGCCAACCCAATTTAATTCCAAAGGGTTATCATTTGAAACCCGAGATCTTACCTTGCTCCGACTTGGTTTCCAACAACCCGAATCCCTATACGGGTTCCCTAGCAATCGGCCAACCTTTAGTACCAAACAAGATTAGTTTCGGCTTTACCAAATATCCAATAAAAAGGCTTAGAAAGATTCGACTTACCGTCGACTTACCAAATTCAGTTGATAGAGAATGGAGACTTGAATCGATTACTTCAAGATCTCGAAACACCTAGACAGAATCGGTTTCAACATAGGAAGTTAATACCCTTTCAACAAGTGCCGAAATCAGTTCTTACCCTCTAGAAGTCGACAAGTACAAGAGAACCAAAGAGAAAGCATTCGATCTTGGACACTCACCTTAGAACCGATTGAAGAAATAGATAGAGAAGAACACCTTTGTTTGAGATTCGGCCAAGACTACACCAAATAGGGGAAAGAAATTCGGCACACCAAGGAGGAGTATATTCGGCTATAGGAAAGAAGGAAAAATCAATTTATGGCTGCTTAGGATTCGGTTTGAGTGGAACAAGAGAATGAAGAAAGAGTGGAATAGGTGTTTCGGCTAAGGGTTTTGAGAAGAAAAAGAAGAAAAACAAAAAGATGAACTAGCCAAAAATTATGAAGAAAGAGGCCAAGAAAATTTGGCATTATCCTCCCCAATTGCCTTGCCGTCCATTCCGCTCTAAGGAGTTTAAAATTCCACCAATTCCTTAATTCACTCTAGGCCACATATTTCAAATTATTCAAACTAATTTGAAATACCTCAAATAATAATCAAATAATAATCTCTTAATAATCCAAATAAAAACTTAATGATATAGTTATTATCCTCTTTAACAAAAGAGTTTGAAATGAGAAATTCTCTCCCCTATGCCGTCCAAAATAAAGAGTAAAAAGGATTTCCATGACTCAACACGTGCTCTCCCTTATCCCTTGTGGCGTCACATGTAACTCCCAAGTAGCCTCCTTTTGCCACTTTTCCAAGGCTCATTTTGTGTTAATAAATCCTCTATTTATTCTTGTAACCCTACTTGCTAGAGATCCTTACCTTTAAAGTTCCCAAATACAATTTTCTACTAAACCGAGCCTACTCAAGACCTCCAACTAAGCCTTATTACACCACAATCAATAACACAGCAATTCAATTTAAGAAAAATCATTTAATCTCAAATAGCCCCAGTTTTAGGATGTTACACTACACGTTCGTTAAAAATATCAAGTTTTGTTGCTTGTGAAAAATCCAATTTGTTTTATAGTTCTCTTTGCAAAAATATTTTCGTTGCTATTTCCAATGATCTTGTTTATAATTAATCCAACTCAATGAGTTTCAGAAAAATGACATTTAAATTATTGTAGACATGCAATATTTTGAAAAGAGTCATCAATGTTAAGAAAATCCAGAGTTTTATCCATTAGAGTTTGTAAACCGTGTATTAATATTACAGAAAAACCGTTATTAATGTTTTATAAAATCCCAAATTGAGCATTCAAAATTAATAAGCAATAATCGAATTAAAAGCTAAAACCAAAACAAAATACCAAAGGCCTTATTACAAAACAAAAACCCAAATTTAAATAAAATCTATAGTACCGTAAAACAGAATTCATTAAGCTACGATACAGAGTTCACCTCGGCTCCAAATCCACAAAGCTAGGAATTACCTGCAAAATTAAGCAGAGGGGTGAGTTACGAGAACTCAGTGTGTAATCCCCTATATCACATAAACAGCTCATGGCCCACAATCGCATATTGGCCTTAGCCCACTCAAGATGACATAAAAATAAATGAATGCATTATGTCCCAGCCCAGCCTAGTTTTTTTCCATCCTCTACACGCCACTCCTTAACAGTCCATCACACCGTGGGGATTTCTACAATCAACTCTCCATTCGCTACACGCCACTTTGACAGTCATGCTGTCAGTCATAATACTCAATGACCAGAAAACGTGGCTTAGCCACCGATCACTATGTGACCAAATATAACTTTAACGTGGCTGAGCCACCGATCACTTGTGACCAAATCATCGATACAATAATGTGGCACCAAGCCATCATTTAGTGTGACAGTGTCACCGATATATGTGGCAGAGCCACCAAAATAATAATATAATCGACACATAGCCCTGGGTAAATATGATTGACATAGAGTCATCAATAACTGTATTATGCTTGGCACATAGCCATCAGCAACGGTAATATAATCGGCACATAGCCTTGGGTAAATATGATTGGTACAAAGCCATAATCAAGATGGCACGGAGCCATATTTAGGTTGGCATATATCCATTATACAGAATGTGGCAGAGCCACCAATATACACTTCCCCGATCATCAATAACCCAACCCCATGCAATATGTCGTATATGTCATGCTCAATCATTACCCGTGTATGTAGAATGGCCATGCTCAATAACAATCATTTAAACATGTAATAAAAGCATATCAATCATACAACCATAGCCAAACTTGTCATATCATAGCATAAGCCAATCACTTACCTACAAGGGCAAATCAGTCATTTTACCCTATTCTGGTAATCCTACCCTTTAGGGGTAGTTCGATAATTCTACTCATAACCAATTCCTGTATGCAGTGTATCTCAAACATAATCAATCATACAATTAACACATAAAGCGGTAGTACTACCACGAGTGTACAACAGTCATTTTGTCATTTAGGGGTAAAATAGTAATTTCACAAATAGAGGGTATTTCGATAATTTCACAAACTGGAGGTATTTTAGTAATTTCACAAACTGGGGTATTTTGGTAATTTCACAATTTAGGGCATTTCAGTAATTTCACAAATTGAGGTATTTTGGTAATTTTACAAACCGGGGGTATTTCAATAATTTCACAAACTGGGGGTATTTTGGTAAATTCACAAATCAGGGGTATTTTGATAATTTCACAAACTAGGGTATTTCGATAATTTCACAAACCAGGGGTATTTCGATAATTTTGCATACCAGGGGTATTTCGATAATTTTACAAACCAGAGGTATTTTGGTAATTTCACAAACCAGGGGTATTTCAGTAATTTTATAAACTAGGGGTATTTTGGTAATTTCACAAACCAAGGGTATCTCGATAATTTTATAAACCAGGGGTATTTTGGTCATATTACAAATTAGGGTATTAACGACCAAACAGAAGGTCCACTGTCACCTCGAACGACTCAAGTATTCTAAACAAAGACAATGATGCAAATGGGCCTAAGGCCCATTCTCGGTCCAAGTGGGCCCACACATTTGTTTGGCCCATTCAGCCCAAACCTAGCCACATATATGAGATTCACATAGTCTAGTTCACTATCTACTACTTAATCATACAATTTACTCATATGGGCCCTCGAGCCCATTGGGCCCACTTGGCCCAAACAACGTCAACCCACAAGAATACTCATGATGGCCTCGACTATCGCGTTGAAGCCCTACATGTGCGTGCGTGTCACCAACATTTTGGCATATGTCACTCTATAGCTAGAGTAGAGAGAATACACAAAATAAATACTCTCTTCTCCTCCTAGGCAGCTCTATATATAGCTAGCTTCTCACCTTCCTTCTTTGTATCTTTCCGATGTGGGATCCCTCCGTCAGTAGAGTTTAAATCCAACTCAAACTCTTCCCGTCCAATCCGTAAAATAAATACTCCGTTGCTTGTCATGAGATTCGAACCCAAGCTCTTCCATTAACCACTTTATGCCACTTGCCACTAAGCCACCGGCTCCTCTTGTGACTAAAACCATGCGCAACTAAATATAAATCTATGGCCAAGGTCTAAATCCATTTTGAAAAAATACCAAAAAGAAATGCAAGTGCCACACCTTGAACCTTGGATCTTCTTCCTTCCTTTTGGCGTCACCCCCTTGCCTCTTATGTGGCATCACTTTGCCACTACACCACACACTCCACTTCTATCATTTTCTCCACATTTTATTCTTAAAGCCTACCTACTAACTCCCAGGGTTTTATTCACCTAAAACCAAAATTTTTCATAATGCCTAACTTGAACCCGGGACTTCATAGAAACCCCCTAACTTTCCAAAATCACTCACCTACTTGATCCAACTTACATTAAAACCGTTCTCTTATTCTAAAAAATTTTAAACACTACTACGCCTAAGGCCCAATGGGCCTAATCCTACTAGGCCCAACTTTGGGATGTTACATCTTCACTAAATTTGTCCAGGTGATCAAAGTTTGAGGAAAAATATGAAAAGATGTACATGCTTTTCACATGTTATAAAAAAAGAGAAAAAAATGAATAAAGACCAAAGAAAAGTTTACTCAAATTCTCAAAAAAAAAAAAAGAGCAAAGAAAAGATTGCTCAAATTCTCAAAAATAAAGAGCAAAGTTTGCTCAAAGTCTGAAAAAATAAAAGTTAAGCATGAGTTCAAAGTAAGTTTGGGTGTAACAGCCTAATTTTGGGGCTAGTTGGAACAGTGGTTTCAGGAACACTAATCCAAGGTTGAAGAAAATTTTATTTTGATGTTATTTTATTTGTTATAACATGATTAGCTTTAATTTTAGCGATTGTATGCTTAATTACGAAAAAGGACTAAATTGTATAAAGTGCGCAAGTTTCACTTAACAAGCTAGGGGTGTTTAATAGCTATAGAATATAAAATTGGAGGTCGAGCAATTAGACCCTTAGAGAATGGATGGCCGGCCATAGGGGACAAAATGAGGTCAAAATTAGTCAAGTAGGTGGGTTAGGTGGATTAAATTGAAGAAAATACATAAAATAAAGAAAAAAGGCTATCATCTTTTTATTTCTCTTCTTCTTCCACCGAATTTTCACACTCATGTGTAACACCCTGAACCCGACCTAGGCGTCATGACCGGATCTGGCATGTCACATGGAAAGGTTGTTAAAGAAAGTTTCATGCTTGTTAAAATGTTCATATTCTTTTTAAAACTTTGAGTTTAGGTGTTTGTTTATGAAAAACCGTTTAACTCAATGCCCATTTTAGAAAAGTTGTGATTAAATTGAAAACTGCTTTTATTAGGAGAATTGAGTTGGAATTGTTGGTAAAATCTTGTTATTAACAGAAATCAACTTCAATGAATTTTCAAACGTGTGATGTTTGGAAAACTGTTTTCGATGTTTGAGAGAACCTAGTATTTAATTAGTTATAGTTTGAATAACCATTCGATATCGTTTTTGAAAATCGACATGTATTAAGGTTTTATGAAAATCCCGCCTTGAACATTTAATAATAAGTAGAAACCAAGTTAAAGTTTTAAAATAGAATAAAATACCAAAGGCCTTATTACAAAACATAAACCCAAATTTAAAATAAAATTTAAAGTAAAGTAAACGAAATTTATTGAAGAAACGACGTATGGCCACCACAGAGTCCACCTCGGTTCCAAATCCTCACTACTGGGGGTTACTTGAAAAGTTAAAAAGAGAGGTGAGTTACAAGAACTCAGTGTGAAATTCCCCATTCAGACAAAACTGGGCCTAAGCCTACAGAAATAGGTTGAACCTTAGCCTCTATGGAAGTACGATGGCTCGAAGCCCATATGGAAAGAAACTGAGCCTTAGCCCTATTAGCATGATAACATAGATAATACATGCAATGCAACCCATCCCACCTAGTATTCCATCCGCTACACACCACCCGTATCCAACCTAACACACCTATAGGGATTTCTACAATCAACCCTACATCCGCTACACACCTCGATGGCAGTCACGCTGCTCATCACCGAAATACGAAATGTGCCACCGAATACGAAATATGTGGCAGAGCCACCGAGATATGTGGCAAGGCCACCAAAATACACTTCCCCGATCAAATATTATCCCTTACCCATGCATTATGTTATATCATCTTAATGTGGTGAATGCATGCATATAACAATGTACATCAAATAATCAGAACATACGTACAATCATACTAATTTATCCAAATGGTATAGTCATGAATTTTACTTACCTGGTATATCTCCAATCTTACCCACTATGGTGTCTCAACTGCATTCCCGTTAAGGGTATTTTGACTTTTAGCCGACACATAGTATATCACAAATAAAATGAAATAAAGGTGTGAGATTACACACCTGACTATGCGAAGAACTATACACTCCTGCTCATCATCGCCCTCACTAGCGCGAACAATAGCAATTTGCCTATCCTAGATAGATGTTAGCTACCTTCCACAGCCCGGTGAAAAATCTCGAACCGCTGACACCCTACATCGTTTGAACTTAGGAGAAGAGGGTACGAGTCCATTCTCCTTGGGTTCCCTTAGTGCACCCTCCTTAGTCTGGTTATCCCTTGCCCCCATGAATAGAATTCGATCGGTAAGGTACCACAGTGAAACCAGCGATTGTCTAACAAGGAGGTTTGGTTATGGCAGAGTAAAACAAAAAGGAAATAATCACAAAGAAACAAGATAGAAGACTCTTTACCTTGATAAATGAGGAATCGCACAACAATTGATTCGTCCTCGAATTAAAGATGAGTCATGAGAGAAGCAGAGGTTTGGCCTAACAGTCAAAGGTTACTCTTGAGTGTTTCGGCTTAAGAGAGAAAAGTAGAGAAATAGAGATAATGAGGGAAAAGAAAGTGTTACCTATTATTCGGAAGAAACCAAGTAGGAGGGAAAGGTTCAGCAGCACAAGATAGTAACCAAAGATGGAACATGGAGCAAAAAATGAACAAGAGAGACTTAACTTAGCTAAATGCCTACCACAAAGAATGTAGAAAAGAAGTTATGCAATCGGCTAAGGTGTAGGAAAAACAAAGAAGGGTGTGAAGAAATTGTTTAGTCAAGAGTGATTTGGTGACTAAGCAGGGGAAACAATGTACGAAAAGGCAAAATAGATGAGAGAAAGCTTAAGAGAGTTTCAGTAAGAAGAAAGAAGAGTTGGAAAAGAGTTGAAAAAAAAACAAAGCAACTACAAGGAAAATTCGGCAACACCTGTAGAGAAAGATAGCCGAAAATGTTTGAAAAGAAAAGAGTCGAAGTCAATAGGCAAATTAAAGTTTCGGGAAAGAGAATGAAAGCAGTTGAAATATTTTAGCCCAAAAAGAAAAAAGAATAAAACTCTCTCTCTCAAATGAATACTTAGAGGAACGACACTCTCCCTACACACTTATGACCGAATGTTGAAAATGCCTAAAGAACAAAGGAAAATCAGCACACACACCTACTAGCAAATGCTGAAAATGCTCCCTAGGCACCTCTCCCACTTTCGGCCAAACATTTCACACATCCATAACCACGATTTTCTCCCCCATTTCCTCCCCAATTCCCTCTCCATCCCTCATTTGAAGACATCCAACAACTTTGACCCATTCAAACTCCCTAAACTCCTCGCCTCTATCTATTTCAAATTATTTGACTCATTCAACAACCACCCCCTTAGAGTCCCATGCCAACACCACCTCTTCGCCATCCTGGCACAAAATGAAACTCCCAAAATGCAGCATGTGGGATTCGACCCCACTCCCCCTTCCCTACCCCCTATGACGCCAACCACTAGGCCACCTTGCTACTTGAGACATCCAAATATAACCAATTATTCTTAAGGCCTGCTTCCACTAGCTCTTCCCCTTAAGTGACCAAAAAACAAAATTTTACCAAAGCTCTGGCTCAAACCCGAGCCTCTCTAAGACCTCCAAACACACTTAAATAACAAGCTAAGCGAGCTAAACGCATGTAACAACACAAAAATGCCAGACCCCTATTTTAAGGATGTTACACTTTAGGAGCTTGAAATTTTAGCAACCTATTTTCCTTGCTAGTAAGTGATTTTAATGGCTTTTCTTGATAATTTTTGTACTTTTGGAACCTCTAAACCCTAAGCTAGCTAAAAGGGGACTATTTTGCAAAATGATTAAAAGTTTAGGGATTTTTCATGAGAGTGTTTATGTTGTTTGTTGTGTTTTTATGGAAGAAAATAAATGTTAATGGGTTAAAGAATAACTTTTGTGAAAGGTGTTACCATGAAAACACCTAAAAAGGGCCTATTTGTAAAGGTTATAAATTGAGTAGTAAATGCATGAAATAATTGGAATTATGAATTACTGTCAGAGTGATAAATGTTTAGCTAGGCTTGTTTAATGAGAGAATGTGGTGAAAAAATGATTTTCAAGCCCAGGGGCAAAATCCTAATTTTACCAAGGTATAAGGGCAAAATGGTCATTTTGCCAAAATAGAAATTTTGAAGTGTTATGATTTATACAGTGATTAAATGGGTGAATTTTGTAAATATAGATCAAGAAGAACGTGGAAACAACCTTGACCGGGAAAAGGCAAGGTATCGGACTAAACTGTCAATTAACATATTTTGCACTGAGGTAAGTTTACATGTAAACGATACATCCTTAATACTTATGATGTTACCTATTGATGCATTGTATGGATGTGAATACTTATTGGTGAGATTGATTGAAAATGATAGATAATGAGTAATTCTTGTATAAACCTCGAAATAGAAATGTAAGCACGGACAAATATCTATAATTATCGTTGTTGGCGGGCTGTGTGCGATACCACTTTATTAATTATTCACGATGGGCTGTGTGTGATACCATCGTTTATATTATCATTTGGTGGGCTATGTGTGATACCACCGTAATTAATGTTGTTGGTGGCTATGTGCGATACCACCTTATTATTGATTAATGGTGGGTTGTATGTGAAACCACCGGTATGTAGTATTATTTCGAAGGGTTCATCGAGAAACTTGTCTAAGTAGATATTTCATGTGGCTTTGTGGTGATATATGTAGGGCATAAATACAAATAAATGTGAGCAATGTATTTGATATATGGTTGGAATGTGGAAAGAGTGGAGATGAGTAAGCTTGATTATAGAAATGTGAATTATTCTTGTTTAGTATGTAATGTTATTGATTGATTAGCATATGTTATGGTGCTTATTGTTTACATGTAGACTTACTAAGCTTAAAGCTTACTCTCTTTCTTTTCCCCTATTTTATAGTGTCAAAGAGCCAGCTTGGGATACAAAGATAATCAGAAGATTATCCACACTATCAGCTCATCTCGGTGTATTTAAACTTAACATTTTGAGTATGGCATGTATAGGGGCTAGACTTAGTGAAATGTTATGTTGTTTTGGCCAAATGTGTTGGCTCTTTTAAAGATGAACACTTTTGTATATAGCCATAGTTGATGGCTCATTATTCTTAACATATGAAAAGATGAGGTTGTTCATGAATGTGTATAATGCATGATTGGGTTTCTTGGTTAATGGTTGAAGGTGATTTATGTTGTATTAGTTAGGGTGACAAAAAAGGCTTGGTAAATAGCCTTGTTCTAGTCCACATGGGTAGGCACACGGGCGTGTGTCTAAGTCGTATATGACACAAGGTCAGTCTCATGGGTGTGTGGCTGGGTCATGTGTCCCCTGCATGTTAGTGATACAAGTCAGTGTCGACCAAGGCCAGACACACGGCGTGTGACAGACCGTGTGATGCAAGTCATTTTCAACCACGGGTGGAGCACACGGGCATGTTGAGGCCATGTGAGGGACACGGGCGTACCTCCAGCCGTGTGAAATCCCCTGTAAGTTGAATTGAGAAATAATTCCACACAGGCGTGTGATATGCCACATGGGCGTGTCCTTTCATCCATACGGTGTCTGATCTATTTAGGAAAAATTTTATAAGGTCTTCTAGAGAGCTTCAAAAGAGCTTGATTTGATCTCCAACCATTCCTAGAACGTGAATTAAGCTTTGTAGGCTTGTATAAGAGGTGTTAGTAAGAGTTTTAAATTGGGAAAGAAAGGTCAAATTTCTAAATTGCATGATTGATTGCGTATAAGTTTAGTAATGCCTCGTACCCTGTTCCAGTGTCAAATATGGGTAAGGGGTGTTACATTTAGTGGTATCAAAGCTATGGCTTAGTTGGTTCTCAAACTATCGTAGCATGTGTAAGAGTCTAGCTATACATGCCATAAATAAATATTGATAGTGTGGTGAGTCCTAACAGTATTAAACTGTGTTTTCGTATAGTAAATGGATCTCGATCGAGCTACTACTAATGACGCTGCTAGTAACGCGCCAACTCTCACACAAGGGATCGCGCCTGTAAAAAGTAGGCCCGAGACTTTAGGTCAAGGATAAGAGACTCGGGAAGCCTTTCCCCACATAATGAGAAATTGGTACACTGAGTTTGTACGAGCAAACCCGAATGCTCAATCTCCTCCGCCCTCACATATACCTCAGCCACCCTTATGGCTCCTCAAGGTATAGATTTGGTGAGAATGACCGAACCCCGATAGATAAGATTCGAAAATAATGGGCCGAGGAATTTAGAGCCAACATAGATGATGACCCTGAAAGGGCAGAGTTCTGGTTTGAAAACTCTATGATGGTGTTCGATGAACTCTCTTACACGCCTGAGGAGAGCTTGAAATGTGTTATGTCATTGCTGAAAGACTCAGCAGATCATTGGTAGAAAACGCTGACATCGGTAGTTCCAAGGGAGAGAGTGACATGGGACTTCTTCTTAGAAGAGTTCCAAAAGAATTACATAAGTTAGAGATTCGTAGATCAGAAATGGAAAGAATTCCTTGAATTGAAGCAAGACAAGATGACTGTGGTAGAGTATGAGCACGAGTTTGTTAGGCTCAGCAAGTATACGCATGAGTGTGTGTCTATGGAAGCTATTTTATGCAAGAGGTTTGAAGATGGGCTGAATAAGGATATCAGATTACTAGTTAGGATTTTAGAATTGATGGAATTTGTGGTTTTGGTCGATAGAACTTGCAAGGCTAAAGAATTGAATAAGAAAAAGAGAAAAGCCATGATTGAGGCCCGAGATGCAATGAAGAGGCCAATGAGTGAATTATTCCAAACTCAATCAAAGAGGTCTAAGGAAATGAACCCTCGGACGACTGCTTCAATTGGGTATTCACGTTGAGATCGAGGTAATACATATTGGGCTCGAGAGTTCAAGCCACTTTGATGGCAAGCGTGGGTAATACAAAGTCAAACAAATCGGAGTGTCTGAGTTGTGGTAGGTAACACACTAGGGAGTGTTGGGGAAACAACCGTAATTACTACAAGTGTGGTTCACCCGACCACTTCATTCGGAACTGTCTAGAGAGTGATGAGAAAATAAAAACAAGAAGTAAGGGCAAGCAATGTACCTTCGAGGGGTAGACCATAAAAGAACCCGAGGGTGGGACTAGTAGTAGAGGTGTGCCTAGAGACTCTGCTGTGAGATTGGAGGGTCGAGCACCTACAAGGACTTATGCCATTCAAACTCACGAAGAGGCATTATCTCCAGATGTCATAACGGGTACTTTTTCTCTTCATAATATCTCTGTTGTTGCTTTGATTGATCCGGGGTCTACCCATACTTCTATTTGCATGAAATTGGTATCTAGTATGAGTACGATTGTCGAGTCAACAAAATTTGTAGTAAAAGTGTCAAATCCGTTAGGGAAACATGTGCTAGCTGACAAGGTGTGTAAGTGTAACGCCCCAAAAATGAGAGGTTGGTAGTTTTGCTTAATTTCCATGTTGTGCTTGAACGGCTAGCTATTTGAGTGTATTTGGGGGTTCTAAAGAGGCTTGGGTTCGAGTCTGAGCTATCAAAAAATTTTAGTTTGTGCTCATAAGGGGAAACTGGCAGTTAGAAGTAGGACTTATGTCTAATTATGTGTGTTTTGTGTCACAAAAGAGCTTGTGGTGTAGTGGCAAAGTGGTGCCACTTAGGGAGCAGGGAGGTGGCATCATTAGCAGGCAAGGGAGTCCAAGGTTCAAGCAGTGCCATGGTATTTTATTGGGGTATTTATTTTGCAGATTTGATGGCCAGAGTTTGTGTTGGATTTGAACTCTAGCTTTGGAGAGTTTGAATTGGTCTTATAAGATGGTTGTGGAGGAAATCAAGGAGGGCTAAGGGGAGAGTATCTTAGAGAAAATTTAGGATGAGATTGAGGAGTTATTAGGGAGAAAAGTTAGGAGCTGAGAAGTGTGAAAAGTTGGTGCCATTTTGGGAAGTGGGAAGTGTATAAATTCGGCTTAGGAGGGTAAATGAGTGTCGTTTTGGGTCTTTTAGGGGGTATTACGAATTTTTCATTGTGGCTTTCAGCATTTGGAGAGTTTTACAAATAGGTCAGTCTTTTTTTTCTTTATCGAATATCCTGTAGTTACCCTCACACAAGCATATTTGATCTTTTTCTTTTCTTCTTGTTACCTTTTCCAAACCCTCTAAATTCGAATAATTCCACCCTCCCTTTGTCGAAATTCTTTTTGTGCCGTCTCTATTTCTTCAACCAAGCCGATTCTTGTGTAAGTACTTTACTCTATCAATTGATCTTGCTAGAACCAACTTCTCCTCTCCCTCACTCTTTCTAAATCGATTTTGGTAGAGGATTGATATTAAATCTCTGTTCTTGGATCTATGTCGAATTACTCTTTATGCATTACGGGATTTGGGTAAGTATTCTTCACTTTTGGTTTTGAAGGTTGGCCGAATGGTTGTAAGTAATGTAAAGGTGACTTAAGATGGATATAAGTCACTTATGGTTCAGTTTTTAATAATTAAGATTGATGAAGATTTAAGAAGTACTAGTGATCGAGGGAAAGCTATTAAGGCTTGGTGTTTCAAGTAAGGTTAAGGTGAGACTTCAGCTTTTGGTAAAGTATTACATAAGTATATGTGATTAATCATTGAGTGACATTGTTTGTAGGATCATGGCTAAGGAGATCACAGCGTGTTTTGTTGTTAGGTGTGTACATACACTATACACACACAATGGATTGGGAAATCTCGAAAAGCCGAAATGACGAAATCTGAAAATTTTGGCTATGGTAGTCTTGCGAGTGCACGAACACTTGTAAGGGGAAATCGATACGTTATCAGAGGCCCCATGAGTGATCTCATGGACTTAGACTGTGTTTTGGCCAATCGGGCCAGAATGGGCAAAATGGGCCCGATGGGCTGTAGGCTCAAAGTAGGCAAATTTGATGATTTGGTAATAAGTGATGAGCTAGTCATGTTGGTTACATGGCTTGGAATTGATATGGGCCAGATGGGCTATATGAATATGATTGGGCCAGACGGGCCATATGAATGAGATTGGGCCTAGTGGGCTATATGAATGTATGTGAATTTGTTTGGGCTTTGTAAAAGGTCTTGGGTTTAGGATTTGATAAATTGCTTAACCTTACATAAAACTTTAATAATTTATTAAGTGTGACTGTGAGCAAGTCATAAGGTTTAAGTGTGGCAACAGGCATATGCATGTCTAGGATTGGATCTAAGGAGAGCTTGGTACTTAAGCGGTCTTAATGACCCACCTCCTCTTCTCTGGAATCATATCTGGTGCGTAGTATCTATTCACTTTAGCCGTGAGGACTAGTTGATGGGCCATGGTAAGTACTAGACCCATAAAAATGAGAAATGACTGAAATACCCCTAAGGGCAAAAAATGATTAAAATGCCCCTATGTGTTGAATGTAAGAATTATGGATGTTACATGTACATTTGTTGCATTCATATGATATTCTGTTTAGGATGCATATAGGTGGGAATTATGGCAAAGGAAAGTATATGAGGATCGCATGATTGCTTGACAACTGTGGATCCACCGATGGCTTTCTAAGCCTATTATATGATAAGCAGCTTTGCTGCAACGTTTGGTAGTTCCACAACCGGCTACACTTGAAGTGTATCAGATGGGAGGGTCGATTTAGAAATCCCCACAGAAGTGTTTCGGTTGGATGGAAACGAAGTGTACCGGATGGATTATTTGGGGAGAGTTTCCACTACATTACATGTATGATATTATTATGTTAACAATATGATATGTATGCTATTTGTTTGATGAGGGTCGTACACACTGAGTTTTTGAAAACTCACTCCCTCTTTTATTTTTCTCAGGTGATCCTCAGGAGGCGGTTCGACGAATGGATGGAGTCAGAGGTGGCCAACTAGCAAGACGATTAGACCTATTTTTTCTTAATATCTAAATTCCAGATTTCAAGTGAATTACTTTAAGTTATTTTATTTCGGATTGTAATAAGGTTTTCCCTCTAGTTATTATTCCATTACTTCCACTATGCATTGAAATTTTGAAACGGAACCTGAATTTATTTCTTTTAAGCATATTTCAGGTTTTTGAAAATAATTGTGTTTTAAGAATGAGCTTCAGCTGTCAAAGGAAATTTTTTTTACATGGTAACAAGGAAATGGTTTTTTGGATACACCTCGTTTTGAATGCAAATTGGATTTTACTTAACTTTTCTTTAGAAGGGTTTTCATTGAAAACAAGGTTTTCGCAAAAACACTTCAAAGTGACATGCCGAACTCGAGCCTAACCTGGTTTAGGGTGTTACATTTAGTGGTATCAGAGCCCGATTACAAAACTTGGGCTGTGAAATGGGCCTTATTACTTGGGTTTTTTTAAAAAAACTATTTTTGGATCGGATCAAAATATTTTGAAAATTCTTGTGATGTGGCACACCGAGTCTCCAGCGTCGAACCAAGTAAGTTCTCTTATTATTAATCTTGTTTAACTTGATATACTATAGATAGTTAATGGGCTACTTTAGGTGATTATACTAAAGCTTTTTAGTTAGAGTGAAACTAAAGCCCGTAGGAACTTGAAACTGTATAGGATTTACGAAAACAACCTCTTTACTTAATACTATCATAAAACATCGGCTTAATTACTGAAACTAACTAAAATTTCACAAAATTTCTATTTCAGATGATACGAGAATCATTGATGAGTGCTAGAAGAGGTGCAAGGGGTCGCTGCAGAGGTCGTGGAAGTGTTAGGGCTGGATCGTCGGCATCGGGCCATATGCCCAACATTGAAGTAGAAGAGGCTCTGGGCTCACCCGAGGTTGAGGCTGGATCGTATGATCGGGCCGCGGGGGAAGACGATTGTCACAGGCAATGCTAAGGATTTTGGAAAGGTTCGCTGGGCCTAATGATGGTACAAAAGTCGTAGGTCGGTTTCGAAACGACTACGATCTAATGGGGCTGAGGTCTTTAAAGGTATTGCTGGTGTGGCTCCTAACATGGCTGAATACTAGATGGAGGCCACTGAGAGGATAATGGAGGAATTGGACTGCTGACTTGAGCAAAAGTTGAAAGGGGCAGTGTCGCTACTTAGGGAGGAAGCATATCAGTGGTGGTTGACAGTGAAAGAGGGTACCCAACCTGAGCAGATCACATGGGAGTTTTTCAAAACTGCATTTCAAGGGAAGTACATGGGTGCAAGCTGTGTTGATGCTAAAAGGAATGAGTTTCTGAACTTGATCCAGGGGAACAAATCTATGGCGGAGTATGAGATGGGATTTCTACGCCTTAGTAGGTACGCAATAGTTATGGTGGCAACGGACTATGAGTGTTGCGTAAGGTTTGAGGATGGGCTTAAAGATAGCATCAGGGTGTTGACAGCTCCTCAGAAAGAGCAAATTTTCTCGGAGTTGGTTGAAAAAGAAAAGGTAGTAGAGGAGGTAAAGCGCACTGAGTGCCTGAATCAGGAGAAAGAGAAAGGCAATAATAAAAGGGAGGCTGAGTCTTCTGGTGCGAGGCAAAGGCCTAGAGCTAAGGCTAGAGTTGATGGGCGATGGAGCGGGGGCCCCTGCTGCTAATCTAGGGGTGCCACCTTATGCGGATTGTGGGAAAGGTCATACAAGCAAGTGTTAGAAGAGGATAGGAGCTTATCTAGCTTGTGGATCTATGGAGCATAGGATCAGGAATTGCCCTAGAATGCCGGCTCAGATGCCAGCCGTGGGCCAAGGTAATATTTAGATGCCAAAGTGTGATCAGCTGCCGCCAAGGGGCTGTGGGCAGACCAGGGGTGATAATGGCAATTGACGTGGATGTGGAGCACCGAATGGAGGTGCAGGTCATACTGAGGTGAGGCAGCCATCTTTGGTTTATGCTGCTCATTGCCGGAAGACGGGGATGCCCAAATGTGATAACAGGTATGTTTTGTGTGGATGCAATATTTTGGCTATAGAAACTGTATGCGTGCAATGTTTATCTACTCCAATGGGTAGGTTTTTTTTTTCTTCGGGTAAGCGTAAGAGGGTTCAATTAGAGTTAAAGTGTGTTGGTGTTATTAAAATCAGAGTGCGGAGCGAAAGCATGGGGTGTGACTTGAGCGGTGCGACTAATAGTTTGTTAGAAATTTCAAGGACAAAATTTCTTTAAGGGGGTAGAGTTATAACGCCCCAAAAATTAGGGTTTGGTAGTTTTTCTTAATTTCCATGTTGTGCTTGAACGGCTAGCTATTTGAGTGTATTTGGGGGTTCTAAGAAGGCTTGGGTTCGAGTCTGAGTTGTGGAAAAATTTTAGTTTTTGCTCATAAGGGGAAACTGGCAGTTAGCAGTAGGACTTATGTATAATTATGTGTGTTTTGTGTCACAAAAGAGCTTGTGGAGTAGGGGAAAGTGGCACCACTTAGGGAGCCAGAAGGTGGCATCATTAGCAGGCAAGGGAGTCCAAGGTTTGAGTAGTGGCATGGTATTTTATTGGGGTATTTATTTTGCAGATTGGACGGCTAGAGTTTATGTTGGATTTGAACTCTAGCTTTGGAGAGTTTGAATTGGTCTTGTGAGATGGTTGTGGAGGAAATCAAGGAGGGATAAGGGGAGTGTATCTTAGAGAAAATTTAGGGTGAGATTGAGGAGTTATCAGGGAGAAAAGTTAGGAGCTGAGAAGTGTGAAGAGTTGGTGCTATTTTGGGAAGTGGGAGTGTATAAATTCGGCTTAGGAGGGTAAATGAGTGCCGTTTTTGGGTCTTCTAGGGGGTATTACGAATTTTTCATTGTGGCTTTCAACATTTGGAGAGTTTTGGAAATAGGTCAGTCCTTCTTTTCTTTACTGAATATCCTGTAGTTACCCTCACACAAGCACATTTGATCTTTTTCTTTTCTTCTTTTTACCTTTTCCAAACTCTCTAAAGCCGAATAATTCCACCCTCCCTTTGCCAAATTTTTTTTCCGTCACTATTTCTTCAACCTGGCCGATTCTTGTGCAAGTACTCTACTCTTTCAATTGATATTGCTAGAACCAACTTCTCCTCTCCCTCACTCTTTCTAAATCGATTTTGGTAGGGGATTGATATCGGATCTCTGTTCTTCAGATCTCTGCCGCATTACTCTTTATTCGTTTCAGGATTTGGGTAAGTATTCTTCACTTTTGGTTTTGAAGGTTCACTTTTGGTTTTGAAGGTTGGCCGAATGGTCGTAAGTAATGTAAGGGTGACTTAAGATGGATATAAGTCACTTATGGTTCAGTTTAATAATTAAGATTGATGTAGATTTAAGAAGTACTCTTGATCAAGGGAAAGCTATTAAGGCTTGGTGTTTCAAGTAAGGTTAAGGTGAGACTTCAGCTTTTGGTAAAGTATTCGATAAGTAAATGTGATTAATCATTGAGTAACATTGTTTGTAGGATCATGGCTAAGGAGATCGCAGCGCGTTTTGTTGTCAGGTATGTACATACACTATACACACACAATGGATTGGGAAATCCCAAGAAGCCGAAATGACGAAATCCTAAAATTTTGGCTACGGTAGTCTTGCGAGTGCACGAACACTCGTAAGGGGAAATCAATACGTTATCAGAGGCCCCATGAGCGATCTCACAGACTTGGGCTGTGTTTTGGCTAATCAGGCCAGAATGGGCAAAATGGGCCCAATGGGCCATAGGCTCAAAGTAGGCGAATTTGATGATTTGGTAATAAGTGATGAGCTAGTCATGTTGGTTACATGGCTTGGAGTTGATTTGGGCTAGATGGTCTATATGAATGTGATTGGGCCAGACGGGCCATATGAATGTGATTTGGGTCTAATGGGCCATACGAATGAGAATGGGCCTGGTGGGCCATATGAATGTCTGTGAATTTGTTTGGGCTTTGTAAAAGGTCTTGGGTTTAGGATTTGATAAACTGCTTAACCTTACTTAAAACTTTAATAATTTATTAAGTGCGACTGTGAGCAAGTCATAAGGTTTAAGTGTGGCAACGGGCATATGCATCTCTAGGATTGGATCTAGGGAGAGCTTGGTACTTAAGCGGTCTTATTGACCCACCTCATCTTCTCTGGAATCCTACCTGGTGCGTAGTGTCTATTCACTTTAGCCGCGAGGACTAGTTGACCGGCCATGGTAAGTAATAGACCCATGACAATGAGAAATGATCGAAATGCCCATAAGGTCAAAAATGACTAAAATACCCTTATGTGTAAAATGTAAGAATTATAGATTGTAACACCCCGCACCAAGACTGATACTGGGCCTGGATACGAGACATTATTATGCTTGAACTCACTTAAACATGTACTTACGAGCTATAAAATTTCGTTCCAACTTAAAAATTTCACTTTCTTAGTCAACACATACATTACAAGGGCCTACGAGGCCTTAAACTCGTGTTTGAAAACTTTCAAAACTAAATCAAATAATTCATTTTTGAAGCAGGGTTCACACGCCTGTGACTTGAAACATGCCCGTGTACCCTTAAGCATGCTCATACCCTCAAACCATGGGAAGCTACTAACTATTTCCGCATGGCTTAGACACACCCGTGCCTTCCAACCGTGAGAGGCTACTTACTAATTTCACACGGCCATGACAAGCCCATGGGCTTAGACCATGTGCTAATCCTTGATATACTGACTAAATCAGCACAGTCTGGGCACACGCCCACGTCCAACCCATGTGTATAACACGGCCTATACACACAGCCGTGGAATTTACCCGTGGCCTATTCTGATTAATAATACTAAGGTGCAAGGTTAACACGGCCTTGACACACGCCCGTGTGTCCAACCGTGTGGGCACTTATAGGCTATTTACCAAGCCGTTAGCCACCCTGAATGTAACACCCCAAACTCGGCCCAAACACCACGGCCAGATTTAGCATGCTACTGGGGAAAAGTTTGAAAAGAATTTGACATAAGGGTGACAACATAATAATTTTCCGTCATTTATAAAACATTGTACCTTTGAAATTCTAAGTAAAATTATGTTGTTACAATTTTTCGGTTTTAAAACGTTAATATAAGTTTTAAGATGTAAATTGCTTTTAAAATAAAAACTTTCCCAAATATTAACTCAATCATCAATCCCACCTAACACAATAAGAATCCCCAAATATTTTAAGTGGCCTTATTACAATAAATATTTACTCAAAAATACTAAAAATATAAAGTGCAAGAAATAAACAAAAAAAAAACATCTTCTTCATGGCCACCTCGTATCCGCCCCAGCCCAGTCTAAGATTCATGTATCACCTGCAATGTTTGTGAAAATTAGGGTGAGTCAAACCGACTCAGTGTATAATTATTTCACATGTCTCCACAAATGGGCTTGGCCCACCTCCACACAGTCCACACATACAATCATGCAAAATGAATCCCAACCCAACCTAGTGTCCATCCGCTACACACCCCCGTTCCTACCGCACACACCAGGGGATTACTAAATCACCCTCCAACCGCTACACACCTCCTTGGCAGACCGGCTGCCCAAGGTCGTGGCATAGCCACCAATCACCTAAGTGACCCCACATATTTGTATCCACAAGGTGACTCTAAGTTATCCTCAATCCACGGTGATGCACACAGCTATCATCCGTCCACGATGTGGCACATAGCCAACACCCCACCTTGATGAAGCACATAGCCAACATCAAGCGATGACGTAGCTCAAGGCTAACATCATCCACGTACATAAATATGTACACCCTGTCCTTCATTAATCATATCCCAATCCCCATGCATATATATATTTTATGACAACATTAAAATGAGTATACATCACATGCTTACCACAACTTCACACATATACCACAGGTAGATTAATATCATGAAACACTGACCTGGTTAACTGATTACCCACCACGGGTAGCCACCATCTTAGTCATTATTTCCGGCTACCATACACATCATATACACGTATATATATGTATAACAACAAATACACACAACAGGAGAATAGTGCGATAACTACACACCTTTTTGGCACAGTCGACTAGATCCCGAAACCCAAAGCCTACACAATTTGCACCTTGTGATTTGTTGAACTCCCTCCTACACAACTATGTTAGATTCGGCTCTTACATAAATGAGAAAAAATAACGGCCTTTGGCCTACCACTACCATCATCTTACCTCAATTGATCAAAGCTCAGAATCACACGTTCGAACCTAACGATGCCAAATCCCGAATGGAACCATATTAGTTTCTACCAACCTAAAGACATAAAAAAAATATGTGGCCCTTGGCCGAATACTACTACTTCCTTACCCTGATAGATCGAGCCCCAATAGATCTCTACTCCTTTAACGTTAGCCTACAGAAATCTCGATATCTCCCTTCAGAGATTTGGCCATAACAAGAAAATAGAGTTAGACTTCTCGATTTGATACCTTAATAAAATAACTGAGGCTCAAATAAGAAAGAATCCTCTTACCACAAAACTCGAAACCGATTAGAAGATTGATGGAAGATGAATGTCGACACCTCCCTCTTCCACAAGCTCTAATAGATTCGGCCAAGGCTTCCCCACCAAGAGAGATTATTCGACTTTCTAAAAGAGAAATAATAAATGAAATGAAGATTTTGCCAAGGTAAAGAAAGTTCAAAGGATGCCGATATGAAGAAAAGAAAGGAGAAGATGATATTGTTCGGCTTTTAAAAGTGGCTAGCAAAAGGGAAGAAAAGAAAAGGTATTCCCACTTTCGGCTTTGGTCAATTGAAGAGAGAAGAAAAGAACACAAGTTGAATTCCTAGAGGTTTCAACACAAATGAGAAAAATGAGAAGAGAACCAATTTCGGCACACCTATCCTACTATTACCAAAATTGAAAATGCACCCCCCTTAGAGTCCCATATTCGGCCACTTGCTTTTCTCTCTCTATTCCTTGTTTCCTCCTACTTAGCCAAATCTTCAAGTCACACACCCAATCTACACCTCATCCAACCAGAGTCCAAATGCCATCCAACTCTCCCTCCTTCTTGATGCAAAAAGCAACTCAAAATGCTATCTCCGCAGCTCGAACCTCCTCCCCCTTGACACCCCTTGTTGACGCACACCCCTCCCTTTCTACTAAGCGCTACCTTGCCACTCCACTGCTCCCTTTCTTGTGCCATGTTCCACACATAATTTCTTTTAAAGCCTAGCTCTCCTAGCTTCCCTTTGCTTAGCTTAAAACAAAAATTTTCCTATGACTTCTACCCAAGTCCAAGGTTTCCCGAAACCCCCAAACACTTCCAATCAACATGCAGAGCATATTAACACACAGATATAAATTAAAATATGCACAACCCCCGAACCTCGGATATTATAGTTCTACCCCCTTAAAAATAATTTCAGCCTTGAAATTACCTGGTCAAAATAAGTGAGGGTATTGCTGTCGCATTGCTTACTCTGGTTCCCATGAAGCTTCCTCCGATCCATGGTTACGCCATAACACCTTAACTAGAGGAACTGATTTCCTATGCAAGACTTTCACATCTCGCTTCAAAATCTGAATTGGTTCCTCCTCGTAGGACAAGTCTGGTCTCAACTCCACTTCTTCAACTGGAACCACGTGAGATGGATCCGATCGGTAACGACGTAGCATCGAGACATGGAATACATTGTGCCATTGCTTTAACTCCAAATGCAACTCCAATTGACATGCCACTGGTCCAACCCGCTTCAAAACCCGATAAGGCCCTATAAACCTGGGACTCAGCTTTCTCTTGCGACCAAATCTCATTACCTTCTTCCACGGTGAAACCTTTAAAAACACATAGTCACCTACTGCAAACTCTATCTCTTTCTGCTTAAGATCTGCATATGACTTTTACCTGTCAAATGCCTCCTTCAACCGTGCCCGAATTACCTTAACCTTTTCTTCTGACTCTGCCACCATCTCTGGTCCCAAAACACGATGTTCCCCTAGTTCCGTCCAACAAGTAGGTGTCCGACACCTCTACCCATACAACGCTTCATACGGCGCCATCCGAATGCTTGTTTGGTAGCTGTTGTTGTATGAAAACTCCGCTAAAGGCAAGAATTCCTCCCAGCTTCCTCTGAAATCTATCACACATTCCCTCAACATATCCTCTAATACTTGGATTACTCATTCAGAATAGCCGTCCAACTGTGGATGAAATGCCGTACTGAAGTCTAACCTAGTGCCTAATGCTTGATGTAGTGCCTTCCAAAATCGAGACGTAAACCTTGGGTCCCTATCCGAGATAATTGATATCGGCACTCCATGCAGTCTCACAATTTTTGCCACATACAGCTTCGCCATCTTCTGCAAAGAATAATCAACCCGCACTGGGATGAAATGTGCAGACTTTGTCAACTGATCTACTACCACCCCCACCGAGTCTTTCTTAGTAGGCGTAAGGGAAAGCCCACTAACGAAGTCTATGGTGATTCTCTCCGACTTCCACTGCAGAATCTTTATCAGGTGAAGTAACCCCGAAGGTACCTGGTGTTCAGCATTGACCTGTTGATACGTTAAGCACTTCCCTACAAACTCTGTATCTTCCCGCTTAAGACCAGGCCAACAAAACTGATCCCGTAGATCTCTGTATAACTTGCTTCCTCCAGGATGCATAGCATAAGGGCTACCATGCGATTCTCAAGAATCCTCTACCTAAGCTCTTCATCATTCTAAGATACGACCTTGCCCTTGAAACACAACACTCGCACCGTTTCACACCATAACTTTCCAATTCCCCATCCTGCATTTGTCGTAGCTTAGCACTTAGATCATTGTCTACCAACTGCCTTTCTTTCACCGACTCAACCATGTCTTTTACTTGTAACTCACCTAGCAAACTTCCGTCATCATACAGCTAAGATGTGCAAACATCGCCTCGATTTGGCATCTAACACTACTTTCAACGACTTTAGGGCATCTATCACCACATTTAGCGCAAAACCACAACAACCAACCTTCATGCGGGTGATACTCTATAGAACAATCATAATCTTTCAACAACTCCACCCACCTTCATTGCCGAGCTTCAACATTCAGCAATCCTTCCCTCGGGTCATCAGAAAGGTACCTCCTTTCTCACTTAAGACTCTTGTGCTCTACCCTTATCCCTTACCCTCTACAGACACCACATGACCTAGAAAAGAACCTCCTTCACCGAATTCACACTTGTTGAATTTGGCATACAACTTCTTTTCCTTAACACTTGCAACACCACCCGAGATGCTCATCATGTTCCTCCTCGGACTTGAATACACCAGATGTCGTCTATGAACACAATGACGAATCGATCCGTAGGGTTGAAAAACTAAATTTATCATATCTATGAACGTAGCCGGGGCGTTCGTCAACCCGAACGGCATCACTAGGAATGCATAATGCCTGTATCGAGTTCAAAAAGTTATTTTATGGATATCCGCTTCCTTCACCTTAAGTTGGTGGTATCCCGACCTTAGATCTATTTTTGAAAATACCACCGCCCCCGTAAGCTGACCAAACAAGTCATCTATCCCCGGCAGTGGGTACTTGTTTTTGATCGTCAGCTTATTCAGCTGCCGATAGTCTATGCACATCCACATAGACCTGTCCTTCTTCTTTACGAATAAGACCGGTGCTCCCCATAGAGACACACATGGTCGAATAAACCCACGAACAAGCAACTCCTGGATCTGAGCCTTGAGCTCAACCAATTCCTTTGGTGCCATTCTGTACAGAGTGATAGATACTGGCACCATACCTGGCAATAAATCAATCCCAAATTCCACCTCGCGATCCGGTGGCAACCCGCAGTTCCTTCAAAAACATCCCCAAACTCTTTCACCGTCTCCGACCTCACCTCTCACGCTCCCTTAGCCTCCAAGGTACTAACAAGCATCGAAAAGCCACACATCCTTTCCTCACCATCTTCTTTACCTTAAGAGCAGACACTATATTTGACAAGTAATTTCTCTGTTCCCCTATCACTACAATCTCTTTGTCATTAGAAGTTTTCAATGACATGTGCTTAGCAGTATAGTCTAGATTCGCATGATACCTCACCAGCCAGTCCATGCCTAATATTAGGTGAAACTCCCCGAATGGTAGTTTGATTAAATCAGCCAGAAACTTCACTCCCTAAACCTCTAAAGGCATTTCCTTAAAGAGTTTGTCTACTATTACTGATTGCCCTAAAGGACTAAGTACAGTCATCTTCCTAGGTACAATCTCAAAGTTTACATTCAGAGTTCCAGATACTTCACTAGCAATATAAGAATAAGTTAACCCGATGTCTATTAAAGCAATAAAGGGTAATCCAGCAATAAGGAACGTACCCGTGATTACATCTGGTGCATCCCCCTCCTCGCGACGCTTGGCTACATAAACCAACCCTGGCTATCTCACACCTGAACCCCCGGCACCCCTGCCTGGTGCTCCACGACCTCGGCCGGAACCATTCCCTCCATGGTTCGAACCATGACCCTCGTTGCCCTCTTGACCACCTCTCGCCTACAACATATCCACGGCCTCTTGTCCAAGCCCTATTCGGATCCTGAGGACAATCTTTGATCAAATGAGACTTAGACCCACACCTAAAACACTCTCGATTCCGTCCCCAGCACTCACCAACATGAAACCTTCCACACCGAGCACATGGACGGTCTTGATTTCCAGCAGCTGGCATAAAAACACGAGCAAAATTTTCAACCTTTGGTCTTTTCTGAAAACCTCCAGAAGATGCTGACGGCCCAAAACTCCTCTTATTTTGGTTTCTATCTCTATCCCTGTTTTGTCTTTCAGTCCTCTTGACCTCCTCAGCTATTCGAGCTTTCTATACTAGAACAGTAAAGTCCCTCTCTCTGTACAGAGTAATTAACACTCGCAACTCATCTCTCAGTCCATCTTCGAATCAGACACACCTCTCATAATCAGTAGCCACGATGCCCCGAGCATACCAGCTCAATCGTAAAAATTTTGCCTCGTACTCAACTACCGACTTGCCACCTTGCACTAAATTGAGGAACGCCTTCCTCTGTGCGTCCATATAACTAGCTCCTACGTACTTTCCCTCAAACTTGATCCTAAAATAACCTTAGTCCACTCAGTTCGCAGGGGTACCTTCCCTGACTATGAGCCACCATTGGTAAGCCTCGTCCCGGAGCAGCGAGACAACACCCTTTAGCTTTGCCTCGGCAGTGAAATCCAAATCGTCCATGATCCTTTCGACTACCTCTACCCAGTACTCCGCCACATTCGGAGCTACTCCCGATACTCCTCTAAAAACCTCAGCTCCATTCGCTCTAAGTCTCTCAAATACTGACTTTCGAGCCCTATTTCCCATACTTGCTCCAGCCACTCGCTCTAAAACTTGCAAAGATAGCTCGTGATATCGTCATCCCTCCTCCTCTCGCTTTTGAAATTTTGCCTCTACAGACGGTGGCGGTGCTTCATTTTTGGAACCCTGACCAAACCTAACTGGTTCGACACGATCATTCGCCTACCACGCCTCACACATTTCGACCACGCCCCTAGAACTCATGTCACGTTTGTGATTTAATCTGCTTAAGAATTTTATGAATTAGTTTTGTTCCACCGATTTATCGCGAGCGCCTTATGTTTAATAGTTCTAAAAAGTGGTTCTTTCAATTCATACACACACAGCCTCAAGTTCATTCATCCAATCATCATCATTTATGAACTTGCGTTCATTACAGAAAAGTGTTGTGGTTGCCATTGTTGTTGTTCTCCACCACGCAAGGGTATTTTCGTAATTTGTCCTATAGGGGTATTTTGGTAATTTTCCAAATCAGGGTATTTGAAAATTTTGCAAAATAGAGATTTTTGGTATTTTGCAAAATAGGAATACTTAGAAAGAAGATTCAAGGGTAATATGGTAATTTTATAAATTGAGGTATTTTTTAATTTTACAAACCAAGGGGTATTTCGATAATTTTGCAAAATATGGTTCCGTGTTATTTTACTTAAATAAGGGTATTTTGGAAATTTTTAATTCGGGGGTACTTTGGCAACTTTCCATATTGAGGGTATTTTGGTAATTTGTATAGGTTAGGGGTAATTTGGTCAATTTGCAATCAAGGGTATTTGGGTCATCAAGGGTACTTTGGTAATTTCGAAACCAAGGTTAAATTTTAGGTTGTACAAAACAAGGTGACCTGTCCTTTCGGGTTTTAATTATTGAATTTAGCCTGTGATTGAGTCCTCTTGGTTAGGGTGAACCGTCACTACGCACCAGGTAGGATTCGAGCGGAGAGGAGGTGAGTCACTAGGACTGCTTAAATACCAAGCTCCCCCTGAATACATGCACACAACGGTTGCCACACCCTTAACTCGGCGACTCACTCACAGGTTTGTTTGGTTCAACCTTAAATTTTATGTAATTTGGTGTTGGAGTAAGCTAATCCTAGAGTTCAATAACTCCTAACCTACTAATCTACATCCCTATAACTCCCACATACAAATCACACAAGGGTTAGGGGTGCTTACCGTGGACTTGGTAGGAGATACAAAGCCATGCCAACCTGAGAAAGTTCATGGAAGTCTATGTTTTTGAAAAGCCCATCTTTGGAAATGTTTTTGGGCCCAAAACCCTCAAAGTCGAAGTTTTGAACCTCGCTCGATACCAATTTGTAACACCTCAAACCCAAATTTCAAACACCACTACCAGATTTAGCATGCTATCGGGAAAAGTTTGAAAAGAATTTGACATAAGGGTGATAACATAATAATTTTCCATCATAAATAAAACATTGTACCTTTGAAATTCTAAGTAAAATTATGTTGTTACAATTTTTCAATTTAAAACATTAATATAAGTTTTAAGATGTAAAATACTTTTAAAATAAAAACTTTCCCAAATATTAACTCAATCATCAATCCCACCTAACACAATAAGAATCCTAAATATTTTAAGTGGCCTTATTACAATAAATATTTACTCAAAATATTGAAAATATAAAGTGCAAGAAATAAACAAAAAAACAAACATCTTCTGCATGGCCATCTTCTACATGGCTACCTCAGATCCGCCTCAAATTTTGGTCTAAGATTCATGTATCACCGCAATGTTTGTGAAAAATAGGGTGAGTCAAACCGACTCAAGGTATAATTATTTCACATGTCTCCACAAATGGGCTTGGCCCACCTCCACACATCCACACATACAATCATGCAAAATGAACCCAACCCAACCTAGTGTCCATCCGATTTTACCCCCCACTGCCAGACACACACAGGGGATTACTAAATCACCCTCCAACCGCTACACACCTCCTTGGTAGGCCTGCTTGCCCAAGGTCGTGGCATAGCCATCGATCACCTAAGTGACCCCACATATTTGTATCCACAAGGTGACTCTAAGTCATCCTCAATCCATGGTGATGCACACAGCTAACATCCGTCCACGATGTGGCACATAGCCAACACCCCACCTTGATGAAGCACATAGCCAACATCAAGCGACGACGTAGCTCAAGGCTAACATCATCCACGTACATAAATATGTACACCCCGCCCTTCATTAATCATATCCCAATCCCCATACATATATATATTTTATGATAACATTAAAATGAGTATACATCACATGCTTACCACAACTTCACACATATACCATGTAGATTAATATCATGAAACACCGACACAGTTAACTGATTACCCACCATGGGTAGCCACCATCTTAGTCATTATTTCGCTACCATACACATCATATACATGTATATATATGTATAACAACAAATACACACAACAGAGAACAAAGGCGATAACTACACACCTTTTTGGCACAGTCGACTAGATCCCGAAACCCAAAGCCTACACAATTTGCACCTTGCGATTTGTTGAACTCCCTCCTACACAACTATGTTAGATTCGACTCTTACATAAATGAGCAAAAATAACGTCCTTCGGCCTACCACTACCATCATCTTACCTCAATTGATCAAATCTCAGAATCACACGTTCGAACGTAACAGTCTGCTGAAATCCCTGAATGGAGCTATATTAGTTTCGGCCTCAACCTAAAGACATAAAAAATTATGTGGCCCTTGGCCGAATACTACTACTTCCTTAACCTGATAGATCGAGCCCCCAAGAGATCTCTACTCCTTTAACGTTAGCCTACAAAAATCCCGATATCTCCCTTCATAGATTCGACCATAACAAGAAAATGGAGTTAGACTTCTCGATTTGATACCTTAATAAAATAACTGAGGCTCAAATAAGAAAGAATCCTCTTACCATAAAACTTGAAACCGATTAGAAGATTGATGGAAGATGAATGTCGACACCTCCCTCTTCCACAAGCTCTAATAGATTCAGCCAAGGCTTCCCCACCAAGAGAGATTATTCGACTTTCTAAAAGAGTAATAATAAATGAAATGAAGATTTTGCCAAGGTAAAGAAAGTTCAAAGGATGCCGATATGAAGAAAAGAAAGGAGAAGATGATATTGTTTGACTTTTGAAAGAAGCTAGCAAAAGGGAAGAAAAGAAAAGGTATTCCCACTTTCGGCTTTGGTCAATTGAAGAGAGAAGAAAAGAACACAAGTTGAATTCCTAGATGTTTCAGCATAAATGAGAAAGATGAGAATAGAACCAATTTCGGCACACCTATCCTACTATCACCAAAACCGAAAATGCACCCCCCTTAGAGTCCCATATTCTGCCACTTGCTGCTCTCTCTCTCTTATCCCTTGTTTCCCTCCTACTTAGCCGAATCTTCAAGCTGTCACACCTAATCTACACCTCATCCAACCAGAGTCCAAATGCCGTCCAACTCTCCCTCCTTCTTGATGCAAAAAGCAACTCAAAATACTATCTCCGCAGCTCGAACCTCCTCCCCCTTGACACCCCTTGTTGACGCACACCCCTCCCTTTCTACTAGGCACTACCTTGCCACTCCACTGCTCCCTTTCTTGTGTCATGTTCCACACATAATTTCTTTTAAAGCCTAGCTCTCCTAGCTCCCCTTTGCTTAGCTTAAAACAAAAATTTTCCTATGACTTCTACCTAAGTCCAAGGTTTCCCGAAACCCCCAAACACTTCCAATCAACATGCAGAGCATATTAACACACATATATAAATTAAAATATGCACAACCCCCGAACCTTAGATATTACACTAAAATGAAGATCATATCCATACACAATTCAACGATGCAATAACAACCCAATTTTATGAATAATACTACATGCTTCATTGATCTCAATAAATAGAAATACTTAGTCAAATTTGGCTAATCACTAGCCATATACAAAAGAATAATAAACTTGATAGCCTTTATAAAGTCCCTTCTAAAACCATGTCCACAAAATAAATGTTTCCTATACATTCCATACTCAGTAAAGTAAGTTGGCTATACCAAAATAAGAGTCGATAGTGTGCTAAGAGCTCCAACTCCGATGATCCACAAATTAGCTTGGCGGGACTACATAGAAAGAAACAATCAAATACGTAAGCATTTAGCTTAGTAAATTTGCATGTAAAACACATGTCAATAAGCTTGCTTAATAAAAACCATTTAGCATAACAATAGTATCATAATTTCAACTCTAAAGCTTACTTACTCATGCTTGGTTCTTACATGTCTCATGATGCTCACTATGTTCATTTTTTTTTGTAAAGTGAACATGATACCTGTGTCACTTGATCACATTGATTAGCATACTTAAACAATAATCATTATGATCTCTAATTCTTCATTCATAACATGAGTTATATTTAATTCATTTTGATGCTAGCTTTGCTTTCTTAACCCTTCTTGTTACCTCATTATTAACTTTACTTTTTTGCCCGATAAACTTCTATGGATACCTGAGGATACTAGATCTCTTCCCACTTAGTATGCCACCAAAGCCATATCTTAGGCATGGTCTTACATGGAATTTCTCTTCTTGGTTTCAAGGCCATGTCTTGACATGGACTTACATGAAGTCTTGCCCTTGATAACTTACTCAATGCCAAGCTTGCCTTGGACTTATATGATACCTTGATCAATGCCAAGCTTTCCTTGGACTTACATGATATCTTGATCAATGCCAAGCTTGCCTTGGACTTACATGATATCTTGTGTGGTATATCGGGTATCCTGGGGAATTCATATCCAATCGGGGCTTGCTCATGTTTAATCTCTTTGTTGACAAAAAAGATAGGCATTACAAAATAGCAATGTATATCATACTAAGCAATTCAATGATAGTAATCATAAAGCTTAGAAATCATACAAACTTACCTTAATATACAAAATGTAAGGAGATGTGCAATTTAGTCCTCGACCTTGTTCTTGCCTTGGTTTCGATCGGGGCTTCATTTTTTCTTGATCTATAATCATGAAATTCATTCATTTAGATTTCCTATGATCATAATACATCAATTTCTATACTTGGGCAAAAATGACCATTTTGCCCTTATACATTGGCAAAATTATGATTTTGCCCCTAGGCTCGTAATTTATTTTTCAACACATTTTCTCATTAAACAAGTCTAGCTAAACATTTATTTCTCTTACAACTACTCAAAATTCCAACTATTTCATGCATTTATGACACAATCTCACTCTTTGCATTTAAGTCCTACTAAGGTGTTTTCATGCAAACATCTTTCACAATAGTTGTTTCTCATCTCCCTAACTTTCATTTTCCCATAAAAACTCAGTTAACACCATAAATATTCCCATGGCAAGTCCTTAGACTTTCAACCATATTGCAAATTGGTCCCCTCATTAGCTAGCTTAAGCTTTGGGTACTCTAAAAATACAAAAATCATCAATTAAAACCACCTAAATCACTTACTAGTAAGGAGATATCTTGGCTGAAAGTTTGAAGCTCCAAGAGCTCTATTTCCTCTTCAATTTTTGGTGGAAATAGATGAGTGAATAGTAAAATATGATAACATCTTTTATTTCTTTTATTTTATTCATGCTATCACCTAATTTCCACCAAATTGACTATCATTTAATGCTCTTGTCCCCCTATTTTGCTTGTATGGTCGACCAACTCATGAAAGATGGCCTAATTTCATTCTAAAATCCTTCTAATTACAATCTATGGCTATTTGGTACCCCTACCTTAAAAATAGAACTTTTGCATCTCATGCGATTTAGTCTTTTTTTCTCAATTGGTCATGCTATTAGTAAAATTAAGGCACCAAAATTTCTATATAATCATATATTGACACCACAACACATAAAATAGTACTAAAATAATTCTCCTCAACCTCGGATTAGTGGTCCCGAGACCACTGTTCTAACTAGCCCCAAATTTGGGCTGTTACATGGATGTTACATGTACATTTGTTGCATTCATATGATATTCTGTTTAGGATGCATATGGGTGGGAATTATGGAATGGAGGAAAGGATCGCATGGTTGCTTGACAATTATGGATCCACCGATGGATTTCGAAGCCTATTATATGATAAGTAACTTTGCTGCTACATTTGGTAGTTCTGCAATCGGGCTACCCTTGAAGTGTATCAGATGGGTGGGTCGATTTAGAAATCCCCACAAAAGTGTTTCAGTTGGATAGAGACAAAGTGTACCGGATGGATTATTTGGAGAGGGTTAGCACAGCATTGCATGTATGATATTATTATGTTAACAATATGATATGTATGCTATTTGTTTGACAAGGGTCGTACACACTGAGTTTTTGAAAACTCACTCCCTCTTTTATTTTTATTAGGTGATCCTCAGTAGGTGGTTCGACAAATGGAGGGACTTAGAGGTGGCCAACTAGCAAGACCATAAGACCTATTTTTTCTTAATATCTAAATTCTAGATTTCAAGTGAATTACTTTAAGTTATTTTATTTCAGATTGTAATAAGGTTTTCCCTCTAGTTATTATTCCATTACTTCCACTATGCATTGAAATTTTGAAACGGAACCTAGATTTATTTCTTTTAAGCATATTTCAGGTTTTTGAAAATAATTGTGTTTTAAGAACGAGCTTCCACTATCAATGGAGATTTTTTTTTTTTACATAGTAACAAGGAAATGGTTTTTTGGATACACCTCATTTTGAAAGCAAACTAGATTTTACTTAACTTTTCTTTAGAAGGGTTTTCAATGAAAATAAAGTTTTCACAAAAACACTTCAATATGACATGCCGGGATCGGGCCTAACTTCTAGGCCGGGTTTGGGGTGTTATAGTAGAAATTATCCTTTGACAATTAGAGGTCATTATTTTCTGGCAAATCTCATGTTGTTTTCATTTGATGAATTTGACCTGATTCTTGGTATGGATTGGTTGACTAGTCATAATGTTTTAGTAAACTGTGGTAGTAAGTTTATTGAATTGAGATGTGTAAATGGAAATGTCATTCGGGTTGAATCGGGTAAATCGGATAGATTTCCTGTGTGATTTCGTCTATGGTAGCTGAAAAATACTTGAGAAAAGGATATGAGTCCTATCTCACCTTTTTGCTGAATACTCAAGAGTCAGAAGTAAAGATTGAATCAGTGACAGTGCTGTGTGAGTATCCAGATGTATTCCCAAAGAGTTACCCAGATTGCCTCCATTTAGAGAAGTTGAGTTTGGCATTGAGTTAGCTCATGGTACGGCACCTATTTCAGTGGCCCCGTTTAAGATGGTACCATTGGAGTTAAAAGAATTGAAGGTTTAGTTGCAAGAGTTAATGGATAAGGGCTTTACAAGACCAAGCTATTCACCGTGGGGTGCTCCAGTACTTTTTGTGAAGAAGAAAGACAGGTCGATGAGATTGTGTATAGATTACAGGCAACTCAACAAGGTAACAGTGAAGAATAAGTATCCTTTTCCAAGGATAGATGATTTGTTCGACCAATTGAAGGGAGCTACGGTGTTTACTAAGATAGACTTAAGGTCTGGCTATTACCAGTTGAGGGTTAAGGAGAAAGATGTGTCAAAGTTACATTTCAGATGAGGTATGGCCATTACAATTTCTTGTCATGCCATTTGGCTTAACAAATGCTCCTGTGATCTTTATGGATTTAATGAACTATATCTTTAGAAAATATTTGGATAAGTTCGTAGTCATTTTTATTGACAACATACTAATTTATTCCCGAGATGAGAGTGAACATGCAGAACACCTGAGAATTGTGTTGCAGACTCTAAGAGACAAGTAGTTGTATGCTAAATTTAGTAAGAGTGAGTTTTGGCTCTGATAAGTCAGATTCTTAGGACACATTGTGTCGGGTGATGGAATTAGAGTTGATCCAAGTAAGATCTTGACTATTGTGGAGTGGAAACAGCTGAGGAATGTGTTAGAGATTAGAAGCTTTTTGGGTTTAGCAGGTTACTACAGATGGTTCGTAAAAGGGTTCTCCCTGATTGCTACCCCAATGACGAAATTGTTACATAAAGATGTTAAGTTTGAATAGACTAAGAAATGCCAACAGAGTTTTGAGAAACTGAAAGCTTTGTTGACTGAAGCACTGGTTTTAGTACAACCTAAGTCAGGGAAGGAGTTTTTAGTCTACAGTGATGCATCATTAAATGGTATTGGCTCTGTGTTGATGTAAGAGAGTAAAGTAGTAGCTTATGCCTCGAGATAGCTAAAACCTCATGAGAAGAATTATCCAACTCACGATTTGGAGTTGGCTGCGATCATTTTTTGCTTTGAAGATTGGGCGTCATTATTTGTATGGTGAGAAGTGTCAAATCTTTATCGATCACAACCTCTTAAAGTACTTGATGAATCAAAAGATTTTAATTTGTGACAACGGCGGTGGCTTAAATTATTGAAAGATTACGAGCTAGTAATCGATTACCATCTGGGAAAAGCGAATGTGGTTGCGGATGCCTTGAGCAGGAAATCCCTGTATGCTTTGAGAGTTATGGGACGAGCTTAGCATTGCCTGATGATGGTGCTGTATTGGCCGAGTTAAAGGCTAGGCCATTATTTCTTCAACAGATATGTGAAGCTCAAAAGAATGATAGAGAAATGCAAGCTAAGAGAGCTCAGTGGAATCGAGAAATGACTTTAATTTTTAGGTTGGTTCAAATGGTTGCTTGATGTTTCATGATAGAGTTTGTGTACCAAAGGAAGATGAGTTGATCCGGGAAATTTTACATGAAGCACACAGTGGGCTTATCAGTACATCCGGGTCGCACAAAAATTTACAATGATTTGAAGAAGTTGTATTGGTGGCTGGGTATGAAAAGAGACATCTCTAAATTTGTTACAAAATGTTTGATCTATCAACAAGTGAAAGCCGAGCATCAAGTACCTTCGGGATTACTTCATCGGTGATGATTCTCGAGTGGAAGTAGGATTGAATCACAATGGATTTTGTAACAGGATTACCTATGACTCCAAAAAGGAAAAATGTTGTATGGGTTATTATGGATAGATTAAGGAAGTCAACTCACTTTATACCAGTGTGTGTGAATTACTCTCTTGACAAGTTGGCTGAGCTGTATATTGCTAAGGTGGTGAGATTACATGGGGTGCCAATATCCATTATCTCAGATAGAAATCCAGGATTTACTTCGGGGTTTTAAAGGAAGTTGCAGGGAGCCTTGGGTACGAAACTAAATTTTAGTACTGTGTTCCATCCTCAAACCAATGGCCAATTCGAAAGAGTGATTCAAATTCTTGCAGATATGCTCTGATGCTATGTTTAGAGTTTGAAGGTAGTTGGGAAAAATATCTACCTTTGGTTGAGTTTGCCTACAACAATAGTTATCAATTGAGTATACGAATGGCACCGTACAAAGCTTTATATGGACACAAGTGTCAAACTCCTTTGTATTGGACCGAGCTTAATGAGAAGCAAATTCATGGGGTTGATCTAGTTAAAGAAATCAAGAGAAAGTGAAAGTGATCCATGATAGTCTGAAGCTGCTTCAGATCGACAAAAGTCATACGTGGATTTAAAAAGGAAAGAAATCGAGTTTCAAGTGGGTGATAAAGTATTCCTGAGAGTATCCCCGTGAAAGAAAATATTGAGATTCGGTCGAAAGGGCAAATTGAGTCCACGATTCATAGGGTTGTATGAGGTTATTGAAAGGATTGGGCCAGTAGCTTACCGGTTGTCTTTGTCGACAAAGTTAGAGAAAATACACAATGTGTTTCATGTGTCGATGTTGCGGCGATATTGTTCCGATCCTTCGCATGTGATCCCTCCAACCGAAATAGAGATATGACCAGACATGACTTATAAAGAAGAATCAATTAAGATTTTGGCTCTAGAGGTTAAACAGTTGAGGAATAAGAGCATAGCCTTAATGAAAGTATTATGGCAAAAACACGGTGTAGAAAAGGCTACATGGGAACCGGAAGAAGCCATGAGGGAACAGTACCCAAACCTTTTTCACTAGTAAGATTTTCGAGGACAAAAATCTCTAAAAGGGGGAGAGTTGTAACAGCCTGATTTTGGGGCTAGTCAGAACAGTGGTTTCGAGACCACTAATCTGAGGTTGAAGAAAATTTTATTTTGATGTTATTTTATGTGTTATAACATGATTATAAGGACGCATGAAATTTTGGTGCTTTAATTTTAGCGATTGTATGCTTAATTGCAAAAAGGACTAAATTGTATAAAGTGCAAAAGTTTCTTTTTACAACCTAGGGTGTCAAATAGCTATGGAATATAAAATTGGAGGTCCTTCAAGAGCAATTAGACCCTTAAAGAATGGGTGGCCAGCCATAGGGGACAAAATGAGGTCAAAATTAGTCAAGTAGGTGGGTTAGGTGGATTAAATTGAAGGAAATACATAAAATAAAGAAAAAGGCTATCATCTTTTTATTTCTTTTCTCCTTCCACTGAATTTTCACACTCAAGAAGGGCTTTGAGAGCTTGAAATTTCAGCAACCTATTTTCCTTGCTAGTTGTTGATTTTAATGGCTTTTCTTGATAATTTTTGTACTTTTGGAACCCCTAAAGCCTAAGCTAGCTAAAGAGGAGACTATTATGCAAAATGATTAAAAGTTTAGGGATTTTCCATGAGAGTGTTTATGTTGTTTGCTGAGTTTTTATGGAAGAAAATAAATGTTAATGGGTTAAGGAATAACTTTTGTGAAAGGTGCTACCATTAAAACACCTAAAAAGGCCTATTTGTAAAGGTTGTAAATTGAGTAGTAAATGCATGAAATGATTGGAATTATGAATTATTGTAAGAGTGATAAATGTTTAGCTAGGCTTGTTTAATGAGAGAATGTGATGGAAAAAATGATTTACGAGCCTAGGGGCAAAATCATAACTTTGCCAAGGTATAAGGGAAAAATGGTCATTTTTGCCAAAATAGAAATTTTGAAGTGTTATGATTTATACAGTGATTAAATGAATGAATTTTATAAATATAGATCAAGATGAATGTGGAAACAACCTTGACTAGGGAAGATGCAAGGTATCGGACTAAACCATCAATTAACATATTTTGCACCGAGGTAAGTTTATGTGTAAACGATACATCCTTAATACTTATGATGTTACCTATTGATGCATTGTATGGATGTAAATATTTATTGGTGAGATTGATTAAAAATGATAGTTAATGAGTAATTCTCATATGAACCTCGGAATAGAAATGTAAATATGGACAAATATCTGTAATTATCGTTGTTGGTGGGTTGTGTGTGATACCACCTTATTAATTATTCACGATGGGTTGTTTGCAATACCATCGTTTATATTATCATTTGGTGGGCTATGTGAGATACAATCGTAATTAATATTGTTGGTGGGCTATGTGTGATACCACCTTATTATTGATTAATGGTGGGCTGTGTGTGAAACCACCAGGTATGTAGTATTATTCTGAAGGGTTCATCAAGAAACTTGTCTAAGTAAATATTTCATGTGGCTTTGTGGTGATATTTGTGCGACATAAATACAAATAAATGTGAGCAATGTATTTGATATATGGTTGGGATGTGTTAAGAGTGGAGATGAGTAAGCTTGATTATGGAAATGTGAATTGTTCTTGTTTAGTATGTAATGTTATTGATTGATTAGCATATGTTATGATTCTTATTGTTTACATGTAGACTTACTAAGCTTAAAGCTTACTCCCTTTCTTTTCCCATCTTTTATAGTGTCAAAGAGACAACTTGGGATAGAAGATAATCAGAAGATCATCCACACTATCAGCTCATCTTGGTATATTTAGACTTAACATTTTGAGTACGGCATGTTTAGGGGCTAGAATTAGTGAAATGTTATGTTGTTTTGGCCAAATGTGTTGGCTCTTTTAAAGATGAACATTTTTGTATATAGCCATAGTTGATGGCTCATTATTATTAATATATGAAAAGATAAGGTTGTTCATGAATGTGTATGATGCATGATTGGGTTGCTTGGTTAATGGTTGAAGGTGATTTATGTTGTATGTATTAGGTTGACAAAAAGATCTTGGCAAATAGCCTTGTTCTAGTCCACACGAGGAGGCACACGGGCGTGTATCTAGGCAGTGTGTGACACAAGGTCAGTCCCATCGGTGTGTGGCTGGGCCATGTGTCCCCTGCATGTTAGTGATACAAGTCAGTGTCGACCATAGGCCAGACACATGGGCGTGTGACAAGCCATGTGATACATGTCAGTGTCGACCACAGGTGGAGCACACAGGCGTGTCGAGGCTGTGTGAGGGACACGGGCCAAGGACACGGGCGTGCGTCCAGCCATGTGAAAACCCTTGTAGGTTGAATTGAGAAATAATTTCACACGGGCATGTGATATACCACACGGGTGTGTCCTTTCCTCCACACAGGCGTGTGGACTGTTTAGAGAAAAATTTCTAAGGTCTTCTAGAGAGCTTCAAAAGAGCTCGATTTGATCCCGGACCATTCTTAGAATGTGAATTAAGCTTCGTAGGCTTGTATAAGAGGTGTTAGTAAAAGTTTTAAATTGGGAAAGAAAGGTTAAATTTCTAAATTGCATGATTGATTGCGTGTAAGTTTAGTAATGCCTCGTACCCTGTTCCAATGTCAAATACGGGTAAGTGGTGTTACATTGGGGTGTTCCAAAGACCTAATTTTATGAAGGTTGTGACACAAAAAGATCCAAGACAAGTTAGGGTTATGATGCTTGAACCTAAAAATTCACTTCTCTTTATCCCTACCTTTAGCCTAGCCCCATTACAACCTAATAAAAAACCTATTGATTGGATGATTATACCAACTACATTAGTGGAGAATTACTAAACTCAACTTATGTAGACCATTGAAGATGAGATTAATATGAATGAAACATGGACATGCAAAAATCAATTCATCTGGACTGCAAGACCATGCAAACTGGGCCATGAGGTTGATAATTTGACCTAGTAAAATATATGACAAAAGATGGACATGTCTGCTAAATTATTAGATAGAGAAACCATCCAACAAGGTGGAATTAAAGCCCAGTTTTGGCACAAGTAAATGGTTGCCCAAAAGCAAGCTTTGGGTTATTTAATTGAAGGTCTTTACAGTTGGAAAATAATCTAAAATTAGCCCAACAACTTTGCTATTGAAACCATCCACCCTATGGCTATTAATAGTCTTAGTTTGAATTCAAGATGAAGAGACTAAGTCGTCCCCTTTTCTATGAATTATGGCCGTCCATATGTGAGAGAAAAGGAAGGAATTTAAATTCTATTTTAACAAACTCTACCCCTTACCTTCACGTATAAATACCATACATTCCTTCATTCATCCATCAACCCTCAACACTGTTCCTCATTCATTCACTCATCAATCAATCTCTCTCCCATTTCCCTTTTCCTTTCCTTTACATAGCCGTCATTTCCCCTTCCATCCTTTAGCCACAAAAGCTTTGTCAAAAGAATTCCTTGGCTGGCCACCTTGGAACCTTTAGCAAATAAGCATCAATCAAAACAAAGGAGCACATCAGTCAAAATAAATCCGAGAGGCTACTAAACTGAATAGAGTTTACCCTTTCCTTTTCTTATCTATTTTAATTATGTTTGCTTTGAGTTATTTTTTTTACATCAACTATGATATTTTAAATCCTATTTTCAATGATGAGTATGTTAATTCAATAAGATTTATTTTATTCATGTTTAATATGTTTGGGCCTCAGTCGATCATGTTTTCAATTAATATCATGATGCATTTCATTCATACGTGATTGGGTGCGCTCAAATTAGCTAAGCGATCTTAACTAGACGACGGCTAGTAGACACATAATTGAAAAGTGCAATGCTCAATCTAGATCCTTAAACCCAACTAAGTTGAGGTTCATAATATCTTTAGTTAGCTCTATTATCTTGCATAGATTTTAGGTTTATGTAATTAAACTATTGCAAACGTAAATGTCCCTGTGACCTTACATAAATTCTAAGAAACCCTTAGTCTAATATGATTAGTAAAATGCATATTTCACTAAGTAAAAGATCTGAGAGGACTTAATTTGATTTCCAAACTCATGAAAGATCGAGTTGCCATGGAAGTATTTTCGAACATTGCTAAGCATGATAAAGTAAATTGGTTTAATTAATATAATTGTCCTAACCCATTTAATGTTGATTGTTTTTGTTGCTAAAGCCATTCATTCATACATTTAGATAATTTCATTTTGATTAAAATTGCATTAGGGATCGATCTTTGCATCTAGTTAATTTAATCATCACAATCCAAAATTATTGAGTTTTTTATATCAATTTATGATTTATAATTTTGTAATTAATCGATTAATATACACATTCCTATGGAGACAATAACTCATTTTTACTTGCTTATTACTTGAATGATTGTGTACACTTGCGCATTTTCCTCATTACAATGAGCTTCTTTATTTCTGACTGGTTTAAATAAAAATTTTGATGAAGTGAGATCTCGGATCTTTGGAAAAAAACCACTTCCAAGACTTCATGAGATTTTTTCTGATGTTAGAAGAGAGTAGACAAGGAGAAATGCAATGTTAAGGCCAAGATTTGAAGCTAATAATGATAATTATGCTCTTGTAACTATTAAAAATAATGATGATAGTGAAAAATAAAATAAAACCTTTGTGCGATCATTACAAAAAATATTGGCACACTCAAGAAACGTGTTGAAAGCTTCATAGAAAATTAGCGAATGGAAAAAAAAGAGTGGCAATGGTCGTGCTTTACAATCAGGGGATAGCCGTGTTTCCCAAACAACTAATGAAAATTATGAGGGCCAAAGTTCTCTGGAATGGTCTCGATTCACTAATGAATAATTAGAGCATCTACACAAGCTTTTTCAATCACCACAGTTTCAGATGAATTCTTCTGTTCCTAACTCATCCAATAATCCTTCTTCCCTTTTGCCCAATAAGGTATTGATATTTCTATTTTTTTCAGTGTCAAGCCTTGTAAAACAAACACATGGATTGTTGATTCTGGATGTAACAACCCTAACCCGTATCTATCGCCAAATTAGGGTTACGAGGCATTATCGAATAAATCAAAAAATTTTACAGACATCTCATATCATAGGTAGGTCAATCACATCAAAGTGTCCCTTAAGTATATCCATGAGACCTCAAACATGCTTTAGAATAGAGCCGGGACTAAGCCAAACATATATAGAAATTCTCAAAATTTAAAACCTTTTCAAAGTTACAGAGGTCACACGCCCGTGTGGGCAAGCCGTGTGCCTCCCACGGCCTTCAGACACACCGTGTGTCTAAGCCGTGTCAAAATAGGACATACATATTGACTTGTCCACAAGGCCACCAGACACGCCCGTGTACCATCGCCGTGTGAAATTAAGCTAGCTACTACTTGGTCACTCGGCCACAAAGCATGCCCGTGTCCCTTGGCCGTGTATGCAAAATAGGCCATTTGCAAGGTCAAAATGCCACCCACACTTGGGTCTTACCTACAAGCACATACAAGCCTATTTCCACACACAATTGGCAACCAAATACATGTCAAATGATCAAAATATCATCCCATCCAATCTCTTTTCTAGTCATGTCAACTTATATACCAAGTAGCACAACTAAATCACATGTAAAACCATACATGGTACATTCACATCTTACCATACATATAATCACTTCATTGATCACACATATGTGCTCATATAGCATCAATTTGCTCACCACAATTTTGACCATTTCATAGACATATAATCATACCAAAACCGACATCATATACCATAATCACTCATGCATATTACCAATATTTATCTAGCCACATCACATGGCTATTTACATCTCACTCATATACCAAAATTACTAGCCTATACATGCCATATTTAGCTATATACACATTTTTGAAGTACCAAAACAAGTTTGAGTAGTGTGATGACGATCCTCGATGGCCCCCGAGCCTTCAATAGCTTTGACGATCTATAAAAAAGAGCAAACACACACAAAGTAAGCTTTCAAAAGCTGTAACATCCTAAAATTTGAGTATTGATATGATGCATGTTTTGGTGCTTAACTTGTGTATAATTAAATTTTGAATGATTAGTATAGTCTCAAGAAGACTTGAGAACTATCCAGAATTAGAATAAATTTTAGTAAGGAGTACTTAATTGAAGTGGATCAAGTGACTTTGAGGTTTAAGTAAATTTAAGTGTCAAAAACTAACATAAGATGAGCTAGTAACAAGGTGGTGTTGGCGCATGTATGTTTGCTTGAGGGGAGAGGTTCGAATCTCCTAGCATGCAATTTGAAAGCTTTTATTTTTTACTTTTCCTTAGCAAGTGTCAGTCATGGATAAGGATTAGGATGAGTTGGATTAAATTTTTATGGTAAGAAGACTTAAGGTTATGGTAAGCATGAGTTAAGGGATGGAATTGCTTGACTTTGGGGATAAGATTTCTCAAACTTAAAGGAAATAGAGGATGGTAAGGCTTGAGACTAGGTTGATGTTTTGGTAACTCTTTCATGGCCATTTTGACCATGAATGGGGACGGTTTTGTGGACTAAAAGGGGGAGCCAAATTTGGGTGGTGAATTTTGGTGATAGGCTAGTTTGGTTGGTAGTTTTGGGGGGTATTACCTTTGGTTATTTTTGATTTTGCAAAACACTTTCTCTCCATCTATTTTCTCCCTTGGCCGAATGTATTGGTATAGAAGAAAAACAACTTTTGTTTCATTTCTTATGTCCATACTTTTGACCATTTGGTTACCTTATTTTTGCAAAACCTCTCTTAGTGCCGAAACTACCAACACAACAAGCCATATTTTTCATTCCCCATTGCCGAATGCATCATTGTCTTAAATACTCTCTCTTTGCTTTTCTTTTACCATTGATAAAAGAATTATAAACCTATCATTCTCTTTCTCTTTCTTTCTCTTTTCTCTCTTGAAAACTGAATCAACATCATCTCTTTCTTTCATCTCTTATTTTCTTTTTAACCATACTTTCTTTATTATTTTTCTCTCATGGCCGAATGTTAGATTACTCCATTACCGAATTATTTTTATTTTCTTTGTTTATTCATAGTCGAATCTTCTCCTATACATAAGTATTCTTTTCAATCTTTTCTTTTCCTTCTTTGAACCTTGGAAAATAGTGTGATAGTGGAGGGCCGAAACTCATGTGTTCGTCAACATCGTAAATCATTGGAATCGAATTAAGGTGTTAAGGTAAGGGATTATTAAGGATTTTCATATTACTCGACATATGGATATAAATTATTATTTAATCGATTTCATTTTATGGGACGTTATCACTCGATTGTCATATTGTGGAACGAGGATATTTGTGAGACAATCAAGATAGGGACAAAAAGGGCAGTAAATAGTGTTTGGAAGAGGGGTGGTTCTATTATTCCCCTTAAGTTTAAGAGAAGGGCTATTTCGGGAATCTGAGACTTTCCACCGGGTTGTGGACCCTCATCCGGCAAAAATCAATTATTCGAAGTCTATGTACCCCCGAACCATTGTTTACTCGTGGTTCTGAACCTTTGATCGGAGAGAAATCGTAAATAGTGGTTGTTCGAGATTCCGAGGGTAAGATTTAGATCGCTTAACATTAGAATAGTTTTATATTAAATATTAGTGTTCTAATCCATCGTGATGTGTGTTTAGATATCAACGAGCGGGAAAGTGTAGTTCTCACCGTAATCAGGTGTGTAATCTCACACCGTATCTCATGGGTTAGATGACTATATCGTATAAATCGGTGGATGAAATCACAAGTTAGTGAAATCGGGAAGAATAGTATATTTATCACCTTAATGATAAAAGTTTTGAAATTGGTATTAGATCATGAAAAGTATGAAATTTCCCTTAACGGGCTAATTCGATAAAAGTGATAAATGGGCCATATGTAATATTTGATAATTGGGCCATATGTGATATTTGATAATTGGGCCATATGTGATATTTGATAATTGGGCCATGTGTGATATTTGATAATTAGACAATTTGGGCCATATGTGATATTTGAAAATTGGACAATTTGGGCCATATGTGATATTTGATAATTGGGCCATATATGATAATTGATAAATGGGTCCTATGTGATATGAGACTTCGTGGGCCAAAAATGTGAAATGGGCCATATTGTAATAATTTTTATAATGGGCCTTATGTTGGAATAATTATATGAATGGATTGTTATGCATGCTATATACATGATTGCATGGGTTGGGCTATTTGACGAAGAGAAGTTCTGGTAGCTTTGCTACAATATTTTGGTGGCTCTGCCACAATTCTGAAAAATGGCAAATGACATGTAAACTCTGTGAATTCGGTGGCTTGTCCACGAAATTTGAAATACGGCTTAATGCCTACTTCGGTGTGTTGGCGGGGTGGGTGACTAAAGCTCCCCACAGGTGTGCTGGTTGGTACGGGTGGTGTGTAGCGGATGGAAATCTAGGCTTGGTTTTGGGAATTGCATATCACTTGCATTTCAACATGCTAAATTATTATATTTGTAATGGGCTTAGGCCCAAATAAATGCTTAAATGGTTTTGGCCCAGTGGACTATGGTAAGTGAGTTACACCTAAGTTCTAGGTAACTTACCCCAATTTTTTTTTACCCCTCTCAGGTAATAATATTTTATGGAGGCTTGGGTCGGAGATGACTTTGTGTGGAGGTTATACTACAAATGGTGGTTTATAAAATTTTAAGACTTCTTTAATAATTTTATTAAGTACTATTTTTATGGCGATGTAATAAGGCCTCTTTAATTATGGATTTTATTATGTGGATGGATTTTATTATGTTTTAGTTTTCCTAAGTTGTTTTGGTTTAGTTTTTATAAATGTTTTTCTATAACTCTCGTATAAAATAAATTTTTTCTTAAATATCATTGAAACTTAGGAAATTCTTTTAAAACTTTTTCGATGAAATATTTTAACTAAATAAATCCAAAGTTTTTATCAATTACTACTCTATAGATCAAATGACAAATTCTTGTATTTTTAATTATGGTTTTCAATGAACTTCGATTTTTCGATAAAGTCATTCTCTTAATCGTTTTGGAATTTGATTTCTACTTCATTAAATGATTTGAATGTACGTTAAATTTGTGTGGCATGCCAAAATCTGGGCTTAATGCATAGGTCGGGTTTGGGGTGTTACATTTTATGGTATCAGAGCTCAGTGTCAAAACTCGGCTGTGGTTTGGGTTCAACAATGTTTTGTTTAAAAACTACTTAATTTTTCTAGACTTTATGTTTTAAAGGTAGTATGGCACCACAAGCATTCGGCACCAAGTCAAGTAAGTATTTATTTATTAAATGCTTATTATTGTGATGAGACCTTGGGAACACTCTAGAACTTCTAGTTTTAGGTGTTGAAAACGATAGAGATTGAGACTATAGGATGTGATGGCGAAAACAACCCTATCTCTTATATCTCATAAAATATCGTTAATAAACACTGAAATAATATTCTGATTCATAAAACTTGTAATCAGATTAAAAGTGAATTAGTCAATATGAGCACTAGAGGACGTGGTCGTGGACGCGGTAGACGTGGCCGTGGTAGCAGATGAGGTGTTTGCGTCGAAGTCTTGCCGGTCATATACGTAAATGGAAGCACTGCGCTATTCGAGAGTGAAATCGGATCTCATGATCATGCGAATGAGGATAATGCTTTGACTCAAGCAATGTTGCGAGTCTTAGAAAGAGTAGTGGGGCGAATCGGGCCAAGAACTTGTGGATCAATATCAGAATGACTCAAGTCTAGTAGTGCGAAGTTTTAGAGGTGTTTCGTGTAGCTTGAATGTGGCGAAATATTGGCTTGAGGTCAGAACTAATTATGGACGATCTGGAGTGTACCGTCAAGCAGAAATTGAGAGGGTTGTGTCTTTGCTAAGAGACAAGGCGTATCAATGGTGGCTTACTGTTCGAGAAGGCACCGAGGCTGCATTGGCTAATTGGGATTTCTTTAAAGCTACTTTCTAAGGGAAGTACGTTGGGACAAGTTATGTAGATGCCCAGAGGAAGGAATTCCTGAATTTGGTTCAAGGAAGTAAGACTGTGGCAGCTTACGAGGTAGAATTTCTTCATTTGAGTCGTTATGCTCATACTATAGTGCAGACTGATCATGAGTGCTATGTATGCTTTGAGGATGGGCTGAATGATGAGTTGAGGGTACTGATAGCCCTACAACAAGTGCGGACTTTTACCTAGCTTGTAGAGAAAGCTAAGATAGCCGAAGAGGCTAAGAATTTAGAATGCCAGAACCGGGAAAAAGTAAGAGGCAAGAGGGATTTTAAGTATTCTAGTTCTTCTAAAAGGTTTCAAAAGAGGCCACAGAATGATGACCCAGTTCAAGATAGGGAACCTGTGACTACCAATCAGAGTCGAGAATGTGCTGACTGTGGAAGATGACATCCCAGAAAATGTTGGAGGAAAACTGGAGCCTATTTTAAATGTGGATCCAAGGATCATTAGTTTAAGAATTGTCCTCGACGGACTGATACAACTCAGGAAGCTCGTAACCCTGATGCTCAGCCAACTAGAGGTACTCAGCAGCCACCGAGATGTCGTGGACCAAGTCGTGGTGGTAATGGTAACGAACGTGGACAAGGTGCACCGGGTCGAGGTAATGGTGTTAGAGGTAACACGGAGGCAAGAAAGCCAGGATTGGTCTATGTTGTCAGGCATCGTGAAGACGGTGATGCACCTGATGTGATAACGGGTACGTTCTTCATCTCTGATGTACCTGTTACTACTTTGATAGATATCAGGTCTACTCACTTGTATGTTGCTAGTGCTATATCTGGAAACCTAAATATTAGATCTGAGATTACCGATAGAAAGATGACGGTAATTAGTCCTTTAGGACAGTTGGTAATAGTGAATAAATTATTTAGAGATGTGCCCTCAGAGATTCAAAGAGAGGTATTTCTAGCAGACTTGATGGAATTACCTTTCGGTGAGTTTGATCTTATTTTGGGCATGGATTGGTTGGTAAAGCATCGGGCGCAATTGGATTGTGCCGAAAAGCGGATGTCAATTAGGACTGTGGATGATGAGGAGGTAATAATGATAGGGGAAAGAAGAAACTTTTTGGTAAATGTGGTATCTACTTTGAACGCAAAAAAGTTTGTGCGGAAAGGGAACAGAGCATTCCTAGCATTCATCAGTGCTTTGGATGCCAAGGAATTATCGGTAGAAGGTGTGAAAACGGTGAAAGAATTTTCAGATGTCTTTCTCGAAGAACTTCTGGGTCTACCTCCAGATCGGGAAGTAGAATTTGGAATTGAGCTTTTGCCCAGAACTACTCCGGTGTCCATTGCTCCTTATAGAATGGCACCGAAGGAGTTAGCGGAGCTTAAAGCTCAAATTCAAGAACTGCTAGATCGGGGATTTATTCGACCAAGTGTGTCTCCGTAGGGAGCACCGATTTTGTTCGTCAAGAAGAAGGATGGGTCGATGCGTATGTGCATTGATTATAGGCAATTGAATAAGTTGACGATCAAGAATAGGTATCCATTGCCGAGAATCGATGACCTGTTTGATCAATTAAGAGGAGCTTTAGTCTTCTCCAAGATTGATTTGAGATCGGGTTATCATCAACTCAAGGTGAAAGAGGCAGATATGCATAAGATGGCATTTCAAGCTCGCTATGGACATTATGAGTTTTTAGTGATGCCGTTTGGTTTGACTAATGCACCAGCTGCATTTATGGACATGATGAACCGAGTCTTTCAATCCTATTTAGATTAGTTCGTAGTAGTGTTCATAGATGACATCTTGGTATATTCGAGGAATGAAGAAGAGCATGACTCTCATTTGGGCACTGTGTTGCAAATTTTGCGAGATAAGCAACTTTATGCCAAATTCAGTACGTGTGAATTTTGGTTAAAGGAAGTGATTTTATTGGGTCATGTAGTGTCAGCTGAAGGAATAAGAGTTGATCCTCAAAAGTAGAGGCTGTGTTGGATTGGAAACCGTCGAAGTCAGTAGCTGAGATTTGGAGTTTATTGGGTTTAGCTGGTTATTATAGACGCTTTGTTGAGGGGTTTTCACCCCTAACTAAGTTGTTGCGAAAGGAAGTACCGTATGTATGGACCGATAAACAACAAGAAAGTTTCAAGAAACTGAAGAAGATTCTCACGGAAGCGCCAGTACTGATTCAACCAGAGGCCGGAAAAGAGTTTATTGTTTACTGTGATGCGTCACACACGGGTTTAGGATGTGTACTGATGCAAAGTGGAAAAGTGATAGCTTATGCTTCTCGACAGTTGGGGCCGCATGAAGTCAACTATACTACTCATGATTTGGAGTTGGCTGTAGTGGTGTTTGCATTAAATATTTGGAGGCATTATCTCTACGATGAGAAGTCAATCATTTATACAGACCATAAGAGTCTTAAGTATCTCGTTACCCAAAAGGAGTTGAATTTAAGACAACAGAGATGGGTGGAGTTGTTAAAGGATTATGATATCTCAATCGAGTATCATCCTGGAAAGGCTAACGTTGTGGCAGATGCGTTGAGTCAAAAGGTTGTATCGGAGTTAAGAGCAATGTTTGCTCATCTCAGTTTGTATGAGGATGGCAGTTTGCTAGTAGAACTTCAGGTGAAGCCTCTGTGGTTGGATCAACTTAAAGAAAAGCAATTATCCGATGAAAAGTTGGGTCCTTTAATACAACAAGCTAAAAGTGGTGTAATAGAGGATTTTAGTTTGAACAAAGATGGTGTACTGTGTTTTTGTGGAAGGATTTGGATGCCTAAGGATTCGAATTTGAGGCAAATGATTCTTCTTGAGGCACATAGTAGTCCTTATGCTATGCACCCTGGAGGAAATAAGATGTATCGGGATCTTCGTGAACAGTATTGGTGGCCAAAGTTAAAATGGGAAGTTACTGATTTAGTGGGAAAGTGTTTGACTTGTCAACAAGTGAAGGCGAACATCAATTACCATCAGGTTTATTGCAACCGGTAAAGATTCCTCTATGGAAATGGGAGCGGATAACGATGGATTTTGTTAATAGGTTCCCTTAACACCTACTAAGAAAGATTCTGTCTGGGTGATAGTAGATCGATTAACGAAGACTTCTCATTTTCTACCAGTTCGTATGGATTACTCGTTACAGAAGTTGGCTAAACTGTATGTATCTGAAATCGTGAGGTTGCATGGGGTACCAGTGTATATCATATCGAACAGGGATCCTAGGTTTACATCACGGTTTTGGAAAGTTTTTCATGAGGCTTTGGGAACAAAGTTAAACTTTAGTACGGCTTTTCACCCTCAGTCAGATGGTCAGTCGAAAAGAGTAATCTAGATTCTGAAGACATGTTAAGAGGTTGTGTGATTGATTTTAGAGGTAGTTGGGAGGATTTTCTACCGTTGGCAGAGTTTGCGTATAACAACAGTTATCAATCCAGTATTCAGATGGCACCCTATGAAGCGTTATATGGTCGTAGGTGTCGTAGTCCTACTTGTTGGACTGAATTAGGGGAACGATAGCTTTTGGGTCCTAAATTGATATCAGAGACAGAAGAAAAGGTAAAGGTGATTTAAGTGCGGTTAAAGGAAGCCTCGGATAGACAAAAGTCGTACGCGGATTTGAAGCGTAAAAATATTGAGTTTGCGGCAGGAGATCAGGTCTTTTTGAAAGTTTCACCGTGGAAAAGATTTTCATTCGGAGGAAAGGCAAGTTGAGCCCTTGGTTCATTGGACCGCACTGCAGTGTGTTGAAGCGTGTAGGACCAATAGCCTATCAACTTGATTTACCTCCTGAATTGAGTCAGATTCATAGTGTTTTCCATGTTTCTATGTTGAGACGCTATAGATCAGATCCATCGCACATAGTACCGATAGAAGAAGTGGAATTAAGGCCATATTTTTCTTTCAAGGAGGAACCAGTGAAAATCTTAGATCGCGATGTTAAGACGTTAAGAAAGAAGATTGTGCCGTTGGTTAAGGTTCTTTGGCGTAATCACGAGTGGAGGAAGCTACTGAGGATGCAATTCGACAACAATATCCTCATCTCTTTTACCCAGGTAAATTTCGAGGACAAAATTTTCTTTAAGGAGGGTAGAGTTGTAACATCCTAAAATTTAAGTATTGATATGATGCATGTTTTGGTGCTTAACTTGTGTATAATTAAATTTTGCATGATTAGTATAGTCTTGAGAAGACTTGAGAACTATTCGAAATTAGAATAAATTTTAGTAAAAGGTACTTAATTGAAGTGGATCAAGTGACTTTGAGGTTTAAGTAAATTTAAGTGTCAAAAACTAGCATAAGATGAGCTAGTAACAAGGTGGTGTTGGCGCATGTATGTTTGCTTGAGGGGAGAGGTTCGAATCTCCTAGCATGCAATTTGAAAGCTTTTATTTTTTGCTTTTCCTTAGCAAGTGTCGGTCATGGATAAGGATTAGGATGAGTTGGATTAAATTTTTATGGTAAGAAGACTTAAGGTTATGGTAAGCATGAGTCAAGGGATGGAATTGCTTGACTTTGGGGATAAGATTTCTCAAACTTAAAGGAAATGGAGGATGGTAAGGCATGAGACTAGGTTGATGTTTTGGTAACTCTTTCATGGCCATTTTGACCATGAATGGGGAAGGTTTTGTGGACTAAAGGGGGGAGCCAAATTTGGGTGGTGAATTTTGGTGATAGGCTAGTTTGGTTGGTAGCTTTTGGGGGTATTACCTTTGGTCATTTTTTCTTTTGCAAAACACTTTCTCTCCATCTATTTTCTCCCTTGGCTGAATGCATTGGTATAGAAGAAAAACAACTTTTGTTTCATTTCTTATGCCCATACTTTTGACCATTTGATCACCTTATTTTTACAAAACCTCTCTTAGTGTCGAAACTACCAACACAACAAGCCATAGTTTTCATTCCCCATTGTCGAACGCATCATTGTCTTAAACACTCTCTCTTTGTTTTTTTTTTACCATTGATAAAAGAATTATAAACCTATCATTCTCTTTCTCTTTCTTTCTCTTTTCTCTCTTGAAAACGAATCAACATCATCTCTTTCTTTCATCTCTTATTTTCTTTTTAACCATACTTTCTTCATTATTTTTCTCTCATGGCCGAATGTTAGATTACACCATTGCTGAATTATTTTTCTTTTCTTTGTTTATTCATAGCCGAATCTTCTCTTATACATAAGTATTCTTTTCAATCTTTTTTTTCCTTCTTTGAAGCCTTGGAAAATAGTGTGATAGTGGAGGGCCAAACTCATGTGTTCGTAAACATCGTAAATAGTTGGAATCAAATTAAGGTGTTAAGGTAAGGGATTATTAAGGATTTTCATATTACTCGACATATGGATATAAATTGTTATTTAATCGATTTCATTTTAGGGGACGTTATCGCTCAATTGTCATATTGTGGAACAAGGATATTTGTGAGACAATCAAGATAGGGACAAAAAGGGCAGTAAATAGTGTTCGAAAGAGGGGTGGTTCCATTATTCCCCCTAAGTTTAAGAGGACTGTTTTGGGAATCTGAGACTTTCCACCGGGTTGTGGACCCTCATCCGGCGAAAATCAATTATTCAAAGTCATACGTACCCCCGAACCATTGTTTACTCGTGGTTCTGAACCTTTGATCGGAGAGAAATCACAAATAGTTGTTGTTCGAGATTTCGAGGGTAAGATCTAGATCGCTTAACATTAGAATAGTTTTATATTAAATATTAGTGTTCTAATCCATCGTGATGTGTGTTTATATATCGACGAGAGGGAAAGTGTAGTTCTCACCGTAATCAGGTGTGTAATCTCACACCGTATCTCATGGGTTAGATGACTATATCGTATAAATCAGTGGATGAAATCACAAGTTAGTGAAACCGGGAAGAATAGTATATTTATCACCTTAATGATAAAAATTTTGAAATTGGTATTAAGATCATGAAAATTATGAAATTGCCCTTAACGGGCTAATTCGATAAAAGTGATAAATGGGCCATATGTGATATTTGATAATTGGGACATATGTGATATTTGATAATTGGGCCATATGTAATATTTGATAATTGGGCCATATGTGATATTTGATAATTGGGTCATATGTGATATTTGATAATTGGGCCATATGTGATATTTGATAATTGGACAATTTGGGCCATATGTGATATTTGATAAATGGGCCATATGTGATAATTGATAAATGGGCCATATGTGATATTTGATAATTGGGCAATATATGATAATTGATAAATGGGTCCTATGTAATATGAGACTTCGTGGGCCAAAAATGTGAAATGGGCCATATTGTAATAATTTTTATAATGGGCCTTATGTTGGAATAATTATATGAATGGATTGTTATGCATGCTATATACATGATTCATAGGTTGGGCTATTTGACGAAGAGAAGTTTTGGTAGCTTTGCTACAATATTTTGGTGGCTCTGCCACAATTCTAAAAAATGGCAAATGCCATGTAAACTCTCTGAATTCAGTGGCTTGTCCATGAAATTTGAAATACGGCTTAATGCCTACTTCGGTGTGTTGGCGGGGTGGGTGACTAAAGCTCCCCATAGGTGTGCTGGTTGGTACGGGTGGTGTGTAGCGGATGGAAATCTAGGTTTGGTTTTGGGAATTGCATATCACTTGCATTTCATACATGCTAAATTATTATATTTATAATGGGCTTAGGCCCAAATAAATGCTTAAATGGTTTTGGCCCAGTGGACTATGGTAAGTGAGTTACACACTGAGTTCTAAGTAACCCACCCCAAATTTTTTTTACCCCTCTCAGGTAATAATATTTGATGGAGGCTTGGGTCGGAGATGACTTCGTGTGGAGGCTATACTACAAATGGTGGTTTATAAAATTTTAAGACTTCTTTAATAATTTTATTAAGTACTATTTTTGTTGCAATGTAATAAGGCCTCTTTAATTATGGATTTTATTATGTGGATGGATTTTATTATGTTTTAGTTTTCCTAAGTTGGTTTGGTTTAGTTTTTATAAATGTTTTCTATTACTCTCGTATAAAATAAAAGTTTTTCTTAAATATCATTGAAACTTAGGAAATTCTTTTAAAACTTTTTCGATGAAATATTTTGACTCAATAAATCCAAAGTTTTCATCAATTACTACTCTATAGATCAAATGACAAATTCTTGTATTTTTAATTATGGTTTTCAATGAACTTCGATTTTTCGATAAAGTCATTCTCTTAATCATTTTGGAATTTGATTTCTACTTCATTAAATGATTTGAATGTATGTTAAATTTGTGTGGCATGCCAAAATCCGGGCTTAATGCATAGGCCGGGTTGGGGGTGTTACAAAGTCTAGTAAGCCATATACAAATAAATTTAGCATAAAATGCACATAACCATATTGATACAATGGTATTAATGTTTCTCATTGCAAATTCATCACATATGCTTTGGCTCATTTGCTTAGCCATAACTTCCCACATTCTTCAAATCAAATATCACATATACACATAGCTCATTCAAGCATATATTCACATATTATCTCATTATTTCAATACACATATTCACCTTAGTAAGTTCACATAGACACTTGCCTTTCATACACACATAGTGTACATATCAAACGTACCTGAAATGGATATACAAATCACATAGTCATTCGCTTCTCAGACTTGTCGATTTAATCGTTTAAACTAAATAGGATATTCAAAATGCTTGGAATAGTAGTATAATGCAAACGTCCCAGACGTGGTCTTACATGTAATCATATATCGATGCCACTGTCCTAGACAAGGTCTTACATGAATCAAATACGATGCCAATGTCCCAGACATGGTCTTAACGTAAATCTCATATCGATGCCAACATCCCAGACGTGGTCTTACACGAAATCTCATATCAATGCCAATGTCCCAAACGTGGTCTTACATGATATCACATATTGAACACCTATGTCATGACATATACTATCCTATCTATTCCTAGGTTCAGACGGGACTTCTTGGACATTAACCATCTCTCGATACTTTCTCGGAATCCATATATTCATCATTTCGAGTATTATTCATAGCAATTCAAATTTCATATATTCACAAATAAGTCAATTCAAATATATTTATTTGTATATAGACTTACCTCGATTCGAATATTTGATCGGATTCAGTTATTCGACTACTTTTGATTTCCCGCAATCTAAGTCTGTTTTCTTTGGTTCTTGATCTATACATATTCAAATTTAATCCATTTATTCATCAACTCATTCAATTCAATCCAAAAACACATATTTAGGGCTATTTGCAAATTAGCCCTCACATTTCACATTTGGACAATTTAGTCCCTATTTCACAAAATCACAAAATACACAAAATCACCATATACCCATGCTTAGCTGAATATTCATGTACCTCACACAAGTCCATACATTTCATTTATTTCACAATTTAGTCCTTTAAAATTTCATTTTCTCAATTAACCCCAAAATACTCAAATTCACAAAAAAAAATCCAAATACAAAATATGCTAATCAAACACAAATATTCCATATTTCATCATCAAATATTTCAAAGCTCATGTGTTCATCAAAGACACCTTTTGAAAATCATCATCAACTCTCAAATTTTAAGCATGGGTTTCAAAGTATACAAATCAACGATTACAAAAACGTAGAAATTATCGAAAACCGATTAAAAACATACCTTGAATTTAAATCAAAAGCTAGCCGAAACCTAGCTTCTTTTTCTTTTCTTCTTCTTTGGCATTTTTAGCCAAAATAAAATGATCATATTCATCTTTTAATTTGTTTGTTTTATTATAAACATATTAATATTCATTTTACTAAAATGACCTTAGTAGAAATAATTAGAAAACCATATGTTTTATGTCTAAAATCGTCCATAAGCCACCCACTATCTTAGAAATGGTTTAATTGCCTCATAAGGCCTCCCCATTTAAAAGCCATCTCAAATAGGTGTCTTTTCATAAAGCATGCAAATTTTGCATCTTCCACAATCAAGTCCTTATGCTAAATTAAACACACAAACGGACAAAGTAATTCACAGAAATTTTACACATACTAATTCACATTGTAACGACCCAAATTTGGGCCTAGTAAAATTGGGCCCATTGGGCCTTAGGCGTGGGAGCATTTGAAAAATTTTAAGAACAAGAGAACGGCATTGATGCATGTTGGACCTATTAGGTGAGTGATTTTGGAATGTTAGGAGGCTTCTATGAAGTCCCAAGATCAAACTTGGGTTTTAGGAAAATTTTGGTTTTAGGTGAATAAAACCCTGGGAGTTAGTAGGTAGGCTTTAAGAATAAATTGTGGAGAAAAATGACACAAAAAGAGCTTGTGGTGTAGTGGCAAAGTGACGCCACATAAGAGACAAGGAGGTGACGCCACAAAGAAGCAAGGGGTCCAAGGTTCAAGCCTTGGCATTGGCATTTCATTTTGATTTATTTTTAAGTGAACTTGGACTTTGGCCCATAGATTTATATTTAGTTGCGCATGATTTTAGTCACAAGAAGAGATGGTGGCTTAGTGGCAAGTGGCATGAAGTGGCTGGTGGGAGAGCCTGGGTTTTAATCTCATGACAAGCAAGGGAGTAGTTGTTTTGCGGATTGGATGGTCAGAGTTTGTGTTGGATTTAAACTCCACTAAAGAAGGGATCCCACATCGGAAAGCTAGCAAGAGGGAAGGTGAGAAGCTAGCTATATATAGAGCTGTCTATGAGGAGAAGAAGCATACCTTGTTGGGTGTTTGGGCATAGGACCATTCGGAGCGCGGATTAGCTTTAGACTCCTATCAGGTGTGTATTTTGTACTACTTTAGCTGTAGAGCGGCAAATGCTGAAATGCCAGTCACACGACAATGGTAGCAACACGAGCGTGCAGGAAACTTACATGATTAGTAGTCATTTTCTTTTCTCAACTTACACACCTTGTGTAGGAAACTGAAAGATCAAAGTAGCAGATGGGTCGTTCTTAACAATAGCCGGGAAAAGCACTGTTAAAATTTTGCCTTCCTAAAACATGATGTTTTACATGTGCCAAATCTAACTTGTAATCTCATATCGGTCAGTAAATTATCCTAGTCCTTGAATTTTCATGTTATATTTTACTCCTCTATGTGTAAATTTTAGGACATGGTCTCAGTGAGGATGATTATCAACGTTAAAGAATATGGTGGAATTTACTTTCTTGACGACGACCATCTAAGCCAACCAACAACTACTTTATGTTTAAATTTTATTTCTAGTTTTGATAAGGTTATGATTTGGCATTATAGGCTTAGAAATCCTAATTTTTACTGTTTAAGATATTCATTACCTGATCTATTTAAAAATAAAAGTCCTTCATATCATTATGAATTTTGTGAATTGGCTAAACATCATCAGTCATTCTTTCCACCTCAAAAATATAAAGCTTCCAAACCTTTTTCATTAATTCATAGTGATGTTCGGGGACCTTCGAGAGTCTCAACATTTTTAGGAAAACTTTGGTTTGTCACATTTATTGATGATCATACTCACATTTATTGTGTATTTTTATTAAAAGATAAGTTTGAAGTTAAAAATGTGTTTCAGTCTTTTTATGCTATGGTGAAAACACAATTTAGTGTGAGAATACAAGTATTTCAAAGTGACAATGGTGGGGAATTTTTTAGTGACCAATTAGGTGTTTTCTTAACCAAACATGGAATAGTCCACCAAAGCTCTTGTACAAATACGCCATAACAAAAAAGGATTGCAGAAAGAAAAAACTGACATCTTCTAGAAGTAACTAAAGCCTAGATGTTGACTAGTTAGGTACCACGTTATCTTTGAGGCAAAGCCTTGTTAACAGCTACATATCTTATTAATAGAATACCCAGTAAAACTCTAAACTATAGAACTCCTTTCAATCTCTTTAAAGATAGCTTTCTTAACTCTAAATTGATCATAGATTTAGCCCTCCGAGTTTTTGGGTGTAGTGTTTTTGTTCATATTCAAAACCAAGGTAAACTAAACCCTAAAGCAAAAAAAAAATGTGTCTTTGTTGACTATGCTTCTAATAAAAAAGGTTACAAATGTTATGATACAATTGATAGAAAGATTATTGTTACCATGGATGTCATATTTGTTGAAATGCAATATTACTTTAATTCTAATTTTTAGGGAGGGAATTATAGTAAGGAAGATTCTATAATTGATCAAGAAAAGACTAGGAATGTATAACATAAGGATTCTAATAATAGGGAAGGCGAATTTATGATTAACATAGAAACTAATAATGTTAATGTTGTTAAAAAAAGGAGTATGAAGGTGTAAAGTCTGATCGTGAGAATAAATAACAAAGGAGTTAATTGTTTACTCAAGAAGAAACCGAAATCAAGAAAGTGGAATCTACCATATTCATCACCAAGAATCTGACCCGCAAGATCTTGTCAAAAGTCCAGGTAAAGCTTCATAATCTAACCAATGTTTTTTTTATCTAGATATTCCAACTGCTAAAAGAAAAGGGGTTAGAAATGTTGTCAAATATCCCATGTCTAACTTTGCGTCCTATAGAGCCTTGTCTTCAACATTCTTAGCCTTTGTTTCATGTCTTGATACTGTGAAAATACCCAAAAATGTAAAAGATGCTTTACAGGTTCTTGGGTGGAATGAAGTTGTTTTAAAGGAGATGCACGCTCTTGAAAAAATAGGTACATGGGAAACAGTGGAATTTCCTGTAGGGAAAAACAGTGGGTTTTAAATGGGTGGTCTCAACCAAATTCAAACCGGATGGATCTTTAGATAGATACAAAGCCTGGTTGGTGGCTAAAAGGTACACTCAAACATACGGGATAGATTATCTTGAAACATTTTCTCCAGTATCCAAATTAAATTCTGTTAGAGTTCTTTTATCAATTGTTATTAATCTTGGTTGGTCTTTACAACAGCTAGATGTGAAGAATGATTTCCTAAATGGGAAACTTGAAGAAGAATTTTACATGGATCCTTCTCTAGGTTTTGTAGAAAAATTTGGAACTCAAGTATGTAAGCTCAGGAAATCTTTGTATGGTCTAAAGCAGTCTCCTCGAGCTTGGTTTGAATGGTTCACTCAAGTTGTTAAAAAATAATGTTACTCACAGTGGCAAGTTGATCACACAATATTCTATAAACACTCACAAAGAGGTAGAATAGTAGTTATTATAGTTTATGTCGATGATATCATTCTTACAAGAGATGATGTGGATGAAATAAGGTGTCTCAAGGAGCATCTAGCATTGGAGTTTGAGATCAAAAACTTGGGTCCTTTGAAATACTTTCATGGAATAGAAGTTGCTCGATCAAAAGAAAAGCCTTGTGGTCTCTCAGAAAAAAATCTGTGATTGATCTTTTAAAAGAGTATGGGATGAGTGGTTGCCGCCCAGTTGACACACCAATTGATCCAAATGTCAAATTTGAAAATAAAGAAGGAATATTAGTTGATAAAGGGTACTACCAAAGATTATTTGGTAAGTTAATTTACTTATCACATACAAGGCCAAACATAGCTTTTACAGTAAGCTTAGTGAGAAAATTTATGCACTCCCCAATGGAGGAACATGAAGCAATGTTTCAAATTTTGAGATGCTTGAAGAGTTCACCTACAAAGGGCTTATTCTTCAAGAAATTTGAACAAAGAGGAATTGAAGCTTATACAGATGTGGACTGGTAGGCTCAATAACAGATAGAAGATCTACATCAGGATACTATACATTTGTTTGGGGAAACCTTGTGACTTGGTGAAGCAAAAAACAAAGTGTTGTAGCAAGAAGTAGCGCAGAGGCTGAGTTTAGGTCAATGGCTTAAGGAATTTGTGAAATTATGTTGTTAAAAAGAATTATGGAAGAGTTGGGGAAAGTAATAACTTCACCAATAAAGTTGTACTGTGATAGCAAAGCTGCCATTAGTATTGCTCACAACCCAGTCTAGCATGACAAAACTAAACATGTTTAGATTGATAGACACTTTATCAAGGAGAAGATTGAAGAAGGCCAAGTGTGCATGTCGTTTGTTCCTTCAAAACAACAAATTGATGACATACTCACCAAAAGGCTCTTTAAAACAAGCTTTGATTTTCTTGTAAGCAAGTTGGGCATGATTGATATATATATATATGCAATAGCTTAAGGGAGGGTGTTGAAATATGTGAAACCCATATATGTTGAGGATATATTTTAAAGTTATTTAGGTAGATAAATCTTATTTAGGTTGATAAGTCTTATTTAGGCTGATAAATCTTATTTAAGTAGATAAATCTTAGAATAAATCATTTGAGATATTCTAGGAATATTTTATTTTATCTTTTAGTAGTTTATTAGAATAAGGAATTATTTTCCCAGTTAGGTTATGATTCTTTTCTCCATTTAAATTCAGTTCCTCAGTTAATAAAATATAGAACATTTTTATTAAATACTCTCTTGAAAACTTTCACCCTACACGTTCCAAATCACAGATGTATCGTTTTTAAAACACGAATATCGATACCTCTAAGTGACCACAAAAGTACAACATACAAAAGTATTTAGTCCATTCCAAATTAGTTCCTACACATCATGCATCAAATACTTCGATAAATAATCACTCAAATAGCTAAATTTAATAGTTCAAATATAACATCCCGATTTTGGGTCTAGTCGGAATAGTGGTTTCGGGACCACAAATCTGATGAAGAAAAATTTTATTTTTATTATATTTTTATGGTCTACAGCTTTATGGAATGATTTCATGAAAAGTTCGTTCGAAAATTTTGATGTTTGGGCACTCAATTTAATTAAAAGGACTAAATTGCAAGAAATACAAAACTTGAATTCCATGTGTTAAAGGTGTCTAATTGCTATTAAATTTTAAATTATACCATTGTTTAAGTTAGTGGACAAAAAATTACATGGTTAGGTATGATTTCAAAGTTTTTTCATTAAGGGCATTTTGGTAATTTGATAATTAAATGAATTAAAAAGCCAAATTAAAAGCCAATTTTTGTCCATCTTCCTCCCATGGTATAAATTCACAAGGGGAACCATGGCTAGGGTTTTCCAAGCTTCCAAGCTCAATTGTAAGTCCGTTCTAGCCCCGTTTTTAATGCTCTTTACATTTTTGAAGTCGTTGTAACTCGATCTTTCTATTTCTACCATCAATTTTAAGAAATGTCAAGGTCTAAAATTTTATCCATGATGGATGTTTGTGTATTTTAATGTATAATGGTAGAAAATGCATGTTTGGTGTATGATAAATGACTTTAACGACTTTTACTAAGTGATTTTCGGTGAAAATGCCTAAAAGGACTTGTTTGTAAAAGTTGTAAAATATGTTGTAAAAGTGTGAATAAATGAAAATTTTGGGCTTTTATGAGTATGAAAATGGTTCTGCTAGGCTTGGGTTTTGATGAAATTAAATGAAAATCATTTTATGAGCCTAGGGACTAAATTGTAAAATGTCAAAAGTTTAGGGGTAAAAAGTAATTCTTCCATAATGTGACGTTTGGACTGAAATGAATAATGTGTTGATTAAATGAGATAAATTTGGTATTATAGATCAAGAAAAATGAGGTTCGAAGTTAGAACGGGGGAAAATGAGTATTTGATGATTTAGTCCTTTTCGCCATTTTTATGTCGAGGTAAGTAATAAGCATTAAATTATATACATATAAATGCTTAATTGATATAATTTTGGTAAATTATATATTATTGAAATGAAATGTGAATGCTACTAAGTACGATACTACGGAAATGACTGACGAAGATTTGGTAAAAAAAGTCCCGGTTGAACCTTAGGAATAGATAGGATATAAATGTCATGACATTAGGGTTACTGTGATTACGTGTAAGACCATATCTAGGATATGGCATTGATATGAGACTAAGACCATAGCTGGGCTATTGGCATCGATACAAGATTACGTGTAAGACCATATCTGGGATATGGCATTGGTACGGTACTATGTGTACAAGATTCCTGAGTATCCTTTACTATTCCAAATGGTTCAACGGGAAATTCAACGCGTATGTAAAAGAAGAGAAAAAGTATTTAAGTATTACGAATTAGTACATGAATGTATGTAAAGTTTATGAGTATTGACTTCATGAAATTGTGAGTTCATGATTTCCACGAGAATGATTTTGTGAAAACCTTGTGACTATTGGCCTATACTTGCGATGTATGAAATTCATGGTAAACTCGTTTGACGATTATGTGATTGCCTTTTGGGCCAAATTAAGTTATTATATAACATGTTTCATTTACACAAACTGTGATTTATCTGATATGAGAAAGAGGGAAGATGGGCATAAGTGCCTATTAAAATGATTATGGAAGCATGGGAAGGTAAAAGTTTAGGCATTTGAAAGATATTAAGATATATGCTTGGAAATATGAGTACACGTAATTAATGTGCATGTTTACTATGAGGTCTGAAATTATTTGTTAATTGTTGTAATATGTTACAAAGGAGAGATTATGGTTGTTAGGCTATTGCCAAGACATGTTAGATTATGCTTATAAGTTGATAGAATAAACATTATGACTGAATAAAAATTATAACTGTGAGTTTTATAGCAATTTATATTATCTTGTGTTTATATTATCGGACTTGGTAAATGATTCGTAAAAGTTGCTTATTACTTTCATACGGACTTACTAAGCTATATATAGCTTACCCCCTTCCTTTCCCATGTTTTATAGTGTCATCAAGCCAGCTCGGGTTAGAGATCATCGGAGATTCTATCACATTATCAAGCTATCACTTTGGGTATAAATGAACCCAAGCATTTTGAGTCTATGGCATGTATAGGGACGATGTCAATTTGTTATGTGTGTCATTATTAATCTGGCCATATGTGTTAGCTTGTAATTGTTAATGCTTCACCTTATATATAGCCATGATTGATGGCTTATGTTCATCATAAGTATATTCATATGTTAATGCCCTCTTTTCAAATGTGAAATTAGTATGTTTTTATCGGGCTAAGTATGATGTTTTAAGCATGATAAATAATGGCATGAGGATGACATGTTATTGTCTTGGTTGTGGTTTTTTAGTTGCTCATATATGCTTGAATTTGTGCCATGTGATGTTGTATTGATGTGTGCAAGTGAGGGTGGAAAATGGCTAGGTAAATAGCCTTGTTTTTGTCCACACGGGTAGACACACGGGCGTGTGTCTAGGCCGTGTGTGACAAACGGTCTGCCCCACTGGCATGTGTTCTGGTTGTGTGCCCCCTACACCTTAATTGTTGCAAAATAGAATGTCCAGAATTGAGCACACAGGCAAAGACACGGGCGTGTGTCTCAACTGTGTGTGCTACACGGCCTAGCACATGGGCATGTAGCACGGCTATGTGGCACAGGCCAGAGAGCACCCAAATTTGAACATGGTCTGAAGCACGGGTGTGTTCTAGGGTCACACGGGCGTGTCCCTTAGACCACACGGGCGTGTGAGCCCTGCTTCTAGCAAAAATTTTCTAGGTTTTGTAAAATTTTCTAAAGTTCTCGGTTTAGTCCTGAACCACTTCCAAAGCATGTTTTGGGCCTCATAGGCTCGTTTTAAGTACAATATGAATGTGTATGAAAAGTTCTAATTTGGATGGAAATTCATGACTCAAAATGTATGTTTGCTTGTGTTTATGTCCGGTAATGCCTCATACCCTGTTCCGGCGTTGAATTCAGGTAAGGGGTGTTACATCAAACATCAGAAACGTGTCCAAGCAAGAAACTTCATGACATCATCAATGTTCATAAACCTAAGCATATTTGTAACTCATAAACCTCTTAAACAAAAGTAATAACAAGCAGAATGTTCAAAACTAGCATGGTTATAAACAAGTCTACCACATTGCCTTATTCCTCTAAATGTAAATAAATAAATAATGAACACTTACGAAATACTAACAAGTCTTCCTTAGATCCCTCCCTCGGATAATGGGCTGTGGTTAAAGTGGAGTGCACTAATTCATGGGCCTGGTTTCTCAGTCTATCAATTGATTTGGGCTTGGAAGATGGATATGGGTACACAATTATCAGTGACCAACAAAAGGTTAGTGAATATGAAAATTTAAGCTTCGTATTATTTTTTTTATTCTATTATTTGTTTTAACTAATTTTTTATAATAATTTATCTAGTTCATTATTTTGAATTAGGGCCTTAAGATTACAATTTCTGACATACTGCCAAGGGTGGAACATAGGAATTGTGTGAGGCACGTGTTTGCAAATTGGTAAGGAAATCTTATGAGTGTGATTCCTGGTAGATTGTGAAGTGCACGACTGAGAGGGAGCGGGAGGATCTATGTTCAGCATGGAGAAGAAAGATAAGGATACTTGTGATAATTTTAGGAAAAAGTCTCCAAAGATGTGGACTAGGGCATTTTTGGGGACTACTTGTAAATCAGATATAGTTGACAACAATGTGAAGCATTCAATTCAAGCATTATTAAAGCTAGGTTCAAAGCATTATCAGAATGCTTGAGGATATTAGGACCAAGATGATGACTAGGATAGTACAACAAAGGAAGTTATGTAATGGATGGAAGCAAAATTATAGTCCATTGATGAAAGCTAAGTTTGATGCCAACAAGAAGGACTGTATAGAGTGAAATTGATATGGAATGGTAAAAATGGATGTGAGTTGAAGAAAGGAAGTTATCAATATACAGTGGACCTAAGTCAAAGGATATGTAGTTGTAGAAGTTGGCATATTAATGGGATTCCATGTTCCTATGCATGTGCTACCATGTATCACTTAGGGCTTCAACCAGATGAATATATGCATGAATGTTATCACATTGATGCATACAAGAAAGCTTACTCTTTTCCAATACAGCCCATAAATGGGCCACATGATTGGGAAAAAACTGGCATTGAGCCAATGCTACCTCCTATCGAAAGGAAGATGCCTAGGAAGCCCAAAAAAATAGAAGGATGGCCAAAGATGAACCAAAAAATTTGAAGCCTGGCCGAGTATGAAAGGTCTACTTATAACATGTACTCAATGTGGCCTACATGGTCATAACAAGCGGTCTTGCATAAACTCAAAATAGGTACAATATTGTTCTTTAGTTATATATATTGAGTAATTTTTTTATTTTATTTTGTCTAACCAATGGTTATGGTCCATTTTTTGCAGCAAGATGCACAACCACCTAAATAAAAGGGAAAATCTCCCAGTAAAAGGTCAACTACCTCAGATAAATCCAAGGGAAAGCAAACATTGTATGTGAGTTTCTTCCTTTTATTATTGATCAAACATTGTATATTGTTTTAATATTAATATAAAACACTCTTGTAGTATGGTAGAACCACAAAGAGCATGATGATAGCTTCATGCCAAGATGGTAGTGGACAAACTTCTTCAACACCCAAGTCGCGAAATAACAAGCGAAAGGCTCCTCTTGACCATCTGGGAACATAACAATTAGTTGCAGGAAACATGAGTAAATCATCATTATTTTGTTTTGAATGGCTTCTGCTATTTGACTTGTGATTCACAGTAATAAATTGCTATTAAACTTGTGCAATCTTACATGGAAAAAATGCAACTTCATTATATATATATATATATATATATATATATATATATTTGTTGTTTTTTCTCTAGAACTGGATGCTATCCTTTTCTTTATGTTGTATGCCAAATCATGTCATAATTCACTTCATGACTGTGCATAGGTCATACAACACAAGTCTCTTATTGCAATAGTTTTCTATCTGTGAAGTTCATTTGTCAAGCAAATCATTTTATCTAGGGTGCCATAATTCCATTTATCTATTTGCATCTCATATGTTGGTTATACGTGCCAAAACTAGCTTGGCCTACAACATTTATCTTGTATCTATTTTCTGTTTCACAAGACCATCTCGTGGCAGCTCATGATCCAAAAAGGATGGTATAAGGTATTCTGCCTACAACATTTTGGTTTTAGGACACAAGATGGTAGTCACATTTTGAGCCTACCATTCTACTTTTGGAACACAAGATGGTAGCCACATTTTGAGCCTACAATATTCTGGTTTTGGAATACACCAATGTTGGATGTTATTTTGTTGTATTAAAAACCAATATGTTGGTTTTTTTTTTTGTGGTTCATGTATAGCTCACTCACATTCTAGTTTTTGGCTGGTATAGCGTGAATGGTGTATAAGGTGAATGGTGTATAGGCTAATCATATGCTTTTGTAAAGTATATTTATCCAAATTGCAATGGGAAATCATATGCTTAAATGATCAAATTTGTCCTTTCAGTCTTATGTTTATTGTCACTACATTATTTACTAATCTAAATTAAATTAGGCATAAACAACCAATATTGGTCATTACTTCCAAGCATAATGTTAAGTTACATAAAAAAACAACCAAAATTGGTCATTAGTTCCAAATGTAAACAAACATATGTTGGATCATTTTACATTCAATCAACATTTGCAACTGCTAGCTACATATGCCTCTTACCACTACTGCCAAAAATGAAACCTATGGTGATGCATACAATCCATAACATAGAGCAAGAAAATAATATCTTATACGTTGACTTCTCTTTCTTGATAACTTCAATTTTTTTCTTTATGGTCAACATTTTCTTCCTTAATGCTACTTCTCCTTCAACATCACAAACTGATCTCCTTCCTTCAACGTCAATGTCAACAGTGACTACTACCACCTTTGTGGTTACCATCAAATGAAACCAAATCCATAACATTCTTTCTAAGTGCTAAATTATCCTTCAAAAGATTTCATTCACTGCCACACAATTGACGCAGTAACTCAATCGCACGGTCAGACATTTTCCAATCATACCACATAAAGAAATCACAACCACCACCCTACAAACAAACCCCAATTCAGACATTTTGAAATAATCCAAATTGAAAACAAGAAAATTATGAGATTCATGAAATCATCAAAATTAAGCTCAAGCTAAATTTTCAAATAAAAAATCTTCACTTACCCGAAAATTTGAACAACCATAAAATCTCCACCCCGGACTTAAATCGCTCCATGAAGTTTCTCTTAAAGCTAACTTATTGCAGTGACTATAACACCCATTACACGTAATTGACGTCGGAACATGGTACGAGGCTTTACCGAACTTATATGCAAGCAATCATACTAAACTGAGACATGATTTTCCACTTGAAATTAAAACTTTTCACATAAATTCTTATCACCCTTTAAAAGTGCCTACGAGGCTCAAAGCATGCATTGGGAACAGCTCGGGACTAAACTGAGAACTTTAGAAAACTTTCGGGAAAAGTAAAAAATTTTCTATAGAAAGGTCCACACGCCCATGTGGCATATCACATGCCCGTGCTTCAGGCCGTGTCAAAAATAGGGGACATTCTGTTTATAATGTCATTAACCAAATAAGGTCACACGACCAAGGCACACGCCCGTGTCCTTAGGCCGTGTGGCTAATAAAATTCATAAATAAAGTGAAGACTTCACACGGCTTGGGCACATGCCCATGTCTTAGGGCCGTGTCTTCCACACGGTTGAGACACAAGGCCATGTCTTAGCCCGTGTGGATACTACTGGGCATTCTATTTTGCCAACCTAGTGATTAGGGGGACACACGGCCAATCAACATGCCCATGGGCTAGACCGTGTGTCACACACGGCCTAGACACACGCCCATGTGTCTACCCATGTGGACAAAAATAAAACTATTTACCAAGCCCCTTTTTGCCACCCTTACTTACACCATCATAAGCCACATCAAGCAACCCATTTATTCATGTATAACTATATCATTTACTCAACCATGCAACTTGCACAATCATGAAAACATCATCATTTCATATATTAATTAGAAATAGCCATCAACATGGCCGTATAAAAAAGAATTCATCTTCAAATAAGCCAATACATTTGGCCAAAATAATATGACATTCAACCAAAAACTAAGTCCCTATACATGACATATTCAAAATGCTAAATCTAACTATACCAAAATGTGTGGATAGTGTGGGTGATCTTCCGACGGTCTCTGTATCCCGAGCTAGCTCTTCGATACTATAAAACAAGGGAAAAGAGAAGGGAGTAAGCTTTAAGCTTAGTAAGTTTATATGTAAACAATAAACATCATACCACATACTTATCAATCAAGAACAATTTAGATCCTCATAATTATACTTACTCATTTCATACTTACCACTTTCCAAACACATATCATAAACATTGCTCACATTTACATGCATTTATACCCTACACTTATCACCACATAACCACACATAATTTCACTTAGTTTAATTTTCTCGATGAACACTTCAGAATAATATCGGATACTCGGTGGTTTCGCACACAGCCCACCATTGATAAATAATACAATGGTATCGAACACAGCCCACCAATAATCACATATCCCTGGTGGTATCGCACACAGCCCACCAATAATAATGGATATGGTGGTATCGTAAATAGCCCACCAATAATCATATATCCACGGTGGTATCGAACACAGCCTACCAATAATAATGGATATAGTGGTATCGCACACAGCCCACCATCAATTACTTATTCACGGTGTCTACACGTATTCTTTTCCTATTCCGAAGGTTCATCCGAGAATTTTTCTCACTTCTTATTATTTTAATAGATATCAATAATATTCATTCACATTTCACACAATGCATTAATATGTAAAACATAAGTAAAAAGATGCATCATATACATATAAACTTACCTCAATACAAAATATGTCAATTTGTAATTTAGTCCGAAACCTTGCCTTTTCCTCGGTCAAGGTTGATCCCACGTTCTTCTTGATCTATAATAACATATTTAGCTTAATAAGTAACCACATTAATCAAATCACTCCAAAAATTCCTATTTGGAAAAATTACCATTTTGCCCTTAGACTTTACAATTTTGCCTCTAGACTCGTAAAATGAAATGGTTCATTTTTCACACACCCAAGCCTAGCCGATTCATTTTCCCTCTTATAGAAACTCACAATTCTAATTATTACACACATTCACCACCTATTTTACAACCTTTATAAAAAGGTCCTTTTATTCATGGAAACACCTTTCACAAAAGTAGTGTATTTAACAACCAAGATTCATTTTCTTCCATAAAATTTCAGAAATCAACATGAATATTCACATGTAAAAACCCTATACTCTCAACCATTTTGCAAAATAATCCCCTCATTAGCTAGATTGTAACACCCCATACCCGAGTCTGAGGCCTAGACTGGATATGAGACATTACTATACTAGAACTTGCTTAATCATGAAATTATGGGCCATAAAATTTTGTTCCCGATTAAGAACCTTTCTCTCTCAAACAATTCATACATCTTATGGGCCTACGAGGCCTTAAACTCATTTTGGAAACTTTCGAAACTTAATCAAAAAAACCTTTCTTGAAAGCAGGGGTTACACGCCCATGTGGTTTGGGGCACGCCCATATACCCCTAAACACGCCCATGTCCTCCAACCATGGGGGGTTACTGACTATACTCACATAGCCTTGACATGTCCGTGTCTTTTACCCATGTGGAGTTACTGACTATACTCACACGGCCTTGACACGCCCATGTCATTCGTTCGTGTACTACACACGGCCCAAACGAATGGCCATGGGATTTACCCATGGTCTATTCTAACTTAAAATACAAAGGTATAGGGTGCACACGGCCTAGACACATGCCCGTGTGTCCATCCGTGTGGGCACTTAGAGGCTATATACCAAGCCTTTTTCCACCCCACATTTCATACAATAATATACTAATTCAATAAAGTCTCAAATCATCAACTAAAACACATGAATTTATACATTTGATTCATGAAAATAAAGTATTACTTCCATACAATTACAACAACTTAGCCGTCATCAATGGCTATACACATTTAAACTATAAACCCTTTTTTGGTCAACACAATTTGGCACATTAACAATAACTTAATCAACCCTAAATTCTAGCCCTATACATGCCATGACTCATAAGGACTTGATACCTCATACCGAGTGTTTGTTCGATAGTGTGAAAACATCTCCAGTGGCCTCCAACTCGAGCTAGCTAAAATAACCTATAAGAGATGAGAAAAGAAGAGAAGTAAGCATTAATGCTTAGTAAGTTCATCTGCATAATCTGATCACTATTGATATTCACTGAATATAGGTAACCACAAAGTATTATACCAAGTTTTTCCCTTTAACTTATGGCTTCCGCTCTTAAAGCCTAATCATTTTATCTTTTACCACATTCTTACCACACCACAAGCCAATTGTTCATTTAATTAGTACATAATCCTGCACTAATCACCACAAGATCATATAAAAAAAACACATCAAGCATTTTCAATAAGTCTCTTATACTACTAATCTCTCGGTGGTTATGCACTTAGCCCACCATTGAATCTCTTACAGGGTGGTATCACACATCCCACCAATCATTTATAACTATGGTGATTTCGCACTTAGCTCACCAATCATTTATAAGCGATGGTATCGCACACAACCCATTGATTACTAACTAATCAGGTGGTAACACACACAGCTCACCGATAGTAATATAGTTGATGGTATCGCACACAGCCCATCAAGTAATAATACATCAAGTGGTAATACACACAGCCCACCGATATTATGCATTCACAAATATCTATCCTCATACATTTCTCTAATTCAAATGTTCATCCGTAAACATCATCACTCACTATCATTCTTACTTAACTTTCTACGATTCTCATTCGCACTCACACAGTGCATTAACAATTCTTCTCATACACTAAGGTGTATTGACTACACTTATCCCCTTAGAGGTCCATCATACACTGAATTCATCTCCAACTATTAAATAACACTATTAAGTCTCATACACTTATTGTCACATTGACATCATACCCCGGTTAGGGTCATACATGAATTAACATATCGATGTCATGTCCCCTGCAAGGTCTTATACGAAGTATCACATCATTGCCATGTCCTTGACATGGTCTTATTTAATATCTCTCATCGAAGCCATATTCCAATATGGTCTTACACGGAACCTTAACTATCAGCATTTCATACTATTTACGTTTCTTACCATTCTTAGGTTCAATTCTCTTAACAACTCATCAAAAGACATTTCAAACATTCATTGAATAATTATACATTCCATACAACATTGGAATATTAAAATAACTCATACATAATTACAACATTTGCACATGAACTTACCTCGATGTCGAAAGGGCCGAAAGGGACCTTTTTGTCCACATTTCTCTTTTCACCCGTTCTAGGTCCAAAACTGATTTAATCATTTATAAATCATAATATATCATAATCTAAACTTTAGGCAAAAATGACTATTTTGCCCTTACACTTTAGCAAAATTACAATTTTACCCCTAGGCTCAGAAATAAATTTTCATCACATTTTCTTCTTAAACAAGCCTAGATGAACATTTAATCCTCTTACAACTATTCACAATTCCAACTATTTCATGCCTTAATGAAGAAATTTCAACTTTTGCATTTTAGTCCCAATTAGGTGTTTTCATAACAACACCTTTCACAAAAGTTGTTTACCATCATCCTATCATTTAGTTTCTTTCATAAAAACTCATAAACCAACTTAAACTCTTTCATGGAAGTCCCTATACTCTCAACCATATTACAAATTAGTCCCTCATTAGCTAGCTTAAGCTTTGGGGACTCCAAAAGTATAATTTTTATCAATAAGGTCATCAAAATCACTTACTTGTAGGGAAAATGAGTTGCTGAAATTTTCAAGCTTTCAAAGCCCTCCCTTTTCTGATATTTTTGGTTGAAGAAGAAAATGAAATGAAATGATGATAGCATTGGCTTATTTCATCTTATTTTATTCATTTTGTCAACTAATATCACCAACTTTTGACCAAAATAAATGCTCTTGTCCCCTATGCTTGCTATGGCCGGCCAACTCACTTAAATAAGGCCAATTTGCACATTTGGGACCCCCAATTAATAATCCATAGCTATTTGGCACCTCTAGCAAATAAAATAGAACTTTTGCATTTTATGCAATTTAGTCTTTTTTCACAATTTAGCTAGAAATTGCTAAAATTAAGGCACCAAAATTTTCATGCACCCTTATAAACATGTTATAAAACATAAAATAACATGAAAATAATTTTCTCTATCCTCGGTTTAGTGAATTTTGAGATCACTATTCTGACTAGCCCCTAAATCGGACTGTTACAATTCTCTCCCCTTAGGGATTTTTGTCCCCGAAAATCTTTTCAGGTGAAGCTAGTATTATCATTCTTAAAACATTTCCATCAACTCTTCCAAATTACAAATCAACTTGTCCTCAAGTTTCTCTCGCCAATAACCTTTAAGCTATAGTACACAAGGTCGAAGCATAACTTGAGACCTAAATTACTCTCCTCCCGGGCATATATTCAACAATCTACTAATTGGGAACTCTATACATGTCCAGAATTATCATTCAAATCAGTATCATATAATTCACTACAATTAAGATGACACCCCCTCTTTGGGAATCATGTTAATCCAAATTCGAAATCTATTGTGTGCTTTGGAAACTCATCTCTTAGTGGTCGACTACTTCTGACCATAAACTCAATCGGATCATAAAATGTACTCTATTGTTAAAACATTTATGCACCTAAATGTACTTCTTTATTCATGTATAAGTAGATATGCCACTACTAAACCTCATACCAAAATTTCTGTATAAGTTCTGGATTCACCATCATTCCAAATTCTGTCTCAATTAAGAAATATCAATAACGGAAATATTATCCAACCTAAATTTTTACAACCTTGAATAAACTCATTCAGAGCTTATTTAAAAATACAATTTACTAACTCACTTCTGAACCCTTTTTGTTCTGAAAAGAAGACTCGCTCTAGTCATTACCCTCACTAAAACCAGGATATTACCAACTAAGATCAATCGAGTAACTAACTTGCATTGCTTAACATGGATCTTTCATTTAAACACTTGTACTATGTCTATTGTCTAAGAAGTATTACGATAACTATACCCACCATGGTAATAGCTGAAGTCATTTCCACTATCTCATTTTCATAAGATGCTCTCACTCATAAAAAAATTTAGAAAATAAACATCAATTTTTCCCATAGATCATTACAACACATCTAACTCTCAACACAGACACAAAAGTGATCGTCTCTAGATCACCAATCTAACAACTCTTTTTCTCAATTCAGACTGAACTCAGTACTAGAACTTTCAATTAATAGTTCCTTCTATAGCTTTCAACTCAATCATCATGGTTGAATATTTTGATGAGTATATCTTTGTATCATGCTCCCTATTCAAGTTCACACAAAATTTTATTCTCTTTATTGATTCATGCGCAAATATACATAGAACTTGGATCATAACCCAATACATTAAACTACTCTCTTCTCCACACCGAGAACATATTTCAAATACACTCTCATCTGAGTTTCTCTTGCTATGCTAATCTAAAACCTTTACTATCGTCATATCTCACAATAGCAGGGACATCTTGATCGAACTAATTAACTCTATTTGGCTTGTCTGCAAACTTATCACACAACGTGAAACTCATGATTCCACACCAACCTCCTCCTCAAACTACCCGAATAAGGTTACGATGAGATAAAGGGATGTCAATTCCAATTACTAAATTGACAACCGTTTCTTTTGATTTCACAATCAGCTAACATTCTCGCACGATCTCGATAAACATACATCTCAGGCTTTCTACTCATTTGAGTCAAATAGCCTAAGCTAACTTTCTCTTTGTTCTTAACATTGCAAAATCAATACAATCGTCAAAGTATTTAGACATACTTACTTACAATTGCCTTTATTAAGCACATATCGTGCCACACTCTATACTTATTTGCTTGCGACTCGTTCACGAGTGCCTGTTTTCACACATTCATATTACTTTAGTACAATTCTCATTTCTACCTTTAAACTCATCTATCTGTCCCATTGATCACTAGGGAGAGTTAAAGACGCATATTCATCGTCATTCATGTAGGTGTGAAACCAATGCCACATCCTCGAGGTGGTATTATATGGACTTCTACATCAAGTATCGACGCTATATTTTGAACATGGTCTTACACGATTCTCCTATTCCTTACTGAAGCCATATCCTAGGATAGGGTCTTATACAGGACCTTATCTATTTCATATCTCACTAATAACCTTTTCCTTTTTATCCTCTAGGACTTCAACCTCATGTTCAACAACAATTACTCTATCTGGTAGAGTATTATGTATCAATGTGATACAAGGCATTCTAAATTGTGCTATCATAAATATTGTATTATTCACACATATCAACATACTTTGATATGGTAAACATAATCTCAACTTCATCATTCATAATATGCGTAATACTCTTAGTCAGCTATAACTAGCATAACTTAATAACAGCTTTACTCACTTAACTTTGATGCTTTCTCATTCAATCTTCACTCTTTTGCTCAATGGATTACTATGTATGACCGAGGATACTGAATCTCATCTCACATATATTTCAGTGCCAATGCTATATCCTAGGTATAGTCTTACATGGGATCTCTTAACTCATCCTTGACGCCATGTCTTGACATGGACTTACTTGGTATCTTTGCCTATTTGCTGATGCCATGCCTTAGCTTGGTCTTATACGGACTCTCTCGTCTCATGTGAGTGATTGAGTATCCTAAGTAATTCAACTTCAATCGAGACTTTCTCCTACTTATGTTCTACATTAACGTCTACTCAAGTACTCAACATTTCACTCTAATTTCTCTTCCTATTACTAATCAATTAAAGAATGTCTTACGGGTTTGAGTATGTCATTTACTTGATTGACATAGTCCAACTATGGTCTTACTCATATCACAACATCATAGCCCAGCTATTACTTTACATGTCATCATGATGCCATAGCCTCGCTATGGTCTTACACGAAATCTCATATTAATACCAATGCCATATCCCAGATACGGTCTTACATAGGAATTCATGTTGATGCCGATGACATATCCCATATATGGTCTTACACAGGATCACGTATCGTCACCAATGCCATGTCCCAGACATGGTCTTATATGGGATCACATGTATTGCCATGGTCCAACCATGGTTTTATTCATCATCTTATCATTGAGCGACCGTACTCATCCCCTGCATTCTACTTAGTCAAACTTTCCAGTTTAACTCTCACATCATAACACGCGTGGTCTCACACAGGGTCACGAAATAAAACATTATACATCATCTACTTTAACAGTCGCACATGAGTTTTAGCTATGTGGACATATTGATCATACATCATTCAAACAATCGTACATTCACATATACCCCATCCCTAGGTAAATTTACTCACTATATGCACCTAACCCAATAGGTTGAGTATATAACACCTTATGCAAATCCAGCCAATACAGATAAGCTTATCAATTTATAACTCTCATTTCATGCATTATCACACACATGTCAAATACTTCTATTCAAACCTCTTCGAGTCTCATCAATGCATAAGAGCATTTCAATTACCTCATTATCACTTACAACATTATTAGATTTAGCTCGGTTGGAAACCATCTCTATCTTAACAAAACAAATTCGTTAGAGCCGGGAGATATCACACTATCATAGTCCACCTGTGGCATGTATAGCTAGACTCTTACTTATACTAGGTTAGTCCGAGAACCGACTAAACCATGCTCTGATACCATTAAATGTAACACCGTATACCCGAGTCCGAGGCCTAGACTGGATATGAGACATTATTATACTAGAACTTGCTTAATCATGAAATTACAGGCCATAAAATTTTGTTCCCGATTAAGAACCTTTCTCTCTCAAACAATTCATACATCTCATGGGCCTATGAGGCCTTAAACTCATTTTCGAAAACTTTCAGAACTTAATCAAAAAAACCTTTCTTGGAAGCAAAGGTCACACGCCCATATGGTTTGGGGCACGCCCGTGTACCCCTAGACACGCCCATGTCCTCCAACCATGGGGGTTACTGACTATACTCACACGGCCTTGACACGCCCATGTCTTTTACCCATGTGGAGTTACTGACTATACTCACACGGCCTTGACACGCCCGTGTCATCCGTCTGTGTACTACACACGGCCCAAATGAACGGCCGTGGGATTCACCCATGGTCTATTCTAACTTAAAATACAAAGGTATGTGGTGCACGCACGCCTAGACACATGCCTGTGTGTCCATCCGTAAGGCACTTAGAGGCTATATACCAAGCCTTTTTCCACCCCACATTTCATACAATAATATACTAATTCAATAAAGTCTCAAATTATCAACTAAAACACATGAATTTATACATTTGATTCATGAAATAAAGTATTACTTCCATACAATTACAATAACTTAGCCGTCATCAATGGCTATACACATTTAAACTATAAGCCCTTTTTTGGTCAACACAATTTGGCACATTAACAATAACTTAATCAACCCTAAATTCTAGCCCTATACATGCCATGACTCACAAGGACTTGATACCTCATACCGAGTATCTGTTCGATAGTGTGAAAACATCTCCAGCGGCCTCCAACTCGAGCTAGCTAAAATAACCTATAAGAGATGAGAAAAGAAGAAAAGTAAGCATTAATGCTTAGTAAGTTCATCTGCATAATCTGATCATTATTGATATTCACTGAATATAGGTAACCACAAAGTATTATACCGAGTTTTTCCCTTTAACTTATGGCTACTTACTCAATCGCTCTTAAAGCCTACTCATTCTATCTTTTACCACATTCTTACCATGCCACAAGCCAATTGTTCGTTTAATTAGTACACAATCCTGCACTGATCACCACAAGATCATATAAAACAACACATCAAGCATTTTCAATAAGTCTCTCATACTACTAATCTCTTGGTGGTTACGCACTTAGCCCACCATTGAATCTCTTACAGGGTGGTATCACACACAGCCCATCAATCATTTATAACTATGGTGATTTCGCACTTAGCTCACTAATCATTTATAAGTGATGGTATCGCACACAGCCCATTGATTACTAACTAATCAGGTGGTAACGCACACAGCCCACCGATAGAATATAGTTGAAGGTATCGCACACAGCCCATCAAGTAATAATACATCAGGTGGTAACGCACACAGCCTGTAACATCCCAAAAATGGGGTTACCTGGAATTTAATTATTTTTCCTATGTATGAATGGTTGAGGCATTATTTATGGAATGATCATGATTAATTTAAGTTTTTGTGTTGGCTCGATTTGGTAGGAAATTTTAGTTTTAACTTCTAAGGTAGGGAGCCCTAGCAAGTGGGTGTTATAAGAATAAATGGGGATAATTTGGACATAAAATAAGCCTAGACTAAGTGGCAAAGTAAGCCCACTTAAGAGCTGCATGTGGCGCCACCAAGGGAGCAAGGAGAGCCTTGGTTGAGTCACAAGAATCCTTCTTTTGCATTATGGTGGGGCGGCAACAAGGGAGAGAGTCCTTTCTCTCTTTAAACTCTAATTATTATTTAGATAATAAGGATAATGAAGATATTATTTGGTTTTATTTGGATTAATTGAGGATTAAATTATGATAATCTAGTAGAGGAAAATAAACATTAATTAATTCAAATTAATTTTGAATTAATACAAATGTGTGGCCTAGAATAATTTAAGGTCTTTGGCGAATTTTAAACTCCTTGAAGAGGAGTAATCGGCTTGGAGACTAGGTGATGGGAAGAATTCTTTAGTACTTTTTTTTTACAAAATTTGACTAGGCACTCCCCACATTCCACTCTTTTCTTTCTTTTTCCAAACTTTCTCTCCATTAAACTTTCATAGCTTGGCGAAACCCTCCCACTCTTCTCTTCTCTTCTCTTTATTTTCTCCATTCAAACCTATTCCCTATTTGATGAATCAAACTTCCTTTCTCCCTACTAATTTTCTTTGGCGAATATACCTATTGGAAGTGCCGATTTCTTCCTTTGTCCTCTTTTCTTTGTCCTATTTGATAGCGAATACCCCTCTCCAAATTTCAAGTATTGGCTGAATCTCAAACCTAGTGTTCCCCCTATTTCTCCAATTCGGTTTTAAGGTAAGTAGATCAAGTATTTCCTTTATTGACCCTAGCACTTGTCGACTTCTAGGGGAGGAAAAGAATCTATTTGACACTTGATAACAAGATATTAACTCTCTTTAATGAAACCGATTATGTCTAGGTGTTAAGGGATTTTGGAGTTCGACAAAGCAAGGCATCATTTGTGACCAATCAAGTGGTAAGTGTGTTGGTAAGAATTGGTTTTCATAGGATCTAGTTTGCAAATATTTAAAAGCGAAGGCTATTGGCTTGTTGCTAACAGGTGGTAATTTATGAAGCGATTAGGAATCGAGTATTGTGATCCAAAAGCGTAAGGTAAGGTTTGGGTTCAAAAGGTGAACCCTTAAAATTGATTGATTTGGCGAATGTACTAACACATGTTTTGGCGAATGTAGAGCGATAGATCTAGGGTGATCGGCTCTTCTTGTCGGGACTTAGACTATCGTGGTATCGGTGTGTACATACACACTATATAATATATTAAATATGCTTAACTTTGTGAATGCTCATCTTTTATGAATGTAGCATTGGAATGAATACCAAATCGGTATAAGTGGTGATTCGGTAAGTACACGTAATGTGATTTATTATTATTAATGCTTTTGGTAAGCATGATGTGTTGACACATGAAATTAAGAATGTGATGGCATGAAATATATGTATGTTTATCTGTGTGGGATTAATGAGTGGAGGCGTTGATATTGTGCCGACGGGCACCGGTGCTTTAGTAGCACACCGTGACTATATGTCACGGAGGTTTGGTACCTCCAGAGGTTTGGTACCTCAATAGCGACTTGTCCACATGGTTAACACCACCGTGGGTTGGCCCCACTTGAGATATGGGATCGTCGCCGGTGATTTGGTATCACACGATGGGTTGGCCCCATCACGATTTGTGTCTCACGGACACGGTGTTTTAGTAACACGTTGTGACTATATGTCACCGGTGGTTTGGCACCACCGGTGGTTTGGTACCACAGCAGGGTGAGCGATGGCGTATGGTTGGCTAGGTTGGGTACACATTATTTTGCATATTAGATGTTATATTTTGTGTATGAAATATATTTTAAAGCGGGAAGGGTTACATCTGAGTCTTGGTGACTCACCTTCTCCATTAATTTTTCAGTGATGCTTAGATCGCGGACATGGGCCGGAGGGACTTGAGGAGGCCATGCGGTGGACTTAAAATTTAATGGACTTTAATTCTTGTTATTTTAAATTTGGTTATTGAGTTGTTTTATTTTGGATGTAATAAGGCCTCATTAAACTTTACTTTAATTATTTTCTTTTATGTTGGATATTTTTATTTTATTAAAATTTGGATTACGCTTTTCTAAATTAACTTGGAAAATGTTTTATCGTGCCATCGAACTGTCGAAAATTTGTGTAACAACTTGACTTAATTAAATATTCAAATCGGACTAAGTATAATTTGACAAGATAACTTAAAATGAGCGATTTTCAACAAAATTTATGTGGATTTAGAAAATGGGTTTCAAAAACTTCTTCTTAGTAACGACCCATATTAGGTCCTAACGATTAGGTAGGGTTTGGGCTATTACAAATTAGTATCGAGCCAGTTCAAAACTTCATTTGTGGGGGCCCAAGGCCCAAAAATGTTTTAGTAGGCCTTATTAATTGTTTTTGGGTTTGCAAGCGGCATGGCCCGAGTCTCAACACCGATCCGCTTGAGTAAGTACCTCTAACCCTCTTTGTGAATTATATTACAGTAGAAGGGTAGGAAGCATGGAGCGTAGATAGACTTATAGGAATTTGAACCTAGGATTAGAATACTCAAACACACAAGCTAAACATAAGACTTAAAGAACTAAACCAATCTATGACTTAGTCAAGAGCTAGGGTGTGGTAACCCCATGCATGTCTAGGATTGGGCAGGAAGAGCACAGTATTTAAGCGGTCAGGTGACTCACCACCTCTTGCAGTATCCTACAGTGCGTGGCTCGGGTTCACCCTAACTCGGAGGGCTCGGTGGTGTGGTAACCTCATGTGCGCATGTCTAGAAAGGTTCGGTGGGAGCTTGGTATTTAAGCGATCCGCGTGACTCACCTCCTCTCCACACGAAACACACACAGTGCGTAGCTTGGGTTCACTCGACCAAGAAGGTTCGGTCATAGGCTAAACCTAATGACTAAAACGAAAGGAATTAGCCATGTTTTGAAAGGAGCGAAACAACAAGAACCTAATGTTTTCAAAATTTACGTAATAACTCTTTCAAATCGGAAAACATCATTTTACAACGTTTTCCTTGAAAAACTTGATTTCTGGAAAAAAATTACAAAAATGCCCTTAGGGGTAAAAATTACTAAAATACCCTCGGTTCATAAAATATCAAATCAATGATTTTGTCCAAAAATTTTAACTATTCTATAAATATTCAACAACTTAGCCTTGAAAATCATCAGCAAAATATTTGGTTTTGAAAAAAATTACAGCATACTCAACTTACAAAATTACCAAAATGCCCACGAGTACAAAAAAAAAAATTTTGCAACATCACCGTTTTAAGAAGGAAAATTCTCAAAAGGACCCTCGAGTTTTATAATGGTTAAAACACCCTTGTTTTGCAAAATTACAAAATTACCCTGACGGACCAAATTACCAAACTACCCACGGTTTTGAAATAATGCCATAACTTCAAATCTTGTCAATTTTCAATAATACCCTCTAGTTTTGGGAACTTCAAACAATATACTCTACTAAAGTTTTAAATTTTCTTTTATTACGAAAATACCCACAGCAGGAAAATGGCGAAAATACCCACAGGTTAGAAATGGGCGAAATGTCAGAAGAGTGAATAGGTATGGAAAGCATTAGGGAATGGATGCAAGAACTTCTTTGTGTGAACTAGGATAGAAAGGAAACCTTGTTTGCACGAAAGAATCTCTGATTAAACTTTATCCATAAAATTTCTTGCGAGTAATAAAGTGGAACAAATGCTAACGCATAAAATTTCTCTTAATCGATTAAAAGCGATAGATAGAATGAATTCTAGAGGGCGTGGGCCTTGTGGGCCTTGTAGGGGTAGGATGATGGTGTCTGAACCCGTCAGTCGGGACAAGGTTACAGCGATGTACCACCGCCACCACCACCTCCACTTTTGGGCGGAGGCGAGATCGGGACGGGAGGAGGCGATGCTCATGGCGGTATTGCGAGTCCTTGAATTGGTGGTGAGGTGGCGGAAATTTAGGAGCTCGAAATCTATTCCGGCGGATTGATCAACAATTTGAGGTGTTCGGGTGTGTCGAGTGGCACCAGTGTAGCAGTATTGGTTGGAATCTCTGAAAGGGTAATGGATGAACTTGACTGACCGAGGAGGAAAAAGTGAAAGGCGATGTCGCTTCTAAAGGATGAAGCGTACCGGTGGTGGTGACGATTCGGGATGGAGCCACGGTGATGATCTTCGTGGGACTACTTTAAAACCGCTTTCGGAAGAAGTATGTGGGCACCGGCTACTTGACAGCCAGAGAGGAAGGCTTTTACGGGTTTAGTGCAAGGAACTAAGTCCGTGGCCAAGTATGAGTGGAGTTTTGAAATTTGATAGGTATGCGGAGGAATTGTAGCCACCAACAATGTAATGTCCGCTTTGAGGACGGACTCGAGATGACTTGAGGTTACTAATTGCCCATGACGGGTTAAGTGAGTTTTCATCTCTTGTGGAAAAGGCTAAAGTAGCAGGGGATCAAGGAGGTGAGGCGAATTATAGTAGAAATAATCGAAGAGAGGATTTGGGTCAATTTGGATCGATGGTAATGATCGAGAAGAAGGCTAAGCGAATGGGCCGTCGAGTGACAAGGCCCGACTAATAATCGAGGCCGGCTCGGTTACAATCGGTGGGAAGTCCCATTGGGAGGTTGCTCGGCCGTGATAGAGGATGTTTTGAGTGTGGGTCTTTAGAACATCGGGTCGAGATTGTCCCGGCGAGCTCGGAATCGGCCGGAGGCGAACCGTACTCGGGACGAAATGTGGGACCGAGAGGGTCGTGGTAATGGCGAGAGGAAGCAATGGTCCTAACAAAGTCGAGGAACTTCGAAGCGAGAGGTTCGAGGCAACACGAGAGCTAAGCGACTGGCTTAGTCTATCTGACAAGGCGTCGCGAGGAGGTGGCCTTGCCGGATGTCATAACCGATGCGTTTTGATTTTGGTCTCCTTATTATGCATTGATTGATGTGGGGTCTACACATTCGTACATAGCCGATGGTGTGGTAGAGACTTTGAACCTAGACTCACGAGGCTGCTGCTAGGGAGATGGTATAGTGAGTCCTTTAGGTCACTCTGTAGTGGTAGATAAACTTTTTAGGGCGTACCCTAGAACTCCAAGGGGTCGTATTCGAGGTGATCGATGGAACTACCATTCGGGAGTTCGATTTGATCCTTGGAATGGATTGGTGGCTAAGTATCGGTAATTTGGATTCTTGCGGCTAAGCGCATGGTTCTTAAGACGGTGAGAATGGTGAAGTGGTTATGATAGGTGATAGAAGAATTACCTATCAATGTGGTGTCTGCCTTGAAGGCGGAAAAGATGGTCAAGAAGGGTTGTAAGGCGTATTTGGTTGAATTTGTGCTTTGGAAGCTAAGGAGTCGGTAGTTGGAAAGGTCCGAACGGTTGGGGAATTTCTTGATGTGTTCCCGGAAAGAACTTAAGGTTCGCCTCGGATCGGGAAGTCGAATTGATATAGACACCTGCTAGGAGCACTTTGTGTCTATAGCACCTTAGAATGGCACCAAAGGAATTGGTGGGTGAAGGCTCAAATTCGGAGCTCTTGGATAAAGGATTTATTCGACCTAGTATATCTCCGTGGGGCGCTGTATTGTTTGTCAAGAAGAAGGGCGGTTCTATGCGAATGTGCATCGATTCTGTCGATTAAACAAGTTAACGATCAAAAACAAGTACCCATTCTGGCGGATCGATGACTTGTTTGACCGATTGAAGAAGCGTCGGTGTTTTGAAGATAGACCTTAGGTCGGGTTACCATCAACTTAAGGTGAAGGGGCGATGTTCACAAGACGGCTTTTCGAACTCGGTATGGGCATTACGAGTTCCTAGTTATGCCATTCGGGTTGACCAATGCCGTGGCGTTCATGGATTTAATGAGCGAGTTTTCAACAATACTTGGACCAATTAAATCGTAGTGTTCATTGGCGACATATTGGTATACTCTAAGACGGAGGAGGAGCACGACAAGCATTTACGGATAGTCCTACAAGTGTTGAGGAAAAGCGGTTGTATGCCAAATTGATGAAGTGCGAATTTTGGTGAGGAGGTGGCTTTCTTAGGTCACGTAGTGTCGGTGGAAGGATTAGAGTGGATTCCATAAGATTGAAGCGGTATTGGGTGGAAACCACCTAAGTCGGTGGCGAGATCTGGAGTTTTACGGGTTAGCGGTATTCTAGAAGATTTGTGGAAGGGTTCTCTCGATCGCATGTGCCGTTAACTAAGTTGCTAAGGAAAGGTGTTCCGTTTGTATGGTGAGAAAGCGGCGAAAGCTTTGATAAGCTAAGGAAAATTTTGTGAAGCTCCAGTTTAGTGCAACCCGGCGAGGAAATTATTCACGATCTCTTGTGATGCATCTCACACCGGTTTGGGGTGTGTCTTGATCTGAGATGGGAAGGTAGTAGCCTATCGTCCGTCGGCTAAGGCGCATGAGGTTAACTATCCAACTCATGACACAGAGTTAGCGCGATCGTCTTCGCCTAAAAGTATGGAGACATTATCTTTATGGGGAGAAGTCGGTAATTTACGGACCACAAAAGTTTGAGGTATCTTGACCCGAAGGATCGAATCGAGGCAATGGCCGATGGATTGAGTATTAAAGGACTACATTGTTCCATCGAATATCATCAAGGTAAGGCTAACGTGGTGGTGAGCGTTGGCCGGAAGGTCGTGGCGGAGTTAAGAGCAATGTTAAGCTCGATTGAGCCTATATGACGATGGAAGCCTTTTGGCGAAACTTCAAGTTAAGCCAACATGGGTCGAGGAGATTAAGAACAAGCAGTTAGTAGATGAAGGCTTAAATCGAAGAGAATGCAAGTTCGGGATGGTGGTTTAGAAGGGTATAGTTTGATTGGTGATGGTGTGTTATGTTTTCAAGGGCGGCCATATGCCAAAGGATATGGAGTTGAGGCGGAAAATTCTCCGGATGCTCATAGCAGCCCTACGCTATGCATCCGGGAGGAAGCAAGATGTATGGAGATCTACGAAGCGATTACGGTGGCGGATTGAGCGTGAGATAACGAAATTAGTGGGAAGTGTTTGACATGTCGGCGGTGAAGGTGAACACCGATTGCCATCGAGGCTACTTCAACCGGTAAAGATCCCTCAATGGAAGTGGGAGCGGATCACTATGGATTTCGTCAGTGGTCTACCCCTTACACCCAGCAAGAAAGATGCAGTTTGGGTAATCGTAGACCGTCTGACAAAATCGGCTCACTTCATACCGGTGAGAATGGACTACTCACTCCAGAAATTAGCAAAGTTGTATGTGGCCGAGATAGTCAGATTACATGGTGTACCTGTATCAGTTATCTCAGATAGGGACCCAAGGTTCACTTCGAGGTTTTGGAGGCGTTACATCAAGCGTTAGAGTGCAGCGGTTGGATTTCAACCTGACTTTCCATCCTCGAATGAGACGAGCGATCGAAAAAGGTCATCTGAGATCTTAGAAGATATCTTTGAGGGTTGTGTCTTGGAATTAGAGGTAGTTGGGAGGAATTCTTACCTCTAGCTGAGTTAAGCCTACAACAATAGCTACCAAGCGAGTATTCGAGATGGCACCATCTGAAGCCTTTGTATGGGCGAAATGCCGAACTCCAAGCGTGTTGGGCGAATTGGGTGAGCGACAAGTGTTGGGCCCGAATTGGTAGCGAGGCGAAGACAAAGTCAAAGTGATTCGGTCTCGTCTCAAGGAAGCATCGAGATAAGCGAAGTCTTATCTGATCTCAAACGCAAGGAAATGGAGTATCTTTGTGGGAGACAAGGTCTTCTGAAGGTGTCGCCTTGGAAGAAGGTACTAAGATTTGGGCGAAAAGGAAGGCGAGCCCAAGATTCATTGGCCCATATCTGATCTTGAAGCAGTAGGACCGGTAGCTTATCGACGAGCGCCAGTGAGAGTTAAGTCGATTCATGACGTCTTTCACGTGTCGATCTTTGAGGCGGTATCGGTCGGATCCATCACATGTGGTGCCCGTGGCGAAATCGAAGTTAACGCGGACTTATCTTTTGAGGAAGAACACATTCGGATCTTGGATAGAGATATAAAGGTTCTCGTGGGAAGTCGATGCCTTTAGTAAAAGTTCTATGGCGGAATCATGGTCTTTGAGGAAGCTACGTGGGAACACGAGGATGTGATCTGGCGACAATACCCTCATCTGTTTTAGTTATGTAATTTGGAATGAAATTTATTTTAAGGGGTAGAAGCGTAACATCCCAAAATGGGGTTACACGAATTTAATTATTTTCCTATGTATGAATGGTTGAGGCATTATTTATGGAATGATCATGATTAATTTAAGTTTTTGTGTTGGCTCGATTTGGTAGGAAATTTTAGTTTTAACTTCTAAGGTAGGGAGCCCTAGCAAGTGGGTGTTATAAGAATAAATGGGGATAATTTGGACATAAAATAAGCCTAGACTAAGTGGCAAAGTAAGCCCACTTAAGAGCTGCATGTGGCGCCACCAAGGGAGCAAGGAGAGCCTTGGTTGAGTCACAAGAATCCTTCTTTTGCATTATGGTGGGGCGGCAACAAGGAGAGAGAGTCCTTTCTCTCTTTAAACTCTAATTATTATTTAGATAATAAGGATAATGAAGATATTATTTGGTTTTATTTGGATTAATTGAGGATTAAATTATGATAATCTAGTAGAGGAAAATAGCATTAATTAATTCAAATTAATTTTGAATTAATACAAATGTGTGGCCTAGAATAATTTAAGGTCTTGGCGAATTTTAAACTCCTTGAAGAGGAGTAATCGAAACAGAGACTAGGTGATGGGAAGAATTCTTTAGTACTTTTTTTTTTTTACAAAATTTCGGCTAGGCACTCCCCCTACATTCCACTCTTTTCTTTCTTTTTCCAAACTTTCTCTCCATTAAACTTTCATAGCTTGGCCGAAACCCCTCCCACTCTTCTCTTCTCTTCTCTTTATTTTTCTCCATTCAAACCTATTCCCTATTTCAGTAAAACTTCCTTTCTCCCCTACTAATTTTCTTTGGCCGAATATACCTATTGGAAGTGCCGATTTCTTCCTTTGTCCTCTTTTCTTTGTCCTATTTGATAGCCGAATACCCCCTCTCCAAATTTCAAGTATTGGCCGAATCTCAAACCTAGTGTTCCCCCTATTTCTCCAATTCGGTTTTAAGGTAAGTAGATCAAGTATTTCCTTTATTGACCCCTAGCACTTGTCGACTTCTGGGGAGGAAAGAATCTATTTGACACTTGATAACAAGATATTAACTCTCTTTAATGAAACCGATTATGTCTAGGTGTTAGGGATTTTGGAGTTCGACAAAGCAAGTGTCATTTGTGACCAATCAAGTGGTAAGTGTGTTGGTAAGAATTGGTTTTCATAGGATCTAGTTTGCAAATATTTAAAAGCGAAGGCTATTGGCTTGTTGCTAACGGGTGGTAATTTATGAAGCGATTAGGAATCGAGTATTGTGATCCAAAAGCGTAAGGGTAAGGTTTGGGTTCAAAAGGTGAACCCTTAAAATTGATTGATTTGGCGAATGTACTAACACATGTTTTGGCGAATGTAGAGCGATAGATCTAGGGTGATCGGCTCTTCTTGTCGGGACTTAGACTATCGTGGTATCGGTGTGTACATACACACTATATAATATATTAAATATGCTTAACTTTGTGAATGCTCATCTTTTATGAATGTAGCATTGGAATGAATACCAAATCGGTATAAGTGGTGATTCGGTAAGTACACGTAATGTGATTTATTATTATTAATGCTTTTGGTAAGCATGATGTGTTGACACATGAAATTAAGAATGTGATGGCATGAAATATATGTATGTTTATCATTGTGGGATTAATGAGTGGAGGCGGTGATATTGTGCCGACGGGCACCGTGCTTTGGTAGCACACCGTGACTATATGTCACGGAGGTTTGGTACCTCGGAGGTTTGGTACCTCAATAGCGACTTGTCCACGTGGTTAACACCACCGTGGGTTGGCCCCACTTGAGATATGGGATCGTCTGCCGGTGATTTGGTATCACACGATGGGTTGGCCCCATCACACGATTTGTGTCTCGGACACGGTGTTTTGGTAACACGTTGTGACTATATGTCACCGGTGGTTTGGCACCACCGGTGGTTTGGTACCACAGCAGGGTGAGCGATGGCGTATGGTTGGCTAGGTTGGGTACACATTATTTTGCATATTAGATGTTATATTTTGTGTATGAAATATATTTTAAAAGCAGGGAAGGGTTACATCTTGAGTCTTGGTGACTCACCTTCTCCATTAATTTTTCAGTGATGCTTAGATCGCGGACATGGGTAGGAGGGACTTGAGGAGGCCATGCGGTGGACTTAAAATTTAATGGACTTTAATTCTTGTTATTTTAAATTTGGTTATTGAGTTGTTTTATTTTGGATGTAATAAGGCCTCATTAAACTTTACTTTAATTATTTTCTTTTATGTTGGATATTTTATTTTATTAAAATTTGGATTACGCGCTTTCTAAATTAACTTGGGAAAATGTTTTATCGTGCCATCAGCACTGTCGAAAATTTGTGTAACAACTTGACTTAATTAAATATTCAAATCGGACTAAGTATAATTTCAGCAAGATAACTTAAAATGGCGATTTTCAACAAAATTTATGTGGATTTAGAAAATGGGTTTCAAAACTTCTTCTTAGTAACGACCCATATTAGGTCCTAACGATTAGGTAGGGTTTGGGCATTTACGACCCACTAATATTATGCATTCACAAATATCTATCCTCATACATTTCTCTAATTCAAATGTTCATCTGCAAACATCATCACTCACTAGCATTCTTACTTAACTTTCTACGATTCTCATTCCCATTCACGCAGTGCATTAAAAATTCTCTCTCATACACTAAGGTGTATTGACTACACTTATCCCCTTAGAGGTCCATCATACACTAAATTCATCTCCAACTATTAAATAACACTATTAAGTCTCATACACTTATTGTCACATTGACATCATACCCTTGTTAGGGTCATACATGAATTAACATATCGATGCCATGTCCCTAACAAGGTCTTATACGAAGTATCACATTGTTCCCATGTCCTTGACATGGTCTTATTTAATATCTCTCACCAAAGCCATATTCCAATATGATCTTACACGGAACCTTAACTATCAGCATTTCATACTATTTACGTTTCTTACCATTCTTAGGTTCAATACTCTTAACAACTCATCAAAAGACATTTCAAACATTCATTTAATAATTATACATTCCATAAAACATTGGAATATTAAAATAGCTCATACTTAATTACAACATTTGCACATGAACTTACCTCGATGTCGAAAGGGCCGAAAGGAACCTTTTTGTGCACATTTCTCTTTTCACCCGTTCTAGGTCCAAAACTCATTTTCTTTGATCTAGAACAATGTAATATATTGATTTAATCACTTATAAATCATAATATCTCATAATCTACACTTTAGGCAAAAATGACTATTTTGCCCCTACACTTTGGCAAAATTACAATTTTACCCCTAGGCTCGTAAATAAATTTTCATCACATTTTCTTCTTAAACAAGCCTAGATGAACATTTAATCCTCGTATAACTATTCATAATTCCAACTATTTCATGCCTTAATGAACAAAGTTCAACTTTTGCATTTTAGTCCCAATTAGGTGTTTTCATAACAACACCTTTCACAAAAGTTGTTTATCATCATCCTCTCATTCATTTTATTTCATAAAAACTCAGCAACCAACTTAAACTCTTTCATGACAAGTCCCTATACTATCAACCATATTACAAATTAGTCCCCTCATTAGCTAGCTTAAGCTTTGGGGACTCCAAAAGTACAATTTTTATCAAGAAAGGTCATCAAAATCACTTACTTGTAGGGAAAATGAGTTGCTAAAATTTTCAAGCTTTCAAAACCCTCCCTTTGCTGATATTTTCGGTTGAAGAAGAAAATAAAATGAAAAGATGATAGCATTGGCTTATTTCATCTTATTTTATTTATTTTGTCAACTAATATCACCAACTTTTGACCAAAATAAATGCTCTTGCCCCTTATGCATGCTATGGCTAGCCAACTCACTTAAACAAGGCCAAATTGAACATTTGGGACCCCCAATTAATAATCCATAGCTATTTGGCACCTCTAGCAAATAAAATAGAACTTTCACACTTTATGCGATTTAGTCCTTTTTCACAATTTAGCTAGAAATTGCTAAAATTAAGGCACCAAAATTTTCATGCACCCTTATAAACATGTTACAAAACATAAAATAACATGAAAATAATTTTATCTATCCTCGATTTAGTAAAAGTCCAAAAATTATCAAAAATAAGCATCAAAAACACTTACTTGCAAGGAGTATAAGTTACTAAAAATTCAAGCCTCCAAACCCCTATTCTTGTGGATATTTTCGGTGGAAAAAGGAGAAGAAGATGGAAAGACGATAGATTTTCTTTATTTTATTTTATTACTCAATTAAGTCACCAAATACTACCTAACCATTGACCATGTCTTTTCTTTGTCTTTAAGGTCGGCCAACACTCCCCTAAAGGCCTAATTGCACATTAAGGACCTCTAATTTAATATTCAATAGCTATTTGACACCTTTAACTTCTAAATCAAAACTTTCACACTTTATGCGATTTAGTCCCTTTTCAAAATTAAGCATGAAATCACTAAAATTAATTCACCAAAATTTTCATGAACTTATATAATCATGATATAACACATAAAATAATATTAAAACTAATTTCTCTGATCTCAATTAGTGGTTCCAAAACCACTGTTCCGAATAGCCCCAAAGTCCGGCTGTTATAGTGACATTTTACTACTGGTCCATTTTACACATACTCCCTCCTCGATGAAGTGACAATATTAGCATATGACGATTTTTTCTTCGAACCATGTGTTACCCAACCTCTAGACTAACTATTCGAACTATGTGAATCCATGATTTCAAACAACAAGGAAGAAGAATAAAAATTTTAAGAAAGATTAGGGATTTCACAATTTGCTTCTAAGGGATTAAGGATGTAGAAAAATCCCTCAATCAATGATTCAAAAAGGAGATTGCTGAAGATTTTAGGGATTCAATGAAGATTTTGGATGGTATGGATTTGGGATTTCATGATTTGGGGAATTTGACGAGTTGGGGATTTTAAAATTTAAGGAAAGTTTCGAATTTAGGAGTTTGAGATGAATTTGGGGATTTATACTTTTTTTGTTTTATTTTTAATAATTTTTTTGTCACTCCAGAATGTTATTTAAATGTATACCACATCATCAGTCAACTAGAACGACACATAGACTACTATTTTTTATCGGCTATTGACTAATGATCAGCTGACGGTTACCGTTGCAACTAGATTGATGTCTAAAAAATTTGTTACGCTGAGGGCCGAAATCAAAAAAAAATGTTAGGGGCATCTATCCAAAAGCCCTAAAGGTTGAGGGCTTTTTTGCAATTATACCTTGGAAATAAATGAGAGGCTATAAATATTAGCTTGGAAATAAATGAGAGGCTATAAATATTAGCTTCAAAAGCTTCTACAACAAGAAGAGAGATTACAAGAGATTAAAAGCTATCAATAAACATCAAGAAATCTATTACCAACCTTTTGTGCTTAAATTTATCATTTTTCTCTTGTAAAAACTTGTGAGCATTCATTTTATTTTCTTAGCTCAATTGTTTTTATTTGGTGTGTGCTTCATTTGCAAACAATCAAATCTTGTGAGGATTGTTTCTTTATTTACTTATTTGTTTGCTCTTTTTGAGATATTTTGGGTCTTAAGATTTGGATAGAAATCTTGAGGGAGTTATAAGGTTAAACATTGTCCTCAAAGGTTCATCAAATTAGTCAATTTGGGAAAATCCTTAGTGGTGGAAAGCTAAGGCAGTAGAGTAGGCAATTATGGTAGAACCACTCTAAAATCATTATGTTCATTGTCTCATTTTCTTATCCTTGCTTCCACAAAATCTTTAAAGGCCCAAATCACCCCCTCTTGGCTATTTTGGTTGATCGATTAAGCTAACAATAAAATCTAAATTCACCCACTCCTGGCTGTTTCCTTTGGTTATTGTTTAGTGAGAGACTCATGACTAATGTAGAGAGGTGTAAGCAAAACTTGGTTTTGAATGGTGCTAGAAAAATTCCAATTTGAAAATGATTTTCTAGCACAGCAGAAAATAAAAAATTGAAAATTGAGTCAGTTTGTGATATTTATAGTTATAAAATTTTCCCAAAAAATACATGTGCTTTGTACAAGATAGATTCTTGACGTTTTTGACTTTCAACCAAATGGTCTTCCCCTCTATTTTTGTACCACAAATCACTTCAAGTGTGGGCTCAAACAATTACGAATCAAACACAAAACCATAAAAAAATTTTACTTCCAGTAGGAAAGTAAATCTCTCTTTATAGAAACCAGTAGAATTGTTATTCCCAAAAAATAAAATTTATACTTGGAAATAAATTCTCACTATTTTTGGACAGAATAACAATATCTCAAAGTTGTGTATTTGTAGCCCTATCAGTGCCATCTATTTATAAGGAGAGATAAAGAAACCCTAGTTGAATTAGTATAATACAAATAATACTTATTTAATAGAAAAATCAATCCCCTAGTTGAACTAAGAGAGATGAGTGACAACCCTAGTATCCCTCATACATATTTTGAGGGGTTTTGAGCCTCCCCTTATCGGGTTCAATTATATGTGCTTCCTCGACTTTTAACCTAGCACTTTATAATTTAATCCAATCCAATACATGTTTTTCTATTTCCCAAAATAAATATTATTTATGAAATTAATTAAATAAATTAATTTTTAATTAAATATTTTTCAACTCAATTCTAATTCCTTTAAACTCATGGCAACATCACCGTAAAAGAATCTATAAGAAAATATAATTAATTTCTACATTCTATGAATTTACAATTACCAATTAATTTAATTCAATTTTCGAACTTCAATAATTTGAAAAACTTAAATTAATTATCAGGTCATTTTCATACTTAGTAAAACCACATTCATTTTCAAATGTAACTCATTTGCCTAACTTTATCATTTCTATCCATTTCTATTCATTTGATTCAATTGCAATTCATTTCTAGTTTCAACGATCTAATGGAGGAACCGATTGAACATTTGTGATTATGGCTCAAATGATTTATATTTAAGTTCTAGCTTTTCATCCATTAATTATAAACTTATTTAGTCACGAAGTCATTGTACTATAGTATTATGACTGAGCTCTGCCTAATAACATACCATTACAAAAGCTACTCAATTAGTGCTCGTCCAACGATCTTGTCATAAGTGTGTTACCATTTTAGAATATCCTTAATCTCTTTGGGATAAATCTATTATCCCAATATGATCTTATTTTATCTCATGGTAACTATTACATATTCCTTAATGAAAAGTCAAGTACTATCAAATAGTAAGTCAATCATTCATCATAAAGACAAACGACCCGTGGCCACGTTTACTTTTCATCTATCATGTAATAGACCGAAATGCTCGCAGTGTAATATCCTAAAAAATTGAGTATCGATATGTTGCATTATTTTGGTGCTTATCTAGTGAAATGATTCAATTTTTGTGTTTAAAATGGTCTCAAGAAGGCTCAAGATTTATTTGGACTTGGAATAATTTTTGGTAAGTAGTACTTTATTGAAATGGAACAAGTAACCTTAATGCTTAAGGTAATTAAGTGGTAAAAGTTAGCATAAGATGAGCAAATAGTAAAGGGGATATGGCGCCATGTATGTTTGCTTGAGGGAAGAGGTTCGAATCCCTTGATGTGCATGTGATTTTTTTTTTTTTGCTTTCCATCTACATAGTGTCGGTCAAGCTAGTATTTATGGTAGGTTGGACTTTAATTTGTATGGTAGGTTGGCTAAGAGAAAAGGCAAGTGTAAACTTAAGGAAGGGAATCATATGAATAAGGTATGTAGGGGGAACACAAGGCACATAACAAGGAAGATGTTTTGGAAAGTTTGGAGTGGCCAAACTTTGACTTTGAGGCCATGTACTTGGACGGTTTTAGGGGCTAGGGGGTGACCGAAATTTTGATGGCTTTTGGTAGGTAGTTGGTCACTTTGGCATTTGGTCATTTTTTTGCTTTTCTCCAAAACCTTTCTCTCCATTTTCCTCTCCTTAGCCGAATGCACCTTGAGCAATAGGTAACATCTTTGCTTTTCTTTAATCATTTCATATTTTAACCATTTCGGTCTTATTTTGCCTATTCTCTCAAAACACTTCCTCCTAGTGCCGAAATCACCAAAACCTTGGAAGGCCATTTTCTCTTTTCTTTTCTTTTCACCTTGCCGAATGCACACAAGCCTCAAACTCATTTCTTTGTTCATCTTCCATTTTTGAAAAAAATCGAAACCTAAACAACTTATTTTCCTTTACCCTTCTTCATCTCTTTCTCCTTACAAAAAGGTCTCTCAAACATTTTTCTCCCTTTTATTTTCACAATGGCCAAATGTTACTAAGCACCATCCCATTCAACTTTTCCTTCATAGCTGAATCTTCTACCACACTTATCTCCTTCTCAATCATTTTATTCTTTTTTTTCTCACACTTTGATCAATCGGTAAGTGGCTAGTACAATATTTTGGTATTGTTATTTTTTCCTATTCCTTTGTGCCAAATCTACATGTTGGTGTGGGATGGTCTTTTTTGGATCGAGACCATCATCATACCATGTCTCATTTGAATCTTTTCTCCATCATAGAACTTAGTGGAAGGCCAAAACTTAGAGTGTCCGAAATCATCATGAATCGCTAGGATTCGGTTCAAAACTTTAAGGTACTGATTTCTTTCAAGGACTACATATTACTCTTTATTTCGTTAAGATGGGGTTATTAACCGATTTTATGTTAGGGACTCTATCCTTTGAATGTAAGGATTTCGTGGTAAGCCGACTTCGTTGATAAGATTTATTGGCTATAGTAACGAAATATTAGTTAGACTAATATTCTTTTATCAATGGAGGCAAACAAGATCAAATCAAAAGGAGTGGTGAATAGTGATCAGAAAAGGAGCGGATTCGCGATCCCCTCTAGATTCAAGCGAAGGGCTATTTCAGCGATCCGAGATTTTCCACCGGTTGTGGACCCTCCTCTAGTGAAAATAAATTATTCGAGGTTATTCGCAGTTCTGAGCCATTAGCTGTTCGGGGTTTTCCAATGGTTTATGGATCGTCAACCGGGGAAAATCGACAAATCATAGTTGTTCGCGATTCCGAGGGTAAACCTTAGATCGTTTGTTTAGAGTAGCTCTATTAGATCGCGTTTATTTTTCTAATCAAGCATTAAACATATTTTTAGGTGTCAACGATCAGGAGAGCATAGTGCTTACCGTAATCAGATGTGTAATCTCACACCGTATCTCATGGGTTAGAAGACTATATCGTATTAATCGTTGGATTAAATCACAAGTAAGTGAAATCGAGAAGAATAGCATATTTATCACCTTAATGATAAAAATTTTGAAATTGGTATTAAGATCGTGAAAATTACGAAATTGCCCTTAACGGGCTAATTCAATAAAAGTGACTAAATGGGCTATATGTGATAACTGATAAATGGTCCATATGTGATATTTGATAAGTGAGCCATATGTGATAATTGATAAATGGGCCATATGTGATATTTGATAATTGAGCTATATGTGATAGTTGATAAATGGGCCATATGTGATATTTGATAATTGGGCCATATGTGATAATTGATAAATGGGCCATATGTGATATTTGATAATTAGGCCATATGTGATAATTGATAATTGGGCCATATAAGATATCTGATAAATGGGTCATATGTGATATGAGATTATGTGGGCCAAAATGTGAAATGGGCCAGATTGTAATAACTTTTATAATGGGCCTTATGTTGGAATAATTATATGAATGGATTCTTATGCATATTATATACATGATTGCATGGGTTGGGCTATTTGACCAAGAGAAGTTCTGGTAGCTTTGCTACAAAATTTTGGTGGCTCTGCCACAATTCTAAAAAATGGCAAATGCCATGTAAACTCTGTAAATCTGGTGGCTTGTCCATGAAATTTGATATACAGCTTAATGCCTACTTTGGTGTGTTGGCGGGGTGGGTGGCTAAAGCTCCCCACAGGTGTGCTGGTTGGTACGGGTGCTGTGTAGCGGATGGAAATTTAGGTTTGGTTTTGGAAATCACATATCACTTGCATTTTATACATTCTAAATTATTATATTTGTAATGGGCTTAGGCCCAAATAAATGCTTAAATGGTTTTGGCCTAGTGGACTAAGGTAAGTGAGTTACACACTGAGCTCTAAGTAACTCACCCCGTTTTCTTTACCTTTCTCAGGTAATGACCAGTGATGGAGGCTTGGGCCATGGACGACTCAGTGGAGGCCATACTACGAATAATGGGTTATTTATATACCGGATTTCTTTTTAAGCACTTTTTATTATTTTTACTATTTTAGTTATGTTGTAATAAGGCTCTGGTTATTTTTTATGGATGTTTTACTTATGGATGGATTTTATAATACGCTTTAAATACTTAAGCGGGATTTCTTTTCTAAAATAGAAATAAATGTTTTTCTTAAATGAAGGTATGCGAAGAGGATTTCATTCTTAAATATTTTTAACTCAAAAATTTTTCTCGTAACAATATTTTTAAATTTTTTTTTCAAATACTTAGAATTCTTTAAATTTTCTCGAATTATTAAATCCAATTTTTTTAAGTTTCAACTTATATGTCTCAAATTATTAGATTTAGTAATCAACCTCAGTTTTTAATAACTCCATGTCAAAATGTTTCTTCTTTTTTTTTTTTGAAAATCCAATTTCTTTAAAAGACTAGAAGTATGTTCACTTTGTGTCACATGTCAAATCTAGTCTTAACGCATAGATCGAGTTTGGGGTGTTACACGCAGTGTGGTAGACGTCACTTTGGGGAATGCCGAGGAAATGAAAGAGGCTGTTTCAAGTGCGGTTCCTTAGACCACTTCATTCAAAATTGTCCTGAGATGAATGAGAAAGATGGAAAAAAGAAGTGCGAGTGAGTAATGTACCTTCGAGGAGTAGACCACATAAGAACCCGGGAAGTGGGGCTAACAGTAGAGGTGCGCCTAAAGACTCCACTGTGAGATCAGAGGGTAGAGCTCCTACAAGGACATATGCCATTCGTGCTCGCGAAGAGGCATCATCGCCATGTAACATCCTTAAAATGGGGTCTCTTCATTTTGAGTGTGTTTGCATGTGATGTGGTGTCAGCTGTGTTTGTTTGGCATGTTTTGGGGTCTAGGCTTGACCTCGGGTTAGTCCTGGGTCATGGCCAAAATTTTTGTCTAGCACTTAAGAGAAATGAGCTAGGGGAAATAGGGGTTAAAAGAATTAATTTGAGGTTTTAGACACAAGAAGTGCCTTGGTAAAGTGGCAAGGAGGTACCACTTAAGTCGCAAGGGAGGTGACGCCACAAGGAGCAAGGAGGACCTTAGTTCGAGCTGCAGAAATCCCTTTCTGCTCATTTATTTTTGACGCCACAGGCAAGCAAAGGTGTGCTCAGGTGGGACTCTCATGGATAGATGAGGATTGAGTTAACCAATTTGAAATTGATGGAAGGGAGAAAAATTTGGTGGTTGACTCATTCAAATTTATTTGAATGAGTGGATGGGAGAGCTTTGGAGAGGTTGGCCGAATTTGGACTTTAGGGTGGAGGAAGTGTAATTGGTTTGGGGAGCCTTTAGGTGGTGGCCGAATGTCTATGGTGGGTTAAGGGGGTATTTCGGCTAGTGAGGAGAGGGTCTTCTCTTTTCATTTTGTGTCAAAGCGGAACCACCAATTGCCCTTTTTGCTTTCTCCCTTTTTCGGCAGCTCTTGTAATTGGCCGAATCTTTTGTGCATTTTCTTTGAAAAGTCAAACTTGGTAGCCATTCTCTCCCTTTCACTTTTCGGTTCTCTTCTCTCAATCCCATTGTCGAATCCTCTCTCTCTCCTTTCACTTTCTTTTCCTTTCTCTTCTTCCACTCTAGCCGAATCCCATTGGGTTGCCTTCAATCAACCATAGCCGAATCTCCCTTCTTCCTCTTGTTTTGTTTTGGCTAAATACCAATCAAATCTAGATCTTCTTTTTGTTTTTCTCCAATCAGTTTTGGAATAGGGTAAGTGTTCTTGGCCAATTTCTTTATTCCTTTTCTCTTCTCTCTATCGACTCTCATGATAACAAAAGTCAAATTTTGGCATTTGTTGATAAGTAATGCTAATCATCTATAGGGATCGATTTCTTTTAGGATCTCAGGGGTCTTGAAGCAGTAGATCTGAGCCCTCTATTCTCTGACAATCGAATTCGGTAAGTCAGTGGTAAGGATCCATGTTAGTTCAGTCTTTCCATTAGATATTTGAAAAGCCGAAGGCTATTGAAATGGGTGTTAATGATTGCCAATTGTAGGGGAAGGCTCAATCTCACATACTTTGGGTGGTGGCTAGTATTCAAAGAGCATCAAGGTAAGGTTTGGGGTTCCATGTGTTAACCCTTCGGGATTTGTTGGTGTGGCGAATGGCCTTATTCTTGATTTTGGGTTTGGTAAATGTAGGATCAAGGGGATTTGGTACAGTAGATCGGGTCTTCGGGATTTAGTGATTGCGTTAGTAACAGGTGTGTGTAACGCTTACGCACTTTATTAGTATAATATGCCTATTATGTTACTGTTATAGCCAATGAAATCGGTGATTATGCCTTGTGGGTATGAGCTTGGATTCCGGATAAGTCCCCCTGTTATGTGATTTTTGATATACATCATCATGTCACTGTTAAATGTATGCCATGTGTTATTTGCATCACTATATGTTACTATGCCATGATTGATATGGACATGATGGTGGGATTGTTGAGAGGAGGGGGAAGAGATATTTGGACTGTCACCAGTGGTTTTGACCACACGTCGAGTTGGCCCCGTCTTGATATTATATTTTGTAACTAAGTCCTAGTGGTTTTGACCACCAGTGGTTTTGACCACATATGAATATTGTGACTCGTCCCAGTGGTTTGGTACAACAGTGGGTTGGCCCCACATGTTGATTACAGGATTGTCATCAGTGGTTTTGACAACACGATGGGTTAGCCCCATCACTTAATTTGTGACTTCGGTCATCAGTGGTTTTGACCACACCGTTATATATTTGTGACTATGGTCACCAGTGGTTTTGACCACATGGGGTAGATAAAGGAGATTGGATGGTTAGGTTATGGGTTGCATGATTTGCATGTTCACTGATAATCTGTGTAAGTGCTTGTACTATCGGGTTGGGGATTTATACACTGAGTCTTGGTGACTCACCCCTTCCCTTATATTTTGCAGATGAGGCGTAGATTGTGGATACGGAGCTGGGAAGGACTCGAGACGGCCATGCATGCTCATTTGGGCTTTGATTTCTTTTAGTTACTATTTCAATTTTATCTATTTACCTCAAGTTGGTTTTGGTTTGTAATAAGGCCGCTAAGTATTATTTTGGGTTTTTATTATTTGCTTTTATCTTGATTATATTATACATATGTTGGATATATGGACTTGTTAAATTAACCGATAAAAAGCAATGTTTCAAAACTATAACTCCTTCGGTTTTCTAAACGTTACCATCGGGTAACACCACGTATAAGATGATAACAAAGGTAACTTGTATGTTTTCCAAAACTTGTAACAATAAGTGGATTTTCAAGCATGAGTTTTAAAGCAGCCATCACATGATTTCAAAATTATCTTAAACAAGGTTTTCTAAACTTTTCATACTACAAAAGGGTTTTCTAAGAAAATTAACCGACAAACTTTTGGTTTAAAAAGGATTTCACTCAAGCATGCAGATTCTATTAGTGGTGTATTGACCAGTTTGGGGTGTTACAATTTTGGTATCGAGCCAAGTTCAAAGTTTCATTGTGGGCCCGAGGCCCAAAATGTTTTAAAGTAGGGTTTTGAAAAGTTTTGTGGAAAAGGTACATGGTTTGAACAGCATGGCACCGAGTCTCCGGCACCAATCCGCCCAGGTAAGTATCCCTAACCATTGTGTGAATTATATGTGGGGGAAATAGGTGTTTTGGGATCGTAGATTAGTAGATTAGGAGATATTGAACCCTAGAAATAGCTTACTCAAATACAAATTACATAAGACTTAAAGATCCACTAAATAAACCTGTAGGTATGTCGCTAAGTTAAGGGTGTGGTAACCGTTGTACGCATGTCTAGGATTGGATTCAGGGGGAGCTTGGTATTTAAGCAGTCCTAGTGACTCACCTCCTCTCCGCTCGAATCCTACCTGGTGCATAGTGACGGTTCACCCTCATTGAGACGACTTATTCATAGGCTAAATTCAATAACTAAAACCCGAAAAGGACCAGCCATCTTGTATTGTAACCCTCTAAAAAAATTAAACCTTGGTTTCGAAATTACCCCAGTAGCCTTGATTTGAGAAATGACCAAAATACCCCTGATTTGAAAAATGACCAAATTACCCCTAACTTGTAAGAATTACCAAAATACCCTCGATATGGAAAACTGCCGAAGTACCCCCGAATTAAAAATTTTCAAATACCCTTATTTCGTAAAATCACTTGGAACCATATTTTGGAAAAATTACGAAAACACCCCTGGTTTATGAAATTACCAAAATAGCCCTAATTTATGAAATTACTAAAATACCCTCGATTTCTAGAATTTCTAAAATACCTATGATTTGTAAAGATTTCCAAATTAACCCTAGTTTATTACTAAAATACCCCGATAGGCTAATTACGGAAATACCCCGGGTAGTGAAATAACGAGAATACCCCTACACATGGAACGAGGGTAGAGGGCTGGAAATGAAAACTTTTTGATGATCGAAAGAACTACTACTAAACTTCTTTACATAAAACTTGCTCGTGGGTAATCAGTGGAGAAAAAACTAATGCATAAAATTTTTAAAACAGATTAAGGCGCGAGCATAGTCATAAGTTCTAGGGGACGTGATCGTAATGTACGAGGTTGTGGTAGAGGCAGAATGACCGTATCGGAACCAGTTAGGTCTGGTCAAGGGTCAGAGAATGAGATACCACTACCACCAGCTGCTGGTGTTGAGTACCAGGATCAGACGGAGGATGATCCAGTGTCAGAGGCGATGCTGCGAGTGCTAGAAAGAGTGGCTGGAGCAGGTGGAGGTACGAGAGCTCAGAAATTCGTATTTGAGTGACTCCGAACCAATAGAGCTGAGGTATTTCAAGGTGTATCTGATGTGGCACCCAATACGGCTGAGTATTGGTTGGAGGTGATAGAACGAATCATGGACGATCTAGATCTGACGGCTGAGGAGAAACTAAAGGGAGTAGTGTCGCTTCTCCGAGATGAGTCATACCGATGGTGGCTCACGGTTCGGGATGGTGCTTTGCGTGGATGATCTCACCGGGATTATTTCAAGGCGACTTATCGGAAGAAGTATGTTGGGACCAGTTACATTGATGCGTAGAGGAAGGCATTTCGAAAATTTGGTTCAGGGGAGTAAGTCTGTATCGGAGTATGAGGCAAAATTCTTAAGATTGAGCCGATATGCTCGGGGCATTATAGCTACGGAGCATGAGCGATGTGTTAGATTCGAGGACGGATTAAGGGATGATTTGAGGTTACTGATTGCTCCACAGTAAGAGAGAGAGTTTGCGGTCTTAGTGGAAAAGGCCAAAGTTGTGGAGAAAGTGAAACAGTCGGTTAGACGGAATCAGGACAAGGGTTGGAATAAGAAGAATTTCAGATCATCTGGGTCTACCGGGAATCAGCAGAAAAGTGGTAAATATAGTGGGCCAAATCAAGCTGCTAGGCCTACTGCTGCTGATACTCAGTGGCCGCCACGATGTGCTCGATGTGGAAAGTCTCACACGGGAGAATGTTGGACCGAAATAAGGGATGCTTTGAGTGTGGATCGATGGGGCCTTGAGTGAGGATTGTCCATCAACTAGTTGCTCGAGAATCGTACTTTCGAGCAGAGGGATGGTCGGCTAGGTTACAGGGAGGTAATGGCTCTGATCACCGAAATCGTGGACAGAGGTGAGATAGCGGATTAGTTTACGCAGATGAGGCATCGGGATGGTGTCATACGTTCTTAATCTTGGACTATTATAATGTTTTGATAGATGTGGGTTCAACGCACTCATATATAGCCAGTAGCATAGCGGAAACTATGAACTTGAACTCTAAGATTACTTCTAGTAAGATGACTATGATAAGCCCTTTAGGTCAATCTGTAGAAGTAATTAAACTATATAGGGATGTACCCCTAGAACTTCAAGGGGTCATGTTTTTGGCTGATTTGATGGAACTACCATTTAGGGAGTTCGATCTAATTCTCGGGATGGATTGGCTGGTGAAGTACCAGGCCAGTTTGGATTGTGCAGCCAAGCGCATGGTATTGAGAACGATAGAAGGTAGGGAAGTGGTGATGATAGGTGATAGAAGGGATTACTTATCTAATGTGGTCTCTACTCAAGGCGGAGAAAATGGTAAAAAGGGTTGTGATGCATTCATGGTGCATGTTTGTGCTTTGGGAGCCATGGATGCAGTTGTGGAGAGTGTTCGAACTGTAGGGGAATTTGCGGATGTGTTCCCAGAAGAACTTTCGGGTCTGCCTCCGGATAGGGAAGTTGAATTCGGTATAGACTTGTTACCCGGAACTGCGCCAGTGTTTATAGCCCCGTATCAAATAGCTCCAAAGGAATTGGTAGAGTTGAAGGCCCAAATCCAAGAGTTGTTGGACTGAGGTTTCATTCGACCAAGTATATCCCTTGGGAGCACCTGTGCTCTTTGTTAAGAAAAAAGACGCACAATGCGGATGTGCATAGACTACCGCCAGCTAAACAAGTTGATGATCAAAAACAAGTATCCATTGCCCAAGATTGACGACTTGTTTGATCAACTTAAGGGTGCATCAGTTTTCTCGAAGATAGATCTCAGGTCGGGGTACCATCAACTCAAAGTGAAGGAGGCTGATGTTCATAAGACGGCATTCTGTACTCGGTATGGGCATTACGAGTTTCTGGTGATGCCGTTCGGGTTAACTAATGCACCGGCAGCATTCATGGACTTGATGAATCAGGTGTTCCAGCAGTACTTGAACCAATTTGTCATAGTATTCATAGACGACATATTGGTGTACTCAAGGACTGAGGAGGATCATGATATGCACTTGTGGGTGGTTTTACAAATTCTAAGGGAGAAGCAGTTATTTGCCAAGTTCAGTAAGTGCGAGTTCTGGCTTAGGTAAGTGACTTTCTTGGGTCACATAGTGTCCGCTGAAGGGATTAGAGTGGACCCTCGCAAGATTGAGGCGGTGTTGGATTGGAAATAGCCTAGGTCGGTTGCAGAAATTTGAAGTTTTCTAGGACTGGCAGGGTATTACCGGAGATTTGTGGAAGGGTTTTCTCTAATCGCGGTGACGTTGACCAAGTTATTAAGGAAAGGAGTTCCATTTGTGTGGTCCGAGAAACAATAGGAAAGTTTCGACAAGTTGAGGAAGATTCTGACGGAAGCTCCGATTCTGGTTCAACCTGAGGCAGGAAAGGTATTCACGGTCTACTGTGATGCATCACATACTGGCTTGGGATGTGTGCTAATGCAGGAAGGGAAAGTAGTGGCATATGCATCTCGACAGCAAAGACCGCATGAAAGTAACTACCCGACGCATGACTTGGAGTTGGCTGCAGTGGTTTTCGCCCTGAAAATATGGAGACACTATTTGTACGGAGAGAAGTCGATAGTCTACACGGACCACAAGAGTCTGAAGTATCTTTTGACACAGAAGGATTTAAATTTGAGACAGCGAAGGTTGATTGAGTTGTTGAAGGACTACGACTGCTCGATTGAGTACCATCCGGGCAAGGCTAACATAGTAGCTGATGCGTTGAGCCGTAAGGTGGTCACAGACCTGCGAGCGATGTTTGCTCACCTTAGTTTGTATGACGATGGGAGTTTGTTGGTAGAATTACGGGTTAAGCTGACTTGGGTAGAGCAGATTAAAGAGAAACAGTTAGTGGATGAGGGTTTGAATGCTCGAAGGTTGCAAGTACAGAATAGTGGGTTGGAAGGTTACAGCTTGACCAACGATGGAGTATTGTATTTCCAAGGGAGAGCTTGTATGCCGAAGGACATCAAGTTAAGGCAAAGGATTCTTCAGGATGCACATAGCAACCCATACGCTATGCATCCTGGAGGTAGCAAGATGTATCGGGATCTACGAGAGCAGTTCTAGTGGCCGGGTCTGAAGCAGGAAGTGACTGAGTTTGTGGGTAAGTGTCTGACGTGTCAGTAGGTCAAAGCTAAACATCAGTTGCCATCAGGTTTGCTTCAGCCAGTAAAGATTCCTCAGTGGAAGTGGGAAAGGATTATCATGGACCTTGTCAGTGGGCTACCTACCCCTTACGCCTAGCAAGAAGGACTCAGTCTGGGTGATTGTGGATCGTTTGACTAAATCAGCTCATTTCATACCAGTGAGGGTTGATTATCCGCTTCAGAAGTTAGCTAAGTTACATGTGGCCAAGATAGTAAGGTTGCATGGTGTGCCAGTGTCAATTATCTCGGATAGGGACTCGAGGTTCACGTTGAGGTTCTGGAGGGCTTTGCATCAGGCTTTGGGTACGAGATTGGATTTTAGCATAGCTTTTCACCCGCAATCCGATGGACAGTCTGAAAGAGTAATTCATATTTTAGAGGATATGCTAAGGGGTTGTGTTCTGGATTTCAGTGGTAGTTGGGAGGAGTATCTACCATTGGCAGAGTTTGCTTATAACAATAGTTATCAAGCGAGTATCCAGATGGCACCATATGAGGCACTGTATGGTCGAAAATGTCGTACTCCTACCTATTAGATAGAGTTGGGTGAACGGCAAATATTAGGACCAGAGTTGGTGGCAGAAACTGAGGATAAGGTTAAGGTGATTCGGGCTCGTCTTAAGGAAGCGTCGGGCAGGAAGAAGTCTTACGCTGATCTTAAACGCAAGGATATAGAGTATATAGTGGGTGATAAGGTCTTTCTGAAGGTATTGCCCTGGAAGAAAGTGTTGAGATTTGGGCGGAAGGGCAAGCTAAGCCCTAGATTTATCGGGCCGTATACAGTGTTAAGGCGAGTGAGACCGGTAGCTTATCAGCTCGAGTTGCCAACAGAGTTAAGTCAAATTCACAACGTTTTCCATGTTTCGATGCTTAGGCGCTATCGATCAGATCCATCACACGTTGTGCTAGTTGCGAAGATTAAGGTGAGCTCGGACTTGTCTTTCGAAGAGGAACCGGTACAGATTTTGGATCGGGATGTCAAGGTCTTGTGTAGGAAGTCAGTTCCCTTGGTGAAAGTATTATGGCGGAACCATGGTACAGAAGAGGCCACGTGGGAACCCGAAGATGTGATGCGACAACAATACCCTCAACTCTTTTGATTAGGTAATTTCAAGGCCGAAATTATTTTCAAGGGGGTAGAACTGTAACATCCTTAAAACAGGGTCTCTGCATTTTGAGTGTGTTTGCATGTGATGTGGTGTCAACTGTGTTTGTTTGGCATGTTTTGCGGTCTAGGCTTGACCTCGGGTTAGTCCTGGGTCATGGCCAAAATTTTTGTCTAACACTTAAGAGAAAGGAGCTAGGGGAAATAGGGGTTAAAAGAATTAATTTGAGGTTTTGACACAAGAAGTGCCTTGGTAAAGTGGCAAGGAGGCGCCACTTAAGTCACAAGGGAGGTGACGCCACAAGGAGCAAGGAGGACCTTGGTTTGAGCTACAGAAATCCCTTTCTGCTCATTTATTTTTGACGCCACTGGTAAGCAGAGGTGTGCTTAAGTGGGACTCTCATGGATAGATGAGCATTGAGTTAACCAATTTGAAATGGATGGAAGGAGAAAATTTGGTGGTTGACTTATTCAAATTTATTTGAATGAGTGGATGGGAGAGCTTTGGAGAGGTTGGCGAATTTGGACTCTAGGGTGGAGGAAGTGTAGTCGGTTTGGGGAGCCTTTAGGTGGTGGCGAATGTCTATGGTGAGTTAAGGGGTATTTCGTCTAGTGAGGAGAGGGTCTTCTTTTCGCTTTGTGTCAAAGCCAAACCACTAATTGCCCTATTTGCTTTCTCCTTTTTCTGACTCTTGTAATTGGTCAATCTTTTGTGCATTTTCTTTGAAAAGTCGAACTTGGTAGCCATTCTCTCCTTTCACTTTTCGATTCTCTTCTCTCAAACCCATTGTCAATCCTCTCTCTCCCTTTCACTTTCTTTTCCTTTCTTTTTCTACTCTAACCGAATCCCATTGGGTTGTCTTCAATCAACCATAGCTGAATCTCCCTTCTTCCTCTTGTTTTGTTTTGGCCAAATACCAATCAAGTCTAGATCTTCTTTTGGTTTTTCTCCAATCGGTTTTGGAATAGGGTAAGTGTTCTTGGCCGAATTTCTCTATTCCTTTTCTCTTCTCTCTATCGACTCTCATGATAGCAAAAGCTAAATTTTGGCATTTGTTGATAAGTAATGCTAATCGTCTATAGGGACCGATTTCTTTTAGGATCTCCAGGGTTCTAAAGTAGTAGATCTGAGCCCTCTATTCTCTGACAATCGAATTTGGTAAGTCAGTAGTATGGATCCATGTTAGTTCAGTCTTTCCATTAGATATTTGAAAAGCCGAAGGCTATTGAAATGAGTGTTAATGATTGCTGATTGTAGGGGAAGGCTCAATCTCACATACTTTTGGTGGTGGCTAGTATTCAAAGAGCATCAAGGTAAGGTTTGGGGTTCCATGTGTTAACCCTTCGGGATTTGTTAGTGTGGCCGAATGGCCTTGTTACTGATTTTGGGTTTGGCCGAATGTAAGATCAAGGGGATTTGGTGCAGTAGATCGGGTCTTCGGGATTTAGTGATTGCGTTAGTAACAGGTGTGTGTAACGCTTATGCACTTTATTAGTATAATATGCCTATTATGTTACTGATATAGCCAATGAAATCGGTGATTATGCCTTGTGGTTATGAGCTTGGATTCCGGGTAAGTCCCCTTGTTATGTGATTTTTGATATACATCATCATGTCACTGTTAAATGTATGCCATGTGTTATTTGCATCACTATATGTTACTATGCCATGATTGATATGGACATGATGGTGGGATTGTTGAGAGGAGGGGAAGAGATATTTGGACCGTCACCGTGGTTTTGACCACACGACGGTTGGCCCGTCTTGATATGATATTTTGTGACTAAGTCCAGTGGTTTTGACCACCAAAGGGTTTTGACCACATATGAATATTGTGACTCGTCCCGTGGTTTGGTACCACGAAGGTTGGCCTCACATGTTGATTACGGATTGTCATCGGTGGTTTTGACCACACGATGGGTTGGCCCCATCCCTTGATTTGTGACTTCGGTCATCAATGGTTTTGACCACACCGTTATATATTTGTGACTACGGTCACCAAAGTGGTTTTGACCACCAAAGGTTTTAACCACAGGGGTAGATAAAGGAGATTGGATGGTTAGGTTATGGGTTGCATGATTTGCATGTTCACTGATAATCTGTGTAAGTGCTTGCACTATGGAGTTGGGGATTTATACATTGAGTCTTGGTGACTCACCTCTTCCCTTATATTTTGCAGATGAGGCATAGATTGCGGATACGGAGCCGGGAAGGACTCGAGGTGGCCATGCATGCTCGTTTGGGTTTTGATTTCTTTTAGTTACTATTTCAATTTTATCTATTTACCTCAAGTTGGTTTTGGTTTATAATAAGGCCGCTAAGTATTATTTGGGTTTTTATTATTTGCTTTTATCTTGATTATATTATACATATGTTGGATATATGGACTTGTTAAATTAACTAGTAAAAAGCAATGTTTCAAAACTATAACTCCTTTGGTTTTCTAAACGTTGTCATCGGGTAACACCACTTATAAGATGATAACAAAGGTAACTTGTATGTTCTCTAAAACTTGCAACAATAAGTGGATTTTCAAGCATGAGTTTTAAAGCAGCCATCACACGATTTCAAAATTATCTTAAACAAGGTTTTCTAAACTTTTCATACTACAAAAGGTTTTCTAAGAAAATTAACCGACAAACTTTTGGTTTAAAAAGGATTTCACTCCGTAGCATGCCAGATTCGGTCGTGGTGTATTGACCGGGTTTGGGGTGTTACACGCCAGATGTGATTACGGGTACTTTTTCTCTTTATGATATCTTTGTTGTTGCTTTGATTGATCCAGGGCCTACTCATTCCTATATTTGTATGAAATTGGTGTCTAGTATGAATATACCTGTTGAGTCTACAGAATTTATGATAAAAGTGTCAAACCCGTTTGGCAAGAATGTGATAGTTGACAAAGTGTGTAGAAACCGTCCCTTGATTATTAGAGGCCATTATTTTCCAGCTAACCTCATGATACTACCATTTAATTAATTTGACCTAATGCTTTTAGTTTTTAAAACTCTTTTGGCATATCTAATCCATTCTAACTTGACATCTTTCTATAGCAACCTTGTCATAGGAGTAGCAACCATAGAGAATCCTTTGACAAACCGTCTGTAATAGCAATCATACACATACCTACTGAAGCTCCGATTTTAGTGCAACTGAAATCGGAAAAGGAATTTGTGGTGTATAGCGATGCATCCTTAAATGGATTGGGATATGTGCTTATACAAGAAGGCAAGGTAATAGCTTATGCCTCGAGACAACGGAAGCCACATGAGAAAAACTATCCAACTCACGATTTAGAGCTGGCTGTAATAGTGTTCATACTGAAAATTTGGAGGCATCATTTGTATGGCAAGAAATGTCGAGTGTTCACTGACCATAAGAGTCTAAAGTATTTGACGACTCAAAAGGAGTAAAATCTATGACAACGGAGATAGTTAGAGCTGATAAAGGATTATAAGTTGATAATTGATTATCACCCTGGAAAGGAGAATGTGGTCGCCGATGCTCTGAATAGGAAGTCATTGTTTTCCTTGAGGGCTATGAATACTCAGTTGTCTGTGGCTAACGATGGTTTGATTTTAGTCGAGTTGAGAGTGAAACCAATGTTTTTGCAAGAGTTCTACGAAGCTCAAAAAGGTGATAAAGAATTGCAAGCCAAGATAACTCAATGTGAGGCGAGTATTGAATCAGATTTTTGGATTGGTTTCGACAGTTATTTGATGTTCTGAGAGAGGATCTGTGTACCCAAGGATGAAGAGCTTATTCAAAAAATTTTACAAGAGGCCAATAGTGGTTGTTTGTCTATCCACCCGGTAGTGTGAAAATGTACAATGACTTGAAGAAAACATATTGGTGGTCGTAAATGAAAAGAGACATCTCAGAGTTTGTCTCTAAGTGTTTAATTTTTCAGCAAGTGAAAGCTGAACACCAAGTACCTTCAGGTTTACTTCAACCGTGATGGTTCCTGAGTGGAAATGGAATGTATAACTATGGATTTTGTGTCTAGACTACCGTTGACGCCAATGAAGAAAGATGTTGTATGGGTTGTGGTTGATAGGCTAACTAAGTCAGTTCATTTTATACCAGACCCACTTGAAAAATCGACAGATCTATATGTTTCTAAAATTGTGAGACTTCACGGAGTACCCTTGTCGATCATTTCGGATAGAGATCCAAGGTTCACATCACGATTTTGGAAAAAGTTGCAAGAAGCTCTGGGGACAAAGTTAAATTTTAGCACGGCTTTTCACCCGCAAACTGACGGTCAGTCAGAAAGAGTAATTTAGATTCTTGAAGATATGCTGTGTTGTTGTGTTCTTGAGTTTCAAGGAAGTTGGGAAAATTACTTGTCGTTAGTAGAATTTGCTTACAACAATAGCTATCAATCGAGTTTGAAAATGGTGCCTTATGAGGCTTTGTATGGATGTAAGTGCCGGACACCCTTATATTGGTCTGAACTTAAAGAAAATTAGATACACGGGGTTGACTTAGTTAGAGAAACAGAAGAGAAAGTAAAAGTAATTCGTGGTTGTTTGAAGGCCTCTTCGGATAGACAAAAATCCTATGCAGATTTGAAACGAAAAGAAATTGAGTTCCAAGTCAGTGATAAGGTGTTCTTGAAAGTATCCCCATGGAAGAAAGTCCTCAGATTTGGTAGGAAAGGCAAATTAAGTAGATTTGGTAGGAAAGGCAAATTAAGTCCACGTTTTATTGGACCTTATGAGGTGATTGAGAGGATTGGACCGGTAGCTTATCGATTAGCCCTACCATCGAGTTAGAAAATATCCACGATTTATTCCACGTGTCTATGTTACCCCATTATTGTTCTGACCCATCACATGTGATTTCACCAACAGAGGTTGAGATTCGTTCAGACATGACCTATGGTGAAGAGTCGGTTAAGATTTTAGATCGAGAGGTCAAACAATTGAGAAATAAAAGTGTAGCACTTGTGAAAGTACTATGGAATAGACATGGGGTTGAAGAGGCCACATGGGAACCCGAGGAGATCATAAGAGACTAATATCTGAACCTTTTTGCTAGTACGATTTTTGAGGACAAAAATCCCTAAGGGGGAGAATTGTAACGGCCCGATTTTAGGGCTAGTTGAAACAGTGGTTTCAGAACCACTAAACTAAGGTCATAGAAAATTATTTTAATATTATTTTATGTTTTATAACATGATAATATGACTGCATGAAAATTTTGGTGCATTAATTTTAGTGATTGCAGGCTTAATTTTGAAGAAAGACTAAATCGCATAAAGTGCGAAAGTTTTATTCTACAAGCTAAAGGTGTCTAATAGCTATAGAATATTAAATTGGAGGTCCTTAATGTGGAATTATACCCTTAGGTATGTGTTGGCCAGCCATAGAGACAAGAAAATAGGATTTTCAAAGAGTAGGTGAAGTTTTGGTGACAAATTGACTAGTAATAATAAAATAAAGATAAAATGATATCATCTTTTCATCTTCTTCCTACACCCACCGAAAATTTCAGCAAAGAGGGGCTTTGGAAAGCTTGAAAATTTTCAGCCATTTAAACCCTTGCAAGTAAGTGATTTTAATGGCTATCCTTGATAATTTTTGTACTTTTGAGACCCTTGTAGCATAATCTAGCTAATGAGTGGACTATTTTGCAAAATGGTTGAGAGTCTAGGATTTTTCCATGAAAACATGAGTGTTTTTTTTTTTTTGAATTTTTATGGAATAAAATGAAACTTGGTTATTAAATAAACAACTTTTGTGAAAGGAGTTTTCATGAAAACACCTAAAATGGACCTTTTTGTAAAGGTTGTAAAAAAGTAGTAAATGTGTGAAATGATTGGAATTGTGAGTTTTTATAATCTTATTATATATTTGGCTAGGCTTGGTAAATAACGAAATTTGATTAAAATCGATTTGCGAGCCTAGGGGCAAAATTATAATTTTGTGAAAGTCTAAGAGCAAAACGATAATTTTGCCAAAATAGAAATTTTAAAATGTCTTGATTTATGTGGTGATTAAACAAGTGAATTTTATCATTATAATCAAGAAAAATGGAGTCCAGACCTAGACCGGGGGAAAACCAAGCTAGTAGATTAATTCAATTTAGTCGCTCACTTTTTGTATACCGAGGTAAGTTATATGTAAATAATATAATGTTATTGAATTTATGCATTAAAAAATTGATATTGCATGAAATTTTCTATTATTTCTGTAATTATGCATGATTAGAGTTTATGTAATATACTCTCGGTTGAATCTTTAGGAATAGATGGGATACCCAAGTCATGACATTTGAGTGATATGTGTGCTAGTGTAAGACCATGTCTGGGACATGGCATCAATGTTGATATGTGCGCTAGTGTAAGACCATGTCTAGGACATGACATCGGCATTGATATGTGCGCTAGTGTAAGACCATGTTTGGGACATAGCATCGGCGTTTATGTAGTGTGACAATGTTTGGGAGTGTAAGACCATAAGACCATGGACATGGCTTCAGCATTGAGATGAGAGCTAGTGTAAGACCATGTCTGACGACATGGCATCGGCCTCGACATGTGAGCTAGAATAAGACCATGCCTGAGACATGGCATCGACTGTAACACCCTTTACCATATTATTCGCCCGGACCGGGTACAAGGCATTACTGGACTTAACTCACTTGGTCCTACAACTTTGGGCTACAAAATTTCTTTCCAACTAACAAATTTCTCATTCACACTCAAATCATTCTCATTATTGGCCTACGAGGCCTTAAACATACAAACGAGGGGTTTTGAAGCCTCACCGGGAATTTTTGTGCACTTAAAAATCTTTGTCTAAACAGGAGCCACACGCCTGTGTGAAATGGGACACGCCCGTGTGGGCAGGCCGTGTGGTCGTACACGCCCATGTCTCTAGCCGTGTGGGATTTATTTTTATTTTGAACCTATAGGGGTTTCACACGGTCGGACACACGCTCATGTTCTTGGCCTGTGTGCTCCACACAGTCTAGACACACCTGTGTCCTCGCCCATGTGTAAAACCCTGGGTATTATGTTTGTGACGACAGTAACCTCATACGGGACACACGGCCTAGGCATACACCTGTGTAGCTAGCCCGTGGTCGACACTGACTTGCAACCTTAACATGCAGGGGACACACAGCCTGGTCACACACCCATGGACCGACTGCACGTCTCACATAGCCTAGACACACGCCCGTGTGCCTATCCGAGTGGACAAGAACAAGGTTATTTGCCAAGCTCTTTTTATCACCCTAACTCACACAACATAATTCCATTCAACCAATCACTAAGCAACTCAAATATGCAACATACACCTTTATGAATAACCTCATCGTTTCATAAATTAGTAATAATGAATAACCAATCAACTATGGCTATATACAAAAGTGTTCATCTTTAAAGGAGCCATCGCACACTTGGCTCAAAACAACAAAACGTTTCACTAAGTCTAGCCCCTATACATGCCATACTCAAAATGCTAATTCTAGATATACCGAGATGAGTTGATAGTGTGGGTGATCTTCCAATTATCTTCGTATCTCGAATCGGCTCTTTGACACTATAAAACAAGGGAAAAGAAAGAGAGTAAGCTTTAAGCTTAGTAAGTTTACATGTAAACAATAAACATCATAACATATGCTAATCAAATAATAGCATTTCATACTAAGCAAAAACAATCCATATTCCATAATCATGCTTACTCATTTCATCTCTTACCACATTCCAACAATATAACAAGCATAATGCTCACATTTATTAACATATACCCCTGCACTTATCACCACAAAGTCACATGAAACAACACTTAAGCAATTTCTCAATGAATCATTAGAAATAATACCCAACACTCGGTGGTTTTGCACATAGCCCACCAACAATAATATTTACGGTGGTATTGTACATAGCCCACCAAATGATAATATAAATGATGGTATCGTACACAGCCCATCGTCAATAAGTAAAGAGGTGGTATCGCCCTAAACCCACAAAAAGAATAATTACGGTAGTATCGCACATAGCCCACCAAATGATAATATAAACGATGGTATCACACACACCCATCGTGAATAAGTAAAGAGGTGGTATCGCCCTCAGCCCACCAAAAAAATAATTGTGATGGTATCACACATAGCCCACTAAATGATAATATAAATGATGGTATCGCACACAGCCCATCGTGAATAAGTAAAGAGGTGGTATCGCACTCAGCCCACCAAAAGAATAATTACGGATACTTATCCGCACTTACATAGCTATTCCGAGGTTTAAGCTAGAATTACACATTATCTATTGCATCCAATGATTCTCAATCACAATTGATTCCATTCATACAATGCACCAATAAGCAACAACATGTATAGTAAAGATGTATCGTTTACACATAAACTTACCTCGGTGCAAAATGTGTTAATTGGCGGTTTAGTCCGTAACCTTGCCTTTTCCTCGGTCAAGGTTGTTTCTGCGCTCTTCTTGAACTATAATAACAATTTTCACTCATTCAGTCATTTATAAATCATGATACATCAAAATTTCTACTTAGGCAAAAATGACCATTTTACACTTTGTCAAAATTACAATTTTGCCCCTAGGCTCGTAAATTACGATTTGGGTATTGTTCTCTCATGACTCCTTCCGGTTCCCACGTAGCTTCTTCCACGCCTTGTTTTTTCCACAACACATTTATTAAAGCTATACTCTTATTCCTCAACTGTTTAACCTCCCGAGCCAATATCTTAATTGGCTCCTTTTCATAAGTCATGCCCGGTCGTATCTCAATTTTCGTTGAAGGGATCACATGCGATGGATCGGAACGATATCGCTGCAACATCGACACATGAAACACGTTGTGTATTCTTTCTAACTCTACCAGCAAAGCCAACCGATATGCTACCGGCCCAATCCTTTCAATAATCTCATACGGTCCTATGAATCGTGGACTCAATTTGCCCTTTCGACCAAATCTCAATATTTTCTTCCACGGGATACTTTCAAAAATACTTTGTCACCCACTTGAAACTCGATTTCTTTCCTTTTTAAATCCACGTATGACTTTTTTCGGTCTGAAGCAGCTTTCAGACTATCACAGATCACTTTCACTTTCTCCTCGATCTCTTTAACTAGATCAACCCCATGAATTTGCTTCTCACTAAGCTCGGTCCAATACAAGGGAGTCCGACATGTACAACCATATAAATCTTCATATGGTGCCATCCGTATACTCGACTAATAACTGTTGTTGTAGGGAAACTCGACCAAAGGTAAATATTTTTCCCAATTACCTTCGAACTCTAACACACAGCATCGGAGCATATCCTCTAGAACATGAATCACTCTTTCAGATTGGCCATCGGTTTGAGGGTGGAATGTAGTACTAAAATTCAACCTTATACCCAAGGCTTCCTGCACCTTCTTCCAAAACCTCAAAGTAAATCTCGAATCTCTATCCGAGATAATAGATATAGGCACCCCATGTAATCTCACCACCTCAGCAATATACAGTTTAGCCAACTTATCAAGTGAATAATCCACACACATCGGTATAAAGTGAGCCAACTTCGTTAGTCTAGATACTTTCAGAAATACTTTTTTGCCCACTTGAAACTCGATTTCTTTCCTTTTTAAATCCGCGTACGACTTTTGTCGGTCCGAAGTAGCTTTCAGACTATCATAGATCACTTTCACTTTCTCATCGATCTCTTTAACTAGATCAACCCCATGAATTTGCTTCTCACTAAGCTCGGTCCAATACAAGGAAGTCCGACATGTGCGACCATATAAAGCTTCATATGGTGCCATCCTTATACTCGACTGATAATTGTTGTTGTAGGCAAACTCGACCAAAGGTAAATATTTTTCCCAATTACCTTCGAACTCTAACACACAGCATCAGAGCATATCCTCCAAAACATGAATCACTCTTTCAGATTGGCCATCGGTTTGAGGGTGGAACACAGTACTAAAATTCAACCTTGTACCCAAGGCTTCCTGCACCTTCTTCCAAAACCTCAAAGTAAATCTTGGATCTCTATCCGAGATAATAGATATAGGCACTCCATGTAATCTCACCACCTCAGTAATATACAGTTCAGCCAACTTATCAAGTGAATAATCCACACACACCGGTATAAAGTGAGCCAACTTCGTTAGTCTATCAACAATAACCCACACAGTATCTTCCTTTCTCGGAGTTATGGGCAACTCCGTTACAAAATCCATAGTGATTCGATCCCATTTCCTCTCGGGAACTATCACCGGCTGAAGTAGTCTTGAAGGTACTTGATGTTCGGCTTTCACTTGTTGACAGATCAAACATTTTGCCACAAACTCAGAGATGTCTCTTTTCATACCCAGCCACCAATAAAAAATTTTCAAATCATTGAACATTTTCGTGCTGCCCGGATGTACTGACAAGTAACCATTGTGTGCTTCATGTAAAATTTTTCGAACCAACTCACCATCCTTGTGTACACAAACGCTATCACGAAACATCAAACAACCATCTGAACTCACCCGAAAATCAGAATCATTTCCTGATTCACACTGAGCCCTCTTAGCTTGGATCTCACAGTTATTCTTTTGAGCTTCACATATCTGCTGAATAAATAGTGGTTTAGCCCTCAACTCACCAATATAGCACCATCATCAAAGAACACTAAGCTCATACTCATAGCTCTCAAAGCATATAAGGATTTTCTACTCAAGGCATCCGTAACTACATTCGCTTCCCGGATGGTAATCAATTACTAACTCATAATCCTTCAATAATTTGAGCCACCACCGTTGTCACAAATTCAAATCATTTTGGTCCATCAAGTACTTCAAGCTCTTATGATCGGTGAAGATTCGGCACTTCTTACCATATCAATAATGATGCCAAATCTTCAAAGCGAAAATGATCGCAGCCAACTCCAAATCGTGAGTCGGATAATTTTTCTCATGTGGTTTTAGCTGTCTCGAGGCGTAAGCTACTACCTTACCCTCTTGCATCAACACATAGCCAAGACCACTAAATGACGCATCACTGTAGACTACAAACTCTTTTCTCAACTCAGGTTGTACTAAAATCGGTGCCTCAGTCAATAATGTTTTCAATATCTCAAAACTTTGTTGACATTTCTCAGTCCATTCAAACTTAACATCCTTATGTAACAGTTTCATCATCGGGGTAGTAATCATGGAGAACCCCTTTACGAACCGTCTGTAGTACCCTCTAAACCCAAAAAGCTTCTAACTTCCAACACATTTCTTGGTAGTTTCTACTCCACTATAGTCGAGATCTTACTCAGATCAATTCTAATACCATCACCCGACACAATGTGTCCCAGGAATCCGACCTCTCGGAGCCAAAACTCGCTCTTGCTGAATTTAGCATACAACTACTTGTCTCTTAAAGTCTGCAAAACAATTCTCAGATGCTCTGCATGCTCACTCTCATCCCGGGAATAAATTAATATGTCGTCAATAAAAACAACCACAAATTTATCCAAATACGATCGAAAGACACGGTTCATTAAATCCATAAAAATCGCAGGAGCATTTGTTAAACCAAATGGCATGACAAGAAACTCATAATGGCCATACCTCATTTGAAATACAATTTTCGGCACATCTTGCTCCTTAACTCTCAACTGGTAATAGCCAGACCTTAGATCTATCTTAGAGAACACCGTAGCTCCCTTCAATTGGTCAAATAAAGCATCTATCCTTGGCAAAGGATACTTATTCTTCACTGTCACCTTGTTAAATTGTCTGTAGTCTATGCAAAATCTCATTGACCCATCTTTCTTCTTTACAAAAAGTACCAGAGCACCCCGGTGAAAATCTCGGCCATGCAAAACCCTTGTCTGTCAACTCTTGCAACTGAACTTTCAATTCTTTCAACTCCAATGTTTCCATCCTATACAGAGCAACCGAAATAAGTGTTGTACTCGGAACTAACTCAATCCCAAACTCGACCTCTCTAACTGGAGGCTATCCAGGTAACTCTTTCGGGAACACATCTAGATACTCGCATACCACCGGCACTGATTCAACTTTTACCTCTGACCCTTGAGTATTCAACACAAAGGCGAGATAGGACTCATATCATTTCCTCAAGTATCTCTCAGCTACCATAGATGAAATTATCGTAGGCAAACTATTCGATCTACCTGATTCCATCCGAATGACATCTCCATTTTCACATTTTAATTCAATAAACTTGCTACCATAGTTCACTAAAACATTATGAGCAGTCAACCAATCCATACCAAGAATCAAGTTAAATTCATCAAACGGCAACAACATAAGATTTGCTGAAAAATAATGACCTCTAATTGTCAAAGGATAATTCCTACACACATTGTCAACTAGCACATGTTTGCCTAATGGGATTGACACCTTTACTACAAATTTCATAGACTCAACAATCATAGGCATGCTAGATGCCAATTTCATGCAAATGTAAGAATGGGTAGACCCCGGATCAATTAAAGCAATAACAGAGGTATCATGAAGAGAAAAAGTATCTTTATCACGTCTGGAGATGATGCCTCTTCGCAAGCGCGACTTGCATAAGTCCTTGCAGGTGCTCGTCCCTCCAATCTCATAGCAGAGTCTCGAGATGCACCTCTACTACTAGTCCTACCTCCAAGGTTCTTTTGTGATCTACCTCTCAAAGATACATTGTTTGATCTCATTTCTTTCTTTCTTTCCTTCTCATCCCTCTCTAGATAATTTCAGATGAAATGGTTGGGGGAACCACACTTAAAACAATTTCGATTGTTTCCCCAACACTCTCCAGCATGCTGCCTACCACAATTTGGACACTCTGATTTATTAGACTTTGAATTGCCCACGCTTGCCATCAAGGTGGCTTGAACTCTCGAGCCTGAATATGTGTTACCTCGATCTCGATGTGAATATCCAACTGATGCAGTCGTCTAAGGGTTCATTTCCTTGGACTTCTTTGATTGAGTTTGGTAGGATTTACCCATTGGCCTTTTTCTTGCATCCCGGGCCTCACTCATGGCTTTTCCCTTTTCCTTATTCAGCTCTTCAGCCTTACATGCCCTATCAACCAACACTACAAATTCTTTCAATTCCAAGATCCCAACTAAAAGTTTGATATCCTCATTCAGCCCATCTTCAAACCTCTTTCACAAGTTAGCTTCTGTAGACACACACTCTTATGCATACTTGCTGAGCCTAACAAGCTCACGCTCATTTTTCGCCACAGTCAACTTTTCTTGCTTCAATTCAAGGAATTCTTTTTATTTTTGGTCAACAAATTATTTACTTCTTTTAGAACTCTTTCAAAAAGAAGTCCCACGTTGTTCTCTCTCTTGGAACCACCAACGTTAACATTTTCCACCAACGATATACCGAGTCTTTTAGCAATAACACGGTACATTTCAAGCTCTCCTCATCTATACAGGAGAGTTCATCAAATACTCAGATTGAGTTCTCAAACCAAAACTCTGCCTCTCGGGGTCATCATCTATGTTAGCTCTAAATTCTTCATCCCCTTACTTCTGAATCTTATCTACCGGGGCTTGGTCATTCTCACTAAATCTATACCTTGAGGAGCCACAAGAATTGGCTGAGGCATAGGAGGGGGTGGAGGAGGTTGAGCATTAGGGTTCACTCATACATACTCCATATACCAATTACTCATCATGTGGAGAAAGGCTTCCCGAGCCTCTTCTCCTTAACCCATAGTCTCGGGACTACTTTCTACAGGCACGGTCCCTTGCGCGGGAGCTAGCGCGTTACTAGCAGCGTCATCAGCAGCCGCTCGATCGAGATCGATTTACTATATACAAACAAAGTTTAGAATTGTTAGAAGTCACCATACTATCAATATATGCTTATGGCATGTATAGCTAGACTCTTACACACGCTACAGTAGTCCGAGAATCGACTAAACCATAACTTTAATACCACTAAATGTAACACCCCTTACCCATATTATTTGTCGGAACCGGGTACGAGGCATTACTAGACTTAACTCACTTGGTCCTACAACTTTGGGCTATAAAATTTCTTTCCAACTAACAAATTTCTCATTCACACTCAAATTATTCTCATTATGGGCCTACGAGGCCTTAAACATAAAAATGAGGGGTTTCAAAACCCAACCAGGAATTTTTGTGCACTTAAAAATCTTTTTCTAAATAGGGACCACACACTCGTGTGAAATGGGACATGCCCGTATGGGCAGGCCGTGTGGTCGTACACGCCCATCTCCCTAGCCCGTGTGAGATTTATTTTCATTTCGAACCTACAGGGGTTTTCACACATCCGTGTTCTTGGCCCATGTGCTCCTCACGGTTTAGACACACATGTGTCCTCGCTCGTGTGTAAAAACCTGGGTATTCTGTTTGTGACGACAGTAACATCATAAGGGACACATGACCTACGCACACGCCCGTGTGCCTAGCCCGTGGTCGACACTAACTTACAACCTTAACATGCAGGGGACACACGATCTGGTCACACACCCATGGAACTGACCGTGTGTCTCACACGGGCTAGACACATGCCCGTGTGGATAAGGACAAGGCTATTTGCCAAGCTCTTTTTATCACCCTAACTCACACAATATAATTCCATTCAACCAATCACTAAGCAACTCAAATATGCAACATACACCTTCATGAATAACCTCATCTTTTCATAAATTAGTAATAATGAGCCATAAACTATGGCTATATACAAAAGAGTTCATCTTTAAAGGAGCCACCGCACACTTGGCTCAAAACAACAAAATATTTCACAAGCCTAGCCCCTATACATTCCATACTCAAAATGCTAATTCTAGATATACCGAGATGAGCTGATAGTGTGGGTGATCTTCCAATTATCTTCGTATCCCAAATCGGCTCTTTGACACTATAAAATAAAGAAAAGAAAGAGAGTAAGCTTTAAGCTTAGTAAGTTTACAAGTAAAAAATAAACTTCATAACATATGCTAATCAAATAATAGCATTTCATACTAAGCAAAACCAATCCATATTCCATAATCATGCTTACTCATTTCATCTCTTACCACATTCCAACCATATAACAAGCATAATGCTCACATTTATTAACATACACCCCTACACTTATCACCACAAAGTCACATGAAACAACACTTAAGCAATTTCTCAATGAATCATTAGAAATAATACCCAACACTCGGTGGTTTCACACATAACCCACCAAATGATAATATAAACGATGGTATCGCACATAGCCCATCATGAATAAGTAAAGAGGTGGTATCGCCCTCAGCCCACCAAAAGAATATTTATGGTGGTATCGCACATAGCCCACCAAATGATAATATAAACGATGGTATCGCACACAACCCATCGTGAATAAGTAAAGAGGTGGCATCGCCCTTAGTCCACCAAAAGAATAATTATGGTGGTATCGCACATAGCCCACCAAATGATAATATAAACGATAGTATAAAACACAGCCTATAGTGAATAAGTAAAGAGGTGGTATCGCACTCAGCCCACCAAAAGAATAATTACGGATACTTATCCGCTCTTACATAGCTATTCTGAGGCTCAAACTAGAATTACACATTATATATTGAATCCAATGATTCTCAATCACAATTGATCCCATTCATACAATGCACCAATAAGCAACAACATGTATAGTAAAGATGTATGGTTTACACATAAACTTACCTCGGTGCAAAATGTGTTAATTGGCGGTTTAGTCCGTCTTCCCTTTTCCTCGGTCAAGGTTGTTTCGCTCTTCTTGATCTATAATAACAAATTTCACTCATTCAATCATCTTATAAATCATGATACATAAAAATTTCCACTTAGGCAAAAATGATCATTTTACACTTTAGTAAAATTATGATTTTACCCCTAGGCTCGTAAATCATTTTTTTTATCATATTTTCTCATTAAAAAAGCCTAGTTGAACATTTATTTCTCTTACAAAAACTCACAAAACCATTTATTTCATGCATTAATTACATAATTTTAACCTTTACAACTAAGTCCTGTTTAGGCATTTTCATGATAACACCTTTCACAAAAGTTGTTTCTCATCTCACTAAAATTCATTTTCTTGCATAAAAACTCATAAAATATCATAAAAACTCTTATTGCATGTCCCTAAACTTGCAACCATATTGCAAATTAGTCCCCTCATTAGCTAGCTTAAGCTTTGGAGGTTCCAAAAGAATAAAAATCATCAAGAAAGACCTCCAAAATCACTTACTTGCAAGGAGATAGCTCGACTAAAAGTTTTGAACTCTAAATCCTCTAATTCTATTCTATTTTTTTTGTGGAGAAGATGCATGAATAGTAAAATATGATATTTCTCCTTTTTATCTTATTTAATTCATTTTTTATCACCTAATTGCACTTTAAGTACCTCCAATTTATTATTCTTTGACTATTAGACACCTCTACCTTGCATAATAGAACTTTTGCACTTTATGCGATTTAGTCCTTTTTCATAATTAAGCATACAATTGCTAAAATTAAAGCACCAAAATTTTCATATAGCTGTATATTAATGCCATAACACATAAAATAGTACCAAAATAATTTTCTTCAACCTCAGATTAGTGGTCCTGAAACCACTATTTCGACTAGCCCCAAAATCGGGCTATTATGCCGGCATTTTACCCTCATGTGTGAGACTTGCCGGGTATCCTTTAGTATTCCAATTGGTTTAACGGGTAAGTTAAAGTTTGTGTCAAAAGTGATCAAAGTTATGATTATGTTGTAAATGATACAGGTACCTACATGAGATTCATGAGAAATGAGTTCAAATTATGATGTATGATTAGTAAGGGTGAAAATGAGTAAGTTATGCCTTTATTAATTCGAGAATCATGTCCAAGTTTATAAAATGATATGAGCATGATAATTCATGGTAATTGTTGATAATTATTTTCCTATGACTTACTAAGCTTTGTACTTACTCTCTTTCCTTTCCATTTTCTTATAGTATTGCCAAGCTAGCTCGAGGATCAAAGGACGTCAGACGCTCGATCACACTATTAATTGGAATATTTGGTATAGTTAGACTTATCTTTTTGAGTATGGCATGTATAGGGACTTAGTCTTTTACCTAGTGTCATATTGATTTCGCCAAATATGTTGGCTTGTTTCGAAGATGAATTCTTTTTGTATAAGGCCATAGTTGATGGCTAATTCTTATTAATATATGAAAATGATGATCTTTATAATAGATATGCAAATTGTAAGGTTGAGCAATTGTTATATTCTATGCATGAATGAATAGGTTGTTTGATGTGGTTTATGTTGGTGCAAGTATGGGTGGCAAAAAGGCTTGGTAAATAGCCTTGTTATTGTCCACACCACTACACCAAAACAGACTTTTAGAGACGTTTTTTTTAGCTTTTAGCGGCGTTTCTAAGCACCACTAATACTATTTGCAGTGCTTTTGAAAACACCGCAAAAAATGCCGCTAAAATAAGGGCCGCAAAAGTTAGCGGCGTTTATTGTGAAAAAGCGCCGCTAAAAGTCTAGACTTTTAGCAGCGCTTTTATAAGAAACGTCGCTAAAGGTGGGGTCATTTAGCGGCGTTTTCTAAAAAAGCGCCGCTAAAGGTGGGGTCTTTAGCGGCATTTTACGAGAAGGTGCATTAAAACTTCCCACCTTTAGCGGTGCTTATTTATAAAACGCTTTAAGGTTGGGCCTTTTATTTATTATAAAAAGCCGCTAAAGGTGTGGTCTTTTAGCGGCTTTCTTATAAAAGCGCCGCTAAAGGTGTGGTCTTTAGTGGCGCTTTTTATAAAAGCGCCGCTAAAGGTGTGGTCTTTAGCGGCATTTCTTATAAAAGCGTCGCTAAAGGTGTGGTCTTTAGCGGTTTTCTTATAAAACCACCGCTAAAGGTGTTGTCTTTTAGCGGCGTTTCTTATAAAAGCACCGCTAAAGGTGTGGTCTTTTAGCAGTGTTTCTTATAAAACCGCCATTAAAGGTGTTGTTCTTTTAGCGGCGTTTCTTTTAGCGGCGTTTATAAAAGCACCGCTAAAAGTGGGTCTTTAGCGCGTTTTTAAAAAAAATGCCACTAATTTACACATATTTGTAGTGCTATTTTTTCTGCAATATCCTACCCTCCCTGCATTAAAAACCAACCAAAAACAATGAAGAATTGCATATAATTCCAACCCAAGGCAGCAAATAAAACATGTAAATCTCACCAAAAGCATTAAATCTAAACGATACTTCAAATTTAATAAAAGATATATGATATTCATTAATAAATGAAGTATAATTCAAACAATTCTTACAATAATGTTAATCGTAACAATGTTAAAAAAATCTTACAACAATAAAACAAATATCCGAGAGGCGCCTCTCTACGATCGTCTTGGAACAATCTGCATCATAGTCTGCAATGTGAATGGAGTTCTTCATACTTTCGCTCTACTCGCCTCCTGCGCCTGCGCTTCTACTCTAAGTTGAGCAATATGCTCGCCTCCTCCTCCGCTCTTCCTCTCTAAGTCGAGAAATTTGCTCACCGTGCTCACTCATTAGAGATATCTCGGTCTTTCAATCTCTGAACTTCAGCACGAGATTGACTCCCAAAAGGCATGTATTGTCGGGAGCCGGATCCAAAATATTGAGTCGGGGTACACCTGATCCCTGACATCGAACCTGACCATACCTTGTAAGACCCAAAACATTAGTGATATTATAAATATACTCAAGATTAACAAAACTATCAATCGAAGCAATCGTATTTTCAGACCCAAAACATCGAGAATAATTCATTATCAATCTCCTAGAGATTAACAGAATCGCTGACGAAGGAACCGCTTCATACTTTGCCTTCTTCTCCTTTAGTTTATCCTAATAAATCAATAAAAAGTTAGAAACGAAATATATAATAAAAAGGAATGGAACATAACTTAAAATTATAAATTTAAAACTACAAACGATGAATTAAAATATTGTAATTAAACATTATAAATATTCATAATAAATCAAATTTTATTAAGTAAATATACCAAAATTTCTGCACCTCGGATGTCATCGGAGATCCATCCTTCTTCCTATAGCGTAATGTCAAAAGTCAAGGCATCCAACTTTTGACTGACGAAACTTCCTACATTAGAGCGTAAAAATATAATTTAATAGTATAAAGTAATTAATATTTGAAAGAAGTAATAAATTATAATACCTCGGCCTCACCTACACGAGCAAAACTTCGGAACCTCATTGTAAAGCGTGAATTGTTGTTTCATGCGCTATTTTTTCCAACTCGCTCATGGTCCTACATAATGGAATTTGATTTATGTATATAGTAAATCGATAAACCAAAAATTTATAAGACTTTGAAAGTACGTAATACCTCTCCTTTCTTTGAATTCCGTGATCTAACTTGATCTTCCCATTGGTACCTCAACATTCCGTGGGACATTTCGCAATTTTTCGTCGAGGCTTATGTCTTTGTTAAAATATTATTTTTTAGGGTGCTTTTATTGTCTCTCCATTTTTTACCCAACGTCTTCTTAACTTAGTCATCGGAGACCTCTAAAGCAAATTTACCTTGGGAAAAAATTTAAAAAAGTTAATGTAACACCTAAAAATTTGAGTATTTAAATTTGCATAATTTTGGTGTTTAGATTTTAAAGGAAAAATCTTTTATTTTAATTTGGTGTTTATTGAAATCTTGAGAGGGTAAAGCATAATTTGGAGAAGAAATAAAATTTATTAAAGTGAGATTTATGGAAGTGAAACAAAGGTGATTAAGACTTAAGCTAAATTAAGTGCTAAAAGTGTCATAAAATGAGCATATGGCATGGTGGAGATTGGCGCATGGGTTCAAGTAAGAGGGAAGAGGTTCGAATCCTTGTATAGCACCTAGATAAAATTTTTGTTTTAATTTTACGCTCATGGCTATGAAGTGTCGGCAAGGGACATATAAGGAAGGTGTTGACCATGTATTTTTGGTTAGTGTATCAAGGATTAAGGTAACAACTAACATATGGTATGAAATCAAAAGTTTAAGGAAAGATAGGGGGACATAAGGCACTTATCAAGGGAAAAATTTGAAAGAAATAATGGCCAATTGACCATAGGCTGGACGGCAATATTGGTAGGGGAGGAGAGCCAAAATTTTGTTAGTTTGGCAAAAATCTCATTCTTTTCTCTTTGGTTAACCTTTGCACTTTGTGCAGAATTTTATTCCTCTCCTTTCAATATCCCTTTTGGCGAATTTTGCACTTGGTTAAGCCAATATCTCTTGACCATTTGGTCACTTTTATTCATTTTGTTAACTTTCTTTTGTATTCTCCTTGTCGAAATCACCTATACCAAAATCAATCTCTTTCTTTTTCTTTGCCATGGCCGAATATACCAAAGACCTAAGTTCATATTTTTCTTTTCTTTTCTTCTAATCTCCTTGAAATCAAAACATCATCACCATCATCCTTTCGTTCTTATACTATTTCTTTTCAATCGAAAATTTTCTCCATCTTCACTCTCTTGGCCGAATGTTATTGTGCCTATAAGCCAAAAATTATTTTTCCATTCTTAATCATTTATAGCCGAATCTTTCATCAATTTAGACACCATTCTCCATCCTTTTCTTTTCGATTGTGGATCATAGGTAAGGGGTTTTTCTTTTCCATTTTTTCGTTTTAATAAGTGATATTATGGCCGAATGTCATTAGATTATTGAAGGTCTTTTTGGATTGATATGGCATTCATATTAATAACGTTTCTTCGTTATTATTTAGTGCAATAACGAGATCGGAACTCAAGAGATCGGAGAAACGTTGGAGCGTTTTATTTTGGTAAGGAAATCAAATCTCTTTAAATCTCTAGTATTATTGATATTATTTTAGATCTAACTAAATTCTTTTGGATCTTGAAGATCCAAGATAGGGAAGAAAAGGGCGGTGTTTAGTTATCGTAAGAGGGTGGATCTGTAAATCCCCATTCAAACGAAGAGCGGTTTCGCAGTCAGGATTTTCCACGGGTTGTGGGCCATCTTCGAAAGAAGTCCATTATTCAAGTAGTACGAACCTCGAGCCGTTATCGTTGGTGGATTCTCGGCTAGTGAATCGATAAACGAAGGAAAACCGAAAATCAAGTGATTCAAAATCAAGAGGGTAAGATTTTGGATCCATTAACAAATAAGATTATTTTTTGAATTAGTTGTCTAACGAATCGAAATATATTTTAGGTGCCGAGGAGCGAGAAGGATAATACTCACGGTGTCGAGGTGTGTAATTTCACCCTCATTATTTTTGGGTTGTATGTCAAATTTCGGTATGGTAGAAAAATCGTAAAATGACTAGATCGGTAAAAGCACAAAATTGATATTTTGACGAAATACGTAAAAACGACTAAATCGTGAAAATTACTTAAACGCCTCAAGAAATTAATTGATATTATGAAAATTTGATGTTTCGTGAAAATGGGCGTAAATACTCTAGTTCGTGAAAATGGGTAGTAAATACTCTAGTTCGTGAAAATGGGTAGTAAATACTCTAGTTCGTGAAAATGGGCCGTAAATACTCTAGTTCGTGAAAATGGGCAGTAAATACTCTAGTTCGTGAAAATGGGCCGTAAATACTCTAGTTCGATAAATTGGGCCATAAATACTCTAGTTCGTTAAAATTTAGCCAAAACGCTCTAGTTTGGTAAATGGGCCAAAGCCCACTAAATTGCTAAATGGATAAATTGCTATAATTATGGGCCAAATGAAATGTCATTGATAAACCCACCATGTTATGTATTGATAATAAATTTTATATTTTTAAAGTACATGTATAATTGCATGGGTGGGATTTATGAAGAGAAGAATGGCCAGTTGCCACAATATCGGCTTATTGCCTCTAGTTCGGTGGCTCTGCCACAATATTGGCTTATTGCCTCTAGTTCTATGGCTCATACAATATCGACTTATTGCCTCTAGTTCGGTGGCTTTCGCCACAATATCGACTTATTGCCTCTAGTTCGGTGGCTATGCCACAATTATAAAAAGGCTTAATGCCTACGATTGGTGTGATGGCGGGGTGGGTTGACTTGATCCCCACAGGTGTGATGGTTGGTACGGGGGTGTTAGCGGATGGATATTAGGTTTGGGTTGGGAATTACATTTTTCATGCATTATTAATTATTTTAAATTCATGATATATTGTTGAATTCTGAATTGGGCTCAGCCCAAGATAATATCTTGACAATCGGCCCAATAATGGTGGTAAGTGAGTTACACTTGAGTTCTAAGTAACTCACCCTTTAATTTCTTCCCATCTCGGTAATGGAAACCGATGTGGACTTGGGTGAGGATGACTTCGTGGAGGCCATCTTGCTAAATATGGGTTATTTAAAACTCGAACTTTTAATAATTATTTTTACTATTTTGGGATGTTGTAATAAATGGCCTCTATAAATAACTTATGGATTTTATGTGTGTTTGGAATTTAAACTTTATTTTGGACTTTTAAATCATGGGCTATGATTATATGATGCTTTATAAAATAAATTTGGGTTTTCAAAGTATATGGAATTCTTTTATAAATAATTCTTTTATTGTTAACTCTTTAACAAATCTCTTAACGGTTTTAATAATACAATGATTTTCAACTAATGTTTCAAATATTTATCAAAATCAAATACTCTTCAAATTTTAAACCACATGTCTAAAATGTAGTTTTCAACTCATTAAGGATTTAAGAATCATGTAACAAACCAAATCTAGTCTCGGCGCATAGACCGGTTTGGGGTGTTACGATTAATATAAATGAAGGTTAAATTAAAGTATTATAAATTACATTCACCTTTTATTACCTTAATATTATCGAGAGCTCGATTTTTGTTGGCATCAGGAATGTGATGCCATGATTCGTAGTTAATGGGCAACATATTTGCATTTCGTGCTATAATGCCCAAATAGCCTGCCAACAGTCGAGCTTCAGATCCGATAGGCTGGCCATGATTGTTTCACCTTACTTGAACACGCTCGGTAGGCTCTAAGTCGATAAATCAGTAAGTAATGTACGTCCCGAGCTCTTCATCGTCCCTCCACCCTCAATTTGAAAATGATATATTATTGTATTAAAATTGAAAAATGAATCAATAATAAAATTCAACATGCATGTAAAATAAACTTAACATTACTTTGGAATTGTCCATGCTCGTCATCTATGTCCCAGACTAGAAGATCCAACAAGCGTATCCCGTCCACTATTTACTTCTTCCGGATTTGGAGTATTCGGACAATATTTAAACCTCATAATCGCTCTTCTAGGCATTTTCCCGCAATACACATAAAATAGTTCAAAATTTTAGTAACAAATAACAACAATAATAGGACATTTAAATCGGTTAAATTATATAACATGACCAACATGAAAATTATAATATTACATATAAATAATAAATCGTTAAATCTTACTACATCATATTTCGTAAATATCTTCGTCCACATCCTGACGAACCCATTGAAATTGTTGACTAGTACTAGGGATATTTTCAGTTAAGTCTTCTTCTGGAAAAGGCAAAGTTTCTGATCTTTCGACTATGTCATCTCTACTTCCACTGCCAATGTCGAATAAGTCTCTAGGGGTGTTTCGAAGTACAACGTACCAACCCTTATTAGTTGGATCTTTGGAGTAAAAAACTTGTTTAACTTGAGAAGAAAACACATACGGCTCGTCCATCAGTTGTTTTCCGGTGTGAATCAATTGAGAGAAATTCACCATTGTAAAGCCATATTGATCATTTTTAATTCATGAAATCGTATTCACATCACCCAATCACCTCGAAATAAGACAACTTTGCATTTGCCGTAATAATCCAACTCAATGATGTCGATAATAAGTCCATAATATTCCAAATCCCCTCGACCGGATTCGTCCCTAGCACTAGCATAACTTGTAATCGAAGAATTAACAACAATTACGCAATTTTGGGTTCTCCTCAATCTCTCACGATACCTTGTATGAAATCAGATCCGTTGATGAGGAAGCCACTATATCTTTTAACTATTCTGTTTGGACCTTGTGAAAGCCATTTAATGTCGTCATTTACTTCATTCGACTCCAAACCTATTGAGTCGAAAGTAAATCGAGTAATTATGAATGTTATGAGAAAACATTATTACTTGTCAATGAAAACTTAAATTGCATACCATTTGGCTTAACCATTCATGGAATGATTCTGCGAACAACTTATTAATTTCTCATCGATTTAATCTTGGGATCGTGAACGAGCTCTCAATATTTGTTTGTACTCACTACGGTAAAAAAGGTTATACTTTGTTAGAAGACAAACAAATTATAATTGATGAGTATTTATCAAATTCTAGAACTTACTTCTGAAATGGTTCCATTGAATCGTGATGAAAAGAACGATCGATGTGCTTGGACCCACGATCTATCGCCTAATTACGCAATTTCGACTTTGCCGATCGGTTCTCCAAAACTTTGAAATAAATAAGTTTCGCCAAATTATGATCTGTGAGTCCAGCATTTCTACTTGGTCTGTTCATTCTTGTTTCAACATCTTCCAAATACCTCGAACAGAAAGTCATACATTCCTTTGCCAAGTAGCCCTCGACAATTGATCCTTCCGGATAACACTTATTGCGGTAGTATGACCTCAATTTGGAAAGGAACCTAAACACGGTATACAACATTATCAAAAGTTGCAACTAAAGGCATTGAGCTGAATGAAGGAATATTTTGCAAATAAAGTAAGATCATTCAATGGGATACATCCATCGATAGAAAACGGGTCCACCAAGAAGTGCTTCACGCGGGAGATGAATTAACAAGTGCACCATAATAGTGAAGAAGGAAGGCGAGAATATCTTCTCCAGATTGCATAAAGTCAATGCGGCTCGATCTTGTAGTCTCTCTAATTCTTGAACATTCAAAACTTTACCACAAATGCCTTTCATTATATTCGACAGTTCAATTACAGGAGCCTTCACCTTTTTTTGACATACAACACCGCTAGCAACTGGCAGTAAGTCTTGCATCAAGATGTGATAGTCATGCGATTTTAAGCCATATAGTCTTCGATCCTTAAGACTCACACATCGCGATATATTTGATGCATATGCATCCGGGACCTTTATATCCTTCAACACCGTACAGAACACTTCTTTCTCCGTCTTTGACATTGAAAAAATAGCGGCGACACCGATATTTCATATTCGAAAGTGCTCGGGGATGAAGCTCACGCCAAATTCCCATGTGGACTAAATCAAGTCTACTCTGAATATTATCTTTCTATTTTCCATCGACATTCAAAATAGTCCCAATGATGTTCTCGCAGACATTTTTCTCTATGTGCATGACATCAAGATTATGACATAAAATCTGATGCTCCCAATAAGGCAACTCAAAAAATACTTCTTTTTTTCCACAAGTCCGCCTCATTAGGATCATCCTCTTCATCAGATTCATCATCAGATTCATCCCTAGATCTTCTATTTCTTTGCGGGTTGGCGGTTGATTCATCTTCCCATAAATGAAATTCATATCTTTCAACATTAAGAATATTTCAGATCCACCGATGCAGCGAAGGAGCTGGTCTCGAACTCTTGATACCATCAAACCGAGCACTTTGAAATCTAAATGTATGATTTTCGGTAACCACCGACGATGCCCCATGTAAGAGAACTTCTTCCCATTATATAACCATTGCGAACATGTGCATACAAGACAACACGGACAAGCATAACGTCCCCGGTACTCCAACCGATAAATTAGCATAAGCGGAAGTCATTAACAGTCCACATTAAAGCCACACGTAAATTAAAGTTCTCTTTTCTCATTGCATCGTATGTCTGAACACCAGCCTATAGTGTTTTAACTCGTCAACAAGTGGCTGCAAATATACGTCAATATCATTCCCGACCCTTTCTCTCGTGTATAATCATAGACAAGATAAAAGAAGATTGTTTCATGCAAACCCATGGAGGCAAATTGTAGGGAACAAGCACCACGTGCCAAGCATCTTGTATGTTGTGTTCATGAGTTTGTAAGGGTTAAATCCATCGGATGCTAGCCCAAGCCTCACACTCCGAGGATCGCTTGCAAAGCTTGGAAATTTGGAGTCAAAAGATTTCCAAGCTAAAATATCTGCAGGATGCCTTAACAACCCATTATCTGTTCGTCCATCACGGTGCCACGTCATTGATTCGGCTGTCTTCGATGACATGAAAAGCCGTTGAAGCCTTGGTATTAGCGAAAAATAGCGTAAAATCTTAACTGGTTGCTTCCTTGATTGTGTATCGTGTTTATCCTCGTTACCGTCCTCTGTATTTCTATTAATCTAACGGGATTGGCCGCATATATGACAGCACTGTTGGTTTATCTGGTCGCCCCAATACAACATGCAGTCATTTGGGCAACTGTGAATTTTGTTGTAGCCAAGGCCCAAATCCTTTATCAATTTCTTCATGTCTTTGGAAGATTGAGGGATTTTTGCAAACGGGAACATTTCTTGCAGAAACTCTAATAGCATTGTCAACGATTTTTCGGTCCACCCCCCCAAACATTTCAAGTGAAAAAGACGAATACAGAATGACAGTTTGGAAAATTTTGATCCTTCATACAGTTCTTCATTCATTTCACCAAGTAACGTGTAGAACCTCGCCGCTTCTTCATTTGGCTGTTCATCCGGTACACTTCTTCCCCCTTCGGTGAAAGTATTTCCACCAAAATTATGATCATCGGTTGCACTCAAATCAGGTGAAAATGACCCGAAACCATCATCACAAGATATTAAAAGCATCCCGCAACATGCCTTCCATGTTATCGTCTCTAACATTCTGATTGAAAGCACTATGAGGATACCCTAGATTCATCGATGAAGATGCTCCACTAGATGTACACTCTCCATGAAAAAACCATTTTTTGTACCCCCGGACAAAGCCATTAACAACTAAATGTTCGTAGACCACTTCACGATAATGCCGCTTAATATTGCAACACGTCTTACACGGGCAAAGAATCATATTCTCTTGGCTTACATTTTGAAATGCGAAATTCAGAAAAGTTTCTACTCCATTTCGATAGTTGTTGCTTACCCTTGACAATTTCATCCAACTCCTATCCATTTCAGTAGTTGTTGAAGTCTAAAGTTGACAATAAATTACACGGCTAAATTGTTAATTAATAATTTATGTAAGTAATGATATGATCATATATATAATCGAGTACTATGTAAGTTATGTAAATTATGTAAGTTATGAAGTTTGATCTTAACTTAAAATTATGTAAGTTGTGAAATTTGATCTTAAACTTATGTAAGTTATGAAATTTGATCTTAAAATTAAGTAAGTTATGTATTCTTTAAGATTCATCATACGTGGCATTGTTACACCTAGGGAGGATCCATTATATCTAATTGTGAGATATAAGGCAACTCGTCAGGTTTACAGCCTATATACTTTGAATCTTTTTTTTTTCTATACAAGTATTATGTAAGTTATGAAGTTTGATCTTAACTTAAACTTATGTAAGTTATGAAATTTGATCTTAAAATTAAGTAAGTTATGCATTCTTTAAGATTCATCATACGTGGCATTGTTACACCTAGGGAAGATCCATTATATCTAACTGTGAGATATAAGGCAACCCGTCGTGTTTCAACCTATATACTTTGAATCTTTTTTTTCTATACAAGTACTATGTAAGTTATGCATTATGTAAGTTAAATAAGTTATGTATTATGTAAGTTAAATAATTAGAAATTTGAATTTTATATATTAACCAATATTTAAATTAATTAATTTTAAGAAGTTTTAAATTACTTTTGAAAACCGTAAATCAATTTCTATATTAAAAATATTTAAATTATGATCATTATTATATTATATAAGTTATGAAATTTGATCTTAAAATTAAGTAAGTTATATATTTTTTAAGATTCATCATACGCGGCATTGTTACACCTAGGGAGGATCCATTATATCTAACAATGAGATATAAGGCAACTCGTCAGGTTTCCAGCCTATATACTTTGAATCATTTTTTTCCTATACAAGTACTATGTAAGTTATGTATTATGTAAGTTATATAAGTTATGTATTATGTAAGTTAAATAATTCGAGAATTCGATTTTTATATATTAACCAATATTTAAATTAATTAATTTTAAGAAGTTTTTAAATTACTTTTTTGAAAACCAGAAATAAATTTCTATATTAAAAATATTTAAATTATGATCATTATTATATTATGTAATTTATGAAATTTGATCTTAAAATTAAGTAAGTTATGTATTTTTAAGATTCATCATACATGCATTGTTTTACACCTAGGAGGATCCATTATATCTAATGATGAGATATAAGGCAACCCGTCGAGTTTCTAGCCTATATACTTTGAATCTTCTTTTTATCTATACAAGTATTATGTAAGTTATGTATTATGTAAGTTAAATAATTTGATGAAAGCTATGTAAGTTATGTAAGTTATGCATTATGTTTTGTATTTTGTTTTGTTATGTAAGCTATATTAAAAAAGATGCATGTTTTGTTTTTGGTTATTTTCTCATTTTCACTTTTGGGAAGAGATCAAATCATTATTATTCGTAAGAGTGGTGTTTGTGATTTTATAAAAGATTAGAAAAGACATTTTATCTTAACCTTAGTAAAAGATAGGGGCTTGTAGACATTATTATCATATAAAATGTGAGTAATTGGGGTTTGTTTGACTTGGCATCATTGTTAATGATATAATAGTTGTCTCTTGTCTTGATGAGATTTAGCATTCAATGTTTCATCGAAGAATATAGCTTGTAGCGTGAGTTTCACTTCAATTACTTTAAATTGTTCACTTTTATTGTTTTTTCTAATTTCAAGTTTTAATTAAAATTTGTTATTTCGATGTGGTAAATATATTATTATATGTATAATGTTGTAAGTTTGTTAAGATTGAAAATTATATGAAATAAATGGGTTAATGTATAATTGGAAAACATGAATTAATTTTATTTTACGACTTTTATGTATAGTGCATAATTAATAGGATCTAACCAAGTTAAAATTTTAGTAGTAGAAACCACAAGAACTATAGACACTACTAATAGCAATGAATCGACCATGCATTTAAAAGAGGTCTTTGGTTAAGGTGGAATTCTCTTAGCGATATCTTGATGGAAAAAAATTTAACTAATGTAAATTACTTTTTAAAAAAATTTTGATTTTTATATTAAAAATATAATAAATAATAAAACATAAGAGTAATTTTACTATTGCAGTGTACATTCATCAAAAGAATTTTACTATTGCGACATAAATAATTGATAGCATCTTAATGATAAATAATTTGAGAACATTTCATTAAAAATAAAATAAAATCAAACCCCCAAGTCGTATTGGCCTTTGCCTGCATCTTTCTCCTTTTTGGGTAGTTTTAAATATCAACCTTATGTGCCATATCAAAACTTTTAGCATCTTGAATTAATGCATGTACTTTTTGTTGTACAAATCCATAAGAATTAATATAATATAATAATATAACAAAGATAGTATTAAAATATGGGTGCATTAACTTTGCTTTATGATCATGAAATTGACAAAAGAGGAGTATGGCCCAATGGGATTTATTTTGATAAATCAATGTCTAATTCCAGGTCGTGGTATCACAAATAAAATTTACGAGCTCTTGATCTTGCGGATCTGATGAGAATATGATCTTTATATTTTTTTAACTTTTGCTTTAAAATAAAAATAAAAAGTGAGAGGTGGGTCACTGTGTGATAAATTAAAAGACAACTATTTTGATTTAATGGAAGTTTTAAGATTTAAAAATAAAATGAACCATATTTTCCTCCTAAGAATGTTAATATATTTCATATTAACTTTCGTGGATAGAAGAATGTTAGAAAATTTTCCTAATAAATTTGGCTTTTAAAATTGTATTATACATAGATGCAGATAGGTTATGAAAGAATCAGCATGGATTAAAAGTGCATTTCTGATTTTTTTCTATTTCCTAGACAATTCACTAACAAGAAAAATGAAGAAAAGTATCCAACTACTGTGAAAAAGAAAGAAGCAAGGGAGTAACACACCTTATATAAACAATCGAATATCAGAAGATCCAATTGCCCATAGCCACTTTTGGAAATAATTGTGAACATAATATTCTGATTAAAAACAATTCATGACATAATATATTTTACCATGAAAACAAAAATAACAAACAAACAATTCAGAAAAGTGAGAAAACAAGCAGATAATTGAAGCTTATCAAATTACAAAATCAGTTGACCCCAAAAAATATTTATATTCTGAAATCCCATAAAGCTTAAGAGCCTAAAGTATGGGAATCTAACTGAGCAAGCATGCTCCTAAATCTCTTCATTCTTAAGGAGTAAATGATTTGGAATTAAAATAGAAAAAAATGTTTGTAATTGACACCCTTATACCGATTAATCTGCATATAATTTGTAAAAAAATGGTCAATAATGGAAAATTTCTACCAATTAATTATAAAAGAACGATGGTCATCTTTTAATTTTCATACGTTCATCTTTTCCACGTTCAAGATACCAAAAAGATAGTATTATATGATATTTCATGTCATAAACGCATACTAACATTTGTATGTAATCAATTTATACTTTAAAGAAAAGAAAAGGAAAAGGAAAAATCTTAATAGAAAACCTTAATTAAATCTTTTAAATACGAGGATTAACCTATCAAATTCATTAAAATAACAAACTTGTCCCTTTTAAAACTGAAGCTTAGGTCTAGGATAACCAAATTACAAATTGCGATTAACCAAACAAATGCAAACAAGCAGATATCAACAATCAAGATTACACCTAATTTGATTAAATACAAACTTACATCCTGTAACATCCTGAAATTAGGCCTAGTAGGATTGAGCCCAATGGGCCTTAGGCGTAGTAGCGTTTAAAATTTTTTGGAGAATAGGAGATCGGCTTAAGTGCAAGTTGGACCTTTTAGATAAGTGATTTTGGAAGGTTAGGGGCTTCTATGAAGTCCGGGATCAAATATTAGCTTTGGGAAAATTTTGGTTTTAGGTGAAAAAACCTTGGAGGTTGGCGGGTAGGCCTTAAGAATAAAATGTGGAGGAAAATGACACAAGTGGTGTGTGTGGTGTAGTTGCAAAGTGACGCCACAAGGAAGGAAGGAGGTCCAAGGTTCTAGTTGTAGCGTTTGCATTCCTTTTTGATTATTTTTATTAAATGAATTTAGACCTTGGCCATAGGGTTATATTTAATTGCACATGGTTTGAGGTACAAGGAACTAGTTGGTAAAGTGCCTAGCGGCGTGGATTATGCTACTGAAGTGCAGGTTCGAATCTCATGAGAAGCAAGGAGTATTTATTTTATGAGTGGACGGTAAGAGTTTCAGTTGAATTTAAACTCTCTTGTGAAGGATCCCACATCGGAAAGATACAAGGAATGAAGGTGAATAGTGGCTATATAAAGAGCATGCCGGAGAAGGGTTAACATACCTTGGTGGGCGTTGGGCATGGGAGTGGTCGCAGGCTGATTTAGCACCGAGTCTGTCGGTGTGTAACTCTCTACTCTCTAGTTGTAGAATGGCAAATCTGCCAAGTCTTTGTCACTTAATAGTAGCCACCGACGCGCGCGGACGCGTGTGGGGCTTCAACGATAGTTGAGGCCATCAAGAGTATTCTTGTGGGTCGTATTTGCTTGAATGCGATGGGCCAAAGTGGGCCCAATGGGCCCGTAGGCCCAATGGAATAAATTGTATGATGATATAGTATATAGTGAACTAGACTAGGTGGAACTTATATCGTGGATAGATTTGTGTTAGGTGGGCCACACGAGCGCAGGGCGAATGGCCGAAATCGGGTTTAGGCCCAACAAATCCAAAGATCGAAAATGGTAGTTGAGTCACTCAAGCGACATTGCACCTTTAGAAAGGCCATTTCGGTACAAAATTATGAAAATACCCTTGGTGAGTAAATTACTAAAATACCTTGGTGGGTAAATTACAAAAATACCCTTGGTGGGTAGATTACGAAAATACCCTTGGTGGGTAAATTACGAAAATACCCTTGGTGGGTAAATTACTTAAAATACCCTTGGTGGGTAAATTACAAAATACCCTTGGTAGGTAGATTCTGAAAATACCTTGGTGGGTAAGTTACTGAAAATACCCTTGGTGGGTAAGTTCTGAAAATACCCTTGGTGGGTAAATTACAAAATACCCTTGGTGGGTAAATTACAAAGATACCCTTGGTTGGTAAATTACAAAAATACCCTTGGTGGGTAAATTACTAAAATACCCTTGGTGGGTAAATTACTGAAAATACCCTTGGTGGATAAATTACGAAAATACCCTTGGTAGGTAAAATTACGGTTATACCTCGGAGGTTGATTAGCATGATTATGTTGTTTTATGTCTATCCGATTATGATGGTAATTCATGTTACACTTATATTTGATATATGTCAGCATACATGACATAACTGCATACACAATTATTATGTCATATTGCACGGGTATGATGAGAGGAGGGGAAGATTGATATCGTGACTTGGTCACCGGTGATTTAGTATCACATTCGTGTCTTGAACACCGGAGGTTTGGCACCTCATAGCGACTCGTCCTCGTGGTTAATACCACCGTGGGTTGGCCCCACTTTTGAGATATGGGATCGTCGCCGGTGATTTGGTATCACACGTGGGTTGGCCCACAACTTGATGATTCGTGACTTGGTCACCGGTGGTTTAGCACCACCGGTGGTTTGGCACCACCGGTGATTTGGTATCACATTCGTGTCTTGGACACCGAGGTTTGGCACCTCATAGCGACTCGTCCACGTGGTTAACACCACCGTGGGTTGGCCCCACTTTTGAGATATGGGATCGTCGCCGGTGATTTGGTATCACACGGGTTGGCCCCACAACTTGATGATTCGTGACTTGGTCACGGTGGTTTGGCACCACCGGTGGTTTGGCACCACCGGTGATTTGGTATCACATTCGTGTCTTGGACACGGAGGTTTGGCACCTCATACGACTCGTCCTCGTGGTTAACACCACCGTGGGTTGGCCCCACTTTTGAGATATGGGATCGTCCGCCATGATTTGGTATCACACGTGGGTTGGCCCCACAGATGGATTATTCGTGACTTTGGTCACGGTGATTTGGTATCACATTTATATCGTGACTTGGTCACCGGTGGTTTGGCACCACCAAAGGTTTGGTACCACACGGGTAGAAAAGGAGTTATGGATGGCTAGGTTGGGTGCATTATACATATATATTGCTTTGTTATAATTTGTGTAAGTATGTGGTATTTACCCGGAGAGGGAATATGCATTTGAGTCTTGGTGACTCACCTTCTCCTTATCTTTTCGGGTGATTCGTGAGTTTGCGGATGAGGAGCCGGATGAACTCGAGGAGGCCATGCAATAAAATTTGGTTTTACATGAATTTCCAATTGGGTACTTTATTTTCATTTGGTTTTCATATTTTATGGATTTGTAATAAGGCTCATTTAATTATGTTTTGGATTATTTTTATGTTTTGAATATGTTTAAAATATGGCTTTTAAATTACTTGGTTAATTTAATAATTGAGCCCAAAGTTTTCTAAACTAAAACTCGCAATGGTTTTAAAAATCTTACCATCGGGTAACATGAATAGTTCAATAGTAAAATTACAAGTTAAATGTTTTCAACAGTTAAGTGATTTCCAAAATTCAAGTTTCTATACTCAATTGCAAAACGAATTTTCCAAAATGATATTTCAATTTTCTTAAAAGATATAAATGTTTTCTATCCTATGATTTATCAACTAAGTTTTAAAGTTTTATGTAATTTGAAGTAAATTTCAATTTTAACTTATTTTCGACAAATAAAGAATTACAAAGAGTTTTTCACAAAAATTTAATTGTTAATTGATTCTTTCAAAAATTATTTTCCTTAGTGACATACCGTTCTATTGTGGCGTATTGACCGGGTTTGGGGTGTTACACATCCCTCACAAATTAATTATAATACTACTTTTTTTCATTTCCAATTCTCACATCTCTCCAACAAATTTTTGTTTTATCCCAAAGACTAAACATGCAAAGCTAAATTAGTTCATATATTAACCTTGTAATTCTCAAATAAAAGAGCTTACCAACTTTCAAATTTGCAAAATGCTTGATTGAGCAATGTACCAATATTGGATGATTAGCAAAACGAGCGAAGCAGCAGACAGAGATAAGGCAATGGGGGAAAGCAAAGCAACGGCGTCAGGATGGGTTTTAGAAGGCAAATGGGGTAGGGCCGTGGGCATCGTTTTCGGTGTCGACGATGGGTTCTCGTTTCGGTAATAAACGCAGCGCTTTGAGTTGAGAGCCTTATGAGAAATGGTCTTCTGTTTAGTTTTTTTTAGGGTTCTTTTGGTTTTGGTAATGAATGGAACAGAATCGAAGAACAATTTTGGGATTCGGAGGGGATTGATAGAAGGAATGAAGATATTAGCGATTTGGGGAGATAGCAGAAATCGACGAAGATAAGAAATTGAGGAGATAGGGAAATTAGGGATTTGGACGAGTCTTTGAAAATTTAGGGATATGCTAAAATCAGAGAGCATGCAGAAATGGATGTAAAAAGAACGGCGTCATTTCAACATAAAATTTATCCTATTATGCGTTTTATAAAACGCCACTAAAAAATTATCAAAACGCAATGTTTTTCTCAAATTTGTGGCGTTTTGGGATAAAACGCTAGTAATAACAGTAATAAAATGAACATATTTGTGGCGTTTTATTAAAGGCGCCACTAATTAGAACGTAAAATGGTGCCGCTTCTTTTACTATTCTTTGTATGCTTTTAATTACCGCCACTAATAAATGTTGTTTAATTGACATAACCTTGTGGTGTTTCCTAAAAATGCTGGTAATGCATATATTTTGTATGCTTCCAAAAAAACGCAGGTAATTCTATCTTTTGTATGCTTTTAATAAAAGCGCCACTAATAATAAAGTATCATTTACACTCTACATTTTTATAATATTATTAAATAATCAAAATACCTAATATTATGAACACTAATTAATCAAAACCCTAAACCTTATACCTTTAAACTATATCCTCATAATCCTAAACTCCAAACAATATGCCCTAAACCATAAATTAACCATAAAACACTAGCCCCTAAGCCTTAACCATGGTCTGAATTATTCATAACCTTGAATTATATCCCCTGATATTTAAACCATAAAACAATGACACTATTTATCCTAAAACCCTCTAAACCTTAAACCATTAAACTATATCCCATATTAAAGTACCCTAAACTATATATATATATATATATATATATTTATATATATAATTTAGGGTACATATTTAGGGTTTACTGTTTTGAGTACAAGTGTGTATGATGTAGGTCTAGGGTTTAAGATTTAATAATTTAAGGGTTAAAAGGTTTTGGGGTTTAAAATTTGTGGATTAAAGGTTAGGGGTTTAGTGGTTTAGGGTTTTATACCCTAAAATATATGTACATTTTTTAATTTATATCTCTAATCCATAAACACTCAACCCTTAAAACCTTAAATACAAAATCATAAATCTTAAAACTTTAAACCCGAAACCCAAAGCCCGAAACACGAAACACTAAACCCTTAAACCATTAAATATAAATTCTACAACTTTAAACCCTTAAATCCTTAGTAAACCCCAAACCTACACCACACTACACTTGAAACCCTAAACCATCAACATTAAATCATAACCTAAATAGTAAACCCCAAAATAAAATAATTTTTATATTGATTTATTATACGAGGACCAAAACGGCGCCGATCTAGTTCTGAAACAATTTGATTTTTTGTGGCGTTCTTAATAAAAACGCCACAATTATTGTGCCTTTTTACAATTTTTTATATTGAATTATTAAACGGGAACCAAAATGGCGCCGTTTGAGTTTTGGGATAATTAGATTGTTAGCGGCATTTGTGGTAAAAAAACACCGCTATTTCTTACCTTTAGTGGCGTTTCATTCAAAAACGCCGCTATATCTCAACGTTTTGTGGCGTTTTTTAAAAAAAATGCCACTATTATTGGGCCTTTTTACAATTTTTATATTCAATTATTAAACGGAAACCAAAACGGCGCCGTTTCGGTTCTGAGATAATTAGATACTTACCGGCATTTTTTACAGAAAACGCCGCTATTGCTTACCTTTAGTGGCGTTTTCCATACAAACGCCACTATGTCTCTGACCTTTTGGCATTTTTAGTAAAAATGCCGCTATTATTGTGCCTTTTTACATTGTTTTATATTAAATTATTAAACGGGAAACAAAACGACGCCGTTTGAGTTTTGAGATAATTAGATTTTTAGTGGCATTTTTTTACAAACGCCGCTATATCTTTTTAGTGGCGCTTTCCCTGAAAACGCTGCTATTTCACTACCTTTTGTGGCGTTTTATAAAAAACGCCAGTATTTCTCAGTTTATTGCGGTGTTTTTTTAGAAAATACCGCTATTTCTTAGTTTTTATCGATGTTTTGCAGAAAAATGCCGCTATTGTCCAATTTTTTGCGGCGTTTTGATTAAAACGCCACTAATGTGTAATTATTGTGGCGTTTTTTAACCAAACGCCACTAAAAACACCGCTAAAGCCCTATATTCCTGTAGTGCACGGGTAGACACAAGGTCGTGTTTCTAGGCCATGTGTGACACATGGTTTGCCCTATGGGCATGTTGTTCACCGTGTGTCCCTCTGCATCCTAGGTTGGCAAAACAAAATGTCCAGTAGTAACCACACGGGCTGAGGCACGACTGTGTCTCAACCGTATGGAAGACACGGCTGTAAGACGTGGGCATGTGCCCAGCCATGTGAAGTCTGCACTGAATTTAGAAATTTAATTCGCAACACGGTCTAAGGACACGAGTCTGTGCCTTGACCATGTGGCCTTATTAGGTTGATGACGTTAGAAATAGAATGTCAAGGTTTTTGCACACGGGTGTGTCATGGTCGTGTGAGGGGCACGAGCCATGGGCACGGGCATGTGTCAGGCCGTGTGAAAACCCCTGTAGGTTCGAATTGAGATAATAAATCCATACAAGCGTGGGACATAGGTGTGTCCCTATTTGCTTAGGCCGTGTGAATCACACGATCTGTCAACATGGCCATGTTATCAAGTCACACGGGCGTGTGCCCCTGTTTTTAATGACATTTTCCAAGGTTTTCCAAAGAACTCGATTTGATCTCGAAACGTTTCTAAGATATGTTTTGGGCCTGGTATGCCCATATTAAGGATGTGAAGAGGAAGTTTGAAAAGTTTTAATTTTGAACGGACTTTTTGATTAGGAATTGTGTGTATGCATGTGTTCAAGATAGGTAACGCCTAGTACCCTATCCCGGCGTTAGATACGAGTAAGGGGTGTTACATCTAGTGTCGGCTGGTTAAAGGTAACAAGTTTGATGAGTTCATGTCAATGGCAACTAAATATTGGATCATGGTCAACCTATCTAAAACGGGTTACTTTGTGTGGGATGATGAAGATTGGGATGTGATATTTGGGATCATTTGTTGGTGTTTATGGAACAGGCAGAATAAACTGGTTTTTAGCCAAATTTGTTTGAGGCTGAAGGCATTTGGGAAAGATGTAAACGAGTTTGGTTTGAGGTGCGATAGTCCCTAACATCTAAGGCTACTAGTAGTAGCAGTAATCGGAACTATCAACACCAGCTAATAAGATAGAATCCTCCACGAAGGGGATGGTTCATGATCAATTCTGATGGAGCTCAGATTAAATCTCAATGTTTCTACTACAGAAGTGATTAGAGATGATCATGGTAATTGGGTGGCAAGCTTTGTTCGCAAGGTTGGTTACTCCTCTGTGCTAGACGTTGAGCTTTGGGGGCGCTCGGGATGGACTCGTGACTGCTTGGTTGCTTGGTCTAAAATGGATCATCCTAGAAATGGTAGCTTTGCTGCTATTAACCTCATTAACAACCCCCTTGAAAAATACCACTCTAATATATTAGTTCGATTGATTCAGAATTAAGTCAAGCGAGATTGGGAGGTTATCGTTCAATATACCTAAAGGAAAGGGAACAGAGCTACGAACGTTATGGCAGACCTAGCAACACATATGAACTTTGGTTTTCATCTGCTCAACTTACCTCCTTTTGCATTGGAACAGATTTTGCGTGACGATGAGAATGGGATGGCTCTTGAGCAACTTGTTTTTGCTTGATGTAACCTGATTCTATCCTCTTAATAATAATAATAATAATAATAATGAAGTGGTATGTATCAGAAGACTTAGTTGACTTGATTTGAAGTGTGATGAAATCAAGGGTCCAAAAATGTTCAAAGTTGAGATGATTCAAAGTGATCCTGTGAGCACATACATCGGAGGGGTGCTGGAGATTCTCCTCCGAGGCGCAATCTGATGTTTAGGTCAATGTCTGAATTTTGATAATTTAGAGTGAGATAAAGAGGCCATCTCGCTTTATTTGCACCGGATAATATTTTTTAATGTTTCAACCAAGTTCGTTTAGGAGACTAAAACAGTCAACCTGGTTAAGCCAAAGTAAGAGAAGCAACCAATGCAGCTTCTAATTGGTAGGCAACACAGTTCAAGAATGTCAAATAAAAGGATTTCCAAATTCCATCCATTATATGTATATATATATAGAGAGAGAGAGAGAGGGCGAGGGAGAGAGAGATGTATTATTGAATTTAGAGCTAAGAAACCATAAACACAGTTATTCGCAAAGCATCCTGATCAACATGATTCTCCCCCAACAGGAAAAACCCATAAACAAGAAATTCTCATTTTTATAGTTAATTTTTTATGAAAAACAAAAAAGAAACTTAGATCTGATAAATACAATTTTCAATTGGCGTCCTCTGGCTGTCCTAAAGAAACAAGGTTTAGATGATTCATATTTCATATTACACTGCAATAATAGCTCTACCGCATCCACATATGCCGCTACCATTGCCGGTCTGAAGCAGTTTCTCCCAATCTGCTCCTGTAATATGAAAGACGCTGGCAATCATCATAAAATCTTCTTCCAACTAATCAATTGCTTCCCATTGGATATATATATATATATCATATGCCCACTTGCTGTAATAGGGAATACTATCCAATTCCTATTCACATTTGATAGAGCGGTAAATGTGACGAACAAAGAACAGAGATGCACGGAAGCCTATAGCCCCAAGCATCAGGAAGAAGCCATAGCAAATGCAAGCCATGTACCCAAAGAAGAATGAGGTTTGCATGAAGCCTGACATGTCTGATCGTGCATTGTAATAATATAAACAGTAGATATATATGAACAACCCAGTAGACCCACCACAAAGGAAGGACCTAACAGAACAAAGAGAATATCATTTAAACATCAGCTGATTATTGAAAAAGAGTCTAGATGCTATCTAAATGTCAATTATAAAAATAATTCATATAAATAATTCTACAAATGATTCAAGACTAACTGAAAATGATAGCAACTTTATGTCTGATGACATTTCACAGGTATTCGCAGCCTCATACTAAATTTGAGCGAAGTTTTATCAATGGAAGTGGAAGTCTAGGCAATTTTATATGGCTTGCAGCTTTACAAGTCTGAAGCAGCAGCTATCGAGGAGAAATAAAGTTATAAGTTAAACAGATAAAGGCATTATGTGGCAAAGATTCATGCAAATGCCTTATATTTATGCATTCAGGTTTGGCCTTATCTAAAATGAATAAATGAGAATGGGAATCAGAATTTTGAGCCAGTATCCTATAAGCTGATAGAGTGCCAAGTATATCGTGTTGACCACCTAGAGCCATGACTAAGACTAGAAAATCATCATGATATTATCATGCCAAACACAGGCAGGGTAAAGCATCCACAGGAACAAGAATAACCAGAACACAATAAACAGTTATAATGAATCACCTCAAAAAGAATAAGAGCATTTGTACAATCTCCAAGACGAAGATAAACCACTGTAATATAATAGGAAGCTCCTTAGCAGCAGAACTCTAGAATCACACAGCTCCATATTGTAACGGTGTAACCCAAGCGGAATTCTTTTTTTCTTCTTTTCTCTTTTCCCTTTTTCCATTGGTTCTTTGTTTTCAGACTATCTAAAGACTAGTTGACATTTAATATACTAACGATACATTTGGTTACTAGTGTAATAACATGAAGAAAAAACTTATTTAACACATGTTATAAAATAGCTAGACATAAAATAGAAAATAATTAGTACAAATTTAAACATACATTTAGAAAGATGGGTAAAAACTCTGGTAAACCCCTTCAAAATAAGCATAACATTTCCTTCTCTTTGCCACAAATAAGTCATGTAAGTGGTTAAAAGTTACCAATTGTGATAAATTTATAGCTAACCAATAACTAAAACATGTGGAGAAAATACTCCAACCATATGTAGCATAAAGGTACATTTGGACAACAAAAAGTAATTGAATGAATACGTAATTACTAGAGCAGTAATTACACTCTGTAATTACAAGGATTCTAATTTCATAGATGTGTTTGACTGACAGAATGCAAATATCTTGTAATTTCCTATGTCATGTTTGGTAGAATAAATTGTAACTACACAACTACATGATATTAAATTCTAAAAATATTAAATATTATAAAATTATCAATAATACTTGAAATATAGAAATTCTTTTAATAAGTAATAAAATCTAAAATCAGATCTTATGTAGTCCAAAAAGTATTCAGCGATATGATTACTAATAAAATTAAGAAGAAAAATAAACATCATATGCAAATTTATCTAATTACTCTCATATTTCATATTTGTTAGGTTATTCTCTCTAACATTAAACATATACTCTTTGCTATCATCAACCGGTCCTTGAACAAGTATAAATTTAATAATAAAAACTATACAATTTAGTTTTATTTTTTGAAAGCAAACATTTAAAACTTAAATAAAGTATGAGCATGTTTGGAAAGTCATAAAGTAATTAGATTAGAGTATAATTGTTTGTAATTGCTTGCTAATCACTTCGATTCTCACCATCTCCCTAAAAATTGGAGAGCATAATTAGAGTGCTCCAATAACACTCTGATTCAATGGAACCCACTAACGACAGTGGTTGTCCAAACATGCCACATATGTGTAGTTACACAAATAATTACACTCAATCCAATTACTGACTGGTTTTTCAAATGCATCCTAACATGCAAAATTCACAAATTACATTATTTTTGAACTTCTCAAACTCATAATTCAAAACAACTATCGCAAGCTAATAAAAATTATTTATTCGCTACACTAGGCTAAGTATCATAAGATCACACATAAATGCTTTTACATCACATTATTTTCCCTCCCAACTCTCTATAACGATGATTACCTTTTAAGCTCAGAAATCAGAACAGAGTTATACTTCAGGACAATAAACCCAATCTAAATTCTAAAACTGCCTAGTGGAGGTATTCAAGAATCATATAAGTTGAATCACATCAAGCAGCAGTCATATCTTTAAATGAAATTTTTAAGCTGCTAATAGAACTTGGTCACCTGAGTGCTGAATCAGTTACTAAAATAAAATAGGATAAAATGCTAAAATAGCTTTGTATCTTTGCAAAATGATAAAAATAAGCCCTTATTCTTCTATTGTATTCAACTGAGCTTTCTAATTCCTATTTTTGTTTAATTAAACAATTATGTTTATGAAAACAATTAAAACTCCAATAATTCTACCTCAGAAGTATCTGTGTGAGTGTTATCATAGTCACAATAGTGTCATCAATGCTTAAATGCCATGTCGTGCTAGCGTACATAGCGTTACGTATTAGTGTTAATAGAGCTCTTATTTGGCAACTATGTGCAATATAGACATCCATGGACTGGGCGAATTCAGGCCCAGTTAGCTTTGGGATAACCTTGCCCGAGGCAGATCCAATTGGCCGGTTTTCTTTTGAAAAAAAACATAAGAAATTAATATTTCAAAATATACTCTAGATTTGACTGACATAAAACGAAGAATGTAATGCAGAATATTGTGTTGGATGTAATGGATGTCTTGGAGAAGAAAGAAAAATAAATATCTCTGCAAGATCAGGGAAGGAGGGAGGGAGGGAGAGAGAATGAGTGAGTGTGTGTTTTCACAATGCACCTGAAAAGAGGAGATTTCTAGGGCATATTTTTATATAAAGTATATTAGATTTTTATCCCTTCCAAATTAAGCTTCGAACAAGTGTTTGTTTACCTTAGAAAAAATAAATTCATAACATGAATTCCCCAACCCAAAGATTTCTAATCCAGAATTTGGCTCAAGAAATCCTCCTGCTAGCTACTGATTATAAACTTCCAGTTTCAATTTATCGGTTTATGACTTTTTCAAGAAAAAAGTAAATAAAAATCATACTAAAAAAGCATGAATCTGGTTCAGGAAAGTTGTTAAAGAAAAAATAACTAACTTAAAGAAAAATATTTTCTTCTGACACTTATAAAACGTCATCATAAGATGGCCAGTTTTATATATATCTCCAAAACGCTTCTCAACCTCAGAGTAGAAACAATAGCAGCATTTAGATTTACACATGGGTCACTTATATTTTCTTCGGAAGAGAACAAATGGAATGTGATTCAGAATTCTAGAAGAGAAAACGCCAATTATGACATGGTTATCACCCACCAACAAATATACCACAAGAATGTAAGCATATTATAACTGAAACAAAAAACATACCAAACATGTGCTAAAAGACAAAAAAAAATTACTTGAGCACCAAATAATAATATTAATATGAGAATTTTTAAAATATTTTCCATTCAACCAATCATCAATATGTTCTTGTACGATGTTTGTGCCTACTTGCAAATGCATGTGTTTCACTATTTCTTTATATATGCAAATCAGAAAGCTAAAAACAGCATACCTCCACCACCACTCATGGTCTTCAGCAGCAAGTTGAAAATAAGTCATAGCCACGGTGACAAAAGCAGTGACAATCAAGAGAATGATAAAAACAATAAACAGGATGCTGTATATGGTGTAGATCCTATGTCCCCACACACTGGCAAATATGTAGTAAAGCTCAATATAGATGGCACTGAATGGCAAGAACCCTGCCATTGCCATCTGAGGAAGAGTTTGTCGGTACCAAGGCAATGGCGGGATCTCTCTAGGATATTTTGTAGTGCGGCAAGGCGCTTGAAACTCTGCCTTGGCATTCTTTCCAGCAATACCTCCTAATATTAATAAAGGAGATGTGACCAGAGCCCATATGAGAAAAATCACCACAATGGTTCCAAATGGCAATGCTGCAGTGGCCTTATAAGCAATTGCGACAGTGTTAAGAAAGCAAAATGTGACAAAAAGAGGCCCACAGAACAAGCTTCCGGTCAGTAGTAAGTTTCTCACCTGTCATTGAAAAGGATAGAAACAGATATTACATCTGATCGAAAAGATATTTACGTATAATAAGTAAGACATTTTCATTTCTGTTACCATTCTAAAATTAGGAGGCTAGCATGTTTGCATTCCAAGTTCCTATTTTCTATCATTTAGATTCAGCAGGAAAGAGAGGACAGGATTAAGATAAAGGAATTGCTCAATTTCCATTGCATGAGCTTAGATTAGGAAAATAGCAACCATAAAATCAGCTTCAAGAAAGAGATTTATAAGACTCAAATATAATGTGGCATTTCAAATTTTGAAATACAATAGCAATTAAGGAACTAAAATTCATTCAATGTTAACAAAAAAATTATAATTTTAGCTTGACATCTATGATTATCAGCTGAAATTTCTATGTACCGATTTCATCTCATGCTTTTCAGTTCTAATTTTCTAAGGAAGGATGCACATTATGGTAACAAATCGTTCAGAGGCAATCTTCTCTGTTTCCAGTTTTTCTCAAAAACCGAAAATTGAGGGAGCATAAAATGTTCTCATTGGCAAACACTAACTTCTGGAATTCACATATTAGGCCATTTTGTAAACACTTCCGTTTAAGTATATTCCCACTCCATATGCAAAAATAAGTGGATTTTATAACATAGTTATATGCCTTGAAGACCATAACGCTACATGAATAGTTAAAACCCACAGACACACATGAACTGGTTGAGTGAAACAAGTCAATGGGTCAGCTATTGAGATGTCAATCAACTGAGCAAATTCATATGTATAAATTATTTCAACCATAAAACTCAATCTGCCATGTGCTGTCAATAAAATGGTTGGGCTTAAAGATGATCATGAAACTATTCTATCAAGTCAGGCTATTAGGTTTTTGAACAAAGGTCCAACTGTAGGTCAATAAATTTCTCTTCTCATATGGTAAAAGATAGAATTTGGACAAGTGTTATGGAAAAGAATCAGTGCTATAAAAAGTTAAAATCCTTTCTGATAACATGCGCAAATATTGTGGCTTCCTATCAGAATGTATGGAAGAAAAACTGGTCAATTCTCCAACTGAACCTCAAATATTTTTGACATTTCCAGCCTTTACTGATTCATTCTTTTCTTTTTTCTTTTCCGAAGCCTTTGCTTTTATGTCATATCTTTGGTTTCTCCCTCAATATTCTTTGCTTCTCCATATGGCTTACATTTTTTTAGTTGGTTTGACCAGCAGAGCCAATTTATTTTTAGCAAAAAGGATGATGATTATAAACTAGAAAAGGAGTCCTCAAAATGTAAAATATCATCTCTTTCTCCGATACCAAAATAATAATAATTTATAGATAGGCAACAGGAAAAGAGAAAAGTATTGCATACCCAATTTGTTCCTTCAAGTTGGCAATAGAAAGAGGCAGCAGTGTAGCCAGCAATTCCAGATGTAAGGGCATAAATGACAACCAGAGCAGTGAATAAGGCTCCTCGATTATATGGATAAAAGACCCCAACAAGAGCGAGGATAAATATAAAACTTGTACTGGAAAGCATGCAAATAAATATAGTCAACAGATTGCACAGAAACAATAGCCCAAAAGTAACTTTTAATGGAAGGCCAAATTTAACTAAACCATTGACTCTCCCTTTTCTATGTCTTTTGTTCGAAGAATAACTGTTAACTAGGATGGATGATACTCACAGAGTAAAAAGCTGAGTGCCAGAACCAAGAGCCGCTGAAAACAAAGACTTGTGCTTTGGGTACCTGAACACATCACCATGAATGTACTTCCACCCAGTCTCCTCTTGGTCATCTGCAGATTCTTCATCATGTGAATACCTGTTAAATAAGTAAAGCAAGAAGTGAAAAGTGAAACCAAGTATTTTGTATTAAATATGGATTTTTGATGTATGGAGCAGAAGGAAATAATTCTTACTTAACAAAATCATTCTTCAGAACTCGCATTAGAATGGTAGCAAGGAAACCAGTCAGTAACAGAACGGTTACACAAGAATTGATGATTGAGAACCAGTGGATTTCCAAGTGGTGCGGCATCGAAGAAGACTGAGAGTATTTGTCCATCCGTTTCTCGAAGGGAGTCTCAGTTTCCTTCCATTTGACAGTGTACATGAAATCAACATTTACAGATTCATCTTGGGTGACGTCCACAAGGGCGTTGGGATCAGATCGAACAGTAACCTCAATCACGCGATCCTTATTGTAAAGGATTTCGAATATCAGATGCTTAAAGAGATAATACTTATACTCGCTTGGATCAGCCTTGCCTTCCTTATCAACTTTCCCTAAGAAGCCCCAAATGGGAAGGTCGTCGTAATACATTTGGAAGTAATAGTCTTTAGAGACGGCTGTTCTGAACTTGGCAACTTCTTCCTTTGTCAGCTTCCTTTTGCAAGCAACTTCAGCCTCCTTGTTACCCAAAAAGTCAAGTCTGTAAGGAGCACTCACTAGCCGATCGCCATTCAAGACTTCACCCAAAGCTTCCTTCTTCTCCTTCACGGGAGCTGCAATGCAAAACCCTCAATTTCTTTATTTATATAATTTTACTTTGGTAAATCTAAAGAAATTTATATTCTAAGGACTAAATAGACACTCATAAACCTGAGGAACAGAACGGAAAATCGAAGAAACGGTATGTCTCACTGTCAATTAAAGGAAGCAAAAAAAAAAAACAAACAAAGCAAACAATGTTAGCCAAAATCTATCAAAATTTCATAAAATTTCCAAGTTCATCAGAAATCACGAAAAATCAGACCTGGGATTGTGGAAGGGACCCACTTTATTAGCATAGAGAGGGACTTCATCTCCAGCTGTGTAACGATGATCAGAAGCACTGGATCTGACCTGCGCTACGCCGCATACGACCACAACTGTCAAGGCAAGCAAACACGCCCTTATTCTCCCCATTGACGACTGCAGCAGATTCAGAGGTATCTAAAAAAAGAAAAAATCTTTATGCTAAACCAGTTCAAAGCGACGACCTTTCTATATATTTTATTTATTGGTACTTTGCATCCTTTCCTAGGTGGCATAGCAATAGCAATCGGCAAATAGCATTGATTTTGATTCACCAAATCTAAAAGCCAAAAACCAAGCCCTACGAGTACTTCAAACCTCTTTTACTAAGAGGACGGATAATGACTGCACCAAATTACGATTAAACTCACTCACACCATGTTTGGTTGGGTGGGGAATGCAGTAATCCCTTATTCATTTAATGATAAATTATTTTTTATTTGGTTGAAAGTAATATTTTTCATCGTGTCTTCCCGTAATAATTATTTTTTTAACATTATCAAGAAACATTATTTTATGCAACATTAAATAATAAAAAGAAATTAATTTTCATATTAGTCCTATAAAATTTAGACATAAAAATATAAAAATAAAATATTTTAATATAAAAATAATTATATTAAAATATTATTAAAATATATTTTTTATTTTTATTAAATTATATTAAAATATGATTAAATTATTTATTATTTATTATTAAATTATTTTTAATAATTATTCTATTATAATTTAATAACAATAATCATCTATCTAAAAAACCTACTAAAAATACTTTGGTCATATCAGTTTTTTTACTTATATTATTACAGCATCATTCCATTCACAGTTCTATTCTATTTTTTTTCAACCAAACAGTTGAATTACTAATTACGACTCTATTCCGTTACAGCGAAGTAAACGTTGTGTCAATTTATTTATGATATTTTCAAAATATGATGATTATTATTATGTGTAATGCAATGTTAATAATTATTTGTATATATTATTTATTAAAATTTCAGTTAATTTATTAATCGATTTTAAAATTCATATAGGATTTAAAATTATTCAAATGAAAATATGATTACATTTACAAGGTAATTATAATAAAGGATTAGTATTTGAATTGGTTTAAATATGTCAAAAGTCTCTTTACTCTTTAAAATTTAAAATTTAGTTCTTATACTTTAATTATAAAACATTGAATTGTTGTACTTTTTTATTTAAAATTTTGGTCTCTTCATTTAATTTTATCATTAAAGGTAACATGTTAAAGGTAAAATAACATTTTTAAATTTACAGTTTTGTCAATTTGATCATTACCTTTAAAAGTACATAATTATTTTTTAAAATTATTTTTAAATAAAAAATAAAATATTTTTTAAAATAAAAATTATAAAAATATAAAAAAAATCCAAAAATGCAATGTTATCTAACACCTGATTTGGACTAGCCAATCTAAGAACCAACTAGGTAATCGGTCTAGTGAGTGGTAATCTACAAACTAGTACGGTCTGGTTGAAGTGAGTAAAAAATCGGTTGGATTTTGAACTAGCCTGGCCAATTGGTTTTAGAACGACCAACCCAACTAGTTCAAAGCAAATAAATTATTAAAAAATTAAAATTAAAAATTATTAAAAACTATACAAACCAGTCCAACTAGTTTTTTTAGCTTGATTCAACCAGTCCATACCGGTTCACAGGTTAACCAATCCGTACTTTTTAGATAACATTGAATTTTGGAATTTTTTATATTTTTAAAAAATATTTTTATTATTTTAAATTTTAAAGATTTTTTTACTTTTCATATTTTTTATTTTTTAAAAATTATATATTTTTATTTTTATGTTTTTATTTAAAATATGAAAATATAATTTTAAAATTTTTATGTACTTTTAAAATGTAATAGCCAAATTGACAAAAAACTGTAAATATTGACAACAAAAAATTATTTTACCTTTGACATTGTTAACATTAATGACAAAATTAAGCGGATGGATCAAGATTTTAAATTAAAAAATATTGGGACTCAGATATCTCAAAACTAAGGTATATGGACTAAATTTTAAATTTTGAAAGAGTACATGGACCTTTGGCATATTTAAACCAATGGAATTTAACCAAACAAATTTATTGTTATTGTTTAGCTCAGGATTAAAATTCTAAATTTTGAAAAGTATAAGAACTAAAATTAACCAATTCGAAAAGTATAGGAACTTAAGTTTAACAAATAAAAATATAAAAATCAAATCTACAACTTTTATAAAATACAAAACTAATATCAAAATTTAACCGAAATTAAATTACAGACTTTGAAGGAGTACTTCTACTCTTAAAAAAAACTTTGTGGTAAGGTTCCACAATATTAGCAACGTTATTACCTATATAAATAGAAAGAATATCAAATATTTAGAATATGAGGATTTGTTTAAAGGTAATGTAAAATAAATGATGTAATGTAATGTTTGAAATTAATAATAATAATAATACATGTAATACATTTAAAATAAAATTTAAATTTAAATAGGTAAATATATTAAATTAAAATTATTAAATGTATTTCAATTGTTTACTATAAGATTGTCATTTCTCTTGAGTTAGTATCGAGTTTACTTCTAACACATATTCAATAAACGATATAATAAATATATACAAATAAAGTGGGTGAAACAATTTATGTAATAACATTTCATATATATATATATATATAAGCTTGGTAGTAAAAAAAAATTAATAATGTTGGTGGCATGGTTTCAAATCTCAATATTTGTAATTTTTTATCTTTGTCTTTAAAAAATAAGGAAAAGAAAAAATATTCTCGTAATATAATAATTTATTTTAAATATATAAGATTATTTTAGTAATTTCTTGATGAGTTAGTGTCGAATTGACTCGTGATATCAACTCAATCACACACTTAAATAATAGTATAAATAATTTATTTTAAATATATAAGGTTATTTTAATATTTTTAATTGAATTAGCATTGAATTAACTTGCGATAATAACTCAATTAAACACTTAAATATTAATATAATATAATTAAAAGCAAATATAAATTTTTGTAGAGTAAAATTTTAATCTATGCTTAATATTTGTCCATATAAAAAGCGAGAAAAGATAAAAGGAGAAAAGGTTTTGGCTTTAAAATATCTTTTAGTCTCCATATTTTTATATATTTAAAATTTAGTACCTTTACTTTTATTTTAAAAAAATTAGTCTTTTAATTTTTCAAATTTTAAAATTTAAGTTAAGTTGTTAATACTATTAAAATTATTTGTTAAATTTAAGTTACCAAATCATTAAGTTCCAAACTCATTTAAATACATTATTTAATTCAATTTGGGTTATAAACTAACTTATGAAAGCTCTCATGTTAACTTGATGATGAATAAAGGACTTAAAAGTAAAATAATTAAAGTAAGGGATGTGTTGTCATGACCTAAGGAATGATGTCACAACCCTGAATATAGGAGCCTAATGTCACAACACCATATTGAGTGTGTTGCAACCCAAATAATAGAATCTCAACGTCCCGACTTCAATAGGGGAACGTCACGACCTTAGTAAGAGAAGTCATGACCTCGAAAACAGAAGCTTGACCTGACATCAAATATAGTAGTTAAATTGGCATAATTAAGAGTATAAAACATGTGATAGGATAATAATTTATAAAGGTTTCAATGTACATCATTTACGTTTTAAAATAGGGCTCAATTCATTTGTGGATAAGTTCTAATTAATAGATTCATAAACAAATTATAATAATTCAAATCCAAGTATTGAAAGTTAAGAATATTCTCATAAAAAGATAGTGTCTTAACAAAATAATAGATCGTTATACAGATTGGTTTCAAAAATACATTTACATGCCACCCTCAAAGGTCATGCATGATATAGGACAAAACAAATAGCTCACAATAGCAACAGTGCTCTGGTGTAGCCCCTTCAATAGAAAGCTTTCTTTCAAACAGCACACTTGAGAAGGAAAAGATAACATAGTAAGTTCATGCAAACTTAGTGAGTTCCAAAGGTAAATAGAAACCATACACACTATTTCTTACTATAATACCAAACCTTTCAAAAGGAGTTTCACATATCGATCATAATATGCCTAATGGTGTTCACAGAACATAGACAGACTTAATATGCCAATTTACATAACACATGTGTAGACATTGTACGCCTACTTAACATGACATAGACTGTAACAGCCCGATTTTGGGGCTAGTCGGAATAATGGTCTTGGGACCACTAATCCTAGGTTGAGGAAATTATTTTAGTATTATTTTATGTGTTATGGCATTAATATATGGCTATATGGAAATTTTTGGTGCTTTAATTTTACCAATAAAGTACTTAATTGTGAAAAAGGACTAAATCGCATAAAGTGTGAAAGTTCTATTTTATAAGGTGGAGGTACCTAATAGCTATAGATTGTAAATTGGAGGATTTTAAAGTGAAATTAGGCCCTATTATATGTGTTGGCCGGCCATACAAGTTAAGGGGGACAAGAGCATTAAATGCTAGTCAAAGTTGGTGGAAATTAAGTGATAAAATGAATAAAATAAGAAAAGCAAAAGATGTTATCATCTTTCACTATTCACTCATCTCTTTCCACCGAAAATTCAAGAGAGAATAGAGTTCTTGGAGGTTCAAACCTTCAGCCACTCAATCCTCATTCAAGTAAGTGATTTAGGTGGTTTTAGTTGATGATTTTTGTACTTTTGGAGTCCCCAAAGCCTAAGCTAACTAATAAGAGGACTAATTTGTGAAATGATTAAAAGTTTAGAGACTTTCCATGAGAGAGTTTATGTTGTTAGCTGCGTTTTTATGGAAGAAAATGAATGATGGGGAGGTTAGAGACAACTTTTGTGAAAGGTGTTGTTATGAAAACACCTAAATGGGACTAAGTTGTAAATGTTGTAAATTGGTAATAAATGCATGAAATAGTTAGATTTGTGGGTTGTTGAAAGAGGAATAAATGTTCAGGTAGGCTTGTTTAATGGAAAAATGTGATGAAAAATGATTTACGAGCCTAAGGGTAAAATCATAATTTTTCTAATGTACAAGGGCAAAATGGTCATTTTTGCCCAAGTGTAGAATTTGATGTATATTAATCATAGAATGTCCTAAATGAATGAATTTCTTTGTTATAGATCAAGAAGAGTGCGGAATCAACCTTGACCGTGGGAAAGGTAAGGTGATCGAGTAAATCGCTAGCTAACACGTTTTGCATCGAGGTAAGTTTACGTGTAAATGATGCATTTTACATGCACACTATTGTTGTTAATCAGTGCATATCATAATTGAGAACATGTATAATTCAAGTAGATAGAAAGTGGTAGTTAATGAATAATTCTTGTATGAATGATGGAATAGATAGGTAGGTGTATTATATAAAATTTTGATGGTGGGTTAAGTGCGATACCACCTTGTTGTTTAATTACGATGGGCTGTTTGCGATACCATCGTCATTAACCTTTCGGTGGGTCGTATGCGATACCACCATAATTAACCTTCTTGGTGGGCTATGCGATACCACCTAATGAAGACTGATGGTGGGCTAAGTGCGAAACCACCGGGTAATGTATTTTGATATGGTGATGTGTTACATTAAGTGACCTTGTGATGCTTAGTACAGGGAAACCGTTACTGAATTTATGCATTATGCTTGTGATGTGATTGGGATGTGTGAATGGAGGAAATGAGTAAGCCTAATCCTGAATGTAGATTGATTTCTTACTTAGCAAATAATTCTATAAAAATGTTCATTCATTTTAGAGTGTTATATTGTTTACATGTGAACTTACTAAGCTTTAAGCTTACTCCTCTCTCTTTCCCTTGTCTTATAGGGCTTAAGAGTCGAGCTGGGATACGTGATAACTAGAAGACCACCCACACTATTTGCTTACTTCGATATAATTAGATTAGCGCTTTTGTATATGACATGTATAGGACTAGACTAGTTAGATTATTTTGTTATTTTGACCAAAAGTGTATTGGCTCTTACTAAGATATTAATTTTGTAAATTGCCAAGAATGATGACATATTTTATCATTTATGAAATTTCAAAGTTATCAATGTGAGTGCATGTGGATTAAGAGAGGTTTGTTAGTTTGTTGAATAAACCCATGTAGTGTAAGATATAGGGATGCTAGAAGCTTGGCTGTAACATCCTTAAAACGGGGTTTCTGCATTTTGCATGTGGTTTCATGTGTTGGTAAGTATGCTGTGTTGGTTTGATATGTTTTGGGGTCTAGGCATGACCTTGGGTTAGTCTTGGGTCATGGCTAAAAATTTTGTTTTAGCACTTAAGAAGAAGGAGCTAGAAGAATTAGGGGTTAAAGGAATTTATTGGAGGTTTTGGACACAAGAACTACCTTGATGAAGTGGCAAAGGAGGCGCCACTAAGGTGCTTGGGTGATAACGCCACAGGGAGCAAGGAGGACCTTGGTTCGAGCTGCAGAAATCCCTTTCTGCTCATTTATTTTGATGCCACAGCAAGCGGAGGTGTGCTCAGTAGGACTCATTGGAGGGATATAGATTAGGCTAACTTTAAGTGATAGGTGTAGGACTCATTCAAACTTGTTTGAATGAGTGGATGAGAGGAATTCAAGGCAAGATAAGGGGGATGGCTATGAGTGGGAGTCTTGAAGTGTTAGCTGAATTATGGACTGTAAGGAAGGAGGTGTAAGCGGTTTGGGAAGCTAGGGGATTACCGAATCTCAATAGCCAAGTAAGAGTGCATTTTGTGGCTAGCTTAGATGGTTTTCCCTTCTTGCGTTTTGTGCTAAAACCCGAATCTTAGGTGCTTTTCTCTCTTTTTCTCTTTTGACAATTTGGGCACTTGCCCGATTCATTTTAGCAACCCCATTGAAGAGCCGAAAAACTCCCTCTTTGCCGAATCCACCCTTGTTTACTTCTTCTTCTTCTTTTTGCTCATAGCCGAAACCAACAACCTCACCCTCATTCGGCACTTTTCTTTTCATTCTTTCAAAACCCCTTTCATTGTGCTGAAATTATTCTATTCGATTTTCTTCTTCTTCACTACTATCTTCAAAAGTCGAATCTTGATTCCACCTTCTTCCATCTTTTTCATTGTTTTGAAAAGCCGAAATCTAGTTGGGTTCTTCTTCTTTTCTTCTTTCTGTGATTGGCCGAATACCTTGCTCATAAGCCCACTCCTCTTGCGTGTTCTTTTTGGGTCATTTGGGTTAGCCGAATCTATTGGTAGGTAATATCTTTTTCTCTTCTTGATCAATTCGGGTAATGACCAAAATCCCACCCCTTTTCTATCTTCTTTTCTATTTTAGATCTATATGTTGAATTCTATCCTTGTTCTTTAAAGGTAGCCGAAACCCCTAACATCATTAAGAGGTGCTGATCTGTGGTGGTTAGGAGTCGAATCATTCATCAAGGGAGGGGCATAGCTGAATACAGTGAGTCTCTGGGTTTTAGTGGTCGATCTAGGTAAGGTTTTAACACTTCAAAATCTTTTTCTTAATCGTTCAAAAGCCGAAGGCTAATCGTTTATGTGTATTAGTGTGTGGCTGATTGCAAGGGGGACTCAGTGTGTGGCTTCGGGATTTGGTTGGAAACCAAATCGGCTTAAGGTAAGTGCTACATTTGGACAGTATATCATTCGGGATTTCTATTTGTGCCGAATAGGCTTTTTAGTTACTAACTAGGAGTTGGCCAATTGTAGGAGGGAGCAACGTTCGGGATCTCGTTAGTTTGCGTAGTTTCGGGATTCGCTTAGATTTACGAATAGTCAGGTGTGTAACGCTTACACTATTTATTACTATAATATGCTTATTTTGTTACTATTATAACCATTGGAATTAGTGACTTTGCCTTGTGGGCATGAGCGTGGACTCCGGGTAAGTCCCCTGATTATGGATCTCGATGTATGCTATCATGTCGTTGTTAATACTATGTCATACATTATTTGCATCATCATATGTTTTATGCCATGATTGATATGAACATGATGGTGGGTTTGATGAGAGGAGGGGGATGATTTATTTTGGACTGTCACCAGTGGTTTTGACCACAAGATGGGTTGGCCCCGTCTTGATATTATAAATTGTGACAAGTCCCAGTGGTTTTGACCACCAGTGGTTTTGACCACATACGAATATTGTGACTCGTCCCAGTGGTTTGGTACCATAGTGGGTTGGCCCCACATGTTGATTACGGGATTGTCATCAGTGGTTTTGACCACACGATGGGTTGGCCCCATCACTTGATTTGTGACTTCGGTCATCAGTGGTTTTGACCACACCGATATATTGTGACTACGGTCACCAGTGGTTTTGACCACCAGTGGTTTTGACCACATGGGGCAGTTAAAGGAGATTGGATGGTTAGGTTATGGGTTGCATGATTTGCATGATTTGCTAATGATTTGTGTAAGTGCTTGCACTATCAGGTTGGGGATTTATACACTGAGTCTTGGTGACTCACCCCTTCCCTTATATTTTTGCAGATGAGGCGTAGACTATAGATACAGAGCCGGGAAGGACTCGAGGCTACCATGCATGTTCGTTGGGTTTTGATTTCTTTTAGTTACTATTTCAATTTTATTAATTTTCTTTAAATTTGGTTTTGGGTTTTGTATTAAGGCCGCTAATTTTTATTTTGGGTTTTTATTATTGGCTATTATTTTGACTATGTTATACCTATGTTGGATATATGGTTTTGTTAAATTAACCGGTAAAAAAGCAATGTTTCCAAAACTATAACTCCTTCATTTTTTTAACGTTGCCATCGAGTAACATCACATAAATGATGATAACGAAGATAACTTGTATGTTTTCTAAAACTTGCAACAATAAGTAGATTTCAAGCAAAGATTTCTAAACTTTTCGTACTACAAAAGGGTTTTCTAAGAAAATCATCTGACAAACTCTCGGTTTTAAAAGGTTATCACTCCGTGGCATGCCAGATCCGGTTGTGGTGTGTTGACCGGGTTTGGGGTGTTACAATTTTGGTATCAGAGCCAAGTTCAAAAGCTCGGTTGTGAGTCCGAGCCCCAAAATGTTTTAAATTGGGACTTTGAAAAGTTTTGAGGAAAAGGTACATGGGTTGAACAGCATGGCACCAAGTCTCCGGCACCAATCCACCCAGGTAAGTATCCCTAACTGTTGTGTGAATTATATTTAGGGGAAATGGGTATTTCGGGATTGTAGACTAGTAGTTTAGGAGTTATTGAACCCTAGGGATAGCTTACTCCAACACAAATTACATAAGACTTAAAGATCCACCAAACAAACCTGTGAGTACGTCGCTAAGTTAAGGGTGTTGCAACCATTGTGCGCATGTCTAGGAATGGATTCAGGCGACTTGGTATTTAAGCGATCTAGTGACTCACCTCCTCTCGCTTGAATCCTACAGTGCGTAGTGACGGTTCATCCTAACTGAGACGACTTATTCATAGGCTAAATTTAATAACTAAAACCCGAAAGGGACCAACCATTTTGTTTTGAAACACTTTAAACCTTAGTTTTGAAATTACCACAGTATCTCTGATTTGGAAAATGACCAAAATACCCCTGATTTAAAAAATAACCAAATTACCCCTGACCTATAAAAATTACCAAAATACCCTCAATATGGAAAATTATCGAAGTACCCTCGAAGTGAAAATTCTCAAAACACCCTTATTTTGTAAAATCACCTGGAACTGTATTTTGGAAAAAAATTACGAAAATACCCCTGGTTTATGAAATTACCAAAATACCCTCGATTTTTAGAATTTTTGAAATATCTATGATTTGTAAATGTTTTTAAATTAACCCTGTTTTATTACTAAAAATACCCCGATAGGTTAAATAACGAAAATACCCCCGGGTAGTGAAATGACGAGAATACCCCTACATGTGGAGTATGGGTGGAGGAGGTTGTTGATGAGTAAATATGATTCACTGTATTAGTGCAAGATATTGAACTGAAAATTGTGTGATGATCGATAGAACCACTACCAAATTTCTTTACATAAAACTTATTCGTGGGTAATCAGTGAAACAGAAGCTAATTCATAAAAATTTCTTAAGCAGATAAATCGCGATTATAGACATGAGTACTAGAGGACGTGGTCGTAATGTGCGAGGACGCGATAGAGGTAGAATGACCGTATCGAAATCGGTTAGGTCTAGACAAGGGTCAAAAAATGAGATACCACCACCACCAGCTGCTGGTGTTGAGTACCAGGATCAGACGGGGCATGATGTAGTGTCATGACGATCTTTGCAAGTGCTTGAGAGAGTGGCTGGAGCAGGTGGGGGCACGGGAGCTCAAAAATTCGTATCTGAGCGACTCCGAACTAATGGAGCTGAAGTATTCCGAGGTGTGTCTAGTGTGGTGCCCAATACAGCTGAGTATTAGTTGGAAGCGACGGAACGAATCATGGATGATTTGTATCTAACGACTGAGGAGAAGCTAAAAGGAGTAGTGTCGCTTCTTCGAGATGAGTCATATCAGTGGTGGCTCACGGTTCGGGATGGGGCTACAACGGATGATCTCACTTGGGATTATTTTAAGGCAGCTTATCAGAAGAAGTATGTCGGGACCGATTACATTGATCTTGCAGAGAAAGGCGTTTCAGACCGGGTTCGAGGAAGTAAGTCATGATCGAGTACGAGGCGAAATTCTTAAGGTTGAGCCGATATGCTAGAGGCATCATAGCAACAGAGCATGAGCGATGCGTCAGGTTCGAGAACGGGTTAAGGGATGATCTGAGGTTGCTGATTGCCCCACAGTAGGAGAGAGAATTTACGGTCTTAGTGGAAAAGGCCAAAGTTGTGGAAGAAATGAAGCAGTCGATTAGACGGAATCAGGACAAAGGTTAGAATAAGAGGAATTCTGAATCATCTGGGTCTACCGAGAATCAGTAGAAACGGGGTAGATATAGTGGGCCGAGTTAAGCTGCTAGGCCTACTGCTGCTGATACTCAGTGGCCGCCATGATGTGCTCGATGTAGAAAGTCTCACACGAGAGAATGTTAGACTGGAAATAGGGGATGCTTTGAGTGTAGGTCGATGGGGCACCGAGTAAGAGGTTGTCCATAGAGGTCAGCTAGGTGACAGTCTGGGGATCAGAATCGTACTCAGAACAGGAGGGATGGTCAGCAACCATAGAGGGGTCGTGGTGCTGGTAGGGGAGGTAATGGCTCTGGTAGAGGCCGTGGAGCATCGAGCAAAGGTGCGGTGGTACAGAGGCTAGGCGACTGGATCTGGTCTATCTGTGAGGCGTCGAGAGGAGGGTGGCCTTGCGGATGTCATAACCGATACGTTTTTAATCTTCAGATTTCCTTATAATGCTTTGATAGATGTGGGTTTGACGCACTCGTATGTAGCCAGTAGTATAGTGGAAACTATAAACTTAGACTCTGAGATTACTTCTAGGAAGATGACTGTGATAAGCCCTTTAGGTCACTTTGTAGAAGTAAGTTAACTATATAGGGATGTACCCCTAGAACTTCAAGGGGTCGTGTTCTTGGCGGATTTGATGGAACTACCGTTTGGGGGTTCGATCTGATTCTCGGGATGGATTGGCTGGTGAAGTACCAGGCCAATTTGGATCGCGCGGCTAAGCGCATGGTGTTGAGGACAATGGAAGGTGAGGAGGTGGTGATTATAGGTAATAGGAGAGATTACTTATCTAACGTGGTCTCTGCACTGAAGGCGGAGAAAATGGTCAGGAATGGCTGTGAGGCGTTTCTGGTTCGGGTGTGTGCCTTGGAGGTCAAGAAGTCAGTAGTGGAGAATGTCCGAACAGTGAAGGAATTTACTGACGTATTCCCTGAAGAACTTCTAGGTCTGCCTCCAGATCGGGAAGTAGAATTCGGTATAGACCTGTTACCCGGGACTGCGCCAGTGTCTATAGCCCCGTATAGAATGGCGCCAAAAGAATTGGTGGAGCTGAAGGCTCAAATCCAGGAGTTGTTGGACCGAGGTTTCATTCGACCAAGTATATCTCCTTGGGAGTACTCGTGCTCTTTGTTAAGAAAAAAGACGGTACAATGCGGATGTGTATAGATTACCGCCAGCTGAACAAGTTGACGATCAAAAACAAGTACCCATTGCCCAAGATTGACGGCTTGTTTGATCAACTTAAGGGTGCATCAATTTTCTCGAAGATAGTTCTCAGGTCGGGGTACCATCAACTCAAAGTGAAGGAGGCTGATGTTCATAAGACGGCATTCCGTACTCGGTATGGGCATTACGAGTTTCTAGTGATGCCGTTCGAGTTAACCAATGCACCGACAGCATTTATGAATTTGATGAATCGGGTGTTCCAGCAGTACTTGGACCAGTTTGTTGTAGTATTTATAGACGACATATTGGTGTACTCAAAGACGGAGGAGGATCATGATATGCACTTGCGGGTGGTTTTGCAAATTCTGAGGGAGAAGTAGTTATTTGCCAAGTTCAGTAAGTGCGAGTTCTGGCTGAGGGAAGTGACTTTCTTGGGTCACGTAGTGTCCGCTGAAGGGATTAGAGTGGACCCTCGCAAGATTGAGGCGATGTTAGATTGGAAATCGCCTAGGTCGGTTGCAGAAATTCAGAGTTTTTTAGGTTTGGCGGGTATTACCAGAGATTTGTGGAAGGATTTTCTCTGATTGTGGCACCGTTAACTAAATTATTAAGGAAAGGAGTTCCATTTGTGTGGACGAGAAACAGCAGGAAAGTTTCGACAAGTTGAGGAAGATTTTGATGGAAGCTTTGATTTTGGTATAACCTGAGGCAGGAAAGGTATTCACGGTTCTTGTGATGCATCACACTGCCGGCTTGGGATGTGTCTTGATCTGACGAGGAAAGTAGTGGCATATCGTCTCGGCAGTTGAGACCGCATGAGGTTAACTATCCGACACACGATCTGGAGTTGGCTACAGTGGTTTTTGCCCTGAAAATATGGAGGCACTACTTATATGGAGAGAAGTCGATAGTTTACACGGATCACAAGAGTCTGAAGTACCTCTTGACTCAGAAGGATTTAAATTTGAGACAGCGAAGGTGGATTGAGTTGTTGAAGGACTACGACTGTTCGATTGAATACCATCCGAGTAAGGCTAACGTAGTGGCTGATGCGTTCAGCCGTAAGGTGGTCGCAGACCTGCGAGCGATGTTTGCTCACCTTAGTCTGTATGACGATGGGAGTTTGTTAGCGGAATTGCAAGTAAAGCTGACTTGGGTAGAGCAGATTAAGGAGAAACAGTTAGTAGATGAGGGTTTGAATGCTCGGAGGTTGCAAGTTCAGAGTAATGGGTTGAAAGGTTCTGACTTGTCTCACGATGGAGTGTTGTGTTTTCAAGGGAGAGCTTGTATCTTTGAAGGGCGTCGAGTTGAGGCAAAGGATTCTTCAGATGCACATAGTAGCCCATCGCTATGCATCCCGGAGGTAGCAAGATGTCTTGGGATTTGCAAAAGATTACGGTGGCCAAAATTTGAAGCGGAAGTGGTCGAATTTGTGGGTAAGTGTCGGCGTGTCGGTGGTCAAAGTCGAACATCATTCTGGTCGTTTACTTGATGGTGAAGATTCATCGATGGAAATAGGAAAGGATTACCATGGACTTTGTCAGTGGGTTACCCCTTACGCCTAGTAAGAAGGACTCAGTCTGGGTGATTGTGGATCGTTTGACCAAATTAGCTCATTTCATACCAGTAAGGGTTGATTATTCACTTCAAAAGTTAGCTAAGTTGTATGTGGCCGAGATAGTAAGGTTGCATGGTGTGCCAATGTCAATTATCTCGGATAGGGATCCAAGGTTCACGTCGAGGTTCTGGAGAGCTTTTCATCAAGCTTTGGGAACGAGGTTGGATTTCAGTACAGCTTTTCACCCGCAATCCGATGGACAGTCTAAAAGAGTAATTTAGATTTTAGAGGATATGCTAAGGGTCGTGTTCGGGTTTCGATGGTAGTTGGGAGGAGTATCTACCATTGATGAAATTAAACTTATAACAATAGTCATCAGCGAGTATCCGGATGGCACCATATGAGGCAATCGTATGGATAGAAGTGTCGTACTCCTACACCGTTGGACATAATTGGGTGAGCAATGATTTTGGGTCGAGTTGGCGAAAAAACCGAGGATAAGGTTAAGGTGTTTGGGCTCATCTTAAAGAAGCGTCGAGACGGCGAAAGTCTTACGCCGATCTAAAATCTGAGAGATATAGAGTATCGATGGGTGATAAGGATTTTCTGAAGGTATCGCCATGGAAGAAAGTGCTGAGATTTGGGTAGAAAGGGAAGCTAAGCCCTAGGTTTTTCGGGCCGTACACGGTATTAAAGCGAGTAGGACTGGTAGCTTATTAGCTCGAGCTGCCGGCAGAGTTAAGTCAAATTCACGACGTCTTCCATGTTTCGATGCTTAGGCATTATCGGTCAGATCCGTCACACGTTGTGCCAGTTGCAGAGATTAAGGTGAGCTCGGACTTGTCTTTTGAAGAGAAATCGGTACAGATTTTGGATCGGGATGTCAAGGTTTTGCGTAGGAAGTCAGTTCCCTTGGTAAAAGTTTTATGGCGGAACCATGGTACGGAGGAGGCCATGTGGGAACCCGAGGATGTGATGCGGCAGTAATACCCTCAGCTCTTCTGATCAGGTAATTTCAAGGCCGAAAATATTTTTAAGGGGGTAGAACTGTAACATCCTTAAAACGGGGTTTCTGTATTTTGCATATGGTTGCATGTGTTGGTAAGTATGCTGTGTTGGTTTGATATGTTTTGGGGTCTAGGCATGACCTTAGGTTAGTCCTGGGTCATGGCTAAAAATTTTGTTTTAGCACTTAAGAAGAAGGAGCTAGAAGAATTAGCGGTTAAAGGAATTTATTGGAGGATTTGGACACAAGAACTACCTTGGTGAAATGGCAAAGGAGGTGCCACTAAGGTGCTTGGGTGATGACGCCACAGGGAGCAAGGAGGACCTTGGTTCGAGCGAGAAAATACCTTTCTGCTCATTTATTTTGATGCCACAGCAAGCGGAGGTGTGCTCGGTAGGACTCTGTTGGAGGGATATGGATTAGGCTAACTTTAAGTGATAGGTGTAGGACTCATTCAAACTTGTTTGAATGAGTGGATGAAGGAATTCAAGGCAAGATGAGGAGGAATGGTGGGAGTCTTGAAGTGTTGGCTGAATTATGGACTGTGGGGGAGGAGGTGTAAGCGGTTTGGGAAGCTAGGGGAGTGCCGAATCTCAATAGCCAAGTAAGAGTGCATTTTTCGGCTAGCTTAGATGGTTTTCCCTTCTTGCGTTTTGTGTTAAAACCCGAATCTTAGGTGCTTTTCTCTCTTTTTCTCTTTTGACAATTTGGGCACTTGTCCGATTCATTTTAGCAACCCCATTGAAGAGCCAAAAAACTCCCTCTTTGCCGAATCCACCCTTGTTTGCTCATAGCCGAAACCAACAACCTCACCCCATTTGGCACTTTTCTTTTCATTCTCTCAAAACCCCTTTCATTGTGCCGAAATTGTTCTATTCGATTTTCTTCTTCTTCACTACCATCTTCAAAAGCCGAATCTTGATTCCACCTTCTTCCATCTTTTTCATTGTTTTTAAAAGCCAAAATCTGGTTGGGTTCTTCTTCTTCTCTTCTTTCTGTGATTGGCCGAATACCTTGCTCATAAGCCCACTCCTCTTGCGTGTTCTTTTTGGGTCATTTGGGTTAGCCGAATCTATTGGTAGGTAATATCTTTTTCTCTTCTTGATCAATTCAGGTAATGACCGAAATCCCACCCCTTTTTTAGCTTCTTTTCTATTTTAGATCTATATGTTGAATTTTATCCTTGTTCTTTAAAGGTAGCCGAAACTCCTAACATCATTAAGGGGTGCCGATCTGTGGTGGTTAGGAGCCGAATCATTCATCAAGGGAGGGGCATAGCCGAATACAGTGAGTCTCTGGGTTTTGGTGGTCGATCTCGATAACGTTTTAACACTTCAAGATCTATTTCTTAATCGTTCAAAAGTCGAAGGCTAATCGTTTATGTGTATTAGTGTGTGGCCGATTGCAAGGGGGACTCAGTGTGTGGCTTCGGGATTTGGTTGGAAACCAAATCGGCTTAAGGTAAGTGCTACATTTGGGCGGCATATCCTTCGGGATTTCTATTTGTGCCGAATAGGCTTTTTAGTTACTAACTAGGAGTTGGCCGATTGTAGGAGGGAGCAACATTCGAGATCTCGTTAGTTTGCGTAGTTTCGGGATTCGCTTAGATTTATAAATAGTCAGGTGTGTAACGCTTACACACTTTATTAGTATAATATCTTATTTTGTTACTGTTATAACCATTGGAATTAGTGACTTTGCCTTGTGGGCATGAGTGTGGACTCCAGGTAAGTCCCCTGATTATGGATCTCGATGTATGCTATCATGTCGTTGTTAATACTATGTCATATGTTATTTGCATCATCATATGTTTTATGCCACGATTGATTTGGACATGATGGTGGGTTTGATGAGAGGAGGGATGATTTATTTTGGATGTCACCGGTGGTTTTGACCACACGTTGGTTGGCCCGTCTTGATATTATAAATTGTGACTAAGTCCAGTGGTTTTGACCACGGTGGTTTTGACCACATACAAATATTGTGACTCGTCCTAGTGGTTTGGTACCACAGTGGGTTGGCCCCACATGTTGATTACGGGATTGTCATCAGTGGTTTTGATCACACGATGGGTTGGCCCCATCACTTGATTTGTGACTTCAGTCATCAGTGGTTTTGACCACACAGATATATTGTGACTACGGTTACCAGTGGTTTTGACCACACGGGGTAGTTAAAGGAGATTGGATGGTTAGGTTATGGGTTGCATGATTTGCATGATTTGCTAATGATTTGTGTAAGTGCTTGCACTATCGGGTTGAGGATTTATACTTTGAGTCTTGGTGACTCACCCTTCCTTATATTTTTGCGGATGAGGCGTGATCTGCGGATCTGGACCGGAAAGGACTCGGCTGACCATGCATGTTCGTTGGGTTTTGATTTTTTTAGTTACTATTTCAATTTTATTAATTTTCTTTAAATTTGGTTTTGGGTTTTGTATTAAGGCCGCTAAGTTTTATTTTGGGTTTTTATTATTGGCTATTATTTTAACTATGTTATACCTATGTTGGATATATGGTCTTGTTAAATTAACGGTAAAAGCAATGTTTCCAAAACTATAACTCCTTCGTTTTTTTTAACGTTGCATCGGGTAACATCACATAAATAATGATAATGAAGATAACTTGTATGCTAAAACTTGCAATAATAAGTAGATTTCAAGCAAAGATTTCTAAACTTTTCGTACTACAAAAGGGTTTTCTAAGAAAATCATCCGACAAACTCTCGATTTTAAAAGGTTATCACTCCGTGGCATGCCAGATCCGGTTGTGGTGTGTTGATCGAGTTTGGGGTGTTACATTGGCAAATAGCCTTCATATGCCACACGGGTAGACACACGGGCGTGTGTCTAGGTCGTGCTAACCCTGCACCTTATTATTACTAATTAGAATAGGCCACGGGTGAATCCCACGGCCATGTGCATGAACCGTGTAAGACACACGGTAGGGACATGGGCGTGTGCCTAGGCCGTGTGGATCAAGTCAGTAGCTCCCCACAGTTAGGAGACACGGGTATGTCTAGGCCGTGCTAAATTAGTCAGTAACTCCCCACGGGCGGAAGACACGGGCATGTTGTAAGGGTACACGGGCGTGCTTCCATTTCACATGGGCGTGCCCTAGTCGTGTGATTTTTGGCAGAATGTTGGGGTTTTTGGGCAGGTGTGAGCACATGGGCGTGTGTGACTACACACAGGTGTGTGTGTCATCTAGCACGGGCATGTACTCCTTGTTTAGATGAAAAGAAATTTTATGGACCGTAAAACTTCTGATATGGTCCCGAGAGTTCTCGTAGGTACGATTGAGATCTCATAGGTTGAGTGTGAAGTAGTTGAAGTGATTCAAGGAGAGTAGCCACATTGAGCCTAAGTGGCGATCAGGTAAATTATTCAGTAACGTCTCATGCCTGATTTCGATGGGGATTATGGGTAAGGGGTGTTACATAGACAACCCATCTTTGTACCAGCAACATACCTAGAATTCAAAGTCAGAGCATATCATACAGTCTTGTTCACATACATACTCCCTTTTAACTCCTCATATCATTTTTGTATAGAATAACATGTTTTATCATGATCTGTCAGTCTAGTTTGTAATATAACTACCCTATCGGAGGCATCATAAACATATCTTCCCTTCTCCATCACCACAGATCATATCTCACATATCACAAGTGTAACATCTTGAATTGATGGGTCTGTGCATTTTGTGTGTTGTAGGTTTAATGTGTTAGTTTGAGATTTAGAGGTGCGAATTGGGCTCAAGTTTGGGCTGAGACTTGGGTTAAATTTCTGATGGGGAGCTATAGGGTTTAAAGGTAGGTATCTATGTTTAAAATTAGCAAAGTGGGCTTGTGGCCCAAAGTCTGGTGGCACTGCAAGGGAATTAGAGGGTGGCTCACTAGTGGATGGAGAGGGCCCAAGTGTTGGCCGCTAGGAGCCCATGTTCTTGGGCCAAATTAGGCACTTAAAGGGGGCTAGGGGGAGGATGATATTAAGGCTAGGAGATAGGGGGATTAAATGTTTTAAATGTATGGATAATATGCTGACATAGGAGGGAAGAGTTGGTGCTAAGTAGGCCTCTTTTGGAGGAGGTTGGAGATCAAGATAGCAAAGGAAGATAGGGGCTATCTTTTGGAGGCAATGTTGGCCGAAAATAAAACATAGGAGAGGGGGGAGAGAATCGGTTAAGTGTGCCAAAATTTGAAGGCCAAGAGTGTTCATCTTCTTCATTTGTTTTTCTTTTCCTTTCTTATCTTCTCTCTTTCAAAGCCGAATTTCCTTTTTCTTGTTTGGTTTCTTCTTTTCTCTCAATTGCTTCTCAAAACCGAAACTCTCTAACTCTCTCTTCTCCTCTTCAATTTCTTCCAAAAGCCGAACACCCCTTGCCCATCTTTTCTTCTCCCATAGCCGAACCTTTTTGCAATTTCATTTGTGTTTTCTCAATCTCCTTAAGAGCTGAAATTCCTAAACATCCAGTTGAAGACCTTTGTTTCTATTTTGGTTTTCCTATTTTGGATTCTCTCTTATTCAGCCCTTGTCGAATCATCTTTAGGGTGTTGTAGGGCTGAATCTTGCTAGGAGGTGATCGGATCTGTCAGGTTAAGGTAAGGGGATGATTTCTTTTATTTCATGGTATCTCTTTCGGGTTTGCCTGTTAAGTCGAATGGCTACTTGGTCTAATGGTTGGATGCTTGGTCAATTGTAGGTGGAAGTGGTATCGCTTCCTTTTAGAGATCTCTGGGATTTTGGTTAGTCTATGAATCAAGTTTAAAACTTCGGGATTTGTCGATCTAGGTAAGGGCCGTGGCCGTGAGAACCAATCTCTTTTAATTTGTTTTCACTGCTTTAATATGATTTAGTGACCAAGGTGTGTTCATGGACTCGAATGCCGATAGCGTTAGGAGGGTTGGACACGTAAACCCATCCCTAAGTTCGAAGCGGCGATGTCGGCGATCGGGGATTGGCCACCGGGTTGTAGGCCGGCATCGGAGCAAGATCGTAGGCAGATAGCGGTAGTCTTGATTGACGATAGTGTTGAAGTAGAGGGTGTGATATTGCGAGTAATCAGGTGTGTAACTTTTACACACTTTATATGTTTAATATGTTATTTCTGTGTGTTGTCAAAAGCCAAAGTAACAGTGGGAATCACTATGTTACCCTTGTGGGTAAAAGCAAAGACTCCGGGTAAGTCCATTATGGTGGATAAAGTGATTTATCTATATTAAACCTGCATGTACCATGTTATATTTTCTTAAAGTGTTAAGCATGATCATATGGTATTAAAAAGCATATACATGAAAAATGGGTATGATGAGAGGAGGGGGAAGGTATGATTTATCAAATGTCATCGGTGGTTAGGTACCACACGGGTTGGCCCACATATCATTATTCTGACTAAGTCTCGGTGGTTTGGAACCACCAGTGGTTAGGTACCACATATGCTTATTTTTGTGACTCGTCCCAGTGGTTAGGTACCACAGTGGGTTGGCCCCACATATCACTATAAGGGATCATCACCAGTGGTTAGGTACCACAAGTGGGTTGGCCCCACATATGAATATTTGTGACTTCAGTTACTAGTGGTTAGGTACCACCAGTGGCTAGGTGCTGACTTTGGTTACCAGTGGTTAGGTACCACCAGTGGCTAGGTGCCACAAGAGGTAGATTTAGGAGACTTGGATGGATACCTAGGTTGGATGGGTTGCATGACATGCATATTTTCATATGAATTTGTGTAAGAGCTTAATGCCTTTTGGGATGGGGAATTACACATTGAGTCTCGGTGACTCACCCCTTCTGTTACTTTTTGCAGATAATTCTTAGATCGTGGATATGGAGTCGGGGTGGACTCGAGGTGGCCATGCTCAATATTTGTTTCCATTTAAATGTTTATTTTGGATTTAGTTTTTCCTTACTTTAAGTTGGATTTCAGCTTTGTAATAAGGCCACTTAGATATTACTTTGGGGGTTATTTGTTCATTCTAGTTTTCTTTAAATTTCTATTAAACGTTAAGGGCATGCCTGGTAAATTATGAAATGGACATTTTCAAAACTTGAGTAAATTTTTGATTTTTCTGAAGTTGAGCACCGGGTAAATAACAAACAAGGGATAACAACAAGGCAACTCTATTTTGCTAAGCTAAGTTTCAAAATGTTTAACAATTCACTCAATCCAAATTCGTCTTTTTATAACTATACAAAAGTTTTCTTCTCAAATCAAGTTGACAAATTGGTTTTCAAGACGTTTTCTTCCCAGTGACACGCTAGATTCGGTCGTAGCATTTTGACCGGGTTTGGGGTGTTACAACAAGTTATTGGTACTGGCTTGAGCATGAAATATGAGTTTCACTTCATAACACAAACTGACTGAACTCAGACTTGTAACGCCATAAACTCGACCAGATTCATCAAGCCCAGATCTTGGGTGTTAGTACACATAACTTAGCAAAATTTCAAAACAATTGACGATTACTCCTTATTTAAAACATTTTTTATCAATTTATTTAGAGGCTCAATATTAAAGAAATAAATGTGTTTAAAAATAAAGTAAATTAATCCATCAGACTAGTTACAACTTATTACAACACCAAAAGTTTGCTAAGGAAAGAATCTCAAGGCGTAATCCTACAATACACCACTATCCTAAGATGTACACTATATGCATAATAACACGGATCACACTTGTTTGGCGCAATCTTGGCATATTCTCTTGGAGAACTCATTCTTTCAATAATATCTAAAACATAAATATAACACTTATAAGTTACACAAACTTAGTAAGTTTGAAATTGCAGGTTTAGCTAGTGTGCTATAGTAGTGCGAAAAATAAGGTGTGGATCCTAACTTATTAACTTGAATGTTTTAATAATGTTTTAAATTATATAAATATGGATTAAGCTTGCTTGTTGGGCTTAGTTAAATGACTAAGTAAATGTTTTAAAGTGGCTAAGTCAGGTATGTTACTCGCCTTAACTAAATGGCATGTTTGCAAAATTGCATGGTTGACTGAATGGTTGATTGTTTGGTACTGATATGAATGATTTCTTAATGTAATGTATGATTGGTTGTATGTATAACATGTATTAATTCGGAAATTAATATTGAATGTTTGAAATCTTGTTGGGTAAAATGCCATGAAAAGTATTGAATGAAAAACTGTTATACATGCACTGGAAATATTTTCCTAAAGTGTTAATGAATGATGGTATGATAAAATATCACCGTATTTATGGTGAAGTTGAACACTTGATATGTGAACGTTATAATGTTGGCATGTAAACTATGCTACTTAAAGAAAATGTATGAAATGTGCATTTGATTGAAAAATTGTATGACATATTGCATGTGCATGGGTGGGATATTGTGGTTGACAGATAAGTTTTATGGAGTAATGGCAGCATATTAAGTCTACATTTATATGTAGCCAGTGCACTGCACTGAGAGTGCTGTGGAGACTGCCGGTTCTATCGCATTTTATGTTAAATGGCAGACTATCTACAGTACGTTTATATAGTGGTTTAACCACAGCGAGCTTTGCTCGCACTGTTTGGAGTTTGGCAAACGAGTTATGGAGAACTCATGGTGTGTAGTGGATAGTTAGGGTAGGAAATTATTTTTGCATTATGTTATGTTCATGATTCATTCTAATGTGATATTGTTGCTATGGTTGTGTTACATTGATTCTTGTGTAATTGATCTTAATCGTATGTTAAATGTACTTATTGATTATACTCATAGTGAGCTAGTTCGATCACCCCATAATTGACAACCTTCTCAGGTAATGATTGAGACTAGGGTCGGACCTGGCATGCGGACGTACGATAGACTTCGAACTTAGTTTACATTTTATTTAAAGTTCTTAAAATTTAATTGGTTTTGGGATTGTAAACCTATTTGAACCGTGGTTTGGGTTTATTTCTATTTTGGGGTTTTTCATGCACGTATAATTTACATACTTTAAATTGATTTGTCGAAACCATTTTCAAATTTTGAAAAAATACGAGGATCGACTTAAAAACGAAAACGGGAGTCGCCACCGATCTTTTTTGCTTAGGTGTGATTAGATCACCTTATAAAACATGTTTTGTTTAAAACATTAATTTTGGCCTACGAAATTCGAGAAAACGGGTTCGAGTCGGTTACGTACAAGGAAGGGTTAGCACCCTTGTAACGCCCAAAAACTAGTACCTAATTGATAAAATCATGTACTAATGTTAAAAATTTGAAAAATTTAAAATACGATCCTTTTATTTGAAGGAAAGCCAAGACTCTCTTAGCTCAAAGAAATAAAATACCACACCCAATGAGTTAGGATGTAACATTTCAAAACTTCGAAACTAAGCTTGCTTTTATTTGTAGAAAATCCATACCTCGAGACACAAAACATCATATCTAATAAGTTAGGATATAATATTTCGAATTCCCAAGAATAAATTTTGTTTTGAAGTTTATGGGTTTAACAAAGAGGATACTTGATACCTTAAGTTCCACGAGAAAAATTAAAATCCAGTAAGTTAGGGTATAATTTTTCTCGAAGTTCCCAAATATTATGTATTGCTATATTAAAAAAACTTTTGAATAAAATGCGACAACTTAGCAAAATGTGTTTTTATAAAAATGGTTTGATTAAGATATTGCATTAATACATTATAACATACATACCAAATAGCAACTCATCATAATTACAAGTCATATTAACAATTAATACTAATATAGACAATTAAAGAAAGAATAATATGAAATAACGAATGATACAAATAATAGAATAACTATACTAAAGCAAACATAAAAATCATAAACAAATAAAAGAGCATGGATAAATAAATATAAGATATAAAGCGATAAATAAAAAAGATAAAAAAACTCCCAAATAAATATGAAACTTTACATGCAAGATTAAGTGTAAAATAAATCAACATAAAATGAGTGACATATATCAAATAATAAATAGATATTGCAAATTTAAAAAAAAAAACATAAAAATGATATGGAAAAATCTAACAAAATAATATATATTCATGAGAAAATAAATAAAATACATTTTAAATAAATAAATGATATATAACTTTAAATAAAAATATATTTATAATATAATAATCTAATACATATATGCATAAAATTACATATTTAAGAATAAACAATATAAACAATATACAATATACAAAATTTTATACAATATTAAGGACAAAATAATTTAAAAGTTATATATGATATAATATAATAATATATAATATACAAAATAAAAAGTGTAATATAATAACTAATGGGGTAAAATACCCAAATATACCAAAAAAATTAAAAATTTACGGAATTGGGCCGATTTCTAGAAAATTTAAGGAAAATGGCCATTTCCTCAAAACACATCCACGTCAGCGCATTTTGATGGGAAATGCCAGCAAAACGCGTCCCCAGGGGCACGCTTTGCCTCCAAAGGTCAAAATTTTCCCTATAAAACCCCCCAACCCTTTTATTTTTTTCACACTTTAATCCTTCTCTCAATTTTCTCTCAAATTTCTCTTAAAGTCCTTAAAATTTACTCTCAAATTTCAAAATAGTCCTTTACTATTTACAAAAAAGCCCTTTTAAATTTTTTAATATATTTTTTTGGAAAATTTTAAAATTTTCGATCGTATTACAATGGCCGGGGAATTACTTCGCCTAGACAACAAGCACATCTCCGTTGAGCAAATGCAAATGGTAAGTTTTAATTTTAATTTTTCAATATTATTTAATATTTTTTAGGTTTATGCAATTTTAATTAATTTTTATTTTATAACTTTTTAAACAGTCTATAGATCGGGTGTTGCAATGTTATATTCGCAATATGCATGGTCCCCCATCGCCGTTGATCGAGAATTACTTGTGGGAAGCGGGTTTTTGGCACGTGGCCACGATAGGCCGGGGGTTCAAGTTGGAGCTGCCTTTGATCAGTGCGTTGATAGAGAGGTGGAGACCCGAGACGCACACTTTCCATCTTCCATGCGGAGAGTGTATCATCACTCTAGAAGATGTGCAGTTGCAGTTGGGATTGTCGGTGGACGGGTCGGTAATCACTGGGTCTGCAACTTCTGGTGATTGGATGGCCATATGCTATGAGCTTCTGGGTGCCATTCAGAATAAAATTCAGGGAGGTCAGATCGAGATGGCCTGGTTACGAGACACATTTCTGAAGTCGAATGAGGGTTTGACCGAAATAGAGCGAATACTGCATGCTCGGGCATACATTCTTCAGATAATTGAGGCTATCTGATGCCGGACCTTTCTAGAAACCTCGTACACTTGAGATGGCTACTGAAACTTGTTAATTTTAGAGCAGCCGGTGAATTGAGTTGGGGGTCTACCGTGCTATCGAGGTTGTATCGGAGATGTGCGGGGCAACGTGGCAGAGTAAAGTGAAAATCAGAGGTTACCTATCACTACTGCAATCATGGGCATGGTTTCGATTTCCATTTTTACGTCCTCGACTCGATCACCCATATTCATTCCCACTGATAACGAGGTAAATTTAATGTTATATTTTACAATTATTACGTAGATTTATAGTATAATTGTATACTAAAAATTTATTTAATTAGGTGGAACCATTCGGCGAGTCATGCTGGAATACCTACCTTGCTTGAAGATATACGGCTTCTATTGAACCAACGGTCGGAATCACAAGTAAATTTTGAATTTCGTATTTATAATTTATAATTTCGTATTTAGTGTCTACTATTATGTATATAACTAATATTTTGGTTATGTTAATATTCTTTCAATGGACACCGTACGAGGATCCAAAAATTCAGCAGTAATTTGGAGGAGTTCTTACAAAATCCGAGTAGTTGGCACGTGAAGGTCCCGTTGATCACCTATGCGACCGTGGAGATGCACTAGTCAGATTGGATTCTATGACAATTTGGATTCCGGCAACCGATCCCCGTGCCACCTGAGGTGCTCGATGATGAGCACAAAGTGGACTTACGACAGTTGCACATGGATTGGCCAAGATTTTGGTCAGCATATATCGAGACGTGGGAGAACCGGTATGACTATTTCCCTAACCAAGAACCGATCATCATTCCTGAGTTAACGTGCGTACCGAAATACATGCCATGGTTTAGGATCCATGGTAAGCTGTATTTGTTGTTGGAAGAAGAGAGGCGACGGCAACTTCATCAACAAAGGGAACGTCGGGGCCCCTTAAATCCAAGGAGAAGGGTTGATGAGACGGGGTTATCAATAGCACCGACACAGTCACTGAGCCCATCAACAGCGCCCACACAGTCACCGGGCTCATCAGTTCAGCCGACGACACTGACATCACAGCCTTTACCCTTTATGCCAGGTGCATACCCTACCCTTTATATGTATCCTAACCCATATATGTTTCCTTTTCCCAGTCCCAGCCCAGGTTGGAATGCATGGCGGGTTCGAGTCCGTTCTCGACTACTCCGGCTGGCCAGCCAATCTTGAGGCCGTCATCGCGTAAGGGATCATAGGAGGCGCCGTCGGGGAGCACTTCTTTCTACCAGTCTCCTTCACCATACGGGATTCAGACACCCCCGTCGTGGTTTATGCAAACACCTCAGGGGTCATTATTTAATCAAGGTGGGTCATCCTCACAACACCCACAACCAGACCCACTGCCGGAGGAACCTAAATCCCCGCCCGAGGTTCCACGACCCTCGTCGGAAGTTAGAAGGAGGAATCCAACACAGAATCACAACCACCCCTGTGGCACTGATTTCGACCAAGCATCAACATTGATTCGGATCGGCTTTTTATTTTTAAATTGTAATAATTTTTTATTTTTAATAAAAAGTTATTTTTATTTGTGTTTGTAATTTAATTTTAATATCTTCACTAAAATAACTAAAATAGAAGTTTATTTTTTGTATATAATTTAATTTGAATTTTTTAATAAAATAAAAAGTTATTTTTATTTTTGTAATTTAGTTTTAATATATTTAATAAAATAATAGTTGTTTAATTTTTAATTGTAATTTAATTTTAATATATTTAATAAAATAATAGTTGTTTAATTTTTTAATTGTAATTTAATTTTAATATATTTAATAAAATAGAATTGTTTAATTTTTTATTGTAATTTAATTTTAATATATGTAATAAAATAAGAAGTTGTTTTTTATTTTTATTTTATTATAATTTAGTTTTAATATATTAAATAAATAAGAAGTTTTCTTTATTTTTTACTTTTTTTGTAATTTAGTTTTAATATATTAAATAAATAAGAAGTTTTCTTTATTTTTATTTTATTGTAATTTAATTTTAATATTTGTAATAAAATAAGAAGTTGTTTTTTTTGCAATTTAGTTTTAATATATTTAATAAAATAAGAAGTTTTTTATTTTTATTTTTCTAATTTAGTTTTAATATATTTAATAAATAAGAATTTTTAATAAAATAATAGTTGCTTATATGTTTTTGTAATTTAATTTTAAGATCTTTTATAAAATAGAATTTGTTTAATTTTTAAATTTAAATTTAAAATAAATATCAATATTTGAGGAAAGAAAAGACGCCACAGGGGCCAGCTTTGTGCCACCTCAAAAAGCGCGTCCACGTAGGCGCGCTTTTGTTGAGTAACTGGCGTCCCCTGTATGCTGCTTTTGACATTCCCTCTAAACGCTACCGACGTGGGCGCGTTTTGAGGAAATAACCATTCTGTAAATTTTCTAGAAATCGGCCCAATTACGTAAATTTTTAATTTTTTTGGTATATTTGGGTATTTTACCCTAACTAATGTGCAATTTTAAAATGATATATAATATATAAATAATATTGAATTTAATAAAATAACCTAATATAAATAATAAATAGTAATAATTTAATACATATATAATACTAAAATAATTAAAAAATAATGAAAATAAAAATATTTAAAAAAATCAAAGAAACAAGGATCAAATCAAAATAATAAAAAAAATAAAATCGTAAAAGGGATGATGTTGGAACGTGCACCAAACTATAGGGACTTATTGGGCAATTATGCGCTATCTCCTAAACAGCGTCGTTCCATCATCTGTCCTTAAAATGTCCCTAAGGACCCAATTGAAACAGAGGCAAATTTTTAGGGCTGAATTAAAAATAAAAGAAAATTTAAATTGAACTAAATTATAAATAATAAAATTACGAAAGGACCAAATAGACAAATTGCCCCTTGTATAAAAACACGCGGATCCTCTCTTGGGTATCGGGTCAACGCGCGGATCTGGCCTTTAAACGACGCCGTTTTGGTCATTAATTGGCTACACCAAAACGACGTCGTTCCAGTAGCCTTTATAAACAAAAATAGCAGCAAAAAAAAAAACATTTTAATCAAGTTTTTTAAAAAAAAATAGCAGAATCCCCAGAGAAATGCTCTGCCTTCATAGGTCGTCCGACCTCCGGCCGCCCTCGCGCGCGCTTCACGCGCCGCCACTCACGGCAGTCCTACGGTGAGAAATTTCATTTTTTGAAAGGTAAACTCACTCTCTTCATTATTAGTAGTATTCGAATAAAGATATTTGCATGAATCGGAAAGAAAAAAAATAATTAGAAATCACCTTCTGTTCTTTTTATTAATCTCTGAGTATATTTGCGTGTATATTCGTGGTCTTTTACAGATTTTATTAGGGTTATTTATAGCCCTGAAAATAATGAAAAAGAAATACAAAGATTCTATCCCGTTTGTTTCTTGCCATATTTGCTGCTTTTATTGTGTTCTTCTTTCCTTTTTGCAGGCGGACGACGAGAAATCCGGCGATGATGGTTGGATGAGGGGCCTGTGTTGGGTGCTGCGGCGCGACTGGAAACCTAGGGTTTCTTGAGTCTAAAAATTATTTGGGCCAACTGGGCTCTTTTAATTTTTGGGCCTCCGAGTTATAGGTCTTGGTGTAATAGGGTGTTGGGTCTGGGTAATCTGTTTTGTAAATGGACTGTAAAAACAAAAATTGGACATTGGGTTTTTTATTATTTTGTTATTTATTCAAGCCTGGGCATAAATGGGCTACTACATGATTTATTAATATATTCTGAAATTGGACTAAGCATGTTACATGGCTTAATAAATAATCGAATCTTTAATCAATTTTTACTACCACTAAATTTAACGAGGTTTTTCAAAGGCAATGATGAGCAATGTGTTTTTCTTAAAACATGCAAATGTTACTAACCTAACTTAATAAAGGTTGAACGATTTAATGAACCTTTTCCCAAAATAACAAAGGTAACTACGGTTTTATTTGAAAGAGAGCACATTTGAGGTTTTCAACCTGCGATAGGGTAGACTCGTAGTTTAGGAGTTCAATGTGACCTTTATGATTCAACCATAACGTTAGGCTGGGTTGGGAGTTTACAATGGTATCGATACTTAATGATAAGTATTAATATGTTTACATTGATAAAAAAAATTCCAAAATGGCATTTTCGTATCGATACCAGAATATGTTTAGGGGTCCAATGTGACCTTCACAATTTAGCCAAAATGGAATGCTACTCTCGCTAATTTCTTTTCGAGGCGTTGGTCTTACTTTTTGTTTAAGTAAAGCTAGGACATCCATATTTTCTTTTCTCCTATAGTTTCAATCTTTAATCTATTTCCGGTTGAGCTCTACATACTGTGTGTACATAGAGTCACCTATTAAGCTCTTTGTCAGTCATATAAACTACTCATTCTTTTCCATAGGAACTCTAGCATGTTTACATAGTGTTGTCACAAGATGGGGAAAGAAAATCCGACCTTCTGGCCGCTAAAGCATCGTTTCATATTCTGATGGATCCATTCTTCAATGCATATTTATTTTTTCTGCAAAATTCCATATAGCAAAATAGCTCGAAAAGTGCAAATAAACTGCATCCACATTTTAGCTATTGGAAGCATAATCGCTAATTTATTTTCAAGGTGTCGATCTTCCCTTTTCATTTAAGCGAAGTTGGGACGTCCATATTTACTTTTCTTATTTGGTTTCAATCTTTAATCTATTTTCGATTGTGCTCTATGTACTATGTGTACATGAGTTGCCTATTAGGCTCTTTGTAATAGCCCAATTTAAGGGCTAGTCAAAACAGTGGTTTTAGAACCACTAATCTGAAGTTGAATAAAATTATTTTAATATTATTGTATGAGTTGAAGCATGATTATATAGGTGCATGAAAATTTTGGTGCTTTAATTTTAGCGATTGCATGCTTAATTGCGAAAAAGGACTAAATCGCATAAAGTGCAAAAGTCCTATTTTATAAGCTAAAGGTGTCTAAAAGTCATAGAATATTAAGTAGAAGTCTTTAAAGTGCAATTAGCCCCTCAAATAATGGTTGGCCGGCCATAGGGGACAAAGAGTTGAAAAATGAGTCAAAGTTGGTAGAGATTTGGTGACTAAATTGATGTTTTATAATAAAATAAAGAAAAGAAAAATACCATTTGTTCTCTCCATCTTCTCCATTGAAAATTAGCAGCAAAATATGGGTTTGAGAGCTCAAAAATTTCAGCAAGCTTTTCTCCTTACAAGTAAGTGTTTTAATGATCATTCCTTGACAATTTTTGTACTTTTGGAACCACTAAAGCTTAAGCTAGCTAAATAGGGGACTATTTTGCAAAAAGGTTGAAAGTTTAGGGTTTTTCCATGTGAGAATTTATGTTGTTTTCTGCATTTTCATGGAAGAAAATGAGTCTTAGTTGTTAGATAAACAACTTTTGTGAAAGGTGTTTCTATGAAAACACCAAAAATGACCTTTTACAAAGGTTGTAAAATAGGTGTTAAATGGGTGAAATAATGAGTATTGAGAGTTTATATAAGAGAAATAAATGTTCACCTAGGCTCGTTAAAGGAAGAAATTGGTTAGAATTGATTTACGAGCCTAGGGGTAAAATAATTATTTTATGAAAGTTTAAGGGCAAAATGGTAATTTTGCCAAAGTATGATTATTGAAGTGTATTAATTAATGTGGTAATTAAAATGAGTGAATTTTTTTATTATAGATCAAGAAACACGAAGCCCGGACTGAAACCGAGGCAAGAACAAGGTGGTGGACTAATTTGAAAGAGTCCATATTTATTTTGATACCGAGGTAAGTTTGTGTGTAATAAGCTCAACCTCATGCTAGTATGTTTTAAAATGTTTGATATTTGTGAAGATGTATAATATTTCTATGTAATTGAGTAATGATGTTGAATGAGAGAATATTATCATCAAGACATGAGATGAGTAAGGTCCCATATAAGACCATGTCTAGGATATGGCCTCGGCACCAAATTGAGATCCGTAAGACCATATCTGGGATATGGCATCGACATCGAATATGAAAATCGTATAAGATCATATCTGGGATATGGCACCAAAATCGATATGAGATCCCACATAAGACCATATCTAGGATATGACATCGGCATCTAGAGGTGACCCCATGTAAGACCACATCTGGGATATGGCATTGGCATCGTATTTATGTGAATGATGATGATTATGTATTTTCGAGTATTCCAATTGATTCAATGGGGTAAATAGCTAAGCTTATAATGGAGATGAGATTAGTGCTAAAGCTAGGTGATGAAGTGATACGGGTACATGTGAGTAATTCGCAAGAAATGTTCACGATATGTGACATGAAGTGTAATTGGTAATAGTAAGCATGAGTAAGTTATGGCAATGTGCTTAAGACTTTGTGTTTTTATTCAACGCAATTGATGGATTATATCATGAGCCTTTATGCTGCTACTTAGTTCGTGCAAACTTACTATGCTTTATGCTTACCCCTTTCATTTCCCTTTTCCTTGTAGTATTGCCAAGCTAACTCGAGAATTCGTGGAACGTTAGAGCTTGGAATTCACACTATCAACTTCTCTTTTGTATAGAAAAGTTAGATTTATTTCGAGTATGGCATGTATAGGACTTGGTCATTTTGTTATGTCATATTTGTTAGCCAAGGTGTTGGCTATTAATGTTGTTCAATTCATTTTGTAAATGGTCATTGGAAATTGGCCAATACTTGACAAGTTCATATATATAAATGATTATGAAATTCATGAAGTGCATGCTTGTGTGGATGTCTTGATTTTGGGTTCTTAGAAGTGCTTTATGGTCATGATGTATGTTGAATTGAATTGGTGTAAGTGTGGTTGCCTTGTAGAGAGGCAATTGGCTTGGTAGATAGCCTTACAATTATCCACACGGTAGACACATGGGCATGTGTCTAGGCCGTGTGTGACACACGGTCAGCCCCATGGGCATGTTGATAGGCCGTGTGTCCTCATGTATGCTAGGTTGGCAAGTCAGAATACTCAGTAGTAAACACACGGGCTGAGACACGGTCGTGTCTCTCAACTGTGTGGGAGACACGGGCTAAGACACGGGCATGTGCCCGGGGTGTGTGTCAGGCCATGTGAAAACCCTAGTAGGTTCAAATTGAAAATAAATCCACACGGGTGTGGAACACGAGCATGTGATATGCCACATGGGTGTGTCCCTTCTTTCACTCGAGCATGTGGCTCTGTTTTGTGTCAAATTTTACTAAGTGTTCAAAAGTTTCCGGTTTGGTTCCAAATCATTCTCGAGTGAAAGTTTAGGGTCTTGTAGACCTATAATAAGGACATTACGATCTCGAATGAAAAGTTTTAATTTGAAATGAAGTTTTTATGGATCGATATTGTATGATTGAGCAAGATAAGTACAGTAATGCCTCGTACCTAGTTCAGGTGTTGAATATGGGTAAGGGGTGTTACACTCTTTATCGGTCACATAAATTGCTCATTTTGCATAATGTCGTTGCAAGATGGGGAAAGAAAATCCCGAGCTTCTAGCGGCTAACACTTTGTTTCATATTCTGATGGATCCATTCTCCAATGTGTATTTGTTTTTTCTGCAAAATTCCATATAGCAATATAGCTCGAAAAGTATTGACATTAGAGACATTTAGAGCTGGTGTAATTCTAGTGCAAATAAATTGCAACCATATTTTAGCTATTGAAAGCATAATTGCTTGATTGAAGTTGGTTGGGAGTCTGGTATCTGGTCGATACTTCCACTTACTCCTATTCTCAGTTAAATATTTTACAATGCTATCCATGTCTATGTCTTTAAAATTTATCAAATCAATGTTTTTCAAGAAATCGGATTCATAGGATGGAGCATCATAAAACTCACAAATTGCCCTGGGGTTAATGACACGTCCTTACCCCTTACTGTTACTGTTTCCTATATGAAACCATGTGGTCTCTGAGTTCCCTCATCCTTAAGGATAGTATAAAATTCTTGGACAATTGGAATAATAGTATTCTCTTTCGGGATTATGCAAAAGCACTCCCAACTCTGATACCAGACTAGCGACCAAATTTCCTTACAAAGAACCATCGGTGGCAAGAATCCCTTTTCTTGAATAAATTATTTTCCTTGTGACTCAAGAAAATATTTCTTAGAATTAAGGTTTTTAAGTTTCAAGGGGTCTAAAACCAACTGTGTTTCTTGTACATTGGATTTTCAAAACTTTCTAGGAGGCATATTCAATGTGTTTATGGCTAGAATAACTAATTAAACTCAAGCAATATTTAATAAAACAACAAAAACAAAATAGGAACCTCTAACCTCAATTGATTGCTTTGAATTCCTCTCAAAATTTTGTTGTGATTGCCTTGTTAATGTTATGTTTTAGTTCCTGCATTAAGTTGAATCACAAACGAAGAAAAGGAATTACTGTTCACGAGAAAAATAAAAAAGATTATTTTAGGGTTTAAGGATATTGAGAAGTTTTGAGAGGATTCTAAAGGTAAGAGTGGTTAAAAAGGGTTTAGATTCAAAATGTTAGTGTTTTTAGAGTTAAAAATCGGGTTAAAACAAGTTTAAAGTCAATGGGTTACGCAATGGGTCAGGTCAACCCTGTAGAAAATTACAGTGATGTCACAACACAGGGGTTCCGTGTCACGAAATCCTTGGATGGATACCAATGTCGTGTCATCAGGGTTCGATTTCGCAGTTCACTTTAATATTTCAAGCCCTAAAGTATACTAGTTCCTTTGTCACGACACAACACCTCTGTGTTGCGACATCGAGATGATTTGCTCAATTTCTTGAATTTGTTTTTGGTGTTTCCACATAGAGGTTCTGTGTTGTGACACCGACTCTATTTAGACCCTTCCTCTTGAATTTCAAAGTGTTTGGAATAACATATCTTTAAAATTTTTAAACAATTCGAAGAAAATTAAATCCTAATATAAATGAGTCTTGATATACCCCCTTACACTTTTAGGGCATACATTGTCCTTACTGTAGAATGATTAAGACACAAACAAGAAAACTTTTCTGAGAAGATCGAATCCTTGTTGTTGTATTGACGTCGAGATTCATTTGCTCCAAGTGGACAGAAAGTACCTATAAGAAAATACTATGACAAGAAATATGCCATATAATATAAAGGAAAAGAAATTAATAAATCAAATAAAATAAAAAAATAAAGTAATAAAAGAATGAAACAAAATTTGAAATAAGAAATAGTTCTTTAAAAGCCGGACAATCTATGTCACCTCCATAGAAGAATATCCAGCTAGTTCTTGACACCTTAATCTTACGTGTGTTTTTCTGTCAATGTATATGCACCAGCCACTTTGGTCGATTCCATTGACTTTGCCTTATTTTTGACCGACGTGGAATCCACATTGTGAGTCATTTAGTGCCAAATCTGAGCCAACCCTAAATTATTTTCTGGGTTATTATTGCCTCAAGCTTCCTTCCTTCCATGCTACATGAATTTTTGGTCACCTGTGCTTTATTGCCCTTGCTAGATGGATGAGAATAAATCAAACTCATCGATCTCTTCAGCTAACACCTTCTCTACTGTGACCAGAAAGTGTATTAGCTCTTTTACACTTTCATTCACAATCAGTTTAAGCTCCATGTTATCTTTCACTTCTACCTTTATAGTTAGTTCTATTGCTATGTCAATTGGATCAGAGTTTGTTTCAACTATGTTCAATTCATCTGCATGATCTTCAGTTACAAGCTCAGGTTGAATCTCACCATGAATCTTATAATGGTTATTGAGAATATAGGGGTTCTCATGATCCAAGTTGTGCACATCAGACATGTCCTCTTTCCTTAGTGGCAGCTCTTCGAATATTTATTGCATCATTTTTATCATTTGTGCCATCATATCTGACATGTTTGATAATACCTCAGAATTTACTGTCTTAGTGGTTCACATGAAGGCATCTCATACAAATTATAGGGAAGATTATCTAAATGTTCGGGCATCTCATGATCTTCTTCAAGTGCCTTATACAAATTACCAGTGCACTCATGTGGATGTTCGAATATATCAGTACCTTGGTTATTACTCTACGGGTGTTGAGGCTTTGTTTCTGCATTGGCTTAGCTCTATCATGAATCATTTTTTTATTTTCCATGATCTCTCATTCATTATATACTCTCCTATTGTATATTTCCTAGTCAAAGTTCATCTCAACATCAAACCACATATAACCAGCTTCATTCATAGTTAAATGATTTTGTCGGATTGTTCTCTATAGATCAGTTCCTGACTATACTGGTGTTGCTATCCTCTAAGGCATACACTGAGATTTATAGAGTAAATAAAAATGTTAGTAACTTAAAATTAAAAATAAAATAAAATAAATAAAAATAAAAACTAAAAATTGTCACACCACTTACTCGAGACCATCACCGAAGTCGAGCACGAGGCGTTATTTAACTTAACTTGCCACTTCGGGTATAAAAATAATTTATTTCATCATTCACAGTAAATCTGTCCATCTGCACAACATTCATTAATTTTCCCTAAAACTAGACTCATATATCTTCTCACCATAAAATTTTTAGAATTTTTGGTTTGGCCAATTAGTACAGTTTATTCATTAAAGTCTCCCCTGTTTCACTGTCCAAAGGTTCTGACCACTCCTCACTAAAAATCAATTATCTCTATGTACAATTTTTATATGTTGTTCCCACTTATTTATACTGAAATTAGACTCACTAAGGAATCTAGAAATATAAATTATAACTCATAATTATTTTTGTACAATTTTAAATGATTTTCTAAAGTCTAAATAGGGGACTTGAAATACCATTCTGACCCTGTCTCACTAAAATTCAAATATCACAGAATATAAAATTCATTTTCTTACACTATTTATTTCATATGAAATTAGACACAATAAGCTTTAATTCTATATATTATTCATCTTCTAATTTCATTTCTCCTATTTTTTGTGATTTTTCAAAGTCACATCAATGCTGTTATCCAAAATCTATTTCATTGCAAATTTTCACTTTTTCATACTTTCATTGTAGTAAACATCACATAGGTATCCATACAAAATAATTTGATCCCTATACATGCCATAATTTAAAACATTTCAAAAGCATTTATATACCAATTAAAGGCTTGATAGTGTGATACGAGGCTCACGATCTCCAATCCAAGTAAGTTCAATACACTATAAAACAAAGGAAAAGAAAAGAACAACTAAGCTACTAATAGCTTAGTAAGTTACATGTAATAAGCATTCAATTAATAATTAACATTTTTACATATAACTAATCAATATCCTTCTTAGCAAATTTAATCACATACACATGTACAATCTTACCAATTCACTTGCAATACATTTATACACTTAACCTTTATCACGTATGCTCATTCTTTCAATTATACTTGCATTCACACTTCATCTCATATTCACTTTAATTCATTATTAATCCCATTGAACACTCGGAATATACACGGATACGTAGAGAATTAGCACATAAGTGCCACACTGATATGTAGCCGAAGCTACCACTAATTAATAACACTGGAAATGTCCACGAGCCTGCTCACACAAGTTGTCAGGTGTCTGCAACACATGCTAGATCACCCGCACCCAGGACTCACTGTAACACTATAACACTAGGTCTCTAGTGATATATCACTTGTATCCATTTCTATTCCTAACTTCAACCAGAATTTACACTTAACACTTATTTTAAACACTTTATCACATGAATAAATTTTCTTCCACATTCAATATTAATTAACAAATCAAATACAATTCACAATTTATAAAAATATATTGCTATTATTTACACATAACTTACCTCGGATGCAAAACTACTATTTTCGTAAATTAGTCGATAACCTTCTCTTCTCCCCGATCACCTTCACTATTCCTTCTTTCTTGATCTATATTAGCACAATTTAATACATTTTATCAGCATTCCATTTAATAAAATTCATACACAATATTTTGGCAAAATTACATTTTTGCCCCTAAAGTTTCATATATTTACACTTTTGACCCCAAAGCTCGGAAATTAAACTTTTTCCCTTATTATTATGTTTTATGACATGCTGATTATTTTTCCCTTCTATGACAACATCAAATTCTCGCTCTAACATATACTTATGAACATTAGGTATTTTTACCGATTAAACGTCTTACTTGTTTTCACTTAAAATTGCTTAGAAAAAGTTGTTTAGCATAATTTAAAACATCATATTCTATCATAAAACATCAAAGTAAATACATTTTATCTATGGGTATTTTTCCAAATATGAACCCTAGGTTAAATTATTGCTAGCATAAGCTAAATCGAGTTACCGGGACTTCAAAACGTAAAGAACATTAAAAACGGGCTTGGAATCACTTAATATGGAGCTTGGAAGCTTGAAACAAATCCTAGCTATGGAGAACCCTTGAAATTTCGTCCTAATGAAGAATATGGACATATTTTGCCATCTTTTTCCTTTTTTTAATCTTTTAATTACTAGATGACTAAAATACCCTTCATTAAAAACTTTGGTTATTTCTACCTATGTATGTCCATTTTTGTCCATGAAAGCCTAATGGTATGATTACCATTTAAGGACCTCTACTTCAAGTATGCTCTTCAATTAAATCCTTTAACATCTAGAACTCATATTTATAAACTTTTGCAATTAAGTCCTAATAGGCAAATTAGACATGCAATTCATGAAATTTTCTATCGATATTCTAACACATGCATTTAATCACTCGATAAATTATAAAAATTAATTAGAATAAATTTTTCTACTTCAGAATTGTGGTTTCAAAACTACTATTCCTTTAGGCCCTATTTTGGGCTATCACAAAAATTGTATCTATAATTTAAAATTTCTAACTATCTTATTAAACGTAAAAATTAAAATTAATTTAGTAACGTTGCCTCCCCAACAACAAACGCCAATAACTTGACCGCCTCCGGACGTACTAATGTCCATAGTGTGAATACTAAAACTAAAGATATGAAATTTGAGGTGGTGTTCCCAAGTTTATGGGCCAGGTTGTAATATAGTTACAACGAAGTCTGTAAGTACTCCGACGATCATACCCAAGGGAGGCGAGTACTAAATCAATCTTAACCTTAACGTAAATAGAACTAATTAGTACTTTAAATAAATTATATTAAGACTAAACAAAAATAGAAGAATTTATATTTTTATAAGAAAAAGAAATAACTATGCATAAAATAATGAACACGGAAAACTAATGTATAAACTCGATCAAATCTAAGGCATGGAGATTAGCTTTGTTTTGTGATCAGAACTAATTCCTATTTTGAGTTTCTACTCAATCAACTAGTCGCTACCCTAGCAGGATTTCTCGATATTCAACTAAACTAACAAGTCAACAACAACTACTTATCTCTCAACCTTATAGTCCAGACCGGATTGGGGTAAGGGGTTCACGGATAGACAGTCCTAATTTTGGGTTAATTCCCACCTAGAAAACTTTCTATGCTTGATAGGCCTAGGGTTTAAGTTCTTTCTATCCCAAACAATTTATTCACTAAGAAAACCCTACATAAAAATTAATCAATCACACTTCCACTCACTAATCCCCCATAAGAAGATTAGTTCCTCATGGTTTTCATAAACACAGTAAACTTGATAAAATAAGTAGCCATTAAGAACAAATCAAGAATAAGAGTTTAAAGGGAAATCATGATTGTATTTAATAAATAAAGCGCAGAATCCACAAAGAGTTGGTTGAATCCAAAAATCAGATTCTCTAATACACACGAACGAAACAACTCAAAATAAATCCTAAGCCTAAAATGAATAGAAAACTAAAAACTAGATTATAAAGAATATTCTAAACTATGAAAGTCGTCCTTCTCAAGTGCCTAATGAGTCTATTTATAGAGACAAGTTTGGTCGTTATCCTTAACCCTAAGTCCTTTGACATTTTCATGTTACTTTCTATTATGCGGACCAAAACACCTTGAGCTTGGTAATGCTTTCACGTACAAGGCCAATGTCACGACATTTAGTGCCTATGTTGTGACATCGAAGGCAGTTTGCTTAGCTTCAGGTTCAGTTTTAGGGGTGTGGCGCAACATCCATTGTCTGTGTTGTGAAACCAAAGGCAGCCACTCTGCTCAATGTTGCGATATTGGACTCTCGTGTTGCAACATTGCGACTAGCCTCGAGTTCTTATGCCTTTGAATGGTATTCTATACACTTACAAAGTGCGTTAGTTGTAACAGTCAATTTTTAGTCAAATCAAAACAGTGATTTTGAGACCACAAATTTGATGTCAAAATAATTATTTTATTATTTTTTTAATGTTTACATCATGATATTATGATCGTGTGAAAATCTCGTTGAGAAATTTTATTGTTTGAGTGGTCAATCTAATTAAAAGGACTAAATCGCGTAAAGTGATAAGTTATGTGCTATTAGTTAAAGGTGTCTAATAGCTATAGAACTTTAAAATAAAGGTCCTTATGTGAATATTAGCCCATTTAAAACATAGTGGATGATAGTGGCATGGCATTTGGTGTAATTAATAAATGTTTTAAAGGTTAAATAAGTAAATTGGTAATAAAAGGTAAATTAAATAAAATCAAATGAAATTATTCATTCATTCATCTTCCCCAAACTAGTTCTTCTTGAGAAAATAGGGCTAGGGATTCGTCTATCTTTAATTCCTTCAATTAGGTATGATTTTTGTTCCGTTTTTATTGATTTCTATATTTTTGAGATCGTTACAACTAGGTCTAGTTAGCCCAGGGACTATTTTGCAAAATTGTTAAAGATTTTAGATGTTTCCATTGATGAATACATAAGTATTTTGATGTTTAATGATATATTATGAATGTTTGATGATAGTTATACAAGTTTTGTTAAGTGATTTTTAATGAAAGTGCAAATTAGGGATTAAATTGTGAAATGTGGAAACTTTGTGGTTAAAATGTGAAATAAATGAAAAATATGGGCTGATAGGGACCTGATTGAAATTTGGCTAGCATGGGTTTGGCGAATTGCATGAATTTGTAATTTTATGAAATAAGGACTAAATTGTAAAAGTAGTGAAATACTTGGGGCAAATGTGTAAATGTACTTCAATAAGTGTTTTGGATTAAATTGAATAGTGAGGTAATTAAATAACTTAAATTTTATTACATATAGATCAAGAAAAGTGAAGTTCGGATCTAGATCGGGAAAAACAAAATGCTCAACTAATCGACTTGTTTTATAGTTTTTACATCCGAGGTAAGTTCATATGTAAAAAGCATTACTATATTTGTGTTTTAAATGTTTTGATATTGCATAAATTGTGAATTACGAACTTGCGAACACATTCAATGAAGATTCGGCATTATAAACCCCGGTTGAACCTTAGGAATAAATTAGGATACGAAGGACTTGTCATTACAATCTTCATTAAGTTGGCTTCGGGCCATGATATTAGCACTTCGGGTGTGAGTTCATTGAGTTGGCTTCGAGCCATGATATTAGCACTTCGGGTGCAAGTTACATTGTTTGGGCTTCGGGCCATGATATTGGCACCTAGGGTGCGAGACTTCCAAGTATCCGAATTTTATTCCTAATGGTTCAACAGGTATATTGAAGATGTGAAATGGTGAGAAATAGATACGTGTTGGTTCATGTATGTACGAAAAAATATACGAGCAATGAGTGAAAGGAAGTTATGAGTTTATGATCAAGTATGTGGTTAAGTTCATGCTAGCTTGAGATTAATGCATTGTTGCATATTATGTCATTTAATTTGAATGGTAAATGAACGATGAGACTTGCTTATTATTTTCATATGAGCTTACTAAGCCTTATAGCTTACTTTGTTTAATTTTTCGTGTTTTATAGTGATTTCAAAGCTAGCTCCGATTCAGGGATCATTGAAGACGTCGCCACACTATCCAACTATCACCTTGGTACTTTTGAAACTAATTTTTGGTCATATGGCATGTATAGGATTATGGTCATTTTGATATTTAGTTTGCTAGTGAATTTTGTCATTGAATTGGCTTGTAAATATCTATGTTTTGGTTTATATTTCTTTTTATGTGCTTGAATATGGTAATGTGATGTTAGTTGGTATTTGGAAATTAGAAGTACTAAATGGATGAGAAATGAACTTAGCATGTTTATGAGATTAGGCTAAATAATGCAAAATTTAAAAGTGTTCATGTTGATGTTTTGAGTTAATTAGATTTGATATGAATTGAATGGCATATTATGGAATAGATGTGTTTTAGATTAGTTAGTATTGAAATGGTATAGAATATGCATGAATTAGGCTTGAATTGGTTAGTTTAAATGCCAAATTATGCTATGTATTGGTGTCAAATGGATTGATGTAGGTGTGCAAAAGTTTGGGTGGAAAAATGGCTTGGTAAATAGCCTATTTTTGTCCACACGGGCGTGTGTCTCAGTCGTGTGTGACACATGGTCATGTGCACGATTGTGTGTCCCCTAGTGTTGAATTAGAAACCAAGTCAGTATGTTCCACATGGCCTCACATACGGGCGTGTGACTTGGTCGTGTGGCATAAGTCAGTATACCCTACAGGATTGACACGGCCTAGCACATGGTCTGACACACAGGCGTGTATGGCCATTTTTAGGGAACATGGGCTAGCCACATGGGCATGTGTGTTGGCCGTGTGACCCAAGCCAGAGAGTTACACGAGGTCAGACATAGGCTGGGACACGGCCATGTGCTTCCATTTCGAATGTCCACACGGCCTGTGACACAAGCGTGTCACACGACCGGGCCACACGGGCGTGCGTCCCATGTTTTTGGAAAAAAAATTTTGAGTGTTATTAAAGTTTTCAAAATTATCAGTTTAGTCCTGAACCACCCCGAATGCATGTTTTGGGCTTCATTGGCTCGTATCAGGGACGATATGAATGTTATTGATTGATAATTACATGAAATTGAAAATGTATGAGAAAATGTATGTGTAATTGTATAGTATGTTTGGTAATGCTCCGTAACCCTATTCCGGCATTGAATACGGGTGAGGGGTGTTACATTTATTGGTATCAAAGCTACTATTTAGTCGATTCTAGGAATAACGTAGTGTGTGTGTGAGTCTAACTATTCATGCCATATATAACATGTGATAATGTGATGACTCCTGACAATTTAAATTGTGTATTCATATAGTAAATGGATCCCAATAGAGCGGTTGCTGATGATGAAAGTAATGCACCTGCCTCCGTTCATGGAGTAGCGCAATCTGAGTCAAGACCCGTATCGGGTAGCCAGGGAGGAGAGGCTAAAGAAGCCTTCTTCCAGATGATGAACAAGTGGTTTACGAAGTTTGTTCAAACAAATACGGCTGCTCAATAACCTCCACCCCCACCTAATCCCCAACCAGTTCCCGTAACTCCTCAAGGTGTGGAACTTCTACGACTGAATAAGCTACCATTTGATAAGATCCAGAAATACGAGGCTGAAGAGTTCAGAGCTACTGTTGATGATGATCCCAAGAGAGCTGAATTTTGGCTTGAAAATACTATTTAGGTATTCGATGAACTTTCATGCACGTTAGCTGAGTGTTTAAAATGTTCCATTTTGTTATTGAGGGACACTACGTATCAGTGGTGGAATACTCTAGTATCAGTGGTACTTAAAGAAAGAGTCACATAGGAATTCTTTTAGACTGAGTTCAGGAAGAAATACAAAAGTCAGAGATTTCTCGATCAAAAGCACAAAGAGTTTCTAGAACTGAAACAGGGCCGTATGACAAAGAGAATTTGTAAGATTAAGTAAGTATGCTCTAGAGTATGTTTCTACTGAAGAAATCATGTGCAAACGATTCGTTGATGGGTTGAACGAGGATATTAAACTTCTAGTACGAATTCTAGAATTGAAAGAATTTGTTGTCTTGGTTGATAGAGCTTGCAAAGCCGAGGAGCTTAGCAAAGAAAAGAGAAAAGTAGATTCAGAGGCAATAGACTCGAGAAAAAGATCAATGAATTAGCCATATCAATCTTCGTCAAAGAAATCCAGAGACTCGTATACTCGTTCGAATCCTTCAGTAGGATATCCAAGTAGAGATTGAGGAAAGCAATACTCAAGTCCTAAAGCTCAAGCTACATCAGTTTCGAGTATTGGTAGTGTGAGAAACAATAAACCCGAGTGTCAACAGTGTGGGAGATGACATTTTGGAGAATCTTGGAATAAAAGTAATAAAGCTTGTTATAAATGTGGTTCGCCAGATCATTTTATTCGGGATTGTCCTGAATTATCCGAGAAAGACAAATATTAGAGTGCAAGATCGAATAATATATCTGTTAGAGGAAGACCACCTAGAAACACAGGAAATGTGAAGGATAGTAGAGGCGCGGAAAAAGATTCAACTATGAGATCTGAAGCGAGAGCACCTGCTAGAGCTTATGCTATTTGCGCTCGCGAAGACGCGTCATCACCAGATGTTATCACCAGTACATTTTCTCTTTATGACACTAATGTGATTGCTTTGATTAATCCTGGATCAACTCATTCGTATATTTGTACGAATTTGGTGTCTAATAAGAGTTTGCCTGTTGAGTCTACTGAGTTTGTGATTAAAGTATCGAACCCCTTAGGCAAGTATGTGTTAGTTGATAAAGTTTGCAAGAACTGTCATTTAATGACTCGAGGTTACTATTTTCTGGCTGATTTGATGCTATTACCGTTTGATGTAATTCTGGGTATGGATTGATTGACTCTGCATGATGCTGTTGTGAATTGTAGATGAAAGATTATTGAATTGAAAAGTCAGAATAGTGAAATCATTTGAATTGAATCAGATGAATCGAGAGAATTGCCTGTTGTGATTTTGTCTATGTCAGCTCAGAAATGTGTGAGAAAAAGTTACGAAGCTTACCTTATGTATGTGCTGGATACAAAAGTGTATGAATCGAAGATTGAATCAGTGCCGATAGTCTGTGAGTTTTCGGATGTGTTTCCAGAAGAGTTGCCTAGGTTACCACCGATCAGAGAGGTCAAGTTTGCTATTGAATTAATGCCGTGTAACACCCCTCACCCATATTAAATGCCGATAGGGTTACGAGGTATTACCGATCCATTCACAACACATATAGCATACATTTATGCAAAAGTAAGTATTCATTCTCATAATTTATTCCACACAATCACATTGTCCCCTATAAGGGCCTACGAGGCCTTAAACATGCTTTAGAAGTGGTTCGGGACTAAACCGATATCATATGAAAATTCTGGACACTTAGAAACTTTTCATGTAAACAAAGGTCACACACCCGTGTGAACAGGCCATGTGCCTCACACGGCTAGAAGACATGCCCGTGTCTCAGGCTGTGTGAAGACAGGGCATACATACTGACTTGGGTCACACGGCTGACCACACTTCCGTGTGTCTAGCCCGTGTACCCTTCGAAGTGGCCACACATGCCCGTGTGCCAGGCCGTGTGCTAGGCCGTGCAAAAACTATAGAGTATACTGACTTATGCAACACGGCCAAGTCACACGCCCGTGTACTAAGCCTTGTGCCATATAGGGGGTATACTGACTTGTACAACACGGCCAGTCATACGCCCGTGTGTGAGGCCGTCTGAAGCATACTGGCTTCATTTCAATTTCAACACCAGGGGACACACGGCCATGTAACATGACCGTGTGCCATACACGGCTGAGACACACGCCCGTGTCTCTGCCCGCATGGACAAAAATAGGCTATTTACCAAGCCATTTTGCCACCCATTTGGTACCAACCTTCACCTACACATATGGCACAAAAACAAAGCAAAACAGGCAATCCATAACAACCAAATCAACCATAATTCTTACCATTTCATCTAATATTAAACACTTTAGAAAATGACATTAGTTCATATTAAAAACATTTACCAAACATACATAATTTTGTTCCAATTCACAAGCATAATACCAATTTCACAAACCTCATAATATAAGCCATAAGCACACTTATATATACATATTCAAACTAGCCAAATTAAGTCAAATCTCATGGCTATAAATACAAACAAAACATAACCATTCATAAGTCATCTCAAATGGCAATATTCACTTTCAAAAACCAAAATGACTCAAGCCTATACATGCCATATACAATATATACACAATTCAAAAGTACTAAGTAAATGGTTGGATAGTGTGATGTAGACTCTGACAATCCCCGAATTCGAGCTACCTTTGAATCCACTATAAAACACGGGAAAAACAAACAAAGTAAGCTACAAAGCTTAGTAAGTTCGTACAAAATCTACTCAACAATTCATAAAATACAAATCATCAATTTGAACAAGTTAATGTTTACTTCATGATAATGTCATACCTTCCATAACCTTTTCTATTTGATCTTCATAGTTACATGTACATACCTGTACAAATTCATAACAAACTCATACCTTTCTGTAACACTGTCAAATACTCGATATTTCCTACACTAAGTTCCATCGCATAGCCGGAGCTATTATAATTCTGCACACCAAGTGCCTTACTCGATGTTTCGCACACTAAGTGCCATCTCAATGTCTTGCACACTAAGTGCCAATCTCAATATCTCGCACACTAAGTGCCAATCTCAATGTCTCGCACACTAAGTGCCACAATTAGCTGATTTATCCTTGAACATAAATCTAGTCCCGTATATAAAATTTATGCTATATCAAAGCATTAAAAAGCATAATTATGACAATGCTTATTGCATACGAACTTACCTCGGATGCTAAAACGGCGAATCGAGTCGATTAGTCAATAAGTTTAGTTTTCCTCCGATCTAGATCTGATTTCTACCTTTCTTGATCTAAATGTTTTCAAAATTAACTTATTCAATCATCTATTCATTCAATTTAGTCCAAAACACTCTTTAAGGCACATTTACACTTTTGCCCCTAAACTTACATTTAATCAATTCAGTCCTTATTTCACAAATTCACAAAATTCACAAAATTCTACAAAACCCATGCTTGGCCGAATTTAATATGTATTACTAGCAGCCCATATTTTCAATTTATTCACACTTTTAACCACCACATTTCACATTTTCACAATTTAATCCCTTTTTGACATTTTTGTCAAAAATCACTTTAAAAAACATGAAAATCTATCATCAAAAATTCATATTTCATCTTCAAACACCAAAGAATACATAAACTCATCAATGGAAACTCTCAAAATCTTTAACAATTTCAAAATTAAAGGTACGGGCTAGCTAGAATACGAAGCAACGATCTTAAAAACATAGAAATAATCAAAAACGGGACAAAACACATACCTAATTGCTTGAATTATTCCTAGCCGAATGAAGAACCCTAGTTTCTCTTGTTCTTCTTTTAATTTCGGTTCACCAAGATGATAATCGATGAAATTTGTGTTTTATTTTACTTATTTTATCATTATTACAAATTACCATAATTAACCTTATTCATAAACAATTAAAAAATTTATATAATGCCCATAAATGTCCACCCAATATACAAATGGTTTAATTACCATTTAAGGCCACCATATTTAAAAGCCAAAGCTAATTGACATCTTTAACAAGTAGAATTCAACTTTTGCATTTTACACAATTTAGTCCTTTTTTTCAAATTGAGCAATTAAACGATAAAATTAGCTCACGAAATTTTCACACATACATGCTATCATGCTGTAATCACCAAAAATAATATAAAAATAATTTTTTGATATCGAATTTGTGGTTTCAAAACTATTGTTCTGACTTAGCTAAAATTGGTTACAACTCTTCTCCCCTTAAGGATTTTCGTCCCTGAAAATCTTACCAGTGAATAGGTTCGGGTATTGTTTCCTTAAGGATTTTCGTCCCTAAAAATCTTACCAGTGAATAGGTTCGGGTATTGTTTTCTCATAGCATCATCGGGTTCCCATTTAGCTTCTTCAACCCCGTGTCGATGCCATAATACTTTCACTAAAGTAATTTTCTTATTTCTCAGTTCTTTGATCTCACGAGCAAAAATTTGAATCGGTTCCTCAGCATATGACATATCAGACTAAATTTCAACCTCGGTATGGGAAATAACATGTGAAGGGTCGGATCGATATCGTTGAAGCATCGACACATGAAACACATTATGTATTTTCTCTAATTTGGACGGTAAAGATATCGATATGCCACTAGCCCACCTCGCTCAGTAATCTCATACGGTCCGATGAATCGCAGACTCAATTTCCTTTTCGACCAAACCGTAATATCTTTTTCCATGGCCACACTTTCGAAAACACTTTATCCCCAATCTGGAACTCAATATCTTTCCTTTTGCAGTCTGCGTACGATTTCTTTCGATCCGAAGCTGCTTTCAAACTATCGCGAATTACTTTCACTTTTTCTTCTGTTTCTCTAATCAGATTAACCCCATGAATCTTATTCTCACAAAGCTCAGTCCAGTACAACGGTGTTCGACATTTACAACCATATAGAGCTTCGTACGGTGCCATCTTAATACTTGATTGGAAACTATTATTGTAAGAAAATTCAATCAGCAGTAGATATTTCTTCCAGCTACCTTCAAACTCAAGAATACAACAACGAAACATATCCTCAAGTATTTGAATAACTTGTTTGGATTGACCATCCGTTTGCGAGTGAAAAGCAGTGCTAAAATGCAATTTAGTATCCAAAGCTTCTTGTAATTTCTTTCAAAATCTCAATGTAAATCTTGGATCTCTATCCAAAACAATAGATAGGGGAACACCATGTAATCTTACAATTTCAAAAATATATAGCTCAACTAATTTATCAAGAGAGAAATCTATACGTATCTAAATGAAATGAGCTGATTTCATCAATCTATCAACAACAACCCAGATCGCATCTTTCTTTTTCGAAGATAAGGGAAAAACTGATACAAAATCCATTGTTACTCTATCCCACTTCCACTTAGGAATCATAATAGGCTGTAATAAACCTGACGACATTTGATGCTTAGCTTTAACTTGCTAACAAATCAAACATTTCGAAACAAATTTTGAGATATCAAATTTCATGTCGTGCCACCAATAAAGCTGTTTCAAATTGTTATACATTTTTGTGCTTCCCGAATGTACTGATAAACAACTACTGTGTGCTTCGTTTAGAATTTTCTGAATGATCTCAGAATTTCTTGGTACACATATTCTATCACGAAACATCAAACAGTCATTAGACCTTATTCGAAACTCTGAATCAGAAGTCGACTCACACTGAGCTCGTTTTGCTTGCAATTTATTATCAAATTTTTGAGCCTCACAAATCTACTTTAGAAATAATGGTCTCGCTTTCAACTCGACCACTATCGAACTGTTGTCAGACAAAGCTATTTGTATGTTCAAAACACGTAAAGCAAATAAGGAATTTCGGCTCAACACATCATCAACTACATTAGCTTTCCCTGGATGATAGTTAATCACTAATTCATAGTCTTTTAGCAATTCTAACCCTCTTCACTGTCGCAGATTCAAATCTTTCTAAGTCATCATGTAACACCCCTAACCCGTATCCGTCACCATAATAGGGTTGTGAGGTATTACCGATCAATACACATCATTTAACATACATAACTCATACATTTATGCATTCATACTCAAATATCATTCAATCACAAACACATTGCCCCTTATAAGGGCCTATGAGGCCTTAAACATGCTTTAGAAGTGGTTCGGGACTAAACTGATAACAAATGAAAATATTGGAAACTTAAAAAATTTTCAAACATACAGGGGTCACACGCCCGTGTAAACTATCCGTGTGCCTCACACGGCTCTAGACACGCCCGTTTCTCAGGTCGTGTGAAAATAGGGCATACATATTGACTTGGCTCGCACGGCCAACCACACGCCCATGTGTCTAGCCCGTGTGCCCTTCGAAGTGGCCACACACGCCCGTGTGCCAATTTGTGTGCCTTTTAGGGGGTATACTGACTTGTACCACATGGCCAATCACACGCTCGTGTGTGAGACCGTATGGAGCATACTGACTTCAATTCAATTTCAACACCAGGGGACACATGGCCATGGGACGTCACCATATGTCACACGATCGTGTAACATCATGTGTGTCACACGGCTGAGACACACACCCGTGTCTCTGCTCGTGTGGACAAAAATAGGCCATTTGCAAGGCCAATTTGCCACCCCAAATTCAATGTACCTGCACAAGGCCAAATGGTACCATTTCATCATACAATAGGCAGCCAAAATCATCAACCAAATTTGAATACTTATAGACAATCAAAACATTATACCAAGTTAAGCCAAATCACATGGCTTTAACTTATACCACAAAATGTACCAAAATTACTATATCAAGTAACAATAGTTATCATCTTTAAAACCAACCTATACATGTCATATTTACATATATCCACAAAGTTAAAGGTACTAATCGACAACTGGATATTGTGATGCATATATCTGACTTTATCCGAATTGAACAAGCTACCGAACCTTTATAAAACATGGAAAAGAAATAGAGTAAGCTTTATAGCTTAGTAAGCCCGTATAATTCAGAATTTAACTTACCATTTATACATAATCAAACAAATAAACAAAGTATATCAAATTCACTTGCCAAATGCCTATACAAAAACATTCATTAATATGTTAGTCTCATAAATACATATAATCAACCTTTATCTCAATTTCATACATCAATGTATTATATCAAATTCATATATCATGTACATCATTTGTAACATTTCACTTTCAATCATATAAACAGTAATTCATTCGATAATAGTAACTCATTCGTTTAAACAGTACTTCATCCATATAACAGTAATTCATTTGATAACAGTAACTCATTCGTTTAAACAGTACTTTATCCATATAATAGTAATTCATTCGTATAACACATAGCTTTTTCAAATAACCAATAATAGATTTATGCCGGTTGAACCCATTAGAACTTCAAAGGATACTCGGGTGGTATACATTAGTAATCTATCAATTCATTATCATTTTCGTTCTTTCGAGCTATAATCACTAAGCTCCTCCTGAGCTGATGGACAATAAGCTCTATTAAGTTGAAACAGTAAGCTTTGATGAGCTGAAAATAGTAAACTCTTATGAGCTGAAAACAGTAAGCTCTTACAAGCTGATATATTGGTCAGCTCATACGAGCTGTGGTGAGTCCGCAACAAATGCAAGAGCTCAACCAAAACGGTAACCCTAATGACATGTCACTCGTATCCTATGAATTCACACAGTTCAAACAGGGCTCGATAACCATCAATCTATATCAATTAGGACTCATATTCCAAGTATATCAATTCCTCAATTATATACATACATTTCAAATAAATACAAGTATTTAAAAGTTTGATTCTAATTATACGAACTTACCTCGTTCGCTATAACAACGAATTAGGTCGACTAATCCAATACTTTGTTTTCCCCTGTTCTAGATCCAATTCTCGTTTATCTCAATCTTATAATATCAAAATTTACTTACTAGATCCTCATTTCATTCAATTTAGCACAATTTACACATTTTGGAAAAATTACATATTTGTCCCTAATGTTTCACATTTTTACAATTTGGTCCCTATTACACAAAATTACAAATTCATGCAATTAATCACCAGCACATGTTTAGACGAATTTTCTATATGTTACTAGCAGCCCATATTTTCAATTTATTGACACTTTTACCCACATAATTTTACATTTTCTCAATTTAATCACTTTTTGACATTTTTACCAAAATTCACTTTACAAAACTTGTATATCTAACAACAATGATTTATTTTCCATCATCAACTAACAAAATACTCATGCATTCAACAATGGCAACATTCAAATACTTTAACAGTTTTGAAATCGGAGATACGGGCTAGCTAGATTAAGTTGCAACCATCTCAAAAATGTAGAAATTATTAAAAATCGGGTCAAAAATCACTTACTAAATAACCATGCAATTGTTGAAACTTGAAGAGTTTCCATGGCTATTTTCTTTCCTTAATATTTAGCTAGAAGAAGAGAAAATAGGCTAGCATTTGTTTTGTTTCATTTAATCTATTATTAATCATTAGTTTACTATATTAACCTTATAATAAAACCATTAAAACAAGCATAATAATGTCCATAAATGTCCACTCACATTTCAAATGGTTTAATTACCATTTGAGGACCCCCATTTTAAAAACCATTGCTAATAAACACTTTTAGCCAATAGAACATCACTTTTGCATTTTACGCGATTTAGTCCTTTTTACCGAATTAAGCATTTAAATGGTAAAATTTCTTTACGAAACTTTCATGTAATTAATCTATCATGCTGTAGACCTTACTAAAATAATAAAATAAATATTTTGACTTCAAATATGTGGTCCCAAAACCATTGTTTCGATCTAGCCCAAAAATGGGCTATTACACATAAGATATTTCAAACTTTTGTGGTCGGTATAAACATGGCATTTCTCACCAAACAAATAAGGATGCCAAATTTTCAATGCGAACACTATCGTGGCTAACTCTAGATCGTGCGTTGGATAATTCTTTTCACGCAGCTTCAATTGTCTCGAGGCATAAGCTACAACTTTGCCTTCCTAGATCAATACACAACCCAAACTGTTCAATGACTCATCGCTATAAATTACAAATTCTTTGCCCGACTCAGGTTGAACCAACACTGTAACACCCCAAACCTGGCCCAAACACTACAACCGGATCTGGTATGTCACCAAGAAAAATTCTATCGATACATGTCGCATTTTCAGAAAAGCCCAAATATGTTTTATATAGAATATGCTTTAGTAAAGTAAAATCCAAACTTAAATACATGCTTTTTTAATTAAAATAAAAAGCTTAAACGACTTAAAGTAATAGAAGCCCATAATAAAACATAATAGCCCATGGCCTTATTACAACGAGATTTGAAGTCCATTAATTAAAAATATAAAATAAAACTTGAGTCTCCTTTTGCCAAATCTACATATTCTTCTCGCATGACCACCTTGCGTTCCTCTCCAAATTCCGGTCCAATCACTAGGTATCACTTGAAATGTTAATTAAAGGGTGAGTCGCGAGACTCAGTGTACAACCCTCATGCACCACTAGAGTTTGGGCCTTAAGCCCATTAAACAAAATAAACAGTGTAATAATCATAATAAAAATTAATAGTAATTAATATGCAAGGCCTAACCCGTTTACTTAGGTTTCCATCCGCTACACACCCCCGTACCAACTGTTCACACCATTGGGGATTTCTACAATCGACCCACACCACTACACACCATGATGGCAGTCATGCTGCTCATCCATATATGATGGCCGAAACCCTTATAACATGTAATGGCCGAAGCTCGTATAACATTTAATGGCCGAAGCCCGTATAACCGTTCACGGCATTAGCCGCTACACATATAACGTATAACTTCCTCCTTTCATCAACCCAACCCATGCAATCACACACAAGCATTTTACTTATAACATTTAAACAGATTATTTACTAACCTGGGGATCCGCTTTTACCCTCCTTGGGCTTGCATCAATAAATCAAGATTTCGGCATTTATCAAAACATAAAAAAACACATGAACATACAATAATAGGCAGATCTAGATGGTGGGGAGGTATTACACACCTGGTTATCGCGAAAATTTATTATCCCTAATGTAGAGCCTTATTTGTCGAATCCCGAAAATCCTTAAGAAAACGTCACCTTCCTACCTTCAGCTTTTCCACCAAATCGGCACAGGAGACTTTTAATGAGACAGATTCAGCTACTAAGAGCAGAGAGGGAAAATCAACAAGCCTTAAATAAGTGTTTCGGGTTAGATTTGAATGAAAAGAAAGAGTGAAATCGCATAGAATAAAATCCCGAAACTTACCAAATTACTAAGGAGTATGTGGCTTATGGTGCACCTTCGGGAAACAGAAACCTCCCTTGTAGATTCCGCTATGTGAGATGAGAGTATGAATCAAATAGAATTCAGTTTTTAGAAAAATAAAAAGAGAAACTGTAGGAAAGGCTTGGAAATTTCGGCAGAGAATGAGAGAAAAATAGGGTTTCAAAATACCGAAATTGAAGAATACTACTCCCTATTTATAGAGAAATTTTGGCATATCATCCACACACAGAGTTGGAATTTTAGCCAACTCTTCCCTTCTCCTGATAGCCTTTATCTCACCTGATAACCCAATCCTTATCTCCTCAAAAAAATAGCCCTCATCTTTCTCTTCATTATCTTCCTATTTATCAAGAAATAAAAGAATCAAAATCCCTATTTTATAGCTAGTATGCCGTCCACTCCTAGGGCTTGTAAGTGCCGAATTTTCATCTTAAAATTTGGGCTCTAAGTGGCCATACTAGGCCCAAACTCCTCCCCCCTTATGATGCCACCTTATGCCCACTTAAAGCTCCTCAAATCTTTGGGCCACAAGCCCAGCTTGTCACTTAATTAACTATCTACTTAAATTATAAGCTAACACCATGTATTAGCCACCTAACCCATATTTTTAAAGCCAAATATATCACTTTAAAATACCCAGAGCACTAATTTAAACCCTAATCCACATATTTAATCAAAAAGTCAGCCCAATCCTTAGAATCTCAATTTAACATATTAAACTATCACCTTAATGCGCAGGCCCACGTTTAGGATGTTACAGTTCTACCCCCTTAAAATAAATTTCGGCCTCGAAATTTCCAACTAACTAGTAATCATTCTACCTGAGTCTCACCACTATGTTTTCGTTGCGCACTCTAATTCTAAAGCCAAAATAAACACTTAGTATATTATGGTAGGATACGCACCATTATTCGCTTCTGGAGCATCTTCGTCCCCTTGCATTTATTCTTTTGGTCGACGTTTATCTGATTAAGAATTTTATGAATAATTAATTCTTCCCACTTATTAACCGCGAACAATCTTATGTAAAATCATTTCGATAGTAGTTCTTTCGAATTGAATTCTATCTACGGGTTTAGTTCTCAAGTCGATACTTCCTAGTCCTGAGTTCACCTTCACCAACATTCAAAGACACATCAATCATAAAATAGCCTCATAAACTTACATTCACCACCTAGGGGTATTTTCATCGTTTCACTACCTAGGGGTATTTTCGTAATTTTACCTACAGGGGTATTTTCGTAATTTTCCAAAATAAGGTTCCGGGTGATTTGGCGAAATAAGGGTATTTTGGTAATTTTCCAACTCGAGGGTATTTTGGTAATTTTGGAAACTGAGGGTATTTTGGTAATTTTAGAATTCGGGGCATTTCGAAAGTTTTAAAATCTGAGGGTATTTCGGTAATTTTAAAATTCGAGGGTATTTCGATAATTTTGGAAATCAGGGTCATTTTGGTCATTTCGCAAAATAAGGGTTATTTTTCAAACGTTGATGGGTTTTTTTTTTTTGAAACAGGGTTGATTGGAATTTTTTTTTTCATAAAACAAAGGTATTTTGAAAATTTTACAAAACTTGGGGTTTTTTTAGGGTAAAGGTGGCTGATCCCTTTTGGGTTTTAATCGTAGGGTTTAGCCCATCAACCACTCTCAGAATTAGGGTGAATAGTCACTACGCACTGTAGGATTCTAGTGAAAAGGAGGTGAGTCGCTAGGATCGCTTAAATACCAAGCTCTCCCTAATCCACTCCTAGACATGCGTGATGCCTATTGCCACACCTTAACTCGACTAAGGTGAATAGTCACTACGCACTGTAGGATTCCAAAGAAGAGGAGGTGAGTCACTAGGATCGCTTAAATACCGTGCTCTTGGGATCCTTCCTAGACATGCGATGATTTTACATTACACCCAGCCTTGCGGCTCGTTAACAGGTTTGTTCAAGTGAAATTAAGTTTTATGAATTTTAAGAAGTGGTTTAAGCTAAGCCTAGAGTCCATCAAGTTCTAATTCTAGCTTAGTCTCGTCCCACTAGGCCCACTAAGCCTACATATATAAATATCACACAATGGTTCGGAGTACTTACCTGGCGGACTTGGGCCGGAGACGCAGGTGCCATGCTGAGCTAACAGACCTATTATTATTTAAAAACATGTATATTTCAAAAGCCCATCTTTAGAAAATGTTTGAGCCCAAAAACCCCTAGAGTCGAGTTTTGAATCGAGCTCTGATACCAATTTGTAACACCCCAAACCCGGCCCAAACACCACAACCGGATCTGGTATGTCACCAAGAAAAATTCTATCGATACATGTCGCATTTTCAGAAAAGCCCAAATATGTTTTTATATAGAATATGCTTTAGTAAAGTAAAATCCAAACTTAAATACATGCTTTTTTAATTAGAATAAAAGCTTAAACGACTTAAAGTAATAGAAGCCCATAATAAAACATAATAGCCCATGGCCTTATTACAACGAGATTTGAAGTCCATTAATTAAAAATATAAAATAAAACTTGAGTCTCCTTTTGCCAAATCTACATATTCTTACGCATGACCACCTTGCGTTCCTCTCCACCTTGGCTCAATCACTAGGTATCACCAAATGTTAATTAAAGGGTGAGTCATGAGACTCAATGTACAACCCTCATGCACCACTAGAGTTTGGGCCTTAAGCCCATTAAACAAAAAAAAAGTGTAATAATCATAATAAAATTAATAGCAATTAATATGCAAGGCCTAACCCATTTGCCTAGGTTTCCATCCGCTACACACCCCCGTACCAACTGTTCACACCATTGGGGATTTCTACAATCGACCCACACCACTACACACCATGATGGCGGTCATCTTTGCTCATCCACATATGATGGCCAAGCCCTTATAACATGTAATGGCCAAGCTCAGATAACATTTAATGGTCAAGCCAGATAACTGCTTCACGGCATTAGCCGCTACACATATAACGTATAACTTCCTCCTTTCATCAACCCAACCCATGCAATCACACACAAGCATTTTACTTATAACATTTAAACAGATTATTTACTAACACTGGGATCCGCTTTTACCTCCTTGGCTTGCATCAATAAATCAAGATTTCGGCATTTATCAAAACATAAAAACACATGAACATACAATAATAGGCGATCTAGATGGTGGGAGGTATTACACACCGGTTATCGCAAAAATATATTATCCCTAACGTAGAGCCTTATTTGTCGAATCCGAAAATCCTAAGAAAACGTCACCTTCCTACCTTGACTTTTCCACCAAATCGCACAGAGACTTTTAATGAGATGATTTAGCTACTAAGAGCAGAGAGGAAAATCGACAAGCCTTAAATAAGTGTTTGGGTTAGATTTGAATGAAAAGAAAGAGTGAAATCGCATAGAATAAAATCCGAAACTTACCAAATTACTAAGGAGTATGTGGCTTATGGTGCACCTTCTGGAAATGAAACCTCCCTTGTAGATTCGGCTATGTGAGATGAGAGTATGAATCAAATAGAATTCACTTTTAGAAAAATAAAAGAGAAAGCAGAGGAAAGGCTTGGAAATTTCTAAGAGAATGAGAGAAAAATAGGGTTTTAAAATACCGAAATTGAAGAATACTACTCCCTATTTATAGAGAAATTTGACATATCATCTACGCACGAGTTGGAATTTCAGCCAACTCTTCCCTCTCTCGATAGCCTTTATCTCACCCGATAACCCAATCCTTATCTCCTCAAAAAATAGCCCTCATCTTTCTCTTCATTATCTTCCTATTTATCAAGAAATAAAAGAATTAAAATCCTATTTTATAGCTAGTGTCTTGTCCACCCTAGGGCTTGTAAGTGCTTAATTTTCGTCTTAAAATTTGGGCTCTAAGTGGCCATACTAGGCCCAAACTCCTCCCCCCTTATGATGCCACCTTATGCCCACTTAAAGCTCTTCAAATCTTTGGGCCACAAGCCCAGCTTGTCACTTAATTAACTATCTACTTAAATTATAAGCTAACACCATGTATTAGCCACCTAACCCATATTTTTAAAGCCTAATATATCACTTTAAAATACCCAGAGCACTAATTTAAACCCTAATCCACATATTTAATCAAAAAGTCAGCCCGATCCTTAGAATCTCAATTTAACATATTAAACTATCACCTTAATGCGCAGGCCCACGTTTAGGATGTTACAAACACTGGTGCTTTGGTTAACAATGCTTTCAATTGATCAAAGCTTTGTTGACTTTTTTTCGGACCATTCAAACTTTACATCTTTCTATAACAATTTAGTCATTGGTGTAGCAATCATCGAGAGCCCTTTAACAAAGCGTCGATAGTAACTAGCCAATCCCAGAAAACTTCTAACCTTGGATACATTTCTAGGTGGTTTCCAATCAATAACTGCAGAAATCTTGTTCGGATCAACTTGAATACCATCCGCCAAGACTATATGTCCCAAAAATCCAACTTCCCAGATCTAGAACTCACATTTGCTAAATTTAGCATACAATTGCTTATCTTTCAAGGTTTGCAACACAATCCTCAAATGTTTGGCATGCTCAGACTCATCTCGTGAATAGATTAAATGAATCAATGAATACAACAACAAATCTATCTAAATACGGTCTAAAAATTTGATTCATCAAATCCATAAAAATGGAAAGAGCATTAGTTAGTCCAAAAGGCATAACAAGGAATTCATAATGTCCATACCTCGTTCTGAATGCAATTTTTGGTACATTTGAGTCTTTAACTCGCAACTGATAATAACTCGGTCTCAAATCAATCTTTGAAAACATTGTTGCACCTTTCGATTGATCAAACAAATCATCTATTCTCAACGGATACTTATTCTTTATCGTAACTTTGTTGAGCTAACAATAGTTTATACACATTCTCATTGACCCGTCTTTCTTTTTAATAAACAATACTGGCGCACCCCAGGGTGAAAAAATAGGTCGTGCAAAACCTTTATCCGTTAACTCTTGTAACTGAGCTTTCAACTCTTTCAACTCTGTCGGAGCCATTCTGTACGGAGCTATTGATATCGGTGTTGTTCCCGGTACTAATTCAATGCCAAACTCAACCTCTCTAATAGTGGCAATCCGGTAATTCTTTAGGAAATACATCCAGAGATTCACAAATGACTGGCATTGATTCAACCTTTTTTTCAGACACTTTAGTATCTAAAACATAAGCAAGATAAGCTTCACAACCTTTTCTCATATATCTTTGACTTGTCATCGATGAAATTACTATTGGTAAACCACCCAACTTATCAAATTCAATCCAAAAAATTTCATTATTCTGACATTTCAGTTCTAGTCTTTCGTCTAAAGTTCACAACATCATCATGCAAAGTCAACCAATCTATTCCCAAAATTACATCAAACTCATAAAATGGTAAAAGCATCAAGTCAGCCAGAAAACAGTAATCTCGAATCATTAAAGGACAGTTCTTGCATACTTTATCAATTAGAACATACTTGCCTAAGGGGTTCGATACTTTAATCACAAATTCAGTAGACTCGATAGGCAAACTCTTATTAAACACCAAATTCATACATATATATGAATGAGTAGATCCTGGATCAATCAATGCAATAACATTAGTGTCGTAAAGAGAAAATGTATCGGTAATGACATCAGATGATGACGCATCTTCGCGGGCGCGAATAGCATAAGCTCTAGTAGGTATCCTGGCCTCGGTCTCATTGTAGAATCTCTCATTGTACCATGATTACCACTTGCCTTTCCCGTATTTCTTGGCGGCCTCCCTCGAGTAGTTGTAATACTCGATCTTACATTCTGAGATTTATCCTTTTCATTTAGCTCGGGATAATCTCTGATAAATGATCTCGTGAACCACAACTATAATAAGCTCTATTATTATATTTCACCCAACAATCTCCAAAATGTTATTTTCCACATTGTTGACACTCGGGTTTAACATTTTTCACGTTGCCAACACTCGATACCGATGTGGCTTGAGTTTTAGAGCTGGTGTATTACTTTCCATGATCTCTATTTTGATATCCCACTGAAGTGGTAGATCAGTTAAAATAGTCTCTGGATTTCTTCGACGAGGAATGATAAGATTTACTCATCAATCTCTTCCTCGAGTCTCTTGCCTCTGAATCAACCTTTTTCTTTTCTTGGTTAAAGTCTTTGACTTTACAAGCTCGTTCAACTAACACAATGGACTCTTTCAAATCCAATATCCCAACCAATAGTTTAATATCTTCATTTAACCCATCAACAAACCCTTTGCACATAATTTCTTTAGTAGAAACATACTCTCAGGCATATTTACTTAACCACACGAATTCTCTCTCATACTCAGTTACGGTCATATGGCCTTGTTTTAGTTCTAGAAACTCTTTATGCTTTTGATCCAAAAACCGTTGACTGATGTACTTCTTTCGAAACTCGATCTGAAAGAACTCCCGGTGACTCTCTCTCTCGGCACCATAGATATTAATGTATTCCACCATTGATATGCAGTGTCTCTCAACAAAGATACATCATATTTAATGCACTCTTCAGTGTACACGACAACTCATTAAATACTCTGATTGCATTTTCAAGCCAAAACTCTGCTCTCTCAGGGTCATCATCAACATTTTCTCTAAACCCTTTAGCTCCGTGTTTATGGATCTTGGCAACTGAAGGCTTATTCAATCTTAAAAACTCGACTCCTTGAGGAGCTACAGGCAGAGTTGGGATTAGAAGGGGGTGGAGGTTGTTGAGCAGCCAGGTTTGTACGAATATATTGAGTGAACCACTCATTCATCATTTGGAAGAAGGCTAATGTGATCCTAGCTCGGGAAGCTACGGCCGATCCCATTGAGTTGCCACAAGGTCCCATTACTCGGTCTCGTGCTAAGAAGTTTCAAGACGCCATTGCAAGTCATATTGATCGAGCTTGGGGAGGGGAGGTGGCTGGACTCATCAAGTAAGCATGGAGCTCAACACCATGTGTTCCATATAGCTTATTGCAAGTTGAATTTTAGTTAAATAGTTGATGGATTAAACTTTAAATGTGTTGTGTTATTTTAGTTTAAGTAATTAAGTTTTTTTAATGTTATTTAGTTGTTTAAATAAATTAGGCTACAACTATTTAATTTTTTTTAGCTTATTAAATGAGTTTTAGTTACTACAGCCCATTAAAGTTTAATTGTGTTTATAGGTGAATTAACCAATTGAACCAGCTGGTGCATTGATTAGCATTAAAGAGAGGAATGAATTTAAGACCAGCAGCTGTTATGAGCTTCTCCAAGTGACTGTTTGAAGAGTTCAATGGACAATGAGCTGTTCACACAAGCCCATTCAGTTTCCAAATATTTTCACATGATGGTGGCTATTCCAATTCATCCATTTACACCTTTTAACCATTTATTTTCAAGCATTCACACAAAGGGGGCTGGTCATGTGCCAAATGACATTAATTTTTGGATACAGCTCATTTGGCTGTTCAAGGAGAAATTAAAAGGCTGTTATGACTCTTTAGTTGATCAAGCATTGAATTAAGTTTATTCAGCTCATTAGAGTTAATTATTAGCTGAATAGGAAGACCAAACATGCTGTCCATTACCACTCCTTATGTTAGAGTTCATCAAAGGTCTTGTAGTTCTTAATTAGCTTAACTACGTTGATTAATAGCTCAATTAAGCTGAGTGTGTGTGTCTATTCGGCTGGGGTTTGTCTCATGCCTATAAATACTTTGTTTTTAGCTAGTTGGAGGGACTTTTGGACAAAATATATGAACTTTCATTTTTCTATGAGAATTCAACTCTCATTGTTCTTTTTGGATTGAAACGACTTATCAAGCTCAGCTTGTGGCATCATTCTTCCTTATTATCCAAACTTATCACTTCCCAAAGTGTGGCGTTCGACCATACCATCGGTTCCTATCTTGTTAGATAGTGGGTCGAGGTTAGCCAAATTATCTCTTATCTATTTCCATCTAAGTGCCGTCTAAGAATCAGGTCAACAATTTCCTTCATTGTTGGTTCACTCTTGGCCTTAGCTGAATTTACTCCATTAGTCAATTTAATTATCTTTCAGACCTTTTTAAACCTATCTTTTCATCTTTTCCAGCCTACTTTGTTAAAACTCAACACTTACTTAATTTCACGATCGGGCAAACTAAAAGACTCGAATTAACATCGAATTGAGCTCATATCAAAGGCTTCTTAAGCCTCTCCTCCCTGGCTACACGTCACAGGTCTAGAATCAGTTGGTCTTGTCCCTTATGTAGGAGTAGGCGCATTACTCTCAACCTCATTAGCTATCGCTTAATTAGGATCCATTACTATATGAAAACACAGTTTAAAATGTCATGAGTCATCACACTTTCACAATTTATATATGGTATGTATAGTTAGATTCTCACACACGCTGCGTTAGTCCTAGAGTCAACTAAACCGCAGCTCTGATACTAATAAATGTAACTCCCCTCACCCGTATTCAACGTCGAAATAGGGTTACGAGGTATTATCGATCCATTCACAACATATATAGCATACATTTATGCAATAATATGTATTTATTCTTATAAATCATTCCACACAATCACATTGTCCCTTATAAGGGCTTACGAGGCTTTAAACATGCTTTAGAAGTGGTTTGGGACTAAACTGATATCATACGAAAATTCTAGACGCTTAGAAATTTTTCATGTAAACAAAGGCCGCACACCCGTGTGAACAGGCCATGTGCCTCACATGGCTAGTAGACACACATGTCTCAGGCTATGTGAAAATAGGGCATACATACTGACTTGGGTCACATAGCTGACCACACGCCCGTGTGTTTAGCTTGTGTACCCTTTAAAGTGGCCATACACACTTGTGTGCGAGGCCGTGTGCTAGGCAGTGCCAAAACTGTAGGGTATACTGACTTATGCAACACGGCCAAGTCACACGCCCATAACAAACCTTCACCTACACATATGGCACAAAAACAAAGCAAAATAGGCAATTCATAACAACCAAATCAACCATAATTCTTACCATTTCATCTAACATTAAACACTTTACAAAATGACATTAGTTCATATCTAAAAACATTTACCAAACATACATCATTTTGTTCCAATTCACAAGCATAATACCTATTCCAAAAACCTCATAATATAAGCCATAAGCACACGTATATATACATAATCAAACTAGCCAAATTAAGTCAAATCTCATGGCTATAAATACAAACAAAACATAACCATTCATAAGTCATCTCAAATGGCAATATTCATTTTCAAAACATTACCAAAATGACTCAAGCGTATACATGCTATAACATCCCAAAATTGGGCCTAGTAGGATTGGGCCCAATGGGCCTTGGGTGTAGGAATGTTTAAAATTTTGAGAACAAGAGAATGGCATTATTGCAAATTGGACTTATTAGTTAAGTGAATTTGGAAGGTTACAAGGTTTCTATGAAGTCTTGGGTTTAATTGGGCCTTAGGAAAAATTGGGTATTTTAGCACTTTAACTAGAGATGGTAAGTAGCTTTAAAGCTTATAGAAATAAATAAGTAATATGCTTGCATAATTGAGCTATTGGTAAAGAGGTTATGCCATCAAGTGAAGTACCTTGAGGGAAGAGGTTCAAATCCCTTTGTGTGCAATTTTTGACTAATATTTTTGCACTCTTTCCTTAAGTGTCGGCCAAGAGGTATTTATGGCAAGTTTGACTTCTTTATTTTTGGTATGGTGACTAAAGAATTAAGGAAAGGTTGAGGTTGGGGAAAGGAATCAAAAGGAAAAGGCAAGTAAGGGGAACAAGTGGCTTATTTCATGGAGAATGCTATGGAAAGTATGGTTGGCAAAATTTTGACCCTTATGACTATGCATGTGGATGGTTTTGGGGGTAGATAGGTAGCTGAAATTTTACTTTGGCATTTGGTAGGGTCTTGGTATTGTTTTGGAAAAAAAATCACATTTGCAACTTTAGTGTCATCTTCTCCCAATTGGCTATTCTCTTTGCCAAAATCTTCTAGCACAATAGTGCATTTTTCTTCTCTTTGGATTGGTTTCGTATTCACCTTTTGTCCATCTTCCTTGATAGCCGAATATCAACATACAATTTCCTCCATAGCTGAACTTTCATCTTTTCTCTATTTCTTCTTCTCATCCATATTAACTTCCATTTCTTGATCAATCGGTAAGTATTCTTATCAATATTTTATTTTCTTTGGTATTGGATGGTCATTTTGACCTAGACCATCACCTTACTTTCTCTCATTCGAAATCATTTTTTCTTCCTCGTAGAGATATAGTGGAAGGCTGAAACTTGGATTTTTCCGAAGTCATTGTATAATCGCTAGAAATCGAATCCAATATTAATAAGGTAAGGAGTTCTTATGGATTATTGATATTATTCAATATTCAATTGGTTGCTAACGGAGTAATAATGTGAAATAATTGACTACATGTTTAAGGGACAAATCACTTGATATATTCTACCTTCGGACATAGTGGTAAGTGATTCAAGTGTAAGTGATACTAAATCTTTTGGAAATCCGAGGCTAACTTTTGGTTGGTATTGTTCTAGGTCAATGACGAGTGGTTCGTTAGGAAATCAAAATCAGGTGTGTAATCCTGTACCTTTTGTATACATATCTGAAATGGTGTGTAATCTCACACTTCTCAAAAATTTTGTATGAAATATTCTATGAATCGGTCGAAATACTGAAGAAAATTGGAAACCGGCATCCGTGATCACTCGGGTGTGCGTATGATCATAGTGGTAAACGTATTTTGTAATAAAATAGTTTCGGTTAGAAGCAGTGACGTGTTTTTGAAAAATCACGAAAAATAGAAGAAAGGGAATTAGAAGTGAATGAGATATTGAATAAAAGCTTACTGTGTCTATTTTGATAAGGAAGAAACGGAGAAGGAAAAGAAATTTTATATTCTGAGATATTTTAATTTTAGTGAGACTAGTTCTAAATGATTTCATGGTTCCCTGATCTGTCTTGGAAAAATCTTATAAAATTTTATAAAGTGAATTAAGAGTTATAATTTATATGTAAAGATTCCTTAGTGAGTTTATTTTCAATAGAAACAAGTGGGAACAACATATGAAAAGTGTACAGTGAGATATTTGAATTTTGGGTAAGAGAGGTCAGAATCGTTGGACAGTGAAACAAGGGAAACTTTAAGGAATAAACTGTACTAAATGGTTAAGACAAAAATTCTGGAAAACTTTTAGTAAGAAGATATATGAGTTTAGTTTCAAGGAAAATTTACGGATTTAGATTTCAAGATTCCTAACCCAAGTTATAGTCAATTTAGTTAGTACAACGCAGATGGACAGTTTAAATTGTTATGCCCAAATTAGTAGTTAAGTCCGGATCATGAAATTACCGAATTACCTTTAGTGGGTAAATTGTCAATTACAAAATGCCTCTAAAGGGCTGAAATATGGAAATGCCCCTAATGGGCCGATTTGTAAAAGTGTTAATGGGCCAGTATGTTATTTTGATAAATGGGCCAATCTGTTATTTTGATAAATGGGCCAATCTGTTATTTTGATAAATTGGCCAATCTGATATTTTGTTAAATGGGCCAATCTGATATTTTGCTAAATGGGCTAATCTGATATTTTGCTATATGGGCCTAATTGATAATTTGTTATAATGAGCCGTACTTTTGTAATAAATATCCGAATAAATTATTGTGATTTGTTATGCATTATATACATGATTTGCATGGGATGGGATAATGATGAAGAGAAGTTCTGGTAGCTATGCTACATAAATCTAGTGGCTCTGCCACAAATCTGAAAAATAGAAATGCCATGTAAATTTTGTTAATCTGGTGGCTTGTCCACAAATTTGATATAAATGCCTTAATGCCTACTTTTGGTGTGTTGGCGGGGTGGGTGACTAAAGCTCCCCACAGGTGTGTTGGTTGGTACGGTGATGTGTAGCTGATGGAAAATTAGGTTTGGTTTGGGAATTGCATATCATATGCATATTATATATAAGACACATTTATTATTATTGTATGTGGGCTTAGGCCCAAATATGTGCTTAATGAATTTTGGTCTAGTGGACAACGGTAAGTGGGTTACACACTGAGTTCTTGTAACTCACCCCCTTCTCTTAACCCTTGTAGGTAATGCTCAGTGACGAGGACTTGGAGCCATGGATGACTCGGTGGAGGCCATGCTTCGGAAATAACATTTTCGAATATTAGTAAACTACCTTTCCGTTTTATTTGATTACTTTTATTATTTCGGGTTTTAAAGTTGTAATAAGGCCTTTGGACTATTTTTATTTTGCTTTATGTTTGGGATGTTTTTATTATTCTTCTTAAATTGTTTAAAAAGGAATTTTCTAAAAATATAAATAATGGTTTTCAAAATTGATTAATAAATGGATTTTATAGCAAACTTTTACAAATAATTTAACTCGGATTCTCTTTCAAAATTTCAACGTCATTTTCAAAAGTCCTGATTTTAAAGTCCACTACTTCGATTTTCGACTCATCAACCAACCTCTCAAAAATACTTGTATTTTATCTACGTTTCCGCAATGTTTTCAAAATGCTTCTGCAACTCTATTTCAAACGTCATATTTTCGTAAATTGTTATTTCAAATATGTTTTCGCAACCAAAAAGGTTTTTAAAGATAATTATGTTTTCAAGTAGATAACAATTGCTTAAGTGTTTTGGGTTTTAACAAAGAGGCTGTAATTCTCAAACAAGTTTTTAACTAACGCAAAGATAGTTTTGAAAAGAAAAAAAAACACTTTCATGTGACACACCAGATTCGGGCCTAACTTCTAGGCTGGGTTTGGGGTGTTACACATGCCATATACCATATATACACAATTCAAAAGTACAAAGTAGATGGTTGGATAGTGTGAAGTAGACTTTGACAATCCCTGAATCCGAGCTAGCTTTGAATCCACTATAAAACACGGGAAAAACAAACAAAGTAAGCTACAAAGCTTAGTAAGTTCGTACTAAATCTACTCAACAATTCATAAAATACAAATTATCAATTTGAACAAGTTAATGTATACTTCATGATAATATCGAACCTTCCATATGCTTATTCATATACTTATATGCAAAGTCATAACCTTTTCTATTTGATCTTCATAGTTACATGTACATACTTGTACAAATTCATAACGAACTCATACCTTTCTGTAACACTGTCGAATACTCGATGTTTCGCACATTAAGTGCCATCACATAGCTGAAGCTATTACAATTTCGCACACCAAGTGTCATACTCGATGTTTCACACACTAAGTGCCATCTCAATGTCTTGCACACTAAGTGACAATCTCAATGTCTCGCACACTAAGTGCCAATCTCAATGTCTCACACAATTAGCCGATTTATTGTCGAACATAAATGTAGTCCCGTATATACTATTTATGCAATATCAAAGCATTAAAAAACATAATTGTGACAATGTTTATTGCATACGAACTTACCTCGGATGCTAAAACAGCGAATCGAGTTGATTAGTTAATAAGTTTAGTTTTCCCCTGATCTAGATCCGAATTCCTCCTTTCTTGATCTAAATGTATTCAAAATTAACTTATTCAATCATCTATTCATTCAATTTAGTCCAAAACACTCTTTAAGGCACATTTACACTTTTCCCCTAAACTTTCACATTTAATCAATTTAGTCCCTATTTCACAAATTCATAAAATTCACATAATTCTACAAAACCCATGCTTGGACGAATTTAATATGTATTACTAGCAGCCCATATTTTCAATTTATTCACACTTTTAACCACCACATTTTACATTTTCACAATTTAATTCCTTTTTGACATTTTTGTAAAAAACCTCTTTACAAAATATGAAAATCTATCATCAAAAATTCATATTTCATCTTCAAACACCAAAGAACACATAAACTCATCAATGGAAACTCTCAAAATCTTTAACAGTTTCAAAATTAAAGGTACGGGCTAGCTAGAATACGAAGCAACGATCTCAAAAATATAGAAATCATAAAAAACGGGACAAAACACATACCTAATTGCTTGAATTTTTCCAAGTCAAATGAAGAACCCTAGTTTCTCTTGTTCTTCTTTTAATTTCGGTTCACCAAGATGATAATGGATGAAATTTGTGTTTTATTTTACTTATTTTATCATTATTTACAAATTACCATAATTAACCTTATTCATAAACCATTAAAAACATTCATATAATGCCCATAAATGTCCACCCAATATACAAATGGTTTAATTACCATTTAAAGCCACTATATTTAAAAGCCAAAGCTAATTGGCACCTTTAACAAGTAGAATGCAACTTTTGTATTTTACACGATTTAGTCCTTTTTCTCAAATTGAGCAATTAAACGATAAAATTAGCTCACGAAATTTTCACACATCCATGCTATCATGCTGTAATCACCAAAAATAATATAAAAATAATTTTCTAACATCGAATTTGTGGTTTCAAAACCACTATTCCGATTTAATTAAAATCGGGCTATTACAACTCTCCTCCCCTCAGTACCAATGTATTTCAAGATATCAACATCTCAAATTTCCACGGTTCCATGTACAGATATCATCATCTCAAATTTCCACATACATTTACTTTCCACATTATGAACTCAAATAACATATACAAGATATACCAATGTATTTCAAGTACATTTTCATAATATTTCATTTCGAATTCAGATTATTTCATATTAGAACTTTTCTCATTAACTCATTTGGAATAGTAATTCATACGGATAATACACTCAAGGTGTACAAATATATAATCACCAATGAACTCAATCATCAACCAAGATTTATGTCCATGTCTCATCAACTCGTATTTCTTTATATCACATAATTCCATGTAAAACTTACTCTGTATCAATCTTACCAAAGTTCGATCACATATCGAGCACATTGTTCATAAATTTTCACACTTATACCTACACTTATTCATCACATAGTCATATTCAATTACACTTAGTCGTTACATGATCACATGTATTTTCACTTAGTCAATTTCCCGTTGAACTCATCAGAATAATAATAGATGCACAGTGGCCTGCACATAGTACCACCCTTGTAGCCGAAGCTATCTGGTGCACATAGTAGCCTACACTTAGTACCACACATGTGATCGAAGCTATCGGGTACGCATAGTAGCCTACACTTAGTACTACACATGCGACCTATCCGTCTGGTACACGTAGTAGCTTGCACTTAGTACTACACACGTGACCTAAAACCATCTCGTAGCTCTCTTGTACACATAGTGGCCTACACTTAGTACCACACATGTGACCTAGCTACCTCATTCGTATCTTTTCTATTCCGAAGGTTCAACCGGGAATTCTCACTTTTCAACATTTTACCAATTCATCTATAATCAATCACAATTCATAATTTACATGAAATAATTACTCCATATTCAACCATATCTCATATAATATAATAAAATATTAAAACATAAATAAAAACGTTGTATTATTTACATACAAACTTACAAATTGAATTTTTATATCATAACGATAATCACAATTTCATAGTAAATATTCAAAATAAAATATTATATCATTTCTAATTTAACATTTATCGATTATAATCGGGCATGTGATCAATTTATACAAAGTTATTCATATATTTTCCTCCTCCTCCTCTCCATCCACATCCTTAGTATAAATAACACACTTGTAAGTAACGTTATCTATAATTTTCACTATTTACTTATATGGATATTCAAGCTGTCCATCTGTGTCATAGTCGCTAAATTATTTTTATATTGAGCTACTGAACTCCAAATTAAGATCCACTAATTTTCCCTAAAACTAGACTCACATATATTCTTACCATATAATTTTAAGAATTTTTGGTTTAGCCAATAAGTAAAGTTTATTCTTTAAATTTTTCCCTATTTCGCTGTCTAACAGTTCCGACCCCTCTGCACTAAAACTTAATTATTTCATCGTACAGAATTTGAATAATGTTCCTGTTTGTTTTTGCTGAAAGTAGTCTCATTCAGGATTTTAAAAATATAAATTAAGTCCCTAATTATTTTTATCCATTTTTTTAAGATTTTCCAAAGTCAGAACCAGGGAACCCAAAATCATTTTGACCTTGTCTAACAAAATTTATTATATCTCATGATTCACAATTCCATTGCTTATACCATTTCTTCTATAAGAAACTACACTCAATAAGCCTTAATTTCATATTTTATTCATCCTTTAATTCGATTTCTATAATTTTTGGTGATTTTAAAAGTCGACTCATCACATCGTCTAAAATCGCTTTTAGTGCAAAATGTTGATTTTCATTTTGCCCCAAATTTCACAGTTCATACAATTCAGTCCTTGCTCAGTTAACCCCTCAATTGAGCTAATTTTTCTCAATTAATACTTTATTTTATCATTTTAAACTACTTCATAACCCTTGGAAATCAAAACTTTAGCACTAGACCTTAATTCCAAACTCTTTCACTATTAGATCCTGAAGTCAATTTCCATCAATGATACTTGATAAAATCATCATATATCAAAATTAAAGCTTCAATTCTATGTTTATTCATCATATGCTTCCAGCACTCATCCATAGAAACTTTAAAAATTAGCCATGGAATCAAAAACAAATGACATAGTAAGTTGGACCCAATTGTAAAAGTCCAAAAACTTAGAAATTTCAAGGAGAAAGCAAGAATTAAACTTACATGAAGCTAGAGTATGAAAACCAGCTTGAACCCTCTTCCATGGCTATTTTTCAGCTGATGAAGATGAAGAAAAATGATGATATTTCTAGATATTCCAATTTGGTCCCATTTTTATTTAACTAATTTTGGCAAATTTCCAATTTTGCCCTTATTTCACCCATTTCCTGATTTTTCTCAGCTATTGCCACCCAAAATATCTCCTTTGGGCTTATTTGCACTTTAGGTCCTTCCTCATTTGACAATTTAGCTATTTAATCCTCTAGGAACTTTTACACCTTTTTCAATTTAGTCCTTTTTATTTAATTAACCACCCGAACGTCAAAATTTTCTAACGAAATTTTAATACTACCTTATTGACACTCCGTAAATATTCATAAAAATATTTATGGCTCGGTTTATATCACCGAGATCTTGATACCTCTTTTTCTCAATTTCTTGACCAAATAAATCTTTACAAAATACAATTTACTATTTCAAAAATCTTTTAAAAGCTATATTTGGCTCGTAAATATTAAACAATATAATTTATGAATTTATTTGTCGGATTTGGTGGTCTTGAACCACTATTTATGACATCGCTAAAATTTGAGCTATTACAGATGTATCTATTTTATAGATAGGAACGTGCTCAAGAAGTCATTCCGTGAAAACTATTTGAATTCTCTAATGCAGGTTTGACATTTGTTAAGAGGGTAAGTATGGGATGTCTGAGTTCGGGTGTTTAACCACCAAATTACAATATTTTTTTTCCAAGGAAGCATACTAATGACATTTTTTAAAAAATACTTTCGAGGAGTATGCCAATGAAAAGGAAATTTTGAAGTGTTTGCAAGAGAATTCGTATCATTCTTACATGTGGTTGGCATGTCTAACTATTTCTATTTAGATAATTGAAATTCTTAAAGGAATAAAAATTTCAAGGATGAGATTTTGTTAAGGGGAGAAGAGTTGTAAAACCCAGCTTTAGCAGGTCCTAAGTTCTGGCAAGTAGTCTAAAACTAATTTGGGGCATAATTTTATTTGCCCCGTTGTTGTTTTTGGCGTATAGATTGGGCACATAGTGGACATTTAGAAGATTATGCAAGGGATTGTTCTTAGAACATGTTGAGTTATAAAGAAGAAGAGATTGGTAAGAGTACTGAGTTACGGTGCTAGTTACGTTCTAACGAGGTAGTTAACAGTGAAACGAAGGGATGAACCAAGTATGTATAAAAATATTGGATTTTCACAGCTGTAAACTATTTATAAAGGCAAGTTTGAAAATTTGTCACACGTGTCAAGTTCTAATAGGAGTTTAGGATGTATATGTAACACCCCAAACCCGGCCCATGAGTCCTGACCGGATCTGGTATGTCACGGAGTAAAATGATTTGAAACATTTTGAGTGTCTGGTGAAAACTTGTTAAAATATGGCTAAGGTATTAAAATAGGGTTTGATAAAACTCAGTTGGGATTATTTTTATAAACATGGTTGTGTTGATAAACCCTTTGAAAACGTTTGATCACGTAAAATTTTAAAATCGTCAAGGTTATAGTTGACTTGGTGTATTTTGTTACCCGATGGTAACATCTTTGAAAACTCGTAAAAGTTACTTAATTTGAAAGTGTTGCTTTTAACCGATTTACTTAACATTTATAATTTCATTTTGTAATATAGTATAAGTAAATTAAAACAACTAATTAAAACATCCAAATAATAGTTAGCGGCCTTATTCCAATCCAAAATAAAAACTTAGAAAAATAAATAATATTAACTATAACAAATTAAGATCAAATCCAAGGAACAAGGATGGCCGCCTCGAGTCCTCTCCGGCTCCATCTCCGCGATCTACTCATCTGCAAAATAGTAGGGGAAGGGGTGAGTCACCAAGACTCAGTGTGTAAATCCCCCACCCGGAAAATGCAACTTATACACAATTTATTAATAGACATGCAACATGCAACCCAACTAACCATCCGTACTCCTTTAACTACCCCGTGTGGTCAAAACCACTGGTGGTCAAAACCACTGGTGACTAGAGTCACAAATTAAATGATGGGGCCAACCCATCATGTGGTCAAAACCACAGATGGCCATAGGTCACAATTATCATAATGTGGTCAAAACCACTGGTGGTACCAAACCAATGGGACTTAGTCACGATTTATCAACGGTGTGGTCAAAACCACTGGTGATCGAAGTCACAATTAAACTGATGGGGCCAACCCATCTTGTGGTCAAAACCACTGGTGACAGTCCATAGAAATCATCCTTCTCCTCTCATCAATCCCACCATCATCATGCTTACATAACAAATGCCATAATCACATATATCATGCATTTATGTATAGCATAGCATCCAATAGCATATGATGGCATACAAAATCATATATCATAGATCATGTAATAGGGGACTTACCCGAAATCCATGCTTAAGCCCACAAGCAAATCACTACCACAATGATTAAAAAGGCAACAATATAGCAAAGTTTACTAATAAAATGTGTAAAGAGTTTTACACACCTGTTACTAACGCGAATCCTAGATCCCGAAGTTCGATCTACTGTGCTCTATCCCTTGACCCTATATTCGGCCAATCACCAAAGTTAGTGCCATATGTAACGCCCCTAACCCATATCCGTCACCGGATTGGGGTTGAAAGGCATTACTACATTAGACTCAATTTCGAAGTGGACTTTAATTGAATTCAAGTACAAGCAATGCAATCATTATCATATTATATAACATTACTACCAATTAAAAATAAATAAATAAATATTAAAAGTATGACGAGTTTTACTACCCATACTTAATACACACAAATGTTTGAATCACATAACTTAAACATTCACGATATATACATATATCGGGTATCAACCAAAATTCAGATACCAGAAGCTAAGTTTCATTTGTAATACTATAATACCTATATGTATTAAATCAAGTGAACCATTTTACCAACCAATAATCAATTACCAATCAACATATATAATATTACACCTTGGCTGAATATACTATGGCACCATTCGTTTGGATTTGTAACTAACCCATCAAGAAACATCTTCATTTCTTATTATTATAAACTATATATATATATATACATAAAAGCAATATACACCTAGATTAAAACCGAATATGCCCAAACAAAATTTCTAATATCTTTGCATCATAATAATATACTCATAAGCATTACTAAATTATCAAACCATGCATCTTCACACAAATAAACATAAAACTTAAGCCATATTCGTATGGCTATAATACATATAATATTAAGGTTTCATTCAAACACAATCATTTTCAAATCCCTCCTATACATGCCTTTATCTAAATTAACATAACTAAAAGAGTACCAAAATAGTTGATAGTGTGGGCGACTTTCTTGACGATCCTTCACGAGCCCGTAGCATAACCAAAATCTATAAAACAGAGGAGAACATTTCACACAAATAAGCTTACTAGCTTAGTAAGTCCTAAGCTCACGATAATATAACATTTAAACATTTAAACAATTAAAAACATTCAACTTATAACACTTCACATAAACATTTAAGTATATTTATTTATACAAGGCCGAATGCTAATAGTTCATTAACATAAGTATTTGTACTTCATTTCCTTCAACCTACATCTCCTTGAAGCTCATATAAGTATATTACCAAAAATCACATGCTCCATTTCGTATAGGTATCGCATTCATACCAACCATGTTATCGCACTAAAATCTCCTTTATTCTTAGCATTTCTACTTGAAGGCCGAATTTCCATAATATTACGTTCAAACTCGAATTCAATCATATAATACTCATACACATCAATCTTAGCCTCAAACATATATAACACAATTCCCATAATATTAACTTAACTCAAGTAATATAAAACATAACATACCTTACGTGCTTACCTGAGCAGTTAGCTAGATACCTTAGTTATGATTTGCCTTAAATAATATTCAGTTTATCCTTTATAAAACACATCACCGGCATCAAGCCTGCTAGGCGATAAAGCCCGATAAGTAACACCGGCACAAGGCCTGCTAGGCTCGGAGTCTGAAATAAATCATCAAGACTAGGCACGCTAGGCTTAAAGCTTAATATGTCACCAAGACTAAGCACGCTAGGCACGAAGCCTTAATATATCACCGGACTAAGCTTGCTAGGCACGAAGCCGAATTAAATCACGCACAAGGCACGCTAGGCAATAAGCCCAAATAATTCATAAACCAATCACATACTTCACATTTTCACAAATAATATATCAAAGACACATATTCATATCACATTATCAATTTATGCACTCAAACCAATTCAACCATATACATTCGGCTACTACCATAATTTACTTTCAAATTTATCGAACATCATCATTTAATAGATTCATAAATAATTCTTTGACATATTTCAAACAGGACTTACCTCTATTGTCGATAGACCGCAAAATCGGCTATTCGAGAACCTTCGCCTTTCCCCGATCTAAATACGTTTTTTTTGCTCTTGATCTATAACACATTAAAATTTAGCTCATTCAAGCACAATTCATCTCAATCTAGTCCCTAAGCACATAAATGGGTAAATTACTATTTTACCCTAATATTTCACAACTTTGTAACTTAGTCCTATTTGCATAACACACAAAATAGACATTATTTCAACATAACACTCAAGGGCGAATATGTATAAGGACCATACAAGTCCATTTCTTTCATTTATTTTGCATTTAAGCCCTCTCAAATTTTTATTTTTACAATTTGGCCCTAAAACAAAAATTCCTCAAAACTTCCAATACATAATATACTAATCTTTAGCTTATCCTTTATCTAACATCATCAAACATCAAAACTATATAAATCTATCAATAACCAAACATCAAGCATGCTTAGATTCAAAAATTACAACATGGGTCGATTACGGTTCAAGCAACGATCTCAAAACGTAAAATTTATCGAAAACTAACTAAAACTCACCTTAGATTTTTGGCTTCAAAGTGCCAAATTTCAAAGAGTTTAAAGCTTATTTTCTTCCTCCACATTCGCCATGGATGAGCCAAAAGATGATGGCTTTTTCTTGATTATTTTAACATATAATAAATATTTACCAAATTACTAAACTAACCTTATATTTAAAATAATTAAACATTTTAACTTCAGACAAACTTGTCCATGGCCGCCACTAACCCTTAAAATGGGTTATTTACCCTTTCAATACTTCCTATTAAAAAGCCATGCTCAATTTAACACATTACACTTTAGTTTGCGCCTTTTACTTTTTACACGATTAGGTCCTTTTATCAAATTCAATACTCAAACGATAAAATTTTTCTACTTAAATTTTCACACATATAAATTCATATATAATAAACACTAAATATGATATTTAAATATTTCTGCCTCGATTCATGGTCCCAAACCACCGCTTCGATTAGGGTCGATTCGATTCATTATAACTCTCCCCTTTATAGATTTTCGTCCTCGAAAATCTTACCGTTAAACAACGCTTGATATTGTTGCCTCATTGAATCTTCAGCTCCCACGTAGCCTCTTCAACTCCGCGTCGATTCCATCATACTTTCACTAAGGAGATCTTTTGTTTCTTAACTCTTTCATTTCCCGAGCTAAAATATGGATCGGTTTTTCCTCATACATCATATCGAGTTGTATCTCAATCTCGATTTGAGCAATCACATGTGACGGATCCGATCAGATTCACGGAGCATAGAAACGTGAAATACATCGTATCTTTTCTAATTCAGAGGGTAACTTCAACCTATAAGCAACAGGCCCAACAAGTTCAATGATTTCATACGGTCTAATGAACCTCGGGCTCAACTTGCCTTTCCGGCCAAAACGGAGCACTTTCTTCCACGGAGAAACCTTTAAAAATACTCGATCTCCAACCTAAAATTCAATGTCTTTACGCTTCAAATCAGCATAAGACTTTTGACGATCCGAAGCAGCTTTCAAATTGTCTCTAATAATAGCTACTTTCTATTCGGTTTCTTTAATCAAATCAACCCTGTATCTTATTCTCACGAGCTCACCAAAGATAATGGTGTTCGACACTTTCGCCTGCATAAGGCTTCATAGGGTGCCATCTTGATACTAGATTGAAAACTGTTATTATAAGCAAATTCAATCAAAGGTAGGTATCGCTCCCATGTACCTTCAAACTCGAGAACGCAACATCTCAACATGTCGTCAAGTATCCGAATAGTTCGCTCAGACCGACTGGCCATCTTCATGGATGAAAAGCTATACTAAAATATATTTTAGTACCTAAGGCATCTTGCAACTTCTTCCAAAACCGCGATGTAAATCTCTTGTCTCCGTTCAAACAATGGAACTTCGGTACACCATGCAATCTCACGATCTGCGATACGTACAATTCAAAGCAAGTTTATCGAGTGAAAAATGCATTTGAACCAAGCACAAAATGAGCTAATTTAGTCACCTATCAACTATAACCTGACGGCATCTTTCTTACTCGGTGTCATAGGAAGACCGGATACAAAATCCATTGTAATTCTATCCCATTTCCATTCGGTATCATGATTGGTCAAGTAGTCCGGATGGCACTTGATGTTCAAATTTTTACTTATCGACAAATTAAGCATTTCAAACAAATTCAGATATATCCCGCTTCATGCCCGACCACCAATAGAATCGTTTCAAATCATTATACATCTTTGTGCTACCCGGATGTATTGACAATCGACCACTATGGGCCTCATTCGAATCATCGTATCAACTCGAGTTTTTGAACACATATCCCGCTTTTAAAATTCAAATACCATTTGCATCAATCAAAATCGACTCGCACCTTTTTCACAATCGAATTGCCTAACAATCAAATCCTTGTCAACTTTCTGCATCACAAATTTGCTGGATAAACATCGGTCTTGCTTGTAACTCACCTATGATCGAACCATCACCGTATATAGCTATCTCGTATGCTCATTGCACGAAGAGCAAACAATGATTTTCGACTTAACGATCTGCAACAACGTTAGCTTTTCCGGATGGTAGTCAATCACCAACTCATAGTCTTTCAACAATTCCAACCATCTGCGTTGTCTCAAATTTAGATCCTTCTCGAGTCATTAAATACTTTAGACTTTTATGATCCGAATAAATGTGACATTTCTCGCCAATAAATAGTGACGCCAAATTTTCAATGCGAAAACAATGGTCGCAAGTTCTAAGTCATGCGTCGGGTAATTTCTTTCATGTCGCTTCAATTGTCTTGAAGCATAGGCTACAACTTTGCCTTCCCGCATCAAAACGCAGCCCAAACCATTTAAAGAAGTATCGAATAAACAACAAATTCTTTACCCGATTCAGTTGAACTAACACCTGAGCTTCATCAAAAGGGCTTTCAGCTGATCAAAACTTTTCTGACACTTTTCTAACCACTCGAACCTGACATCTTTCTGCAATAACTTTGTCAACAGTGTAGCTATCATAGAAAAAGCCTTCACAAATCGTTGATAGTAACCCGAAGTCCCAAAAAGCTTCAATCTCTAAACATTTTTCTATGGCTTCCAATCAAGTATAGCCGAGATTTTGTTCTGGATCAACTCGAATGCCTGATGCTGAAACAACATGTCCCAAAAAGCTGACCTCTTTCATCCAGAACTCACACTTACTAAACTTCGCATACAACTGCTGATTTCGCAAAGTTTGTAGCACTAACCTCAAATGCTCAGCGTGTTCAATTTCATCTTTGGAGTAGATCAATATGTCATCAATAAACACTACCACAAATCGATCCAAAAACTATCTAAAAACCCGATTCATCAAATCCATAAAAACAACAGGTGCATTAGTAAGCCCAAAAGGCATAACCAAAAACTCAAAATGTCCATACCTCGTCCGGAATGCGTCTTTGGCACATCCGTATCTCGACTCAAGAATCGATAATAACCCGATCTCAAATCTATCTTCGAAAATACTGAAGCCCCTTTCAACTGATCAAACAAATCATCAATTCGAGGTAACGCGTACTTATTCTTTATAGTTACCTTATTCAGCCATCGATAATCAATACACATTCGCATCGCTCCATCTTTCTTTCTCACAAAAGAACCGGTGCACCCAAGGAGAGAAACTTAGTCGTGCAAAGCCCCTATCATTAACTCTTGCAACTGTGCTTTCAACTCTTTTAACTCAGTAGGTGCCATCCGATATGGAGCTATTGAGATCGAGTCGTTTTGCTAATTCAATGCCAAACTCAATCTCTCATACTGGGGGTAAACCCGGTAGTTCTTCAGGGAACACATCTGGGTATTCACATACAATCGGTACAGATTCAATATGTTTCTCAAACAATTTATTATCCAGTACATAAGCCAAATAAGCTTTGCACCCCTTTTTCACATATGTTCGGGCTAACATCGAGGATATCACTATAGAAACCCACTTAAATCAATCGGATTCAATTCTAATGATCTCACCGCTCGATGTCTCAAATCAATAAGCTTTTTTTGTAATTCACCATCGTCATGCGAAGTCAACCACCCATTCCCAAAATTATATCAAACTCATCGAAAGGCAACAAGATTAAATCGATCGGGAAACAAAAATCCCGAATCATCAATGGGCAACCTTTACACACTTTATTAACAAACACACATCTACCCAAAGGGTTGGATACGCTGAATCACAAACTCGTGAGACTCAATCGGCGTAGTCTTCATCAATACCGTAGTTTCACATACATATGAATGGGTCGAACCAGAATCAATCAATGCAATTACAGTGAGTATCACAAAGGGTGAAAGTACCAGAATGACATCTAAAGAAGCAGATCCTCTAGCTCGAGTAACATAAGCTCTAGCCGAGCTCTAGCCTCGATCGAATCGCCGTGTTCTTAGTCCCTCTCGACTACCACCTACATTGCTGAATGCTCGGATGGTCCGCCTGTCTTGATGCCTTTGCTTTCTGGCCAGAGTTCTGCGTCAGATTCGCTTTCGGCTAACATCGGGCACTCTCGAATGAAATGGTCTCGAGGATCCACACTTAAAACAGACCGATCACGAACTCTACAACTCCTGAATGCCATTTTCCACAATGTTTGCGCCAACTTGATTTTGTGGAACATTATCAACACCGCCATCGAGGTAGCTCGGGAGCCCACCGGAGGTCGATCACGCCTAGGTGAATCAAGTAGCTTTAGATCTGTTGAAATCATCTCTAAACTTCTTAGATGTGGAATGGAAATTTTTACCCGACGGCCTTTTACGAGTGTCTCTAGCTTCGCCTCAAATTTTCTTTTCTCCTTCCCAAGCTCTTCACTTTGCAAGCTCGCCGACTAGTGTCACAAACTCTTTGATCTCAAGAATACCAAAAGCAACTTTAAATCTTCATTCAAACCATCTTCAACCTTTTTCACATAATGGCTTCAGTTGATACACACTCCGAGCATATCACTTAATCGACAAATTTTCGCCATATTCAAATACGGTCATTTGCCCTCGCTTTAGTTCAAGAAATTCTTTACGCTTCGGTCGATAAACCTCTCGATCGATATATTTCTTGCGAATTCATTCGAAAGAAATCCCATGTCACTTTTTCTTTTGAACCACCGATACTAGTGTAATCCACCGGTGATAGGCAATGTCCCAAGTAAAGATATAGCACATTTCAAACATTCATCCTGGAGTGCGGGATAGCTCATCAAGTACCAATAGTGTTATCAAGCCACATTTTAGCTCGCTCTGCATCATCATCATCATTAGCCTTGAATTCCTCATTAAATTTCCGATTTTATCAACAGAGGCCTACTAGATCTCATTGGATCTATCATCTAAGTGCTAAAGGTATCGGAGTTGGATTATTCGGGTGGAGGTTGTGGTACAATGGATTATTTTGAATAAACCGGGTAAACCATTCATTCATCATTTGGTAGAAGGCTTGTTTAGCTTCTCCTCGTGGTTACCCGTGAATCGTTGAGAGTCTAATGGCGCCGATCCATGTGCACGGCCGACGCTACACTTTCTACATCATCCGCTACGCTTTTCGTGATCGGTGTCCATTTCATCGTATAAAATAAAGTTCAGTCGTCAAGTCACCACACTATCAATATATGATAAAGGCATGTATAGTTAGACTCACACGCTACGGTAGCCTAGAATCGACTAAACCGTAAGCTCGATATTAATCAAATGTAACGCTCTAACCCATATCCGTCACGGATTAGGTTGAAAGGCATTACTACATTAGACTCGATTTCAAGTGGACTTTAATTGAATTCAAGTACAAGCAATACAATCATTATCATATTATATAACATTACTACCAATTAAAAATAAATAAATAAAGATTAAAAGTATGACGAGTTTTACTACCCATACTTAATACACACAAATGTTTGAATCACATAACTTAAACATTCACGATATATACATATATCTGTATCAACCAAAATTCAGATACCGTAAGCTAAGTTTCATTTGTAATACTATAATACCTATATGTATTAAATCAAGTGAACCATTTTACCAACCAATAATCAATTACCAATCAACATATATAATATTACACCTTGGTCAATATACTATGGCACCATTCGCTTGATTTGTAACTAACCCATCAAGAAACATCTTTATTTCTTATTATTATAAACTATATATATATACATAAAAGCAATATACACCTAGATTAAAACCGAATATGCCCAAACAAAATTTCTAATATCTTTGCATCATAATAATATACTCATAAGCATTACTAAATTATCAAACCATGCATCTTCACACAAATAAACATAAAACTTAAGCCATATTCGTATGGCTATAATATATATAATATTAAGGTTTCATTCAAACACAATCATTTTCAAATCCCTCCTATACATGCCTTTATCTAAATTAACATAACTAAAAGAGTACCAAAATAGTTGATAGTGTGGGCAACTTTCTTGACGATCCTTCACGAGCCCATAGCGTAACCAAAATCTATAAAATAGAGGAGAACATTTCACACAAATAAGCTTACTAGCTTAGTAAGTCTTAAGCTCACGATAATATAACATTTAAACATTTAAACAATTAAAACATTCAACTTATAACACTTCACATAAACATTTAAGTATATTTATTTATACAAGGCCGAATGCTAATAGTTCATTAACATAAGTATTTGTACTTCATTTCCTTCAACCTACATCTCCTTGAAGCTCAGATAAGTATATTACCAAAAATCACATGCTCCATTTCGTATAGGTATCGATTCATACCAACCATGTTATCGCACTAAAATCTCCTTTATTCTTAGCATTTCTACTTGAAGGCGAATTTTCATAATATTACGCTCAAACTCGAATTCAATCATATAATACTCATACACATCAATCTTAGCCTCAAACATATATAACACAATTCCCATAATATTAACTTAACTCAAGTAATATAAAACATAACATACCTTACGTGCTTACCTGAGCAGTTAGCTAGATACCTTAGTTATGATTTGCCTTAAATAATATTCAGTTTATCCTTTATAAAACACATCACCCAAGATCAAGCACGCTAGGCGATAAAGCCCGATAAGTAACACTGACACAAGGCCTGCTAGGCTCAGAGTCTAAATAAATCATCAAGACTAGGCCGCTAGGCTTAAAGTCTGAATATGTCACCCAAGACTAAGCTCGCTAGGCACGGGTCTTAATATATCACCGACACTAAGCTCGCTAGGCACGAAGCCCGAATTAAATCATCAAGACAAGGCACGCTAGGCAATAAGCCCAAATAATTCATAAACCAATCACATACTTCACATTTTTCACAAATAATATATCAAAGACACATATTCATATCACATTATCAATTTATGCATTCAAACCAATTCAACCATATACATTCGGCTACTACCATAATTTACTTTCAAATTTATCGAACATCATCATTTAATAGATTCATAAATAATTCTTTGACATATTTCAAATTAAGGACTTACCTCTATTGTCGATAGAGCAAGTAAATCGGCTATTCGAGAACCTTCGTCTTTCCCCGATCTAAATATCGTTTTCTTTGCTCTTGATCTATAACACATTAAAATTTAGCTCATTCAAGCACAATTCATCTCAATCTAGTCCCTAAGCACATAAATGGGTAAATTACTATTTTACCCTAATATTTCACAACTTTGTAACTTAGTCCTATTTGCATAACACACAAAATAGACATTATTTCAACATAACACTCAAGGGCGAATATGTATAAGGACCATACAAGTCCATTTCTTTCATTTATTTTGCATTTAAGCCCTCTCAAATTTTTATTTTTACAATTTGGCCCTAAAAACAAAAATTCCTCAAAACTTCCAATACATAATATACTAATCTTTAGCTTATCCTTTATCTAACATCATCAAACATCAAAAACTATATCAATCTATCAATAACCGAACATCAAGCATGCTTAGATTCAAAAATTACAACATGGGTCGATTACGGTTCGAAGCAACGATCTCAAAAACGTAAAATTTATCGAAAACTAACTAAAACTCACCTTAGATTTTTGGCTTCAAAGTGCTGAAATTTCAAAGAGTTTAAAGCTTATTTTCTTCCTCCACATTCGGCCATGGATGAGTCAAAAGATGATGGCTTTCTTGTTCTTGATTATTTTAACATATAATAAATATTTACCAAATTACTAAACTAACCTTATATTTAAAATAATTAAACATTTTAACTTCAGACAAACTTGTCCATGGTCGCCACTAACCCTTAAAATGGGTTATTTACCCTTTCAATACTTCCTATTAAAAAGCCATGCTCAATTTAACACATTACACTTTAGTTTGCGCTTTTACTTTTTACACGATTAGGTCCTTTTTATCAAATTCAATACTCAAACGATAAAATTTTTCTCTAAATTTTCACACATATAAATTCATATATAATAAACACTAAATATGATATTTAAATATTTCTGCCTCGGATTCGTGGTCCCAAACCACCGTTCCGATTAGGGTCAGATTCAGTCTGTTACACCATAGGCCTATTCGGCCAAAATAATAATCCCGAAGGACTAATTGCACCTATAATCCAAATATGGCCCTAGACCGAATCTTATCATTACTTACCAAGGCAAAATCAAAATCCCGAAAAACCATTCCTATCTTCTGAAACTGTCGAAATCCCTATATGTCACTTTGTTAAAATCGGCTATAAGCAAATCTATGGAAAGTGGCCTATGGTGAATACCATATTGGCTTACCTTGCAGAATTGTAACCACGAAAGGCTCCTTCAATGCACCTTGCCGTTAGCTACACACAAAACATACACTATTATAACCATAACCACATTCGGCCACTTACCAAGGCTTGTTTCCCAAGCTTTCGGCAAACAAAAAGGAAGAGAAGAGAGACCGAATGCTTAAGAGAGGCACCTACCAACCTTTTGGAATCAACAGCACCTTACTAGGGGGATTCGGCTTAAGAGATATTCGACTAGCAACACAAGTGGAAGGTGCAATTTTTAGAAAAAGAGAGAGGGTAGGTTCGGCTAAGTAGAAGAAAAGAAGAGAGAAATTTTGGAGAATTTTGGCAAGTGAGGCTAGGGAGAATTCGGCCAGCAACCAAATGGAAAAAGAAGAGAAACTTGCTAAAAGAATTTTGGCACACCCTTGCTAAACACAAAACCGAATATGGATGGCCCTAAGGAGTCCTATATTTGACCATCTCCCCTCCTTTTGTGATAATTTTGGCTTTTAATTATCACCCATCAAATAACATTTATCTTTTATCTTTATCTCCTAGCCACTCTTCAACAATTTAAATGAAATAGACTTCTTAACACTTACCCTTCTAGCCGAAAATGTAAAGGAAAAAAAAACAATGTTTATCCTTATCACCTTAAGAGTCCAAAATCAAGCCATTACTCCCCCCTAACGCCAGCTTGCAAAAAAAATAAAAAAATAAAAAAATAAAACCAACTGCTGCTCCCTTGGTTCGAACATAAGACCTCACTGTCGCAGCTCCCCTTCAACGCCCCATGCCACTCTACCACCTTGACTTTCATGCCCAAACTCACCCACAAAAATCTTTTAAAGCCTCCTAACTTGGCCCCCTTTCCTTTAATGCCAAAAGCCCAAAAATAAAACACATCCCCTTGTAACTCCCAAGATTCAACCCAAGACACCCCAAACGTCACCCCTAAGCCCTTAAGTGGCGCATGAAAGCCACTTTGCCAAGTTATTCCTTGTGTCATGCTTCTCCCGAAATTTCTCTTAACCCCTATCTCCTAGCTTCCTCCTTTTAAACACTTAAAAGAAATTTTAGTCCTAAGTCGCCTAGCTCAGGTTATTTCTAGACCCTAGAACATGCTTAGCAATCATAGTATTCATTTCTTCAAGCACACATGGAAAAATAATTAAATTACAAACAACCCCTAACTTAGGATGTTACAGTTCTAGCCCCTTAAAAAGAATTTCGGCCTCGAAATTACCTGGATCAGAAGAGTTGGGGGTATTGCTACCACATCACATCCTCGGGTTCCCATGTGGCCTCCTCCGTACCATGATTTTGCCATAACACCTTTACCAAAGGCACTGACTTCCTTCTCAGAACCTTGACATCTTGATCCAAAATCTGTACTGACTCTTCCTCGAAAGACAAGTCCAGGTGCACCTCAATTCCCGTGACCGGCACTACTTGTGATGGATCTGACCGATAGCGCCTCAGCATCGATACATGGAAGACGTCATGAATCTGGCTCAATTCTACTGGCAACTCAAGCTGGTAAGCTACCGGTCTCACACGTTTCAATACCGTGTACGGTCCGATGAATCTAGGGCTTAGCTTGCCCTTCCGGCCAAACCTTAGCACATTCTTCCAAGGTGATACCTTCAAGAAGACCTTATCACCCACTGCATATTCAACCTCTCTTCGCTTAAGATCAGTCAGGATTTTTGCCTGTCCGACGCCTCCTCAAGATGAGCCCGAATTACTCCAACTTTATCCTCCGTCTCTGCCACTAACTCTGGACCCAACATCTGTCGCTCTCTTAGCTCCGTCCAACATGTAGGAGTACGGCATTTCCGACCATACAAAGCCTCATACGGTGCCATCGAATACTCGCTTGATAACTATTGTTATAAGCGAACTCTACCAAAGGTAGGTACTCCTCCCAACTACCACGGAAGTCCAAAACACAGCCTCTCAACATGTCTTCCAACACTTGGATGACCCTCTCAGATTGTCCATCAGACTGCGGATGAAAAGCCGTGCTAAAATTTAACTTCGTGCCTAACTCCTGATGTAAAGCCTTCTAGAATCTCGACATAAATCGGGGATCTCGATCTAAGATAATGGACGCTGGTACTCTATGCAACCGCACTATCTCAGCGATATACAACTTGCTAATCTTTGAAGCGAGTAGTCAACCCTTACTGGTATGAAATGGGCCGACTTAGTCAACCGGTCTACTATCACCCAAACGACATCTTTCTTATTGGGCGTAAGGGGAAGCCCACTTACGAAATCCATAGTAATCTCCTCCCACTTCCACTGTGGGATCTTTATTGGCTGTAACAACCCCGATGGCAATTGATGCTCAGCCTTAACTTGCTGGCATGTCAGACACTTGCCCACTAACTCGGTTACTTCCCGCTTAAGACCCGGCCACCAAAACTGCTCCCTTAAATCTCGATACATCTTGCTGCTTCCCGGGTGCATAGCGTACGCACTGCTATGAGCTTCTTTAAGGATTCACTGCCTCAAATCATCATCCTTAGGCATGCATACTCTTCCCTGAAAGTACAACACTCCATCACTGCCCAAGCTAAAATCTTCAGCCTCACCATTCTGTACTTGTAACCTCCGAGTATTCAAAGCTTCATCGGTCATCTGTCTTTCTTTGACTTCATTAATCCAAGACGGCTTCACTTGCAATTCTGCCAAAAGGCTCCCATCCTCATAGAGACTTAGATGAGCAAACATTGCTCGCAAATCAGCTACCACCTTTCGGCTCAATGCATCAGCTACCACATTAGCCTTCCCCAGATGGTATTCGATTGAGCAGTCGTAGTCCTTCAACAACTCAATCCACCTCCACTGCCTTAGATTTAAATCTTTCTGAGTTAGGAGGTACTTCAAACTTTTGTGATCTGTGTACACTACCGATTTCTCCCCATACAGGTAATGCCTCCAGATTTTCAAGGCAAATACCACAGCAGCCAATTCCAAGTCATGTGTCGGGTAGTTAGCTTCGTGAGGCCTCAACTACCGTGACGCATAAGTGACCACCTTCCCTTCTTGCATCAACATACACCCTAAACCAGTATGCGATGCATCACAATACACAATAAACTCCTTTCCTGTCTCAGGCTAAATTAAGACTGGTGCTTCTGTCAAGATCCTCTTCAGCTTATCGAAACTCTCTTGCTGCTTCTCAGACCACACAAACGAAACTCCTTTTCTCAATAGCTTAGTCAACGATGCTGCAATTAAGGAGAAATTTTCCACGAATCTCCTATAATATCCTGCCAACCCCAGAAAACTTCGAATTTCCGTAACTGACTTGGGTGGTTTCCACTCTAATACTACCTCGATCTTATGGGGATCCACCCTAATTCCCTTGACTGAAACTACATGCCCTAGAAAAGTTACCTCCTTGAACCAGAACTCACACTTGCTGAATTTGGCGTACAACTATTTCTCCCTTAGAACTTGCAAAACCACATGAAGATGTGCGTTATGCTCCTCCTCTGACTTCGAGTACACCAAAATGTCATCTATGAAGACCACGACAAATCGATCCAGATAGGGTTGGAAAACCCAGTTCATCATGTCCATAAACGCGGTCGGTGCATTCATCAAACCAAAAGGCATTACCAGAAACTTGTAGTGCCCATACCGAGTACGGAATGTCGTCTTGTGGACATCAGCCTCCTTCACCTTAAGCTGATGGTACCCTGACCTAAGGTCAATCTTAGAGAACAGCGATGGTCCTTTGAGTTGATCGAACAGATCGTCAATCCTGGGTAAAGGATACCGGTTCTTTATTGTCAACTTGTTCAGCTGCCGATAGTCTATACACATCCTCATTGTCCAATCTTTCTTCTTGACAAAAAGCACTGGAGCTCCCCAAGGTGATACACTTGGTCGGATGAACCCTCTATCCAACAATTCCTCAATCTGCGCCTTCAACTCTACCAATTCTTTCGGCGCCATTCGATACGGAGCTATGGATACTGGCGCAGTTCTGGGTAACAAATCTATACCAAATTCAACCTCACGGTCCGGAGGTAGACCCGGAAGTTCCTCTGGAAACATATCAACATAGTCCCTTACGGTCCAGACATCTCTCATAGCAACATCATTAGCTTCCAGAGCACAGACATGCACCACATATGCTTCACAACTCTTTCTCACCATCTTTTCCGCCTTCAATGCAGAAACCAGATTAGATAGGTAATCTCTCCTTTTACCTATCATCACCACCTCATCACCTTCCACGGTCTTTATTACCATGCATTTAGCTACGCAATCCAGGCTAGCCTGATACTTTACTAGCCAATCCATCCCGAGGATTAGGTCGAACTCTCGAAATGGTAGTTCCATCAAGTCAGCCAAGAACACGACCCCTTGGAGTTCTAGGGGTACGTTCCTATAGAGTTTACTTACTTCTACGGAGTGACCTAGAAGGCTTAATACAGTCATCTTCCTAGAAGTAAGCTTAGAGTCTAAATGTAGAGTTTCCACTACACTACTAGCAATGTATGAGTGGGTTGAGCCAATGTCAATCAAGGTACTATAGGGTACACCAAAGATCAAGAACATACCGATTATGACGTCCGGTGTGTCGCCCTCCTCTTGATGCCTCAAGATAGACCAAACCAGTTGCCTAGCCTCGGTACCATCGGTACCTCCCTCGGTGCCCACGACATCCGCCAAGACCATTACCTCCTCTTCCCGCACCACGACCTCTCGGAGGCTGTTGGTTATCCCTTCTATTCGGTGCACAATCCTGACCCTCTGATCTCAGTCTAGCTGCCTTTTTTGGATAGTCTCTAACTCGATGTTCCATGGACCTACACTCGAAGCATTCGCGATTACTATTCCAACACTCCCCCGTGTGAGATTTTCCACACCGAGCACACCGTGGCGGCCATTGAGAATTGGCAGCAGCAGCCGGCCTAGCAGCTTGATCTGACCCACCAAACCTCGTCCTCTTTTGCTGATTACCAAAAAACCTTGAAGATCCAGAGCTCCTCTTATTCCAGTTCCTATCTTGATTCCGTCTAACCGACTGTTTTACCCCTTCAGCAACCTTAGACTTCTCCACTAGGACAGCGAACTCCTATTCCTGCTGTGGATCTATCATCATCCTCAGCTCATCTCTCAGCCCATCCTCGAATCTAACACAGCGTTCATGCTCGGTGCCCACAATACCACAAGCATACCTACTCAACCGGAAGAATTCGGCCTCATACTCCGCCACTGTCTTATTACCTTGAACCAGGTTCAAGAAAGCCTTCCGCTGTGCATCCACGTAACTAGCTCCTATGTACTTCTTTTGGTAGGCGACCTTAAAGAATTCCCACGTGAGATCCTCTGCCATCGCTCCATCTCTTACGGTGAGCCACCACTGATATGACTCATCCCGAAGCAGAGATATTATGCCCTTCAACTTCTCCTCACCAGAAAATCTAGGTCACCCATGATCCTCTCGGTTGATTCCAACCAATACTCCGCAAGACTGGTGCCACTCCGAAACTCCTCTAAACACCTCCGCTCATTGGCAGAGTCGTTCAATCACAAATTTATGGGCTCCTGTGCCTACTACCGCTTCAAAGAACTCACTCCAATACTGTAATACGACTTGAGATACAACATAATTACCATCGATCCGATCTTGAAACTCAATTTCCACCCAGCAGATCCCAGATCTCATTTCTAGACCCATGACCAGACACTGCTGGCTCCGACAAGGTCATCCTACCTCTACCACGGCCACGGGGCGGACGTCCACGACCTTTCGTACTCATTACTCTCGTTTGCGTTTATCTGTTTAAGAATTTTATGCATTAGTACCTTTGTTTCACTTGATTATCCGCCAAGAAATTTTATGATAGGAGTTTTAGGAGTGGTTCTTCAGATTCATCCATGCACACATCCTTCTATTCATTCATTCAAAGAGACGTTGTAGTTTTCATTGTGATTGTTTTTCCACTACCTGGGGTATTTTCGTAATTTGTCCTACGGGTATTTTGTAATTTTCCAAAATAAAAGTTCTCGATGATTTTGTCAAAAGTATTTTGGAACTCTTAAATTCCTGGGGTATTTTGAAAAATTTTGAAATCCGGGGGTATTTTGGTAATTTTGAACCTCAGGGGTATTTCAGTAATTTTCACAAATCAGGATGAATTTGTAAAATTTAATAAATCAGGGATATTTCAAAAGTTGTAAAACTTTGATGGTTCTTTTTGAGAATTGCATTTTCCAAAACAGTAATGTTGCAAAATTTTGAAAATCAGGGTTATTCTGGTAATTTTGTTGGTTAGGGGCAATTTTGTAATTTTACCACTAGGGGTATTTTAGTAACTTTCATAATCAGGGCATTTTCATAAAAAGATTTCCAAAATTTGGTTCTAATTGATTTCACAAAAGAAGGATATTTTGAAAATTTTCTATTTGGAAATTTTCTTACGAGGTATTTTGGTCATTTTTCAAACTGAGGGTATTTTGGTCATTTTTTTAAAACCAAGGTTTTAATTATTTCAAAACAAAACGACTAGTCCCTTTCGGTTTTAGTTATCAAGTTTAGCTTTGTGAGTGTATCGTCTCGCCTAGGATGAACTGTCACTACGCATCGTAGGATTCGAGTGAGTAGGAGGTGAGTCACTAAGATCGCTTAAATACCGTGCTCCCACCGAATCCAATCCTAGACATGCGATATACGATTGCCACATCCTTTGCTCAGTGACAACTCATAGGGTTGTTTAGGGAATTATTAAATCTTATGTATTGTTTGTTGGGGTTCGCTAACCCTAGGGTTCAACAATTCCTTATTCTAATAGTCTACGTTCCCAATTTACCCTTCTATCCCTATCATATATTCACAAAAATAGATAGAATTACTTACCTGGCCGGATAGGTGCCGGAGACTCGGTGCCATGCTGTTCGAACCATAAACAATTTCCCAAAACATTCCAATAAGGCCTACTAACAAAAACAAAACATTTTCGGCCTTGGGCCCCACAAATGAAGTTTTGAACCCAGCTCGATATAAAAATGTAACACCCCAAACCCGGCCCATGAGTCCCGGCCGGATCCGGTATGTCACGAGTAAAATGATTTGAAACATTTTGAGTGTCCGGTGAAAACTTGTTAAAATATGGCTAAGGTATTAAAACAGGGTTTGATAAAACTCAGTTGGGATTATTTTTATAAACATGGTTGTGTTGATAAACCCTTTGAAAACGTTTGATCACGTAAAATTTTAAAATCGTCAAGGTTATAGTTGACTTGGTGTATTTTGTTACCCGATGGTAACATCTTTGAAAACTCATAAAAGTTAATTAATTTGATAGTGTTGCTTTTAACCTATTTACTTAACATTTATAATTTCATTTTGTAATATAGTATAAGTAAATTAAAACAACTAATTAAAACATCCAAATAATAGTTAGCGGCCTTATTACAATCCAAAATAAAAACTTAGAAAAATAAATAATATTAACTATAACAAATTAAGATCAAATCCAAGGAACAAGCATGGCCGCCTCGAGTCCTCTCCGGCTCCATCTCCTCGATCTACTCACCTGCAAAATAGTAGGGGAAGGGGTGAGTCACCAAGACTCAGTGTGTAAATCCCCCACCCAGAAAATACAACTCATACACAATTTATTAATAGACATGCAACATGCAACCCAACTAACCATCCATACTCCTTTAACTACCCCGTGTGGTCAAAACCACTGGTGGTCAAAACCACTGGTGACTAGAGTCACAAATTAAATGATGGGGCCAACCCATCGTGTGGTCTAAACCACAGATGACCATAGATCACAATTATCATAATGTGGTCAAAACCACTGGTGGTACCAAACCACTGGGACTTAGTCACGATTTATCAACGGTGTGGTCAAAACCACTTTGGTGACCAAAGTCACAATTAAACCGATGGGGCCAACCCATCTTGTGGTCAAAACCACTGGTGACAGTCCATAGAAATCATCCCCCTCCTCTCATCAATCCCACCATCATCATGCTTACATAACAAATGCCATAATCACATATATCATGCATTTATGTATAGCATAGCATCCAACAACATATGATGGCATACAAAATCATATATCATAGATCATGTAATAGGGGACTTACCCGAAATCCATGCTTAAGCCCACAAGCAAATCACTACCACAATGATTAAAAAGGCAACAATATAGCAAAGTTTACTAATAAAGTGTGTAAAGAGTTTTACACACCTGTTACTAACACGAATCCTAGATCCCGAAGTTCGATCTACTGTGCTCTATCCCTTGACCCTATATTTGGCCAATCACCAAAGTTAGTGCCATAGGCCTATTCGGCTAAAATAGTAATCCCGAAGGACTAATCGCACCTATAATCCAAATATGGCCCTAGGCCGAATCTTATCATTAATTACCAAGGCAAAATCGAAATCCCAGAAAACCACTCTTATCTTCTGAAACTGTCGAAATCCCTATATGTCACTTTGTTAAAATCGGCTATAAGTAAATCTATGGAAAGTGGCCTATGGCCGAATACCATATTGGCTTACCTTGCAGAATTGTAACCACGAAAGGCTCCCTCAATGCACCTTGCCGTTAGCTACACACAAAACATACACTATTATAACCATAACCATATTTGGCCACTTACCAAGGCTTGTTTCCCAAGCTTTCGGCACACAAAAAGGAAGAGAAGAGAGACCGAATGCTTAAAAGAGGCACCTACCAACCTTTTGGAATCAGCATCACCTTACTAGGGGGTTCGGCTTAAGAGATATTCGACTAGCAACACAAGTGGAAGGTGCAATTTTTAGAAAAAGAGAGAGGGTAGGTTCGGCTAAGTAGAAGAAAAGAAGAGAGAAATTTTGGAGAATTTTGGCAAGTGAGGCTAGGGAGAATTCGGCCAGCAACCAAATGGAAAAAGAAGAGAAACTTGCTAAAAGAATTTCGGCACACCCTTGCTAAACACAAAACCAAATATGGATGGCCCTAAGAAGTCCTATATTCGGCTATCTCCCCTCCTTTTGTGATAATTTTGGCTTTTAATTATCACCCATCAAATAACATTTATCTTTTATCTTTATCTCCTAGCCACTCTTCAACAATTTAAATGAAATAGACTTCTTAACACTTACCCTTCCAGTTGAAAATGTAAAGGAAGAAAAAAAACAATGTTTATCCTTATCACCTTAAGAGTCCAAAATCAAGCCATTACTCCCCCCCTAACGCCAGCTTGCAAAAAAAAAAATAAAATAAAACCAACTACTGCTCCCTTGGTTCGAACATAGGACCTCACTGTCGCAGCCCCCCTTCAACGCCCCATACCACTCTACCACCTTGACTTTCATGCCCAAACTCACCCACAAAAATCTTTTAAAGCCTCCTAACTTGGCCCCCTTTCCTTTAACGCCAAAAAGCCCAAAAAATAAAACACATCCCCCTTGTAACTCCCAAGATTTGAACCCAAGACCTGCCCAAACGTCACCCCTAAGCCCTTAAGTGGCGCATGAAAGCCACTTTTCCAAGTTATTCCTTGTGTCATGCTTCTCCCGAAATTTCTCTTAACCCCTATCTCCTAGCTCCCTCCTTTAAAACACTTAAAAAGAAATTTTTAGTCCTAAGTCAGGCCTAGCTTGGGGTTATTTCTAGACCCTAGAACATGCTTAGCAATCATAGTATTCATTTCTTCAAGCACACACATGGAAAAATAATTAAATTACAAACAACCCCTAACTTAGGATGTTACAGTATATATATTTTTGTATTCAGGATAAGTATGGAGGAAATTATCTTCCTCACTTTATAAAATTGCTACAATCTAATTTTTAAGGAACTACTAGCATTTCTTCCTCCCTTGAGCTGGAAGTTGCGATTTTGGGTTGTTATGAGGAGATATTTCGTATCTAGGCAAGTAATATGACTTTGCATGTGAATTTTGAAAGAGTAAGGGTTCATTTGTTTGCATCTAAAATGTTTTCTATATAACATTTTTATTGTTTTACGATGTTTGTTTGCTGGAAAATGAATTACGAATGGAAAACATTCTCCAAAAAAAAGGGTAAAATCAAGACTTTTTAAAGGAAAATGTCTTACCAATTTTTTTTTCGTAAGACATTTTCCAAACTGATAAGGCTCTGTTCACTGTCCTCATCGTTGAAGAAACAAAAAGGGGAAGCTTTTAGAGTAACAAAGAGGAAGCTTTCTTCACTATCGAAGAAAATAGTCCATTATATTCTAATTTTATATTTTTTAAGATTTAGTCCCTAAAATCCAATTTTTTACTATTCTACAATTTAATTCCTCAAAAATAGATTTTCTTATTTTATAGTTCAGCCCTAAACCTTGTTTTGTACAAATTTGTAAAACAATCTATTTTCTAAAATTTCCAAATTTTATAATTTAGTCCTTACAACTAAAATTGTCAAAATTTCAAAAATTAGTCCTTGATTTTTGAACAATTAAACTTTCATATTCTATTTTTAAGAATTGTAAATTCTCAAATAATGTAAAATAGTCCTAAAACTCAAGTTTTGAAATCTTTATAGTTTAACCCTATAGTTTCAAACTTTACTATTTTATGCTCAACTATCCAAATTCTCATATTTCATAATCATATAATTTAGTTACTACATCAATGTTTCAAATTTCACTACTCAAACCCTTATAATTCAAAAGTTACAAAATTTACAATTTAGTCCTTACTTCAATTTTTATTAAATTAAATCATTTTTCAACTTATTCATTCAAATAATATTCAAAATAAATATTTATCACTTTCAACTTAATTAACAATTATATTCCCTAATGCACAAAATTAACAATTAAGCTTAATTAAGTAAATTAAGATTTATTAAAATTTAAAACTGATTAATTAAAATATAAATAAGCTTTATGAAATAAACTAAATTAAATAATGAAAATATAATAAAATTTGATACATACACGAATGGGATGAAATTTATTAAAGTCAATTCAACCAAGCTGCCAATTTTTAAAATGAGAAGATTAGTCAACTTGAAACGACTTTTTGGATGGGATCCAAGAATTTTTAGGTTGATATATCTCATGTAGTTCGAAGATCCATCTCTTAGCTTCGAAACGCACTTTGAATCAATCAATTTCAAATCCAGGAGCTCAAGTTATGACCATTTTAGTGAAGACTGTGCGAGTAGAATTTCTGGATAGAATTATGACGGGAATTTTGGGCTTTTAAGTCGAGTTTAAATCATATTGGGTTCAGGTTTTGGGCTTAATTTTTATTATATATAAGCCCAATATTAATTTTATCAGCTCTTATTGTTTTATTATCTCAAAATTTTAATAATTATTAAGTAGTTTAATTTATTTAGAGTTTTATGTGAACAATAAAGTTTTATTTAAAACTACTTATTGTTTAGATTAATTAGAGTTTTAGTATACTTTAGAGTTTTATTTGGATGTACTTAGCTAGCCTATATAAAGGCTTATTCATTATTCATTAAGGACACAATTGTTTTCATTAATAAAGTTTTCATCTCTGCGAGTTTGTTTCTTTAAGCAAGATTTCTTTCTTGTTATTTTTAGTAGTTTTCTTATCCCTTTTTTCAAGGAGTTGTGGAATTCATTCTTCACTCATCAACTTTCCAAGGATTATTTCTTGGAGGGTTAATGAGAGTCATTAATTAAGTTTGTTGGGATTTATATCTCAAAGGGTTCAATTGAATATTTATCCTTCTATCCATCATATCCATTAGTTTATTCAATCCATCTTCCACTTTTAAATTTTGTCTATTTATTTATTATTTTTATTTGTTCTTTATTCTAAAATTTCTTCTTTTACTATTTCCAATGTAACACTCCTAATCCATATCCGATGCAGGAATAGGATTATGAGGCATTACAGATCAATAGTTCAATTCAAACTTTCATATGTTCACTAATGTCACTCATGACTTACCATTTCAAATTATAATTTTAATATTCATGTCTATCATATAATCATAATATATATTTTAGAAAATAATCACATATGAACATTTAAAACATCATACCATAACCGAATATGCAATTAGTATACATGAACATGATATACAACCAATCATAAAATAACATTCACTTTTGACATTGAATATTTAATAAAACGATTGGTCAAATATTCATGAAATACTTGAAATACTTAGCACTTATCAACCAAACCAATTAAACTAATATATATATATATATATATATATATATATATTACACCTTTATTCTTCCATAACCAAATATAAACACCTAATACCACATATACATTCAAAGTTTCCATTAATAATTTATTAACAGTCAAGCTTATTAAACCTTTTAACTAAACACATGTAAAACTAAATTAGACAAGACAAACAAACCATTTCCAAACATATATTATCTATCACAAACATTTTATACATTCATAGCATATAATGATGAAACCAAGATAAACATATCCATACCTAGCATAACCATATTCAAATATAAAAGTTTAGCCATTTTCATGGCTTATATACATTCAACTCAAAATTCGACATTTTATTATTATTTCCATCCTATACATGCCATAATTCGAGTTTGAATATTTAAAAACCAAAGACAGTCAATAGTGTAGTGAACTTTGCTACCGATCCCCGAGCCTGTAACTGGAATCCAAAATCTATAAAACAAAATAAAAATAACATACAGAGTAAGCTATCATAGCTTAGTAAACCTTAAGCAAATTACAACTTAATAATATAATTAACTCCTTAATTTTTAAACTGAATCAATTTACTATATGTAACACCCCAAACCCGGCCCAAACAATATGACCGAATTTGGTTTGCTACAGAGAAACCTTTTGAAAACCATTTTAAAACTTAGTCGAATTGCCTTTCAATTGAAATTTTATTTGTTAAAAACCATACTTAATTTATTTAAAAATATTTGTTGAGTCGAGTTGTTTACAAATTTTCAAATGTACCGATGGTACTTTAAAAACATTTTTATTTAATTTGAGAAAACATGTGCATCCGTTTTAACATCATCATATAGTTTAAACAAAACATTCAAACATGCAGCAATAATAAAATCATCCCGGAGGCCTTATTACAATTAAGCAACATAAACCCAAAAGTAAGATAGATAAAATCCAAAATTCATTTATTAAAGTCTCCATTGCATGGCCACCTCGAGTCCATCCGGCTCCTCACCCATGATCTACTTAATCACTGAAAAATTAAAGGAGAAGGTGAGTCACCAAGACTCAATGTGTAACCCTTCCCGCTTTAGTGCAACAACATACACAATTCATAACCAATTAATATGCATAAGTTTAAAATGCACCCAACCTAATCATCCAAACGCCTTTTTCTACCCCGTGGTACCAAACCACCGGTGGTGCCAAACCACCGGTGACATATAGTCACAAATGTGATGCCAAATCACTAGAGATACCAAATCTCGGTGTCCAAGACACAAATCGAATGATGGGGCCAACCCATCGTGTGATACCAAATCAGCGCGACGATCCCATATCTCAAAGTGGGGCCAACCCACGGTGGTTTCAACCACGAGGACAAGTCGCTATGAGGTGCCAAACCTCTGGAGGTACCAAACCTCTGGTGATCGTAGTCACAATGTGTTACTAAAACACCGTGTCCGTAAACACGAATATCACCGCCCCTCCACTCATCAACCCACATCAAGCAAATACATGTTTTACAATAATCATACTAAAAGGTTTATTTAACAACATTAATAAATTTATCATTTGCCATATAACAATTAATACACATACCAAATGTGTCATGCTTCCCAAAAGCATCAAATAATAATCTCAAAGCAATAAAGACTTACCCGAGTCCTTGTTAATACCATGATGGTATTACATCCATGTCTACACAAATCGATTAGGCATAATATAACACTTAGCATATTAAAAAGTTATAAGATGTGTATGTACACACCTGGTACCAACAAGAGTTCTAGATCCCGAATAAACAAATCGGTCACACAAGTATTCTTGCCCTATATTCGCCAAAATGGACATTAGTGCCATGGCCTATTCGCCCAAACCAAAATAATTGAGAAGGGTTCCTTGCGAACCTAAAATCTTACCCAACTGCCTTCGAACACTAGCCAACACACTCCTAAATGAATCGGCCTCACTTCCCTATAATCAACCATCATCATTAAGGTTATTAGCCTTCGGCTTAAATGAAAACTTAAAAGAATAATCCTTTGAAATAAACTCTTACCACTATACCAAAACTGATTGTTAGAGAAGTCCCGAGGAAAACTATGCTACCTTCAATATTCGGCCAAAGTTGATCAAGATAGGAGAAGAAAATTTTCGGTACAACAAAAAGGTATATTCGGCTATAGGACAAAAAGAAAATAATAGGAAAAGAAATAGAGTTTCGGCAAAGAAGAGTGTATAGGAGGTTTTTGATGTTTAAGCAAAACAAATAGGAGTACAAGATGTTGATGAAGGTTTCGGTTTTGGGAGAATGAAAAGGAGAAAATAGATATTGAACAAAAATGACCAAATGGTCAAAAAGCATTAGGCTTATCAAAAGGTAAAATTCGGCCAAAAAGAAAAGAGTTTGAGAGAAAATGTTTTGCAAACTTTTGCACCAAATGCAAGGAATGACCAAAAAGAAAAGACTTCAATCCTTGCCAAACTAACATAAAATTTGGGTCCCCTTTTGTCCAAATTGCATTCCCTATGCATGGTCAAAAGGCCATGATTATGTTTCCAAAACATAATCCTTGATACTAGCCCCATGTCTCCATATTTTCCTTAATTACTTGATTCCCTTCCATATGTTAACACTTGCCTTAAACCTATAGTCTACTAACCAAAAATAACAAGGTCAACCCTTACCTTAATTATCCTTGGCCGACACTTACCATACCAAAGCAAAAATAAAAGTTGTCCCAATGCTATTTAAGGATTCAACCACTCCCTCAAGCTAACATCCATGCGCCATTACCAACTTGCCATGCACTCAACTTGTGTCACTTATTGACACTTAAATTAACAAGTGCTAAGCTCACATAATCCACTTCATTAAATAAACCAAACTAACAATTATTCTACTAAACCGAGCCTACTCAAGACCCCTAATTGAGTCTTATAACACCACAAATAATATCACATAAATTTAAACACAAGCAAAATAATTCAATCACGAATAACCCCTATTTTGGGATGTTAGCTTCTACCCCTTAAAAATAATTTCGACCTCGAAATTACACGATCGAAAAGGTAGGGTATTCTTGTCAAGCATCACACTCTCGGGTTCCCACGTAGCTTCCTCAAAGACCATGGTTTCGCCATAATACTTTCACCAAAGTCTTGACTTCCCACGCAAAACCTTGATATCTCGATCTAAAATTTGGATTGGTTCCTCCTCGAAAGATAAATCCGAAGTTTACCTCAATCTACGCCACGGGCACAATGTGTGATGGATCCGACCGATATCGCTAAGCATCGAACATGAAAGGCGTTATGAATCGATTCAATTCCGCCATGAGTTCGGTGATAAGCTCTTGGTCCCACTCGCTAACATCAGTATATGGCCCGATGAATCTTGGGCTTAGCTTTCCTTTTCGCCCAAATCTCAATACCTTTTTCAAGGAGACACCTTGAAAAACTTTATCTCCACAACATATTCCATTTCCTTGCGCTTGAGATCGGCATAGGACTTACGCCTGTCGATGCTTCCTTGAGACGAGCCCGAATTACCTTAACTTTGTCCTCGGTTTGATCACCAACTCCGGACCCAAAACACATGTTCACCCAACTCCGTCCAACAAGTAGGAGTTCGGCATTTTCGTCCATACAATTACTTCATATGGAGCCATCGAATGCTCGCTGATAACTATTGTTATAAGCGAATTTCGCAATGTGAGATACTCTTCCCACTACCACTAAAATCTAGAACACAACCTCTCGGATATCTTCTAAGATCTGAATCACTCTCCGATTGTCCGTCGGTTTTGATGAAAAGTCATCTTTGAAGACCAATCTCGTTCCCAAGGCTTGATGCAAAGCTCTCCAAAACCTTGACGTAAACTCGGATCCCTATCCGAGATAATCGACATCTTGGCACACCATGCAATCTCACTATCTCGGCTACATATAACTTTGCTAGCTTCTCGCGAATAATCTACCCTTACTCGGTATGAAATCTGCGACTTAGTCAGACGATCCACAATCACCCAAATCGAATCCTTCTTACTAGGCGTAGAGGTAATCCACCGACAAAGTCCATGGTGATCCTCTCCCACTTCCATCGATGAATCTTCACCGTTGGAGTAACCCGATGGCAATTGATGTTCACTTTAACTTGTCGACACGTCGACACTTACCCACAATTCGATTACTTCCGCTTGGACACAGCCACCAAAATCGCTCTCTCAAATCCCGATACATCTTGCTATCTCCGGATGCATAACATATGGGTTTGCTTGTATGCGTCCGAAGAATCCTTTGCCTCAACTTCACATCCTTGACATACAAGCTCTCCTTTAAAGCACAAAACTCCATCAATCGACGGACTAAAATCTTCTAATCCACCATTACGAACTTGTAACCTCCGATCATTCAAACCATCATCCTCTAACCGCTTCTCCTTAATCTGATCTAACCAAGTCGGTTTGACTTGCAATTCACCAAAGACTCCCATCGTCGAGCAATGAGTCGAGCAAACATTGATCTTAAATCCGATACAACCTTACGGCTCAACGCGTCGCCTGGCGTTAGCCTTACCAGATGATACTCGATCGAGCGATCGTAGTCCTTCAGCAGTTCAATCCACCGACGCCCTCAAATTCAAATCCTTCGAGTCAAAAGATACTTAAGACTCTTGTGATCCGTGTAGACTATCGATTTCTCCCCGTACAAATAATGCCTCTATATCTTCAAAGCGAAGACTACGACCGCTAACTACAAGTCGTGCATTGGATAGTTAACCTCATGCGGTCTTAGCTGACGGGACGCATAGGCCACTACCTTCCCTTCTTGCATCAATACACATCCCAAACCAGTATGGGACGCATCACAATAAACCGTAAACAACTTTCCTGCCTCAGGCTGTACCAGAATCGGAGCTTCCGTCAAAATCTTCCTTAGCTTGTCGAAACTTTCTTATTGCTTCTCCGTCCACACAAATGGAGTTCCTTTTCTTAATAACTTAGTCAACGGTGCAGCGATTAAAGAGAATCCTTCGACAAACCTCCGATAGTACCCTACCAGACCCAAAAACTTCAAATTTCTGCCACCGACCTAGGCGATTTCCAGTCCAACACCGCTTCGATCTTGCGAGGATCTACTCTAATCCTTGCGACACTCGTGACCTAAGAAAGCCACCTCCCTAAGCCAAAATTCGCACTTCTCAATTTGGCATATAACTTCTTCTCCTCGGTGCTTGTAGAACTATACGCAGATGCATGTCATGTTCCTCCTCCGTCTTTGAGTAAACCAATATGTCGTCTATGAACACCACGACAAATTGATCCAAATCTTCTTTGAAACACCCTATTCATTAAGTCCATGAATCTTTGCCGCGGTGCATTGGTCAACCTAAATGGCATCACCAAAAACTCGTAATGCCCATACCTTGTACGAAATGCCGTCTTGTGCACATCAACCTCCTTCACCTTGAGTTGGACCTAAGATCTATCTTTGAAAATACCGATGCACCCTTCAGTTGGTCAAACAAGTCATCAATCCGAGGTAATGGATACCTGTTCTTAATCGTCAACTTGTTCAATTGGCGGTGAGTCGATACACATCCGCATTGAACCGTCCTTCTTTTGACAAACAAAGACGAGTGCTCCCACGGAGATATACTTGGTCGGATAAATCCTTGGTCCAAGAGCTCCGAATTTGAGCCTTCGGTTCCACCAATTCCTTTGGTGCCATTCGATCACGTGCTATAGACACGGTGCCGCCCGGTAGCAAGTCTATACCAATTCAACTTTCCGATCCGAGGCAAACCCGAAAGTTCTTCAGGAAATACGTCAGCATAATCCTTTACAGTTTGAATATTCCCCACAGAAAACTCTTTAGCTTCCAAAGCATACACATGAACAACGAATGCCTCACAGCCCTTCCTGACCATCTTCACAGCTTTCAACATAGATACCACATTGGATAGATAATCTCTCCTATTACCTATCATGACCACTTCTTCACCTTCAACCATCTTCAAAACCATGCGCTTAGCAGCGCAATCCAAACTTGCTTGGTATTTGACCAACCAATCCATCCCAAGAATCAGATCGAACTCCTCAAACGGCAGTTCCATCAGATCGGCAAAGAACACTACCCCTTGGAGTTCTAGGGGTACATCTCTATACAGCTTATCTACTTCTACAGAGTAACCTAAAAGACTAAGTACGGTCATCCTCCTAGAAGCGATCTAAGAAACTAAACTCATGGTCTTTACTATGCCACTAGCAACGTAAGAATGCGTCGAACCCACATCTATCAAAGCAGTATATGGGACACCAAAGATTAAAAACATACCGGTTATGATGTCCGGTGCATCTCCCTCCTCACGATGCCTCGCAGCATACACCAAACCAGGCTGCCTAGCCTCGTGTTGCTTGCACCTCTGCCTGATGATCCGCGGCCTTGACCAGAACCATTACCTCCTCTACCATTACCACGACCTCTCTGCGGTCTTTGGTCCTCCTTTCGAATTGAGCCCGACCTTGACCTTGGTGATTCACGGCTTGCTTACGTGGACAATCCTCACACGGTGATCCAAATGAACCACACTCAAAACGACCTTTTCCCGGTCCAACATTCACCCCAATGAAATTTTCCACATCGGTTACACGTCTTTGGTCCCTAATTAGCGATATGCACCTTCCGGTGATTCGACTCATTTTGCCTAGCCCTCTTCGAACATTGCCGGTGACCGGATGATCCATATCCTCTCTTATGCTTACTACGGTCATAGTTACGCCTTCGATTCCTTTATTCTTTCGGCTATCTTAGCTTTTTCAACTAAAGTAGCAAACTCTCGCTCCGATGTGGAGCAATCAACAATCTCACTCGTCCTTCAAACCATCTTGAATCGAACACATCGCTCATGCTCAAAGCCACAATACCTCCAAAGATATTGGCTCAATCTTAAGAACTCAACCTCATACTACGTCTGGTTTACTCCCTTGGACCAAACTTCAGAATGCCTTGCGCGCACATCAATGTAACTAGACCCAATATATTTCTTTTGATATCTTGCCTTAAAGAAGTCTCAAGTGAGATCTTACGCTTCTGACCCATTCGAATCGTGAGCCACCAACGATATGACTCATCCTTGAGAAGCGACACCGCCTTTCGGTTTCTCCTCAATTGTCAAATCTATCTCATCCATGATTCTTTCAATCGATTCTAGCCAATACTCGGCGATTTGGTGCTACACGATACACCTCGAAAAATTCAGTAGCTGTTGCTCAAAGTCTCTGGTCACCGATTTTGAGTTCCTCCACCTCTACCCATTCCAGCTACCCTTTTCAAAACCCGCAGCATCGCTTGTGACACTGCGTCATCACCCGTCTGATCCTGCTCTTCGGCTCCAAAAGTTGCGGGTGGTGGTGGTATATCGTTCTCAGATCCACGACGACCGACGGGTTCTAATAAGGTCATCCTACCCTTCTGCGTCCACGATGGCCACGTCCTCTAAAGCTCATTCTAATTATCGCACTTTAATCTGATTAGGAAATTTTATGAATTAGTACATGTTTCACTTGGTTATTCGCGAAGAAATTTTATGATAAGAATTTAATAGAGATTCTTTCGATCAAATAGAGTTTTAAGTCTTACATCTAGTTTACGAAAGTACATCCATTCCCTAATACCTTTCATACCTATGCACTCTTCTGCATTTACGTCTGCTTTCTAACCGAGGGTATTTTCGTCATTTTCCTACAAGGGTATTTTCGTAATAAATCGAAGAAATTTGAAAACTTTAATATATCAAAACATTTTGTAATTTCTAAAACCGAGGGTATTTTGAGAATTTCTCAATTTAAAGGTATGGCAAAATTTTGAAAACTAGGGAATTTTGGTAATTTAAATCAATCGGGGTAATTTTGTAAATTTCAAAGTCGATGTATATATTTTGAAATACAAGATTTTTTTTAGCTACTTTTGCAAAGTAAGAAGATTTTATTGAAATCGGTGTAATTCGGTAATTCTAAAACCAAGGGCATTTTCGTAATTTTGCCACTAGGGGCATTTTGGTAATTTTGATCAACCGAAAATATTTGATAATTTTTTTGAAAATGAATTTGTCCTACTATTTAAAAGAGATAATTTAGTGATTTAAAACCAAAGTTTTCCTTAAAACATGACTAGTCCCTTTCGGGTTTTATTTAGGGTTTTGCCTATGACCGAGTCCTCTTGGTTAGGGTGAACCGAAGCTACGCACTGTAGGATTCCTGCGAAGAGGAGGTGAGTCACGAGGACTGCTTAAATTCCAAGCTCTTTCGGATCCAATCCTAGACATGCGCACCAAGGTTACCACACCCTAACTCGGCGACTTGATCCTAGGTTTGTTTAATTAGGCTTTAAAGTCTTATGTCATTGTTTGAGGTGAACTAGTCCTAAAGTTTAAAATACTTATCACTATCTCGTCCCATGCTTCCCCCTTCTACAATAAATAATTCATACAAAAGTTAGAGGTACTTACATGGGCGGATTGGTGCCGGAGACTCGATGCCATGCTTATTCAAAACCAAAATATTTCAAATAGGCCTACTAAAAACATTTTTGGGCCTTGGGCCCCACAGTAGAAACTTTGAACCTGCTCGATACCAATTTGTAACACCCCAAACCCGGTAGAAACAATATGGTGAATTTGGTTTGCTCTGAGAAACCTTTTGAAAACCATTTTAAAACTTAGTCGAATTGCCTTTCAATTGAAATTTTATTTGTTAAAAACCATACTTAATTTATTTAAAAATATTTGTTGAGTCGAGTTGTTTACAAATTTTCAAATGTACCCGATGGTACTTTAAAAACATTTTATGCGTTTAATTTGAGAAAACATGTGCATCCGTTTTAACATCATCATATAGTTTAAACAAAACATTCAAACATGCAAAGAATAATAAAATCATCCTAGGAGGCCTTATTACAATTAAGCAACATAAACCCAAAAGTAAGATAGATAAAATCCAAAATTCATTTATTAAAAGTCTCCTTTGCATGGCCACCTCGAGTCCATCCGGCTCCTCACCATGATCTCTGAATCACTGAAAAATTAAAGGAGAAGGTGAGTCACCAAGACTCAATGTGTAACCCTTCCCCGTTTTAGTGCAACAACATACACAATTCATAACCAATTAATATGCATAAGTTTAAAATGCACCCAACCTAACCATCCAAACGCCTTTTTCTACCCGTGTGGTACCAAACCACTTGGTGGTGCCAAACCACTGGTGACATATAGTCACAAATGTGATGCCAAATCACTAGAGATACCAAATCTCACGGTGTCCAGAAGACACAAATCGAATGATGGGGCCAACCCATCGTGTGATACCAAATCAACGCGACGATCCCATATCTCAAAGTGGGGCCAACCCACGGTGGTTTCAACCATAGGGACAAGTCGCTATGAGGTGCCAAACCTCTGGAGGTACCAAACCTCTGGTGACCGTAGTCACAATGTGTTACCAAAACACTGGTGTCCGTCGACACGAATATCACTGCCCCCTCCACTCATCAACCCACATCACGCAAATACATGCTTTTACAATAATCATACTAAAAGGTTTATTTAACAACATTAATAAATTTATCATTTGCCATATAACAATAAATACACATACCAAATGTGTCATGCTTCCCAAAAGCATCAAATAATAATCTCAAAGCAATAAAGACTTACCCGAGTCCTTGTTAATACCATGATGGTATTACATCCATGTCTACACAAATCGATTAGGCATAATATAACACTTAGCATATTAAAAAGTTATAAGATGTGTATGTACACACCTGGTACCAACAAGAGTTCTAGATCCTGAATAAACAAATCGGTCACACAAGTATTCTTGCCCCTATATTCGCCAAAATGGACATTAGTGCCATGGCCTATTCGCCCAAACCAAAATAATTGAGAAGGGTTCTGCGAACCTAAAATCTTACCAAGCGCCTTGAACACTAGCCAACACACTCCTAAATGAATCGGCCTCACTTCCCTATAATCAACCATCATCATTAAGGTTATTAGCCTTGAAACGAAAACTTAAAAGAATAATCCTTTGAAATAAACTCTTACCACTATACCAAAACCGATTGTTAGAGAAGTCCCGAGGAAAACTATGCTACCTTCAATATTCGCCAAAGTTGATCAAGATAGGAGAAGAAATTTTGGCACAACAAAGAGGTATATTCGGCTATAGGACAAAAAGAAAATAATAGGAAAAGAAATAAAGTTTCGCAAAGAAGAGTGTATAGGAGGTTTTTGATGTTTAAGCAAAACAAATAGGAGTACAAGATGTTGATGAAGGTTTGGTTTGAGAGAATGAAAAGGAGAAAATAGATATTGAACAAAATGACCAAATGGTCAAAAAGCATTAGGCTTATCAAAAGGTAAAATTCAGCCAAAAGAAAAGAGTTTGAGAGAAAATGTTTTGCAAACTTTTGCACCAAATGCAAGGAATGACCAAAAGAAAAGACTTCAATCCTTGCCAAACTAACATAAAATTTCGGCTCCCCTTTTGTCCAAATTGCAGTCCCTATGCATGGTCAAAGGCCATGATTATGTTTCAAAACATAATCCTTGATACTAGCCCCATGTCTCCATATTTTCCTTAATTACTTGATTCCTTCCATATGTTAACACTTTCCTTAAACCTATAGTCTACTAACCAAAAACAACAAGGTCAACCCTTACCTTAATTATCCTTGGCCGACACTTACCATACCAAAGCAAAATAAAAGTTGTCCCAATGCTATTTAAGGGATTGAACCACTCCCTCAAGCTAACATCCATGCGCCATTACCAACTTGCCATGCACTCAACTTGTGTCACTTATTGACACTTAAATTAACTTAAGTGCTAAGCTCACATAATCCACTTCATTAAATAAACCAAACTAACAATTATTCTACTAAACCGAGCCTACTCAAGACCCCTAATTGAATCTTATAACACCACAAATAATATCACATAAATTTAAACACAAGCAAAATAATTCAATCACGAATAACCCCTATTTTGGGATGTTACACTATATCAATGCCATATTTAGTTTCAACTTAAACATTCCATATCCATATATGTTTAGCATAACTATCACTTTGGCCGAATACTCAATAGGTTAAAATCTTTCAAATTTCATTCAACTATCAAAGCCAAATATCATTACACATTTGGATTTACTTCCACTTATTTACACAAGTTCATAATACAAGAATTAAATCCATATACAAATCTCATATATTTTTATCATTAATATCACCCATGATTTAACATAAAATTTCAAAGTACTTACTTACCTTATCTATCATAGGTACCAAGTTAATTCATACCTGTCCATTTATCTCTATTTTCTTATTCATATACCACATCAACTTGAAATCTCTTAAGCATAAACTTATAATAATTCACCGGCATAAAGTCTGCTAGGTCTAAGCTCAGATCATACACCCAAGACGAAGCTTCGCTAGACTCAAAGTCTGATTTTATACACCGACAATAAGCCTGCTAGGCATAAGGCTCAATATCTTTCATCGGCAGAAAGCCTGCTAGGCCCAAAGCCTGAATAACAATACTATAGAGCTGTCTCATACTCATATCAAATGTCAAATACTTCAAATATTTCACATTATTCAAACTAACTTTCCAATGTAACATTTCATTCAATATAATTCAAACACATAATTTATAAGCTAAATCACATTCGGCTAGCTTGCTAATGACTACACAAAGTCCATTCAACATATTACTAGGTATCGCAAGAAAAAAAATAACTATGTTTAATTGCTTAGGGACTTACCTCGAATATCGACAAAAGATGAAAATCGGCTATTCGTCTATTTTTGTTTTCCCCCTATCCAAGTCCAATTTCTTTGGTTCTTGATCTAAACATATTCAAATTAAGCTCATTCAAACATATTTTCATTCAATTTAGTCCAAAAACACATAAATGGGCAAATTACTATTTTACCCCTAACATTTACAATTTTTACAATTTAGTCCCTATTGCACAAAACACAAAACACTCAAAATTTCAAGGTACCCATGTTTGTCTGAATTTTCATAGTGTTCATAAAAGCCCATATATTTCATTTATTTCACATATTAATCCCTCAAATTATTATTTTTGCAATTTAGTCCTAAATTAGTGAAAATCATCAAAAACTCCTATACAAAATATGTTAATCTAAAACATATCTTTCATTTTTCATCATCAAACAACAAAAATCAGAAGCTATCAACAATGGCATAACACAAAATATTCATCAAAATAAAAAATTAGGACATGGGCTTGATAGTACTTGAAGCAACGATCTCAAAAACGTAAAAATTATCAAAAATCGAGCTAAAACTCACCTTGAATCAAGTTGGAGAATAGCCGAACCCTAAAACTCTTTTATTTTCTTTTTCTTTTCTTTTGTATTCGGCAAGAACAATATGAACACTAAAATGGCTTTATTTTTTTTATGTACACTAAAATGGCTTTATTTTTTTTATGTTTTATATTATATTATAACATATATTAACTTAATGTTTAATTTACTTATTTAACCTTAATGGTTTTTATAATAAGACTATATATTATATGTCTAATGCCGTCAAACATAAAGTTAAGGGCTTAATAGCAACATAAGCACTTCCTCTTATAAAGACATATTCATCTTGTCCCTTTTATAATTAACCATCAAATTTTCATTTTACACTATTAAGTCCTTTTATTTAATCAGACACCTAAATGAAAAAATTTTTAATTGAAAATTTAATACACACAAATTCACACATTGTAAACACCAAAAATAATTTAAAAATATTTTTCTGACTCGGATCCGTGGTCCCGAAACCACCGTTTCGATTAGAGTCTAAATTGGACTGTTACAACTCTCCTCCTTAGGGATTTTCGTCCCCGAAAATCTTACTGATGAATAGGTTCGGATAATATTCTTTCATTGCATCCTCTGACTCCCAAGTTGCTTCTTCAACTTCATGTTTATACCACAATACTTTAACTAACGAAATTTTCTTATTTCGCAACTCTTTAGTCTTATATGCTAGAATACGAATCGGTTCTTCCTCGTACGTCATGTCAGATTTAATCTCAATCTCAGACGAACTAATCACATGTGAAGGATCAGATCGATATCTACGAAGCATCGAGACATGAAATACATTGTGGATCTTTTTTAACTCAGGTGGCAATAATAATCTGTAAGCAACTGGTCCGATACGCTCTATAATTTCATACGGTCCAATGAATCTTGGACTAAATTTGCCTTTATGACCAAATCGAAGTATTTTCTTCCACGGTGAAATTTTCAAGAAAACTTTATCTCCGATTTGAAACTCTATATCTTTTCGTTTCAAGTCTGCGTCTGACTTCTGACGATCCGATATTGTTTTAAGACTATTACGAATAACTTGCACCTTCTGTTCGGTTTCTTTGATCAAATCAACCTCGTATATCTTGTTTTCACTGAGCTCAGTCCAATACAATGGTGTACGAAATTGATGACTGTACAAAGCTTCATAAAGCACCATTTTGATACTAGATTGAAAGCTATTATTGTACGCAAATTCAATCAGAGGTAGATATTGTTCCCACGTACCTTCAAACTTGAGAATGCAACATCTCAACATATCCTCAAGTATTTGAATAATTCACTTGGATTGACCGTCTGTCTGGGGATGAAAAGCAGTACTAAAATGCAGTTTAGTACCTAATGCATCTTGCATTTTCTTCCAAAACCTCAATGTAAACCTCGGATCTCTATCTAAAACAATAGATATATGCACACCATATAACCTCATGATATGAGAAACATACATTTCAACCAGTTTATCAAGCGAGTAATCTGTACGAACCGAAACAAAGTGAGTAGATTTAGTCAATCTATCTACAATAACCCAGACTGTATCTTTCTTACTCGGTGTCAATTGTAAACCGGATACAAAATCTATCGTGACTCTGTCCCATTTCCATTAAGGTATCATGATAGGTTGAAGTAATCTAGAAGGTACCTGATACTCGGCTTTCACTTGCTGACAGACTAAACATTTTGATACAAAGTCAGAAATGTCTCGTTTCATACCTTGCCACCAATAGAGCTGTTTCAGATCATTATACATCTTCGTACTACCTGGGTGGACAGATAATCGACTATTGTGAGCTTCCTTTAAAATCATTTGAATCAACTCTAGATTTTTTGGAACACATATTCGGTTTCTGAATCTCAAACAATCATCAGCATCAACACAAAACTTTGAACCAACATTTGAATCATATTGAGTTCGTTTTGATATCAAATCATTATCAACTTTTTGGGCATCACAAATTTGTTGAATAAATAATGGTCTTGCTTTTAATTCAGCTACTATCGAACCATCATCAAACATGTCTATATGCGCATTCATTGCACGCAAAGCAAAAAGTGATTTTCGGCTTAAAGCATCAGCAACAACATTAGCCTTTCCTGGATGGTAATCAATCATGATCTCATAGTCTTTTAACAACTCCAACCATCGTCGTTGTCTCAACTTTAGACTTTTATGATCAGAATAGACATGGCATTTTTCACCGAATAGATAGTGACGCCATATTTTCAATGCAAACACAATAGCTGCCAACTCTAAATCATGTCTAATATCCTAAAATTCGAGTATCTAATTTAATGCATGTTTTTGTGCTTAAATTATGAAGGAAAAATTTTTTCTTACTTCTTTTCATAGTTATTATAGTCTTAAAGAAGAGTATAGAATTTTTCTAAGTAGAATAATTTTATTTTTGAGAGTATAATGAAGTGGATTAAGTGATATTAATACTTAAGTAAAAATAAGTGTCAAAGTGAAGCATAAGATGAGTAAATGGTAAGGTGGTGATGGCCCATGAGTTATGGCATGAGGGGAGTGGTTCGAATCCCTTGGTTAGCATCTAGAAATTTTATTTTTGGCTTTAATCCATGCATGTGTCGGCAAGGGATAAGGATGGATGAGTTGTATTGTTTTATTTTGGTAAGTAAGACTAAAGGAAAAGGTAATTTTAACTTATGGTATGGAATCAAGGAACTCTGGAAAGATATGGGGACATGAGGCTAGTATCAAGGAAGATGTTTTGGAAACAAATTCATGGTCATTTGACCAATGAATTTGGACGGCAATATGGCTAGGGGAGGTTGGCCAATTTTTGCTAGTAGCTTAGCTAGGGTAGGAATTTTGTTTTGGTCATTTCTAGCATCTTGTGCAACTTTGTTTTTCTTTTTTTTCTCTCAACCTTCTCTTTGGCCGACTTTGTGCTTTTGGTTTACCAAAATTCTTTTGACCATTTGGTCATTTTGCTATCACATTAGTATTCTTTGTATGCCTTTTCATTGTGCCGAAAATACAACACCAAGGGTCATTCTTTTTCTTCCTTCCTCCATTGCCGAATGTACTTTGCTCTAAACACATCTCTTATTTTCTTTTTCTTCTTTTGATAACTGAATCCTCATCATCCCTTTCACTCATCTTTTAATTTTTCTTTTCAATCATCCTATCTCCATAAGCATCTCTCATGGCCGAATGTTAGTGTGCCTTTGTCGAATCATCTTCTTTTCTCTTTGGTTTTTCATAGCCGAATCTCTCTCTATTCTTAAACATCTTTCTCAATCATCTCTTTTCAACCGTGGAGAATAGGTAAGAGTTCTTTTAGTTCATGTTAGTTAATGGTGGTTTTGGCCGAATATGGATGGTGGTAAGAAGGATTTCTTGAATCGAAATACCCGTCCATTCTATTAACGTTTCTCTTTATTATACTTTAGTGCGATAACGGAAGATCGAAACTCGAGTGTTCGTGTGCATCTTGGAACGTTTTTGGTCGACTCTCTTTTAGAGAAGCAAGAATCTTTGTGGTAAGGAAATCTCACCTTTAAGATCTTTAGTATTTTTTTCGATATATTATTATTAGGATTAACGATCTTTTGATATTGAAGACTTTCAAAATAGGGAAGAAAAGGGCGGTGTTTAGTTTTCATAAGAGGGGCGGATCCACTATTTCTCCTAAGTATAAACGAAGGGCGATTTCGATAGTCCAGGATTTTCCACCGGGTTGCGGACCATCTACCGAAGGAAATCAACTATTTGAAGTAGTTCGTACTTTCGAGCCTTTGTACGTTAGTGGATTCTCAGCGAATAACGAATCGATAAACGAGGAGAAACCGAAAATTGAAGTGATTCAAAATCAAGAGGGTAAGGATTTGGATCGATTATCGATAGTGTATTTTTATACATGATAGTGTTCTAATGGATCGTAATATGTTTTATGTGTTGAGGAGCGAGAAGGATTAGTACTCACGATATCGAGGTGTGTAACTTCACACTTTTCTCGGGTTTGGATGTTATTCGTGGTATGGAGTTAAATCGTAAAAACGACTAGATCGGTATAAAACGTAATAACTGGTATTTGGTGAAATTACATGAAAACGGTTAATATGGTGAAAATTACGAAAAAGCCCTCGATGAGTTAGATGGTAAAATATAAATTTTTATGTCCTCGTAAAATGGGCCGATAAGTTTGATAATTGGTCGACGGGTGAAAAATATTGTTTGTTAGTAAAATGGGCGAAATCCTCGATAATAATAAGTGGGCCAAAATCTACGCTAGATCGATAATTGGGCGAAATCTATTAGATCAAAATTGGGTCGAAATCTCATTAGATCGTAAATGGGTCGTAATCTCATTAAATTGTTAAACAATTTGAAATCTTAGCTAGATCGATAAATGAGCCAAACTCTTTGCTAGATCGTAAATTTGGGCTGAGTTGTTAAATTGTTAAATGGGCCAAATGTTATTTTGTAATTTTGGGCCTTAATAAAATTGGAAATATTGACTCCTTTGTTAATGGGCCTTTTAATAAAATCATTATATGATCATAGACTACTTTGCATACATGTTGCATGGGTTGGGAAAATGATGAAGAGAAGAAAAGCCTGCTGCCAAAATCTAGTTCGTGGCTCGCCACAAAATTATTAAATGGCTATTTGCCTCTAGTTCGGTGGCTCGCCACAAAATTATTAAATGGCTATTTGCCTCTAGTTCGGTGGTTCTGCCACAAATAATAATTGGCTCAATGCCTCTAGTTCGGTGACTTTGTCACAATCTAGTTCGGTGGCTCTGCCACAAATATAAAAGGCTTAATGCCTACGATTGGTGTGATGGCGGGGTAGGTTGACTTGATCCCCACAAGTGTGATGGTTGGTACGGGGGTGTGTAGCGGATGGAAATTAGGTTTGGGAGGGAAAAATACATTTTGCATGCATATTATTATTTATGTTGTTAATTCTGCTAATGGGCTTAAGCCCAAATCCATAACTTGAAAAATATGGCCTAGTGGACAAAGTAAGTGAGTTATACACTGAGTTCTAAGTAACTCACTCCCTCAAAATTTTCGTCTCAGGTAATGGAAATTGACATGGACTTGGGCCGAGGATGACTTCGTGGAGGCCATACTGCAAAACATGGGTTTATTAAACTTCGAACTTTTTAATAAGTATTTTTACTATTTTGGGTTGATGTAATAAGGGCCTCTATTAATATTTCATGGATTTATATGTATGGTTGGTTAAAACTCTATTTTGGACATTTTATTATGGGTGATGATTATATGATGTTTTTTCAAAATAAATTGGGTTTTCAAATATATGAAATTCCTTTATAAATATTTTTAGTATTTTTAACTCATATATAATTTACCTAAGGATTTTTGATAATACAATATTAATGATGTTTTCAACTAATGTTTTCTAATATACATCAAATTTAAAATACTCTTTTGATTTTTACTAAACCTTGTACTTAAAAATAATATTGTAGATTTCAACTCACCGAAATTTTTAAGATAGTTCGATCCATGTAACAAACCAAATCTAGTCTTAACGCATAGTCTTAACGATAGGGTTTGGGGTGTTACATTTAATGGTATCGAGCCGCTTCAAAAACTCTACTGTGGTTTGGGTTCACAAATAATTTCGTATGAATTCATTCAATTATGTTTTAAAGATCAAGATGGCACCACAAGCATCCCAAGCAACAAGTCAAGTAAGTATTTATTACTTAATGATTACTATGATGATCATAGGAACACTCTAGAACTTCTAGTTTTAGATGTGAAAATTATAGAGATTGAGACTATAGGATATGTTGCGAAAACAACTTTATCTCTCAAATCTCATAAAACATCGTTAATAAACATTGAAACAATTTTCTGATTCATAAAACTTGTAATCAGGTAAAAACGAATAAGCCATCATGAGCACTAGAGGACATGGTCGTGGACGCGGTAGATGTGGCCGTGGTAGAGGCCGAGGTGCTACGACTGAAGCACCAAATAATATGCCAGAAATGGATGCACCTGCATCATTTGAGAGTGAGACGGGATCATGCGATCACATGAAAGAAGATAATGCTTTGACACAAGCCATGTCATGCGAGTCCTAGAAAGGGTCGTCGGAACTAGAATTGGGCCAACAACTCGTGGGTCAATTTCAAAACGACTCAAGTCCAATAATGCGAAGTTTTAGAGGATTTTCGGTGTAGCTCCAAATGTGGCTGAATATTAGCTCAAGTCGTGGAGCGGATTAGGGATGATATGGAATGCATTTGTTGAACAAAATCGAAAGGAGTCATATCCTTGTTAAGAGACGAGGCGACGGTGGTGGCTCATCGTTCGAGAAGGCACCGTCGCACTAATTACTTGGGAATTCTTTAAAGTCGCCTTCCAAGGAAAATACGTTGGAACGAGTTATGTAGACGCCCGAAGGAAGGAATTTCTGAATCTTGTACAAGGGAGTAAAATAGTAGCAGCATATGAAGTCGAAGTTTTACGTTTGAGTCGCTATGCTCGGACAATAGTATCAATAGATCATGAACATTGTGTGTGTTTCGAGGATGGGCTTAATGATGAGCTGAGGGTTCTGATTGCTCCACAGCAAGTTAGAACCTTTTCCACGCTTGTGGAGAAGGCCAAGATAGCCGAGGAGGCTAAGAACTCGTAACGCCGTAATCGAGAAAGATTTAGAAATAAGAGAGAGACACAGCAGTCTGGTTCTTCAAAGAGATTTCAGAAGAGACCTCGGAATGATGAACCAGTTCAAGGTAGAACACTGGTAACAAATAATTGAAGTCGAGATTGTACTAAGTGTAGAAAAAGACATTTTGGAGAGTGTTGGAGGAAAACGGGTGCTTGTTACAAATGCGGTTCAATGGATCATCAGTATAGAAATTGTCCTCGATGTATGGATACGACTCAAGAAGTTCGTAATAATGATACATAGCCGCCGAGGTATTCAATGACCAGAGAGGTCGTGGACCAGTCATGGTGGTAATGGGGCTGGTCGTGGTCAAGGTGCACCGGTCGAGGCAATGGTCCTAGAGGGAACGCGGATGTAAGACACTGGATCGGTCTATGCGAGTTAGACGTCATGAGGATGGCAATGCACCGATGTGATAACTGGTACGTTCTTCATCTTCGATGTACCGGTTATTGCATTAATAGATATTGGTTCTACCCACTCATATGTTGCTAGTGCCATATCTGGAAATCTGAATTTAGAATCTGAAATTATCGATAGTGAAATGACAGTAATTAGTCCTTTAGGACAGTCGGTAATTGTTAATGAAATGTTTAGAGACGTGCCCTTGGAAATTCAAGAGGAGGTATTCTTGGCAAATTTGATGGAATTGCCTTTCGACGAGTTCGATCTCATTCTGGGCATGGATTGGTTGGTCAAACATCAGGCTCAATTGGATTGTGCTGAAAAACGGATGTCAATAAGAACCTCGGATGATAAGGAAGTCATCATGATTGGTGAACGAAGGAACTACTTGGCAAATGTGGTATCCGCGTTGAAGGCAGAGAAGTTGGTTCGGAAAGGATATGGAGCATTCCTAGCCTTTATCTGTGCTTTGGATGCCAAAGAGTTATCTGTGAATGATGTGAGAACAGTGAAGGAATTTCTAGATGTTTTTCCCGAAGAACTTCCTGGTATACCTCCAGATCGAGAAGTAGAATTTGGCATTGAGCTTTTGCCTGGAACCGCTCCAGTGTCCATTGCTCCTTATAAGATGGCACCGAAGGAGTTGGCAGAGCTTAAAGCTCAAATTCAAGAATTACTGGATCGGGGATTTATTCGACCAAGTATGTCTCCGTGGGGAGCACCAGTTTTGTTCGTCAAGAAGAAAGATAGATCGATGCATATGTGCATCGATTACAGACAATTGAATAAATTGATGATCAAAAATCGGTATCCTCTGTCGAGAATTGATGATCTGTTTGATCAATTAAAAGGAGCTTCAGTTTTCTCCAAAATTGATTTGAGATCGGGTTATCACCAACTTAAGGTGAAAGAAGCAGATATTTATAAGACGGCATTTCGGACTCGTTACAGACATTATGAGTTTGTAGTAATGTCGTTTGGATTAACCAATGCACCATCCGCATTTATGGACATGATGAACCGAGTCTTTCAACCATATTTAGACCGGTTTGTGGTAATGTTCATAGATGACATATTGGTTTATTCAAGAAATGACAAGAAGCATGACACGCATTTGCGTATAGTATTGCAGCTCTTCGTGATAAGCAACTTTATGCCAAATTCAGTAAATGCGAATTTTGGCTAAAGAAAGTGACTTTCTTAGGTCATGTGGTATCAGCTGAAGGAATAAGGGTGGATCCTCAGAAAATTGAGGCTATTCTGGATTGGAAACCACCAATGTCGGTGGCTAAAATACGAGTTTCTTAGGTTTGGTGGTTACTATAGATGTTTTGTAGAGGGTTTTCGTTGATTGCTGCACTAGCTAAAGCTAAACTGCTATGAAAGGAGTTCCGTATAATTGACCGAAAAGTAGCAAGAGAGTTTCGAGAAATTGAAGAAGATCCCGACGGACGCTCGGTTTGATTCAAAGGAGGTGGAAAAGAATTCACTGCTTATTGTGATCGTCTCACACAGTCCGGGTTATGTGTTGATGCAAAATGGAAAGGTGGTGGCCTATGCTTCTTGTCAATTGAGACCGCATGAAGTAAACTACCCTACTCATGATTTGGAGTTAGCTGTAGTGGTCTTTACTTTAAAGATTTGGAGGCACTATCTCTACGGTGAGAAATCTATTATTTACACAGATCACAAGAGTCTTAAATACCTCCTTACCCAAAAGGAGTTGAATTTGAGACAAAGAAGATGGGTAGAATTATTAAAGGATTATGAATTCTCAATCGAATATCATCCTCGAAAGGCTAACGTGGTAGCTGACGCGTTAAGTCGTAAGGCAGTATCTGATTTGAGAGCAATGTTTGCTCATTTGAGTTTGTATGAGGATGGGAGTTTGTTAGCGAAACTTGGTGAAGCACTGTGGTCGGAACAAATCAAGGAAAAGCAGACATCGATGAAAAGTTGGGACCTTTACTTCAACAAGTTGAAAGCGAGAAATCGAGGATTTTGGAATAAACACGGAAGGTGTGTTGTGCTTTCGAGGAAGAATTTGTATGCCTAAGGACTCAGATCTAAGGCAAATGATTCTACGGGAGGCGCATAGTAGCCCTTATGCTATGCACCCCGGAGGAAATAAGATGTATCGAGATCTCCGTGAATAGTATTGGTGGCTAGGGTTGAAGCAGGAGATTTCAGAGTTTGTGGGAAAATGTTTGACTTGCCAGCAAGTGAAGGCAAAACATCAATTACCGTCTGGATTGTTACAACCGGTAAAGATTCCTCTTTGGAAATGGGAACAGATAACTATGGATTTTGTTAGTGGGTTACCTTTAACACCTACTAAGAAAAATTCTGTTTGGGTAATTGTTGATCGTTTGACGAAGGCTACTCATTTCCTACCAGTTCGTATGGATTTTTCATTGTAAAAGTTGGCGGCTATCGTATCTGAAATTGTGAGGTTGCATGGGGTACCAGATCTATTATATCGCATGGGGATCCCGATTTACATCACGATTTTGGAAAGCTCGCATGAAGCCTTGGGGACAAAGTTGAATTTCAAGACGGCTTTTCATCCTCATTCGATGGTCGATCGAGAGAGTAATTCGATATTGGAAGATATGTTAAGGGATGTGTAATCGATTTCGGGGTAGTTGGGAGGATTTTCTACCACCGCGTAATTTGCGATAACAACAACTATCGATCGAGCATTCAGATGGCACCTTATGAGGCATTGTATGGTCGTAGGTGTCGTTCTCCTATTTGTTGGACTGAGTTGGGTGAACGACAGATGTTAGGTCCTGGGATGATATCTGAAACAGAGGATAAAGTAAAGGTTATTCGAGCACGGTTGAAAGAAGCCTCAGATAGACAGAAGTCGTATGCAGACCTGAAGCGTAAGGATATCGAGTATGATGTGGGGGATCAAGTTTTCTTGAAGGTCTCACCTTGGAAAAAGATTTTCGAGTTTGGAAAGAAGGGCAAGTTAAGTCCTAGGTTCATTGGACCATATCGTGTCTTTGAAGCGTGTTGGTCCAAAGGCCTATCGATTGAGTTACCTCCTGAGTTGGGTCAAATTCATAATGTTTTCATGTTTCCATGCTGAGACGCTATAGATCGGATCCATCTCATATAATACCAGTTGAAGAAGTGGAATTAAATGCAAATTTGTCTTTTGAAGAAGAACCAGTGAAAATCTTAGACCGAGATGTTAAAGTGCTAAGAAAGAAAATCGTGTCATTGGTCAAAGTTTTATGGTGTAATCATGGAGCGGAGGAAGCTACGTGGGAGCTGAGGAAACTATTCGCAACAATATCCTCACCTCTTTTAATCGTAAATTTCGAGGATGAAATTTTCTTTAAGGAGGTAGAGTTGTAATACCCTAAAATTCAAGTATCTAATTTAATGCATGTTTTTGGTGCTTAAATTATGAAGGAAAAATTTTCTTACTTCTTTTCATAGTTATTATAGTCTTGAAGAAGAGTATAGAATTTTTGGGAGTAGAATAATTTTTATTTTGAGAGTATAATGAAGTGGATTAAGTGATATTAATACTTAAGAAAAATAAGTGTAAAAGTGAAGCATAAGATGAGTAAATGGTAAGGTGGTGATGGCGCATGAGGTATGGCATGAGGGAGTGGTTCAATCCTTGGTTAGCATCTAGAAATTTTATTTTTGGCTTTAATCCATGCATGTGTCGGCAAGGGATAAGGATGGATGAGTTGTATTGTTTTATTTTGGTAAGTAAGACTAAAGGAAAAAGGTAATTTTAACTTATGGTATGGAATCAAGGAACTTTGGAAAGATATGGGAACATGAGGCTAGTATCAAGGAAGATGTTTTGAAACAAATTCATGGTCATTTGACCAATGAATTTGGACGGCAATATGGCTAGGGGAGGTTGGCCGATTTTTGCTAGTAGCTTAGCTAGGGTAGGAATTTTGTTTTGGTCATTTCTAGTATCTTGTGCAACTTTGTTTTTCTTTTTTTCTCTCAACCTTCTCTTTGGCCGACTTTGTGCTTTTGGTTTACCAAAATTCTTTTGACCATTTGGTCATTTTGCTATCACATTAGTATTCTTTGTATGCCTTTTCATTGTGCTTGAAAATACAACACCAAAGGTCATTCTTTTCTTCCTTCCTCCATTGCCGAATGTACTTTGCTCTAAACACATCTCTTATTTTCTTTTTCTTCTTTTGATAACTGAATCCTCATCATCCCTTTCACTCATCTTTTAATTTTTCTTTTCAATCATCCTATCTCCATAAACATCTCTCATGGCCGAATGTTAGTGTGCCTTTGCCGAATCATCTTCTTTTCTCTTTGGTTTTTCATAGCCGAATCTCTCTCTATTCTTAAGCATCTTTCTCAATCATCTCTTTTCAACCGTGGAGAATAGGTAAGAGTTCTTTTAGTTCATGTTAGTTAATGGTGGTTTTGGCCGAATATGGATGGTGGTAAGAAGGATTTCTTGAATCCAAATACCCGTCCATTCTATTAACGTTTCTCTTTATTATACTTTAGTGCGATAATGGAAGATCGGAACTCGAGTGTTCGTGTGCATCTTGGAACATTTTTGGTCGACTCTCTTTTAGAGAAGCAAGAATCTTTGTGGTAAGGAAATCTCACCTTTAAGATCTTTAGTATTTTTTTCGATATATTATTATTAGGATTAACGATCTTTTGATATTGAAGACTTTCAAAATAGGGAAGAAAAGGGCGGTGTTTAGTTTTCGTAAGAGGGGCGGATCCACTATTTCTCCTAAGTATAAACGAAGGGCGGTTTCGGTAGTCTGGGATTTTCCACCGGGTTGCGGACCATCTACCGAAGGAAATCAACTATTTGAAGTAGTTCGTACTTTCGAGCCTTTGTACGTTAGTGGATTCTCAGTGAATAATGAATCGATAAATGAGGAGAAACCGAAAATTGAAGTGATTCAAAATCAAGAGGGTAAGGATTTGGATCGATTATCGATAGTGTATTTTTATACATGATAGTGTTCTAACGGATCGTAATATGTTTTAGGTGTTGAGGAGCGAGAAGGATTAGTACTCACGATATCGAGGTGTGTAACTTCACACTTTTCTTAGGTTTGGATGTTATTCGTGGTATGGAGTTAAATCGTAAAATGACTAGATCGGTATAAACGTAATAACCGCATGAAAACGGTTAATATGGTGAAAATTACGAAAAAGCCCTCGATGAGTTAGATGGTAAAATATAAATTTTATGTCCTCGTAAAATGGGCCGATAAGTTTGATAATTGGTCGACGGTAGAAAAATATTGTTTGTTAGTAAAATGGGCGAAATCACGATAATAATAAGTGGGCCAAAATCTACGCTAGATCGATAATTGGGCGAAATCTACATTAGATCAAAATTGGGCGAAATCTACATTAGATCGTAAATGGGCGTAATCTACATTAAATTGTTAAACGGGCGAAATCTTAGCTAGATCGATAAATGAGCCAAACTCTTTGCTAGATCGTAAATTTGGGCCTAAGTTGTTAAATTGTTAAATGGGCCAAATGTTATTTTGTAATTTTGGGCCTTAATAAAAATTGGAAATATTGACTCCTTTGTTAATGGGCCTTTTAATAAAATCATTATATGATCATAGACTACTTTGCATACATGTTGCATGGGTTGGGAAAATGATGAAGAGAAGAAAGGCCTGTTGCCAAAATCTAGTTCGGTGGCTCTGCCACAAAATTATTAAATGGCTATTTGCCTCTAGTTCGGTGGCTCGCCACAAAATTATTAAATGGCTACTTGCCTCTAGTTCGGTGGTTACGCCACAAATAATAATTGGCTCAATGCCTCTAGTTCTTGACTTTGTCACAATCTAGTTCATGGCTCGCCACAAATATAAAAGGCTTAATGCCTACGATTGGTGTGATGGCGGGGTGGGTTGACTTGATCCCCACAAGTGTGATGGTTGGTACGGGGGTGTGTAGCGGATGGAAATTAGGTTTGGGAGGGAAAAATACATTTTGCATGCATATTATTTTTATGTTGTTAATTACGCTAATGGGCTTAAGCCCAAATCCATAACTTGAAAAATCGCCCAATGGACAAAGTAAGTGAGTTATACACCGAGTTCTAAGTAACTCACTCCTCAAAATTTTCGTCTCGGGTAATGGAAATTGACGTGGACTTGGGCCAAGGATGACTTCGTGGAGGCCATCTTGCAAAACATGGGTTTATTAAACTTGAACTTTTTAATAAGTATTTTTACTATTTTGGGTTGATGTAATAAGGGCCTCTATTAATATTTCATGGATCTATATGTGTGTTGGTTAAAACTCTATTTTGGACACTTTATTATGGGTGATGATTATATGATGTTTTTCTCAAAATAAATTGGGTTTTCAAATATATGAAATTCCTTTATAAATATTTTTAGTATTTTTAACTCTTATATAATTTACCTAAGGATTTTTGATAATACAATATTAATGATGTTTTCAACTAATGTTTTCTAATATACATCAAATTTAAAATACTCTTTTGATTTTACTAAACCTCGTACTTAAAAATAATATTGTAGATTTCGACTCACCGAAATTTTTAAGATAGTTTGATCCATGTAACAAACCAAATCTAGTCTTAACGCATAGACCGGGTTTGGGGTGTTACATCGTGTCAAGTAGTTCTTTTCACGTGGCTTTAATTATCTCGAGGCATAAGCTACCACTTTGCCTTCCTGCATCAATGCACAACCCAAACCATTTAAAGATGCATCACTATAAATGACAACTTCTGACTGATTTTGGTTGAACTAGCACTGGAGCTTAGTCAAAAGAGCTTTCAACTGATCGAAACTTTTCTGGCACTTATCTGACCACTCAAACTTAACATCTTTTCGTAACAACTTCGTCATCGGAGTCGCGATCATAGAGAAACCGTTCACAAACCGTTTGTAGTAACCAATAAGTCCCAAAAAATTCAGACTTCAGAAACATTCCTCAAAGGTTTCCAATCAAGTATAGTTGAAATCTTGCTTGGATCAACCCGAATACCAGAGGCTGACACAACATGTCCCAAAAACTAACTTCGTGTAACCAAAACTCACATTTACTGAACTTTACATACAACTGTTTATCTCGCAAAGTCTGTAATACCAGTCTCAAATGCTCGGCATGCTCAATCTCATCGCGAGAATAGATTAGAATATCATTAATAAACACAACCACAAACTGATCCAGATACTGTCTGAAAATTTGATTCATCAAATCCATGAAAATAGCAGGTGCATTAATGAGTCTGAAAGGCATAACTAAAAAATCATAATGTCCATACCTCATTCTGAAAGCAGTCTTTGGCACATAAGAGTCTTTAACTCGCAACTGATAATAGCTAGACCTCAAATCTATCTTCAAAAACACTGTAGCCCCTTTCAGCTGATTGAAAAGATCATCAATCCGTGGCAATGGATATTTATTCTTTATAGTCACCTTATTGAGCTGTCGGTAGTCAATACACATTCTCATAGTTCCGTCTTTCTTTTTCACAAATAGCACTGGTGCACCCCAACGATAGCAACTCGATCGTACGAAACCTCTATCTGTCAACTCTTGTAACTGAGTCTTCAACTCTTTCAATTCAGTAGTTGCCATTCTGTATGGAGCTATCGATATTCGAGTCATCCTTGGTACTAACTCAATACCAAACTCTACCTCTCGGATAGATGGCAAACCCGACAATTCTTTAGGAAACATGTCCGGATACTCGCACACAACTGGTACAGATTCAATGTTTCTTTTAGCCACTTTACTATCAAGCACATAGGCAGAATAAGCTTCACAACCTTTTCTTACATATTTTTGAGCCAACATCGAAGATATCACCGCCAGTAAACCCTTCGGATTATTAGATTCAATCCGAATAATTTCATCATTTTGACACCATAGATCAATGGTCTTTCTTTTGCAATTAACAACAGCATCGTGCAGAGTTAACCAATCCATACCCAAAATTATATCAAACTTATCGAAAGGTAGCAACATCAAATCGGCCAGAAAACAAGAATCTCGAATCATCAATAGGTAATTTTTACACACTTTGTCAACCAAAACACACCGGCCCAGGGGGTTTGATACTCTAATCACAAACTTAGTAGACTCAACAGGTAGAGTCTTACTGGATACTAATGTTTCACACACATAAAAATGAGTCAAACCAAGATCAATCAATGCAAGAACACTAGTATCATAAAGAGTGAAAGTACCGGTAATAATATCTGGGGAAGAAGCATCCTCGCGAGCACATATAGCATATGCTCTGGCGGTATACAAGCATCAGATCGAATCGCTGTATCTTTCGTCCCTCTCTGACTACCACTCACATTACCCTTATGCCTCGGTGGTCAGCCTCGCGATGACATACTGCTCGGTCTCGTACTCTGAATAGTGCTTTGGTCAGCTAACCTTGGGCACTCTCGGATAAAATGATCCATCGATCCACATTTAAAACATGACCAATCATGTAATCTACAATTTCCAGAATGCCATTTACCACAATGCTTCCACTCAACTCTGTTCTACCGGACATTGCCAACACTGGCAATCGAAGTGGCTCGTGAACTCACAGGAGGTCGATCTCGATCTTGTCTAGTAAAGTCTGAAGCTTTTTTAGATTGGCTAGACTCATCTCTAAACTTCTTTGGCACCGAATGGAAAGTCTTACCCGATGATTTTTATGGGAATCTCTAGCTTCAAAATCGGCTTTTCTTTTCTCTTTCTCGAGCTCTTCGGCTTTGCAAGCTTGCTCAACCAATACCACGAACTCTTTGATTTCAAGTATGCCAACCAACAATTTGATATTTTCATTCAACCTGTCTTCGAATTGTTTGCACATTATAGCTTCGGTTGAAACACACTCACGAGCATATCGACTGAGTCTCACAAATTTTCACTCGTACTCCGTCAGTCTTACGACTCTATTTTAATTCGAGAAATTCCTTGCACTTTTGATCAATGAATCTCTGGCTGATATATTTCTTTCGAAACTCAGTTTGGAAGAATCCCTAGGTCACCCGCTCTTTCGGAACCACTGATACTAGTGTATTCCACTAGTGATATACAGTGTCTCGTAGCAAATATATAGCACATTTTAAGCACTCATCTGGGGTACAGGACAACTCATCAAACACGCAAATAGTATTATCAAGCCAGAATTCAGCTCGCTCAGCATCATCATCATCAGTAGCTTTGAATTCCTCAACCCCATGTTTTGATTTTATCAACATAAGGCTTATTAAATCTCATAGGATCAATCATTGAAGGTACCGCAGGTATCGGAGATGGATTATTTGGGGCTGGAGGTTGTTGTGCAGCCGGATTAGTTCGGGTATATTGAGTAAACCAATCGTTCATCATTTGGTAAAAAGCTTGTTTAGCCTCCCCCTCATGGCTACTTGAGATAGGTCGAGATTCAACTGGCACTGTCCCATGTGCGGGAGTAGGTGCTACACTCTCGACGTCGTCAGCTACAGCTCTGTCGGGATCCATTTACTATATAAAGCACAATTTCAAATGTCAGAAGTCATCACACTATCACAGTATATATTATGACATGTATATCTAGACTCACACGCGCTACATTAGTCCTAGAATCGACTAAACCGTAGCTCTGACACCAATAAAATGTAACACTCCTAATCCATATCCGACGCCTGAATAGGATTATGAGGCATTATAGATCAATAGTTCAATTCAAACTTTCATATGTTCACTAATGTCACTCATGACTTAACATTTAAAATTATACTTTTAATATTCATGTCTATCATGTAATCATATTATATATTTTAGAAAATAATCACATATGAACATTTAAAACTCATACCATAACCGAATATGCAATTAGTATACATGAACATGATATACAACCAATCAAAAATAGCATTCACTTTTGACATTGAATATTTAATAAAACGATTGGTCAAATATTCATGAAATACATGAAATACTTAGCACTTATCAACCAAACCAATTAAACTAATATATATATTACACCTTTATTCTTTCATAACCGAATATAAACACCTAGTACCACATATACATTCAAAGTTTCCATTAATAATTTATTAACAGTCAAGCTTATTAAACGTTTTAACTAAACACATGTAAAACCAAATTAGACAAGACAAACAAACCATTTCCAAACATATATTATCCATCATAAACATTTTATACATTCATAGCATATAATGATGAAACCAAGATAAACATATCCACACCTAGCATAACCATATTCAAATATAAAAGTGTAGCCATTTTCGCATGCCTTATATACTATAACACCCTAAATTTGGGCCTAGTAGGATTGGGCCCATTAAGCCTTGGCCATGGGAGCGTTTTAAAATTTTTAGGATTATGAGAACGGCATTATTTCAAGTTGGACCTATTAGGAAGGTGATTTTGGAAGGTTAGGGGGCTTCTATGAAGTCCCAGAATCAAACTTGGGCTTTAGGAAAATTTTGGTTTTAGGTGAATAAAACCCTGAGAGTTAGTAAGTAGGTTTTAAGAATAAAATGTGGAGAAAAATGACACAAAAAAGAGCTTGTGGTGTAGTGGCAAAGTGACGCAACATAAGAGACAAGGAGGTGACGCCACAAGGAAGCAAGGGGATCCAAGGTTCAAGCCTGGGCGCTGGCATTTCATTTTGATTTATTTTTAAGTGAACTTGGACTTTGGCCCATAGATTTATATTTAGTTGCGCATGATGTTAGACACAAGAAAGTGAGTGGTCTAGTGGCAAGGCGTCATTAAGGGTGCAAGGGAGCTTGGGTTTGAATCTCTTGACAAGCAGGGGGTATTTATTTTACGGATTGGACGGCCAGAGTTTGAGTTGGATTTAAACTCTACTAACGGAGGGTTCCCACATCGAAAAGATAGCAAGAGGGAAGGTGAGAAGCTGGCTATAAATGGAGCTATCTATGAAGAGAGGAAACATACCTTGGTTGGCGTTTGGGCATAGGAAACATACCTTCATATTGTTTTTGTTTATTTAATTTCAATATTATGAGTCCTAATTAGAATAGGAATTCTTATGGTATCAATTTAGGGTCTATGATTTTAAAAAATTTGTTCTTTATATAGAATGATACCCATTTCAGTCGATTTCTTCATTCAATTCAATGATTGACCAAAAGAAATTTATTATTTAATAAATATAAATAATAAAATAAATTGCATGAACTGTATTCTCTCTACTCTAGCTGTAGAGCAGAAAATGTCGAAATGCCGGTCACACGGCGATAGTAGCCACACGAGCATGCGAGCGCACGTGTGGAAGCTTCGACACGATAGTTGAGGCCAGCTTGAGTGTTCTTGTGCATTTAGGCTAAAGGTGTGCATGGGTCGGGCCGGGTTTGGGCCGGGCCCAACTAAAAATTTAGGCAGCTCATTGGGCTCGGCCGAGCCAGCCTAAAAATGGGCCTAAAATTTTGCCCAAGCCCAGCCCATATAAAATGCTAAAACAGGGCTGGCCGACCATAAATATTAATTTTTTATAATATTTTATATAATTTTAAATATATTTAATACATCAAAATATTAAAAATCAAAATAAATATTTTCAACAAATTGAAAATAAATTTTAAAAATATGTGGACTTAAATAACACTAAAATAGATGCAATTTAACAAGCAAATGCCTCTAAAATAATAACAAAATTAACAAATGTCTTTAAAATAATAACAAAATTAACAATAAAATAAGTTTTATATAATATCTAAACAATAACAACAAAATAATAGAAACATAATAGTAAAATGGTAGTAAAATAAGGACAAAAACAATAAGAAAATATTATTAAAAAATAATTTTTTTCATTTAATGAATTTGGGCTGGACCCGGGCCAAAAATGCCTTACCCGATCCCGGCCTATTTTTTAAACGGACTTTATTTTTTTATCCAAGCCCATTTTTCGGGCCTATGTTTTTGCCCAAACCCTTCCATATTTCTAAGGGCCTTGGTAATAGCCTACCCATGCACACCTCTATTTAAGTTGTTTGGGCCAAGTGGGCCTAATGGGCCCGTGGGCCCATATGAATAAATTGTATGATTGTGTAGTAGATAGTGAACTGGACTATGGGAATCTCGTATCTGTGGCTAGATTTGGGCTAAGTGGGCCACACAAGCATATGTGGTTCCAGGTGGGCCAAATAAGGGGGCCTCGGGCCCATTTACACCGTTATGACCATTTAGGTTATCTAAGTCGCTCGGGGCGACAGTAGGTCTTTAGAAAGGCTGTTAAATGCAAAATTACAAAGTACCCTCGATGGGTAAATTACCGAAATACCCCTAGTTTGTAAAATTACTGAAATACCCTTGGTTTGTGAAATTACCGAAATACCCCTAGTTTGACAAATTACTAAAATACATCTGGTTTGTAAAATTACCAAAATACCCCTAGTTTGCAAAATTATCGAAATACCCCTGGTTTGTGAAATTACCGAAATACCCCTGGTTTGTAAAATTATCGAAATACCCCTGATTTTTAAAATTACCAAAATACCATTGGTTTGTAAAATTATCGAAATACCCCTAGTTTGTAAAATTACCAAAATACCCCTAGTTTACGAAATTACCGAAATACCCTAGTTTGTAAAATTATCAAAATACCATTGGTTTGCGAAATTATCGAAATTCCCCTGGTTTGTGAAATTATCGAAATACCCTAGTTTGCGAAATTACTGAAATACTCCTGGTTTGCAAAATTATTAAAATACCCTCGATGGGTAAAATGACCGATATGCCCCTGAAGGGCAAGATGACTAAAACACCTCTACATGTTATATGGTTATTCTTGTATGCGATTTATGATTATTATGGTATGTTTATTATTGTATGATGCATTCATGTGTTATTATGTTGCATGGGAAAGGGATTATTAATATGGAGGAAGTGCTAATAGGATCGCATGGTCGCTTGACGACTATGGATCCACCGAAGGCTTTTTAGCCACCGAGCATCCATGCTGCACCGATAAGTTAGTGCCACAACCGGTGCTACAAAAGGAGTGTATGAATGGGTGGGTCGATTAAATCCCCATAGGAGTGCACGGTTGGACAGGAGACAGAGTGTAGGGTTGGTATGGGCATTAATGCATTGCATATATGGATTTTAATATTGAGATGGGCTTAGGCCCAAATATTAATGATATGTGACATATGATATGGGTTAAGGCCCAACCGAGGCTATTTTGGGCTAAGGCCCAATTGCCACCGTTATTGTAATGGGCGTCGGCCCGGATTGTTGTGATGCATGTTTTTACTGATGAGGGTTGTACACACTGAGTTTTCACAAACTCACCCCCTCTTTTTAATTTTTTCAAGGTAACCCTCAATAGGTGGTTCGACGTATTGGAGGACTCAGAGGTGGCCACACTACGAGCAGTTTTGGATTTTAGTATTCTACTTTACTTTATTAAACCATTTTTGTTGGGTTGTATTGAGGCCTCTTTTAAATTCTGGTATAGTTTGGGATTTTTAGTTTATTATGTTTTAAATATGCTCAACATTGAATTGCGGTTTTTCCAAAACAATATCTATTTTCAAAACACTAAGTTTTCACAACCAAGTTGTAAATATCACATTTTATAAGTCAATTGTTTTAAATTAAGCTTCCGCAACAAACAAGGTTTGAAGGTAATGACTTCTTAATAAATGTCGATTAATAATAACAATCTCAAACTGGGACTTTAGTTTTTAAATATCAAGAGGGGTTTTCAATGAAAGCGTTGTTTTCGAAAAAAAAACATCAATGTGACACTCCAGATTCAGGCCTAACTTCTAGGCCGGGTTTAGGGTGTTACATATACATTCAACTCAAAATTTGACATTTTATTAGTATTTCCAACCTATATATGCCATAATTCGAGTTTGAATATTTAAATACCAAAGACAGTCGATAGTGTAATGAACTTTACTGCCGATCCCCGAGCCTGTAACTGGAGTCTAAAATCTATAAAACAGAATAAACATAACATACAGAGTAAGCTATCATAGCTTAGTAAACCTTAAGCAAATTACAACTTAATAATATAATTAACTCCTTAATTTTTAAACTGAATCAATTTACTATATCAATGCCATATTTAGTTTCAACTTAAACATTCCATAACCATATATGTTTAGCATAACTATCACTTTGGCTGAATACTCAATAGGTTAAAATCTTTCAAATTTCATTCAACTATCAAAGCCAAATATCATTACACATTTGGATTTACTTCCACTTATTTGCACAAGTTCATAATACAAGAATTAAATCGATATACAACTCTCACATATTTTTGTCATTAATATCACCCATGATTTAACATAAAATTCCAAAGTACTTACTTACCTTATCTATTATAGATATCAAGTTAATTCATACTTGTCCATTTATCTCAATTTTCTTATTCAAATACCACATCAACTTGAAATCTCTTAAGCATAAACTTATAATAATTCACCGGCATAAAGCCTGCTAGGTCTAAGCCTGTATCATACACCGACACGAGGCCTGCTAGACTCAAAGTCTGATTTTATACACCGGCAATAAGCCTGCTAGGCATAAAGCCCGATATCTTTTACCGGCACAAAGCCTGCTAGGCCCAAAGCCTGAATAACAATACTATAGAGCTGTCTCATACTCATATCAAATGTCAAATACTTCAAATATTTCACATTATTCAAACTAAATTTCCAATGTAACATTTCATTCAATATAATTCAAACACATAATTTATAAGCCAAATTACATTCGGCTAACTTGCTAATGACTACACAAAGTCCATTCAACATATTACTAGGTATCACAAGAAAAAAAATAACTATGTTTAATTGCTTAGGGACTTACCTCGAATATCGACAAACGGTGAAAATCGGCTATTCGTCTATTTTAGTTTTTCCCCGATTCAAGTCCAATTTCTTTGGTTCTTGATGTACACATATTCAAATTAAGCTCATTCAAACATATTTTCATTCAATTTAGTCCAAAAACACATAAATGGGCAAATTACTATTTACCCCTGACATTTACAATTTTTACAATTTAGTCTCTATTACACAAAACACAAAATACTCAAAAATTCAAGGTACCCATGTTTGGTTGAATTTTCATAGTGTTCATAAAAGCCCATATATTTCATTTATTTCACATATTAATCCCTCAAATTATTATTTTTGCAATTTAGTCCTAAATTAGTGAAAATCATCAAAAACTCCAATACAAAATATGTTAATCTAAAACATATCTTTCATTTTTCATCATCAAATAACAAAAATCACAAGCTATCAACAATGACATAACACAAAACATTCATCAAAATAAAAAATTAGGACATGGGCTTGATAGTACTCGAAGCAACGATCTCAAAAACGTAAAAATTATCAAAAACCGAGCTAAAACTCACCTTGAATCAAGTTGGAGAATAGCCGAACCCTAAAACCCTTTTATTTTCTTTTTCTTTTCTTTTGTATTCGGCAAGAACAATATGAGCACTAAAATGGCTTTATTTTTTTATGTTTTATATTATATTATAACATATATTAACTTAATGTTTAATTTACTTATTTAACCTTAATGGTTTTTATAATAAAACCATATATTATATGTCTAATGCCGTCCAAATATAAAGTTAATGGCTTAATAGCAGCATAAGCATTTCCTCTTATAAAGACACATTCATCTTGGCCTTTTTATAATTAACCATCACATTTTCATTTTACACGATTAAGTCCTTTTATTTAATCGGACACCTAAACGACAAAATTTTTAAACGAAAATTTAATACACACAAATTCACACATTGTAAACACCAAAAATAATTTAAAAAATATTTTGCTGACTCGGATTCATGGCCCCGAAACCACCGTTTCGACTATGGTTTAAATTGGACTGTTACATCCAACTTCTTTATTACTAAATTTATTTATTTCTTCTTTTTAGATCAGATCCAAATATTTCCTTTTCGAGTCAAACAACTTGAAATCGATCATTCTTCCGCTTCCTCTACTTCATTCCTTATCATTTGGTATCAGATTTGAATGTTTTAGATGTTATTTGTGTTCTTATAAACTGATTTCCAGCAAACAATCACAAAATAGTTTTTTTTTCTTTTTACCTAAAAATTTTTGAAAAAATATTTTTAGTGGGTAAACATTTTTCAAATAATCTAAAATTTTACATACTTCTTCTTGGTGCTATTTTAGAGTATAAAAAAATGTTTCCAAAAAAATTGATCGAAAAAATATGAAAAAAAAAGAAAAAATAAGAAAATATTTTGTGGGTTGAATTTTGTGCCAAAATTTTCCAGATCAAATCTACATTATTTGATGAGACTCCGATTTAAATTTCATGATTTTTCAAAATCAAGAACACCTCAAACAAAAAAATTCAAGTTATTTTTCATTATTTCAAGTTTTTGGTTGGGTAGTTTATTTTCTTTGATTCTAGCATTAAGTTTTCTTTTGTTTTAGCATTTTTTTTATTCTATTACGCATTCTAACACATTTTCATTTCTTGTGTTAATAGGTACGAAAAGAGTTGTCTCTCCTTTCTCTGTACAACTTACTTCTTTTGGAGTCAAGTTTTTTTTTTTTGTTTCTTAGAGCCCTAGGTCAACTTTGTTAGAGAGTAATCCCACATCTTTTTGAATATTATTGAATTTGATTACTCTTTAAAAGTTACAAGTGATAAAATATTAATTTCTTTTCTTTATCTATTAGAGTTTTTTTTATTGTGAGTGTATAACGGTGAGATTTAATTTTCTTTGATCAATTTTTTTTGAGTGGTTTTTTATTTCAGCTTCTAATAATGATATACAGACAAAATATGGTAGTGGTTTTGGAATATCCTATTGATGGAGACAAGTTGCTTGAGTCACATTGTCTTGTAGTGCGATAATCCCTTAGCATTCAAGTTAGGGACAATTCTGACGAAGTGCAAAGGACTAGTATCTTCCACTCGAAGTGCTTGATTCAAGGAAAGTTGTTGACACGGGCACGCCCCGTCATGAACCAAGTGCGAGCCGAGACCCGATGGTGCTACCACAAGGACCTATCACGAGGGCACGAGCGAAGCAGTTCAAGGATGCCATTGGAGCTATGGTTCGGCAAGTGTGGACAGAAATTGAAGCTAGGCCGTTCGAACATGATGTAGGACACCTGAGAAGCCAATGTCGCAACCTCCTACAAGCTCAACTTCTATTAGACGAGTTCATTCCTAGCTCCATTGCAACTAACGAGCTCAAGTCTAGTTTCCAATCAGCTCACGAGCTTATGCTAGCTCAACCCCCAGCTCATGCGTGAATTATGAGATAAATATGGCCATTCGGCCTTAGCTCACCATTTAAATAAATTAAGATAAAATAAAATTTGAACATATTAATTATTTGTTCTTAAATTGTTGATGCATTTAAATAATCATAAATATGTCCTAGATATTACATCATTAATAGGTGATATTAATATGTCTAGCTTAAAACAAATTAATGAGCTGCTGCCCATTTAATTTGCATAGCCGAATCTTGCATTTAGTTTGTCCTAAGCTACAGCCAAATTTTAATAGGTCCTAATCAGCTTAAATTCAATTTATTCCAGCTCAAAAACATATATTAAATATGTCCTAGTTGCTGGAAATATGGCTAAGCATTAACTTAATGAGCTATTTTATTTCTTCTAGTAGGTACATGCAAGGGACGGCAAACAAGGTGCATGTGCAACTAAAAAAAAAAATTCAATTCCTCCAAGTGATGCTTCGGTCAGGTCAAAGGCCTCCTTAGCTACTGATTTAGCTCCCCAAAATGACCATTTAGCTCACCTAAGCTATCCCAAAGATGCCGTTCACACCAGCAGCTCATGGCGTTCACATTAGGGGCTGTTTAGCTCCTTCTTTTCACACTTGTGGCTGTTGATTTTTGGTGCATTCATCAGCTGAATAGCTAGCTATTCAAAGCTAAAATCAATGAAGAAATTAAAGGCATTCAAGCCCCCTTGGCTGAACATTGAAGTGCAATTCAGCCCTCTCTTTTGCTTGAAGATTCGGCTACACCTAGGCCATCTAGAAGCTGCCCATTGAACTCCCATTCAGCTGAATATGGACTTGGTACTCAAGAGGATTTGTTCTAGATTAATCAAGGTTATTCTAGACTAAGTTAGCTTAGCTATTAAGGCTCATGAATGTGGCTATTCGGCTGGTACATTTAGCCTATAAATATTTGAACTTTGCATTTGTAAAAGAACTTTTGATGAATTTAATACCGTTATTCTGTCGAATTTGTGACAGCACTTCTCCACTTTCTTTTTAGGATTCGTTGGCTTATCTAGCAAGCTAGTGGCGTCAACCCTTCCTTTTCTTATTTCGATACCAAGGTTCCTATCGTATTTCGATAGTGGGTCGAGGTTCGTTTTAAAACCCAAAACCGAACCTTAAGAAACTTAAAGTAAATCGGTCGATACCTACTTCGGTATTGGTTCTTACTCGTTTTCTTAAGCCTTAAATCGAGCCCAAACATTTTACGAACTATTTTCCGTAACCTTTCTAAACCTGAACACCTTCTTTTCTTCTCCACTTCATTTACCCCCTTTTCGAACACTTACTCGACTTATTATCCCGACCTATCTTGACAACAACTATCCCCTACCAAATTTGAGCCATCCCTAAACCGAGACATCTCCCAAATACCGTTCCTAAACCCGAGCTAATCCCGCACTTCTTATACTTTATTTATTCAAACTCCATACCCCCTTCTTTAAGATTAGACTTCTCTATTTCTCGACTATTATTCTTCTCCTCTCTTCGATTTCTGTATTTCTCGATTATGATTGGGCAACTAAGTATACATCTCATTTCATCTTAAGATCGGGACTGTATCATCTAGTATCAGAGCTAGTTAAACCGAGAATTACGAAGCCGACAATCAATCCGAAGCTGTTAATTGAAGATCCGAAGTAAGTTTTAAAAAAAATTAGAATTTAAAAAAAAATTTGTATATAATATAAAAAAATTCGTGAAAAAAAGGTTGATCAAAGTTTGATATCTCTTCTTCTTCAGTAAATTTCTTCGTTTCTCTCTCGACCCACTTTGAACATTCCGTTCCAATCCACCCGAAATTATTTTTCTCCTTTTAGCCTACCTAATACCAATTCATTATGACCCTTGAAACCCCTTTGAGACCGACCCCTAAGCCCTAATAGGCCTTGGTGAATCTAATCAACGAAATCACGAAAAGTGCAAGAGGTAAAAGGCACGAGTGTGTGAGACTATTCGAGGGGAGGTAAAACTCGAACCAAGAGTGATAAACACGAGCGTGAGTGTCGTTAACTTCTTTATTTTTTGAGTGAACTGTGAGGATTTGTTTGTGAGGATTTGATTTCTACTACAATGTCTCAAGAAACCGGACGAAACGTATGAACAACAAGGAATACAATCGGTCCGTAATGTTCCCGATTTACAAATGCAAGCCTTGTTACGAGAAATGGAAAAATTACTCGATTGAAGGCTCAACCCTCTTGAAGATCGCCTCTATCAAGTGGAAGCCCAAATACCATGAGAGGTGACCCCCGAGGTTGCAAGGCAAAGACGCGGACGATCTAATCAGCAACGTGAACAACCACGAGAATTTGACGATGACCTTAATGAATTAAGTGAAGGCAAAAGCAACCATGAATCCAATATCAGTTTTGGAAGGAGAGATCCCCAACATTGCGGCCAAAGAGATCGAAGGCGGGAAGACGACGATCTTAAAAATATTAAGTTGTCCATCCCTCCTTTCCAAGGCAAGTCAGATCCCAAAGCTTATCTAGAATGGGCAAGGAAGATCGAACTTGTGTGCGATTACCACAATTACTCTGAAAACAAGAAAGTTAAGTTAGCCGCTATAGAGTTTTCTGACTACACCATGATCTGGTGGGATCAATTGATGACAAGTCGAAGGCGCAATGGCGAACGGCCAATCACTACATGGGTTGAAATGAAAGCAGCCATGAGACGCCAATTTATTCCTTCTTACTATCACCGGGAGTTACATCAAAACTCTAACACCTCTCACAAGGGACGAGAAGTGTCAAAGACTACTATAAAGAAATAGAGGTCACTATGATCCGAGCCGACATTCAAGAAGAACGAGAAGCTACCATGGCTCGATTCTTGGCCAAACTCAACCGAGAGATAGCCAATGTCATGGAATTACACCATTATGTTGAGATGGAGGATATGGTCCACATAGCCATCAAAGTAGAAAGCAATTGAAGCAAAAAGGAGCATCTCGCAGCTATTCCAATCCAAAACCTTCGAAGTGGGGCCAAGGTACAAGCAAGGGGTTTACCCTAAACAAACCGAAAGATTCCACTTTCACCCCGAAGATGAACAAGCCTTTGGTCGAAACAAGCAAAGGCAAGGCTCCGGAGACTTCAAATTCTAGATCACGGGATATCAAATGCTTCAAGTGTCTTGGTCGAGGACACATCACCAACCAATGCCCGAATAGACAAACTATGGTGATGCGGGCTGACGGTGAGATTGAAATTGAAGACGAAGAAGAATACGAGTCTGAATCTAACTCCGAGGCTGAAGAGGATATAGAACAACCCGTTGAAGGCGAATTACTCATTGTAAAATGAAACCTCAGTCTTTAAAATGCTGGAAACAAGGAGCAATGCGAAAATATCTTTCATTCAAGGTGCCAAGTGCAAGGCAAAGTCTCTAGCCTTATCATCGACGGAGAGAGTTGCACGAACGTAGCAAGCACCCTCATGGTGGAAAAACTAGGTTTGACAACAACGAAGCATCCGACTCCGTATAAGCTTCAGTGGCTTAATGACGGCGGAGAACTCAAAGTTATTAAGCAAGTCTTAGTATCCTTCAGCATCGGAAAATACTCCGATGAAGTGCTATGCAACGTAGTGCTGATGCACGCGGGACACTTACTTTTGGGATGTCCATGGAAATATGACCGCTGAGTGATGCACGATGGCTACACTAATCGGTATGCCTTCAAGCATCTCAGAAGGAATGTGACACTTGCCCCCTTAACTCCTAAACAAGTCTTTCATGATCAGCAAAAGCTTTAAATCTCCATTGATCAATCAAAAGAAAAAGAAAAGAATACAAAAGAGAAAGCTAAGAAAAATGACCGAGAGAAAAATGCGAGTGCAAAAACAAACGAGAGGAAACAACAAAAAGAAAAAGATGGAAGTGAAAAAGAGAGCGGAAAAATGAGTGTTCAAGCAAAAGCGAGCGATATACGAAAAGCTTTGAGTTTGAGGCATTCCATGTACTTGCTTCTGTACAAAGAAGCATTTTTGAACACTAATGATTTACCCGATAATCTCCCTTCTTCTGTGTTATCATTGATTCAGGAATTTGAAGACATATTCCCGGAGGAGATACCAAGCGATTTACCACCCATCCGAGGCATTGAACACCAAATTGACTTGGTGCTCGGAGCTGCTTTACCGAATCGACCTGCGTACCGAAGCAATCCCGAGGAAACAAAAGAGCTCCAAAAGCAAGTCACTGAATTGCTCAAAAAAGGCTACATTCAGGAAAGTCTTAGTCCGTGTGCGGTATCGGTATTACTTGTTCCTAAGAAAGATGGCTCGTGGCGTATGTGTGTCGATTGTCGTGCCATCAACAAGATAACTGTTAAGTATTGACACCTAATACCTTGGCTTGACAACATGCTTGATGAGTTAAGTGGAGTAAAACTTTTCACCAAGATCGACCTCAAAAGTGGATACATCAAATACGGATGCGCGAGGGCGATGAGTGGAAAATAGCTTTCAAAATGAAGTTAAGTTTGTATGAATGGTTGGCAATGCTATTCGGCCTTACAAATGCTCCCAGTACTTTCATGCGACTTATGAATCATGTTTTATAAGCTTTCATTGGTAAATCATGTGTTGTTTATTTTGATGACAAATTAGTGTACAGTAAATCTTTGGAGGATCACGTCCAACATCTACGTGCGATCTTAGAAACATTACGGAAAAAGGTATTGTATGCTAACCTCAAGAAATGTTCTTTTTGCACTGACAAGGTTGTTTTCTTAGGATACGTCGTAAGTGCAAATGGCTTGGAGGTGGACCAAGAGAAGGTTTGACCAATCCAATAATGGCCCCGTCCTACGACGATTAGCCAAGTACGAAGCTTCCATGGGTTGGCTAGCTTCTACCGCCGTTTCGTGCCCAATTTTAGCACGATGACTACTCCTTTAACAAGTGTGATCAAGAAGAATTCGGCATTCCATTGGTCCGATGAGCAATAACGGTCTTTTAATGCTATTAAAGAATGTCTTGTTAAAGCCCATTGTTATCTCTTCCTGACTTTACTAAAACTTTTGAAATTGAGTGTGATGCATCAGGTGTAGGGGTTGGAGCCGTTCTAATTCAGAATGGAAGGCCGGTGGCGTACTTCAGTAAGAAATTGAGCGGAGCTACACTTAATTACCCCGTGTACGATAAAGAGATGTACGCTCTCATAAGATCGCTTGAAACGTGGCAGCACTACTTGAGGCTGAAGGGTTTGTAATCCATTCGGATCACGAGGCACTCAAGTACATCAAAGGTCAACATAAGCTCAACAAACGGCATGTGAAATGGATCAAGTATTTAGAATCATTTCCATACGTAATTAAGTATAAGAAAGGTAAGGAAAATGTAGTAGTAGATGCGTTATCACGAAGGTACACTCTAACTTTTCTTGATTCTAGATTACTTGGTTTCCATCATATAAAATATTTGTATGTTGATGATGTTGACTTTGGAAACATATATACTGCTTGCGAGAATGGTGCCTTCGATAAGATCTACAGGTACGAAGGATTTCTTTTCAAGGAGAACAAACTTTGTATTCTGCAAGGTTCTATTCTAGAGCTACTCGTGTTAGAAGCACATAGTGGAGGTCTCATGGGTCACTTCGGTCATGATAAAATAATGTCGACTCTACAAGAGCACTTCTTTTGGCCAGGGATGCAAAAGGATGTTGAACAAGTATGCGAGCGTTGTATAGCTTGTAAATGAGTGAAGTCGCGAGTTCAACCTCATGGTCTATACACGCCACTTCCTATTCTAAAAACTCCTTGGACCGATGTCTCTATGGATTTTATCCTTGGCTTACCGAGATCCAAAACAGGGAAAGATTCGATCTTTGTTGTAGTTGATCGATTTTCTAAAATGCCCCATTTTATACCTTGTTCTAAGACTGATGATGTTGTGCACATTGCAAATTTGTTTTTCAAGGAAGTTGTGCGTCTACATGGAATTCTGAGGACGATCGTATTCGATCGAGACGTAAAATTTTTGAGTCATTTTTGGCGGACTCTGTGGAGAAAGCTTGGAACAAAGTTACTATTCTCAACCACTTGCCACCCCCAAACTGATGGCCATACAGACATGGTCAATCGAGTGTTATTGACCTTATTGAGGGCCATCATATGGAAAAACTTAAAGTCGTGGGAGGAGTGTTTACCGCATGTGGAATTTGCTTACAATCGCTCTGTGCACTCGGCAACCAAATTCTCACTTTTTGAATTCGTCTATGGGTTTAATCCTTTAACTCCTTGGATTTAATACTGTTGCCTAATGATCAACTTATTCATGGAGATGCTCAGAAGAAGGCCGAATATGTGAAGGATTTGCATCAAAGGGTGAAACACCCCAAACCCGGCCCACAAGCCCTGACCGGATCTGGCATGTTCTTAGGAAAAACCGTTCGAATCTTGTTTGAAACCTTGCTAAAATTTTAAGAGTTTTTGAAAACAGTTGATTTGGGTTGGGCTCGAATTTTAAAACCCGTGTTGATTATGTGTCAAAACGTTTAATATTTATACTTAAGAAAAATAGACTTTAACCTTGTATTATTAAAATCGAGTCATACCTAGATAATTAGATATGCATGCATAACAGTTCAAACCAAGGCCTTATTACAACAAATCAAAACCCAAATTAAATCCAAAATACTTAAAATATAACAAGTCCAAAATGAAATAAAATCCCGAACTGTGCATGGCCATCACTGAGCTTCTGCCGACCCGGTCCATCACTCAGTGTCACCTGAAAAATAGTCCCACAAAGGGGTGAGTCAAACGGACTCAATGTGTACAACCGTCATAAGTCTCAATTAATTTCAGGCATATCAAATCATAATAACACATATAAATCATGATGCCAACCCGAACCCAAGCCTAGATAACCATCCGCTACACATCACCCGTACCAACCATCACACCGTGGGGACTACTAAGTCAACCCTCCATCCGCTACACACCATCGAAGGCAGTCGCTGCAATCGACGTGCTCATTGCCCTTATAAAATTCGCGACATAGCCACCAGATAATTATTTTGTGACATAAGTCACCACATTCATATATTGTGACATAAGTCACCACATTCGGATATTGTGACATAAGTCACCACATTCGAGATATTGTGACATAAGTCACCACATTCGATATTGGGGTATTAAACCACCAATTCACTTCCCTTCACATATCACCCATATGCCCCATGTCAAACGTATCATGCAAAAACATGCTTTATTTCACATTCTTATCACTATTGTCATTTTATCATACTCATAGTAAGAGTAGGAAAACATACCTGACTACTTCGTACCATTACATGGTACTTTGGCCACATCATAACATATTCTTGTACATATTAATTAAAACATAACCGTCAATTAATTAAAGCTTAGTGTGGGGTACACACCTGGTATACTTATCAAATTTACTGAAATCTCGAAAACTCGATCTATCGCTTTAGATCTTTAATTCCTATATTCGGCCAACCTTAACATGTTAGCAAAAAGCCATTCGGCTATAAAACCAAATCCCGAAGGCATAATGTAACCAACTTCTTACCTTGCTTGCCGATTTGAGTACTTCTCAAATCTCAAAATTTAGTGATCTTGCCCCCTAGCAATCGGCCAATACTAGATTGCCTAAATAATTAGTTTCCGACTTTTGAATAAACAAGAAATTGATTTGAACTACCTGATATAGCTTTGGCCGATTAAAATATTCACTTACCTTGTGAATCTAAAATCCCGAAAACTTGTCACTTAGCTTATGAAGATGCCAAAATACCTTAGATCTAAAATCCCGGATGATCTCCCTAGAAATCGGCTAATATGGAAAATCCTGAAATTCACCTTCCAAGTTTCAGCCAACAAGATTAGGAGAGATTGGATTTCGATTTCAACAGTCAAGAGAAGATATAAAGAAAGTAGATTGACATAGGTGATATTCCTTACCAATTTAATCAAATGTCCTTCCTTGAAGTAGAGAAATTCGGCTCCTAGAGGATAGGGGAGTATTCGGCTATGGCCACTAATATGTGAGATTCGACTTTAACAAGGAAAAGAAAAGAGAAGAAAGGTGTATGGGACTTAGAGAGAATCGACAATGGCTTAGGAGGAACTTGCTTTCGGCTTTTGAAAAGTTTGCAAAAAGAAGATGAGAAAGGTGAAGAAATCGGCAATGGTTACTTGTGTTTTCCGGCTTTTGACAAAATAAAGAGAGAAGGAGAAGAGTGGCTAGAGAATTCGACAGAGGTTTCAAAAGAGAAAAGAATAATAGCCTTACTTTTCCTCCTCTTACCGAAATTACTAAACCTAGAGTCCTTTGGTCGGTCACCTCTTCCTCTCACTATCAAATCCCTTAATTCACTCTTCCTTACCCTTTCCAAAAATAATTCATCACCTATCTCCTACCTTAGCCGAAATTTCTAAGAGAACTAGACTTTATCTCAAACTCCTCCCTTAGACTCCTTTTTCTATCCACTACTGCTCCTTGTTGCCAAAAATAAAAGCTTCCATTTAGCTTCCCATGCCACTCGAACCTTGGCCCATTTACCCTGCTGGTGGCGTCATTCCCAGAGGCATTAAGTGGTGGCTCCTAGAGCCTTAAATGGCGCTCCGACTTTTTGAGCCCAATTGTGTGTTTTATTTCCCCCATTTATTTTCTTAAGGCCTATCGGCTTAACTCCCTCTTTTAGACTTAAAATTAAATAATTTCTAAAGGGTTCTCCTACTTACTAAGGTTCACAGAACACATTTATACATACAACGGCATGTTTTCACATTCAATTAAGCAATTATGCATAAGCCATAGTCTGGGATATTACAGTTCTACCCCTCTTAAAATAATTTTGTCCTCGAAATTACCTGGCTAAAACAAGTGAGGGTATTACTGTCGCATTACTTCTTCTGGCTCCCATGAAGCTTCCTCCGATCCATGATTTCGCCATAACACTTTGTCTAAAGGTACTGACTTCCTCCGTAACACTTTCACATCTCGCTCCAAGATCTGAATCGGCTCCTCTTCGTAGGACAGGTCTGGCCTAATCTCCACCTCTTCAACCGGCACTACATGAGATGGATCCGATCGATAATGACGTAGCATGGAAACATGGAATACATCGTGCATCTGCTTCAACTCCGGTGGCAACTCCAACTGATATGCCACTGGTCCAATTCGCTTCAAAACCTTATAAGGTCCTATAAACCTTGAACTTAACTTCCCTTTCCGACCAAATCTCATCACCTTCTTCCAAGGCGATACTTTAAGGAACACTTGATCTCCCACATCAAATTCTATCTCCTTCCATTTGAGATCTGCATACGACTTCTGCCTATCAGATGCTTCTTTTAACTGTGCTCGAATTACACCAACCTTCTCCTCAAATTCTGCCACAATTTCCAGACCCAAAATCTGACGTTCTCTCAATTTTGTCCAACATGTAGGAGTCCGACACTTCTGACCATACAATGCCTCGTATGGTGCCATCCGTATACTGGCCTAATAGCTATTGTTGTAAGCAAATTTCGCTAGAGGAAAATATTCTTCCCAACTTCCTCTGAAGTCTATCACACAGCCTCTTAACATATCCTCTAGCACTTGGATCACTTTCGTTCGGTGGCCGTCATTTGTGGATGAAAAGTAAATGAAGTCTAATCTGGTGCCTAAAGCCTGATGTAGTGCTTTCCAAAACTGAGACGTAAACCTCGGATCCCTATCCGAGATAATCAACACCGGCACTCTGTGTAACCTTACAATCTCCGCTACATACAACCTTGCTAACTTTTGTAGGGAGTAGTCAACCCAAGACCGGAATAAAATCTTGCAGACTTTATCGATCGATCCACTATCACCCATACCGAGTCCTTCTTAGTAGGCGTGAGGAAGCCCACTAACGAAGTCCATGGTAATTCTCTCCCACTTCCATTGGGGAATCAGATTGGTGAAGCAATCCTCGACGAAACTTGGTGTTCACGCCTTAACTTGTTGACACGTCAAACACTTGCCAACATATTGGTAACTTCTCGCTTAAGCCACGCCACCAAAACTGTTCCTTAGGTCTCTGACATTTTACTACCTCCGGGATGCATAGCATAAGGGCTACTATACGGTTCCCGAAGAAGTCTTTGCCTAAGCTCCTCGTCCTTTAGCATACAGACCTTACCCTTGAAACACAATACTCTTTCGTCATTAACACCATAACCCTCTAACTCTCCATTCTGCACTTGTCGCAACTTAACACTTAGATCCTCATCAACCAACTGTCCCTCTTTCACTTCATTCAACCACGTTGGCTTAACTTGCAGCTCTGCCAACAGACTTCCATCATTATACAAGCTCAGATGTGCGAACATCGCCCTCAGATCCGTCACTACCTTCTGACTTAAGGCATCTGCCACTACATTTGCCTTGCCTGGGTGATATTCTATGGAACAATCGTAGTCCTTCAATAATTCCACACACCTTCGCTGTCTCAGATTCAACTCCTTCTGAGTCAGCAGATACTTAAGGCTTTTGTGGTCTGTGTAGATCACTGACTTTTCTCCATAAAGATAATGCCTCCACACCTTAAGAGCAAAGACCACTGCCACTAGTTCCAAATCATGCGTCGGGTAGTTAACCTCATGTGCCTTAGTTGTCGAGACGCATAAGCAACTACCTTCCCATCTTGCATTAGCACGCATCCCAATCACAGTATGGGAAGCGTCATAATACCTACAAAATCCTTCCCTTCTCCGTTGAATCAAAGCGGAGCTTGGTCAAGACCCTCTTAAGCTTCTCAAAGCTCTCCTGTTACTTATTGCTCCATACGAAAGGTACTTCCTTTCTCAACAACTTTGTCAAAGGCGCGGCTATGGACGAGAACCCTTCCACAAACCTTCTATAATAGCCTGCCAATCCTAAGAAACTCTTAACTTTCGACACAGATTTAGGTGGTTTCCAATCCAACACTGCCTCTATCTTCCGAGGATCTACCCTTATTCCTTCAGCAGATACCACATGTCCTAAGAATGTAACCTCCTTAAGCCAAAATTCATACTTACTGAATTTGGCATAGAGCTTCTTTTCCCTTAACACTTGCAACACTATTCAGAGATGCTCATCATGCTCCTCTTCAGACTTGGAATACACCAAAATATCGTCTATGAACACAACAACGAACCGATCCAGATAGGGTTGGAAAACCCAATTCATCATGTTCATAAACGCGGCTGGGGCATTAGTCAAGTCGAACAGCATTACCAAAAACTCATAATGCCCGTACCTTGTTCGGAAAGCCGTCTTATGGATATCAACCTCCTTCACCTTAAGCTGATGATATCCAGACCTCAGATCTATCTTTGAGAAAACCGCGGCTCCTTTAAGCTGATCGAACAAGTCATCTATTGTTGGCAATGGATACTTGTTCTTGATGGTCAGCTTGTTCAACTGGCGATAATCTATGTACATACGCATAGTTTCATCCTTTTTTTCACAAACAAGACCGGTACTCCCCATGGAGACACATTGGGTCAGATAAACCCACGGTCTAGCAATTCTTGGATTTGAGCCTTGAGCTCAACCAACTCCTTTGGTACCATTCTGTACGGGGCAATGGACACAAGAGCTATACCCGATAGCAAGTCGATTCCAAACTCCACCTCCCTGTCCGGGGGTATTCCAGGTAATTCTTTCGGAAAGACATCCTCAAACTCCCTTACGGTTCTAACTCCACTAACTCCCCCTTCTTTCTCATCCAAAGTACTAATGAGAGCCAAAAACACCTTGCATACTTTTCGAACCATCTTATTAGCCTTTAAAGTAGAAACTACATTCGATAGATAGTTTCTTCTTTCTCCTATCATAACTACTTTCTCATCCTTAGGGGTCCTTAATTCCATTCGTTTGGTTGCACAATCCAATACAGCCCGATGCTCCACTAGCCAATCCATGCCAAGTATAAGATCGAATTCCCCGAAGGGTAATTCCATTAAGTCGGTAAGAAAAACCGCTCCTTGAAGTTCCAAAGGTACTCTCCGAAACATCTTATTCACCACTACAGTTTGACCTAGTGGGCTTACTACAGTCATCTCCCTATCAGAAAGTTCAGAGGCTATGTCTAGAGTTTCAACTACTCTGCATGCAACATAAGAATGGGTCGAGCCCACATCAATTAAAGCAACATAGGGTTTGCCAAATATAAGGAACGTACCAGTTATGACGTCTGGTGCGTCTCCATCTTCCCTCCGACAAACCGCGTAAACCAAACCTGGTTGCTTGGCTTCCGTGTTACCAACACCTCGGCCCGGTGTTCCTCGTCCTCTACCAGAACCATTACCTCTGCCAGCCGAACCATGACCTCGCGGTGGCTACTGTCCTCCTCTTCCCGCCTGGTTAGGTCCTTAACCTACTGGTCATTCCCCTTCGGTTCTCTCGGGACAATCCTTAATCATGTGGTCCTTGGACCCACACTTGAAGCATCCTCTCGTCTTTTTCCAACACTCATCCAAGTGCTTTTTCCCACACTGATCACAAGTACGATACTGCCCTCTAGCAGCAGCTTGCTGTCCTCGCGGCCCATCAACTCTAGGCCTCTTTTGCTCATTCCTAGATTGTCTTGATGATCCAAAACCTCTTTTCTACCTATTTCAATCAGTGTTCTGCCTTACAGAATCCTTGATACCCTCGGCTACCTTAGCCTTCTCCACTAACACAGTAAATTCCCGCTCCTGTTGTGGGGCTATTAATAATCTTAGGTCATCCCTCAGTCGATGCATCCTCAAATGCAGACACACCGCTCATGCTCAGTTGACACTATGCCTCGAGCATAACGACTCAGCCTTAGAAATTCAGCCTCATACTAAGCTACGGACTTGTTTCCTTGAACCAGTGCTAGAAAAGCCTTTCTTTGGGCATCAATATAATGAGTGCCAACATACTTCTTCTGGTATCTTTGCTTTAGCATACTCACACGTGAGTTCCTCAAATTGTAACACCATCCCGCACCATGAGCCACCATTGATATGACTTATCGCGAAGAAGTAACACCAATCCTTTCAGCTTTTCCTCGTCAGTTAAGTCGAGCTCATCCATAATCCACTCGATCGCCTCCAACCAATACTCGGTGATGGTGCCACACACACGATATACCACGAAACACCTCAGCTCCATTGGCTCGGAGTCGCCGGTACCGACTTTCGAGCTCCCATGCCTCCACCTGCTCTAGCCACCCTTTCTAAAACCCGCAGCATCGCCAGCAACACTGCATCATCCCCTGTCTGATCATGATATTCCACATCAGCGGCAGGTGGTGGTGGTGGCATTTCATTTTCAGATCCTTGACCCGATCTAATGAGCTCAAACACGGTCATTAGGCCTCTTCCCTAGCCACGTACGTTACGACCACGTCCCCTTGGATTCATACTTCCGCTTAGCGTTTATCTGATTAAAGAATTTTATGTATTAGTTTTGTTCCACTGATTTAACACGAATAGTTTTATGTTTAATAGTTTTAAGGAGTAGTTCTTTCGATTCATACACATACAGTCTCACATCATTCGTTTAGTCACACATATGAACTTGCGTCCATTACAGAGAAATGTTGTAATTGTCGTTGTTTGTTGTTTTCCACTACCGAGGGTATTTAGTAATTTTTTCCTCTGAGGTATTTTGGTAATTTTCAAATTAGGGTATTTGAAAATGTTGCAAAATAGAGATTGTTGATGTTTTGCAAAATTAAAATACTTGCCGAAAAAATTTCAAAGGTGAAATGATAATTTTATACACTAGGGGTATTTTTGTAATTTTTCAAGCCAGGGTCTTTCCGGTAATTTTTTACAAAATATGGTTCCTGGTTACTTTTCAAAACAAGGGTGTTTTTAAAGGTTTTTAATTTGAGGGTACTTCGTTGATTTTCCTTACTGAGGGTATTTTGGTCATTTTGTAAATCAGGGGTAATTTCATAAATTTTCCAAATCAGGGTGTCTTGATATTTTGTAAAGTTTTTGGATATTCTTGCAAAGTAGGGAAATTTTATTGAAATCAAGAGTAATATGGAAATTTTAGAACCAAGGGCATTTTAATAATTTTTACCACTAGGGGTATTTAGGTAATTTGTAAATTAAAAATTCTTAGAAAGTTTTTCCAAAATAATAATTTTCACAATTCAAAAGGGTAGTTTGTTGACTTTTAAAACTAGGGTTTCCATAAAAATGTGGCTAATCCCTTTCTGATTTTAATTATTGGATTTAGCCTATGGCTGAGTCCTCTTGGTTAGGGTGAACCATCACTACACACCAGGTAGGGTTCGAGTGGGTAGGAGGTGAGTCACTAGGACTGCTTAAATACTAAGCTCCCACCAAACCAATCCTAGACATGCGCACAATGGTTGCCACACCCTAGCTCGGTGACTTAACCACAGGTTTGTTTAATTAGGCATTAAAGTTTTATGTAATTGTTGGGGTAAACTAGTCCTATAGTTCAAGTACTTATCATACTAATCTACGTTCCATTTCTACCCTTCTACGGATCATATGATAATCCACACAATGATAGGGTACTTACACGGTGGACTTGGTAGGAAACTCGGTGCCATGCCGAAAGCTTGCTCATTTCTTAGAAAACCCAATTTTCCAAAAGAAAACGTTTTGGGACCTAAAAGCCCTCAAGGTCGAGTTTTGAATCGGGCTTTGATACCAAAATGAAACACCCCAAACCCGACCCATAAGCCCTGACCGGATCTGGCATGTTCCTAGGAAAAACCGTTCGAATCTTGTTTGAAACCTTGCTATAATTTTAAGAGTTTTTGAAAACAATTGATTTGGGTTGGGCTCGAATTTTAAAACCCATGTTGATTATATGTCAAAACGTTTAATATTTATACTTAAGAAAAATAGACTTTAACCTTGTATTATTAAAATCGAGTCATACTTAGATAATTAGATATACATGCATAACAGTTCAAACCAAGGCCTTATTACATCAAATCAAAACCCAAATTAAATCCAAAATACTTAAAATATAACAAGTCCAAAATGAAATAAAATCCCGAACTGTGCATGGCCATCATCGAGCTTACTGTGACCGGTCCATCACTGAGTGTCACCTGAAAAATATCCCACAAAGGGGTGAGTCAAATGGACTCAATGTGTACAACCATCACAAGTCTCAATTAATTTCAGGCATATCAAATCATAATAACACATATAAATCATGATGCCAACCCGAACCCAAGCCTAGATAACCATCCGCTACACATCACCCGTACCAACCATCACATCGTGGGGACTACTAAGTCAACCCTCCATCCGCTACACACCATCGAAGGCAGTCGCTGCAATCGACGTGGTCATTGCCCTTATAAAATTGTGGCATAGCCACCAGATAATTATTTTGTGACATAAGTCACCACATTCATATATTGTGACATAAGTCACCACATTCGGATATTGTGACATAAGTCACCACATTCAGATATTGTGACATAAGTCACCACATTCAGATATTGGGGTATTAAACCACCAATTCACTTCCCCTTCACATATCACCTATATGCCCCATGTCAAACATATCATGCAAAAACATGCTTTATTTCACATTCTTATCACTATTGTCATTTTTATCATACTCATAGTAAGAGTAGGAAAACATACCTGACTACTTCGTACCATTACATGGTACTTTGGCCACATCATAACATATTCTTGTACATATTAATTAAAACATAACCGTTAATTAATTAAAGCTTAGTGTGGGGTACACACATGGTATACTTATCAATTCTTGAAATCTCGAAAACTCGATCTATCGCTTTAGATCTTTAATTCCTATATTCGGCCAACCTTAACATGTTAGCAAAAGCGCCATTCGGCTATAAAACCAAATCAAAGGCATAATGTAACCAACTTCTTACCTTGCTTGCCGATTTGAGTACTTCTCAAATCTAAAATTTCGTGATCTTGCCCCTAGCAATCGGCCAATACTAGATTGCCTAAATAATTAGTTTTCGACTTTTGAATAAACAAGAAATTGATTTGAACTACCAAATATTGCTTTGGCGATTAAAATATTCACTTACCTTGTGAATTTAAAATCACGAAAACATCACTTGGCTTATGAAGATGCCAAAATACCTTAGATCTGAAATCCGGATGATCTCCCTAGAAATCGGCTAATATGGAAAATCACAAATTCACCTTCCAAGTTTGACCAACAAGATTAGGAGAGATTGGATTTCGATTTCAACGATCAGAGAAGATATAAAGAAAGTAGATTGACATAGGTGATATTACTTTCCAATTTAATCAAATGTCCTTCCTTGAAGTAGAGAATTCGGCTCCTAGAGGATAGGGGAGTATTGGCTATGGCCACTAATATGTGAGATTCGGCTTTAACAAGGAAAAGAAAAGAGAAGAAAGGTGTATGGGACTTAGAGAGAATCGGCAATGGCTTAGGAGGAACTTGCTTTTCGGCTTTTGAAAAGTTTGCAAAAGAAGAAGAAAGGTGAAGAAATCGGCAATGGTTACTTGTGTTTTCAAACTTTCGACAAAATAAAGAGAGAAGGAGAAGAGTGGCTAGAGAATTGACGAGAGGTTTCAAAAGAGAAAGAATAATAGCCTTACTTTTCCTCCTCTTGCCGAAATTACTAAACCTAGAGTCCCTTGGTGACCACCTCTTCCTCTCACTATCAAATCCTTAATTCACTCTTCCTTACCCTTTCCAAAATAATTCATCACCTATCTCCTACCTTAGCCGAAATTTCTAAGAGAACTAGACTTTATCTCAAACTCCTCCTTAGACTCCTTTTCTATCCACTCTTCGCTCCTTGTTGCCGAAAATAAAAGCTTCCATTTAGCTTCCCATGCCACTCGAACCTTGGCCCATTTACCCTGCTGGTGGCGTCATTCCCAGAGGCATTAAGTGGCGCCTCCGGGCCACTTTTTCGAGCCCAATTGTGTGTTTTATTTCCCTATTTATTTTCTTAAGGCCTATCAGGCTTAACTCCCTCTTTTAGACTTAAAATTAAATAATTTCTAAAGCGTTCACCTACTCACTAAGGTTCACAGAACACATTTATACATACAACGGCATGTTTTCACATTCAATTAAGCAATTATGCATAAGCCATAGTCTGGGATATTACAGTTCTACCCCTCTTAAAATAATTTCGTCCTCGAAATTACCTGGCTAAAACAAGTGAGGGTATTGCTGTCACATTGCTTCTTCTGGCTCCCATGAAGCTTCCTCTGATCCATGATTTCGCCATAACACTTTGACTAAAGGTACTGACTTCCTCCGTAACACTTTTACATCTCGCTCCAAGATCTGAATCGGCTCCTCTTCGTAGGACAGGTCTGGCCTTATCTCCACCTCTTCAACCGGCACTACATGAGATGGATCCGATCGATAACGACGTAGAATGGAAACATGGAATACATCGTGCATCTGCTTCAACTCCGGTGGCAACTCCAACTGATATGCCACTGGTCCAATTCGCTTCAAAACCTTATAAGGTCCTATAAACCTTGGACTTAACTTCCCTTTCCGACCAAATCTCATCACCTTCTTCCAAGGCGATCCTGTAAGGAACACTTGATCTCCCACATCAAATTCTATCTCCTTCCATTTGAGATCTGCATACGACTTCTGCCTATCAGATGCTTCTTTTAATTGTGCCCGAATTACACCAACCTTCTCCTCAAATTCTGCCACAATTTCCAGACCCAAAATCTGACGTTCTCCCAATTTCGTCTAACATGTAGGAGTCCGACACTTCTGACCATACAATGCCTCGTATGGCGCCATCTGTATACTGGCCTGATAGCTGTTGTTGTAAGTAAATTCCGCTAGAGGAAAATATTCTTCCCAACTTCCTCTGAAGTCTATCACACAACCTCTTAACATATCCTCTAGCACTTGGATCACTCGTTCGGACCGCCATCCATTGTGGATGAAAAGCCGTCTTGAAGTCCAATCTGGTGCCTAAAGCCTGATGTAGTGCTTTCCAAAACTGAGATGTAAACCTCGGATCCCTATCCGAGATAATCGACACCGGCACTCTGTGTAACCTTAGAATCTCCGCTACATACAACCTTGCTAACTTTTGTAGGGAGTAGTCAACCCGTACTGGAATAAAATGCGCAGACTTTGTCAGTCGATCCACTATCACCCATACCGAGTCCTTCTTAGTAGGCGTAAGGGGAAGCCCACTAACGAAGTCCATGGTAATTCTCTCCCACTTCCATTGGGGAATCTGTATTGGCTGAAGCAATCCTGACGGAACTTGGTGTTCAGCCTTAACTTGCTGACACGTCAAACACTTGCCAACATATTCGGTAACTTCTCGCTTAAGCCCTGGCCACCAAAACTGTTCCCTTAGGTCTCTGTACATTTTACTACCTCCGGGATGCATAGCATAAGGGCTACTATGTGGTTCCCGAAGAATTCTTTGCCTAAGCTCCTCGTCCTTTAGCATACAGACCTTACCCTTGAAACACAATACTCTTTCGTCATTAACACTATAACCCTCTAACTCTCCATTCTGCACTTGTCGCAATTTAACACTTAGATCCTCATCAACCAACTGTCCCTCTTTCACTTCATTCAACCACGTTGGCTTAACTTGCAGCTCTGCCAACAGACTTCCATCATCATACAAGCTCAAATGTGCGAACATCGCCCTCAGATCTGTCACTACCTTCTGACTTAAGGCATCTGCCACTACATTTGCCTTGCCTGGGTGATATTCTATGGAACAATCGTAGTCCTTCAATAATTCCACCCGACTTGTTGTCTCGATTCAACTCATTACGAGTCGTGATACTTAAGGCTTTTATGGTCTGTGTAGATCACTGACTTTTCTCTATAAAGATAATGCCTCCACACCTTAAGAGCAAAGACCACTGCCACTAGTTCCAAATCATGCGTCGGGTAGTTAACCTCATGTGCCTTAGTTGTCGAGACGCATAAGCAACTACCTTCCCATCTTGCATTAGCACGCATCCCAATCCTGTATGGGAAGCATCACAATACACCACAAAATCCTTCCCCGCCTCCGGCTGAATCAAAATCGGAGCTTCAGTCAAGACCCTCTTAAGCTTCTCAAAGCTCTCCTGTTGCTTATTGCTCCATACGAAAGGTACTTCCTTTCTCAAAAACTTTGTCAAAGTATTTGCTATGGGCGAGAACCCTTCCACAAACCTTCTATAATAGCTTTGCCAATCCTAAGAAACTCGAACTTTCGACCTGATTTAGGTGGTTTCCAATCCAACACCCTCTATCTTGAGGATCTACCCTTATCCCTTCAGGATACCACATGTCCTAAGAATGTAACCTCCTTAAGCCAAAATTCACACTTACTGAATTTGGCATAGAGCTTCTTTTCCCTTAACACTTGCGACACTATTCGGAGATGCTCATCATGCTCCTCTTCAGACTTGGAATACACCGAAATATCGTCTATGAACACAACAACGAACCGATCCAGATAGGGTTGGAAAACCCAGTTCATCATGTTCATAAATGCGGCTGGGGCATTAGTCAAGCCGAACGGCATTACCAAAAACTCATAATGCCCGTACCTTATTCGGAAAGCCGTCTTATGGATATCAACCTCCTTCACCTTAAGCTGATGATATCCAGACCTCAGATCTATCTTTGAGAAAACCGCGGCTCCTTTAAGCTGATCGAACAAGTCATCTATTGTTGGCAATGGATACTTGTTCTTGATGGTCAGCTTGTTCAACTGATGATAATCTATGTACATACGCATAGTTCCATCCTTCTTTTTCACAAACAAGACCAGTGCTCCCCATGGAGACACATTGGGTCAGATAAACCCACGGTCTAGCAATTTTTGGATTTGAGCCTTGAGCTCAACCAACTCTTTTGGTTTCATTCTGTACGGGGCAATGGACACAAGAGCTATTCCCGATAGCAAGTCGATTCCAAACTCCACCTCCCTGTCCGGGGGTATTCTAGGTTATTCTTTCGGAAAGACATCCTCAAACTCCCTTACGGTTCTAACTCCACTAACTCCCCCTTCTTTCTCATCCAAAGTACTAATGAAAGCCAAAAACACCTTGCATACTTTTCGAACCATCTTATCGACCTTTAAAGCGAAACTACATTCGATAGATAGTTTCTTCTTTCTCTATCATAACTACTTTCTCATCCTTAGGGGTCCTTAATTCCATTCGTTTGGTTGCACAATCCAATACACTAGATGCTCCACTAGCCAATCCATGCCAAGTATAAGATCGAATTCCCAAAGAATAATTCCATTAAGTCGACAAGAAATACTGACTCCTTGAAGTTCCAAAGGTACTCTCCGAAACATCTTATTCACCACTACAGTTTGACCTAGTGGGCTTACTACAGTCATCTCCCTATCAAAAAGTTCAGAGGCTATGTCTAGAGTTTCAACTACTCTACATGCAACATAAGAATGGGTCGAGCCCACATCAATTAAAGCAATATAGGGTTTGCCAAATACAAGGAACGTATCGGTTATGACGTCCGGTGCGTCTCCATCTTCCCTCCGACGAACCGCGTAAACCAAACCTGGTTGCCTGGCCTTCGTGTTACCAACACCTCGGCCCGGTGTTCCTCGTCCTCTACCAGAACCATTACCTCTGCCAGCCGAACCACGATCTCGCGGTGGCTGCTGTCCTCCTCTTCCCGCCTGGTTAGGTCCTTGACCTACTGGTCATCCCCCTTCGGTTCTCTCGGGACAATCCTTAATCATGTGGTCCTTGGACCCACACTTGAAACATCCTCTCGTCTTTTCCAACACTCATCCAAGTGCTTTTTCCCACACCGATCATAAATGCGATCTCGCCTCTAGCGGCGACTTTTTGTCTCGCGGCCCATCAACTCTAGGCCTCTTTTGCTCATTCCTAGATTGTCTTGATGATCCAAAACCTCTTTTCTACCTATTTCAATCAGTGTTCTGCCTTACAGAATCTTTGATACCCTCGGCTACCTTAGCCTTCTCCACTAACACAGTAAATTCCCGCTCCTGTTGTGGGGCTATTAATAATCTTAGGTCATCCCTCAGTCTGTCCTCAAAACAGACACACCGCTCATGCTCAGTTGACACTATGCCTCGAGCATAATGACTCAGCCTTAGAAATTCAGCCTCATACTAAGCTCCGGACTTGTTTCCTTGAACCAGTGCTAGAAAAGCCTTTCTTTGGGCATCAATATAATGAGTGCCAACATACTTCTTCTGGTATGCTACTTTAGCATACTCACACGTGAGTTCCTCAGCTGTAACACCATCCCGCACCATGAGCCACCATTGATATGACTTATCGCGAAGAAGCGACACCAATCCTTTCAGCTTTTCTTCGTCAGTTAAGTCGAGCTCATCCATAATCCGCTCAGTCGCCTCCAACCAATACTCAGTGGTACTGGGTGCCACACCTGATATACCATGAAACACCTCAGCTCCATTGGCTTGGAGTCGCTCAGGTACCGACTTTCGAGCTCCCATGCCTCCACCTGCTCTAGCCACCCTTTCTAAAACCCGCAGCATCGCCTGCGACACTGCGTCATCCCCTGTCTGATCCTGATATTCCACATCAGCGGCAGATGGTGGTGGTGGCATTTCATTTTTAGATCCTTGACCCGATCTAATGGGTTCAGACACGATCATTAGGCCTCTTCCCCGGCCACGCATGTTACGACCACGTCCCCTTGGATTCATACTTCTGCTTAGCATTTATCTGATTAAAGAATTTTATGTATTAGTTTTGTTCCACTGATTTAACACGAACAATTTTATGTTTAATAGTTTTAAGGAGTAGTTCTTTCGATTCATACACATACAGTCTCACATCATTCGTTTAGTCACACATATGAACTTGCATCCATTACAGAGAAATGTTGTAATTGTCGTTGTTTGTTGTTTTCCACTACCCAGGGGTATTTTCGTAATTTTTTCCTACAGGGGTATTTTGGTAATTTTCAAATTAGGGTATTTGAAAATGTTGCAAAATAGAGATTATTGATGTTTTGCAAAATTAATATACTTACCGAAAAAATTTCAAAGGTGAAATGATAATTTTATACACTAGGGGTATTTTTGTAATTTTTCAAGCCAGGGTCTTTTCGGTAATTTTTTACAAAATATGGTTCCTGGTTACTTTTCAAAACAAGGGTGTTTTAAAGGTTTTTAATTTGAGGTACTTCATTGATTTTCCTTCTTGAGGTATTTTGGTCATTTTGTAAATCGGGGTAATTTCGTAAATTTTCCAAATCAGGGTGTCTTGATATTTTGTAAAGTTTTTGGATATTCTTGCAAAGTAGGGAAATTTTATTGAAATCAAGAGTAATATGGAAATTTTAGAACCAAGGGCATTTTAGTAATTTTTACCACTAGGGGTATTTAGGTAATTTGTAAATTAAAATTCTTAGAAAGTTTTTCCAAAATAATAATTTTCACAATTCAAAAGGTAGTTTGTTGACTTTTAAAACTAGGGTTTCCATAAAATGTGGCTAATCCCTTTCGATTTTAATTATTGGATTTAGCACGTGGTGAGTCCTCTTGGTTAGGGTGAACCATCACTACACACCGGTAGGGTTCGTGGGTAGGAGGTGAGTCACTAGGATTTGCTTAAATACTAAGCTCCCACCAAAACCAATCCTAGACATGCGCACAATGGTTGCCACACCTAGCTCGGTGACTTAACCACGCTTTTGTTTAATTAGGCATTAAAGTTTTATGTAATTGTTGGGGTAAACTAGTCCTATAGTTCAAGTACTTATCATACTAATCTACGTTCCATTTCTACCCTTCTACAGATCATATGATAATCCACACAATAGATAGGGGTACTTACCTGGTGGACTTCGGGCCGGAAACTCAGGTGCCATGCCAGAAAGCCTGCTCATTTCTTAGAAAAACCCAATTTTCCAAAAGAAAACGTTTTGGGACCTAAAAGCCCTCAAGGCCGAGTTTTGAACCGGGCTTTGATACCAAAATGAAACACCCCAAACCCGACCCACAAGCCCTGACCGGATCTGGCATGTACCTAGGAAAAATCGTTCGAATCTTGTTTGAAACCTTGCTAAAATTTTAAGAGTTTTTGAAAACAATTGATTTGGGTTGGGCTCGAATTTTAAAACCCGTGTTGATTATGTGTCAAAACCTTTAATATTTATACTTAAGAAAAATAGACTTTAACCTTGTATTATTAAAATCGAGTCATACTTAGATAATTAGATATACATGCATAACAGTTCAAACCAAGGCCTTATTACATCAAATCAAAACCCATATTAAATCCAAAATACTTAAAATATAACAAGTCCAAAATGAAATAAAATCCCGAACTGTGCATGGCCATCACTGAGCTTCTGTTGACCCGGTCCATCACTAAGTGTCACCTGAAAAATAGTCCCATAAAGGGATGAGTCAAACGGACTCAATGTGTACAACCATCACAAGTCTTAATTAATTTCAGGCATATCAAATCATAATAACACATATAAATCATGATGCAAACCCGAACCCAAGCCTAGATAACCATCCGCTACACATCACCCGAACCAACCATCACACCGTGGGGACTACTAAGTCAACCCTCCATCGCTACACACCATCGAAGGCGATCATTGCGATCGGCGTGCTCATCGCCCTTATAAAATTCGTGGCATAGCCACCAGATAATTATTTTGTGACATAAGTCACCACATTCATATATTGTGACATAAGTCACCACATTCGGATATTGTGACATAAGTCACCACATTCGAGATATTGTGACATAAGTCACCACATTCGAGATATTGGGGTATTAAACCACCAATTCACTTCCCTTCACATATCACCCATATGCCCCATGTCAAGCGTATCATGCAAAAACATGCTTTATTTCACATTCTTATCACTATTGTCATTTTTATCATACTCATAGTAAGAGTAGGAAAATGTACCTAGTACTTCGTACCATTACATGGTACTTTGGCCACATCATAACATATTCTTGTACATATTAATTAAAACATAACCGTCAATTAATTAAAGCTTAGTGTGAGGTACACACCTGGTATACTTATCGAATTTACTGAAATCTCGAAAACTCGATCTATCGCTTTAGATCTTTAATTCCTATATTCGGCCAACCTTAACATGTTAGCAAAAAGCCATTCGGCTATAAAACCAAATCTCAAAGGCATAATGTAACCAACTTCTTACCTTGCTTGCCGATTTGAGTACTTCTCAAATCCCAAAATTTCGTGATCTTGCCCCCTAGCAATCGGCCAATACTAGATTGCCTAAATAATTAGTTTCCGGCTTTTGAATAAACAAGAAATAGATTTGAACTACCAAATTTAGCTTTGGTCGATTAAAATATTCACTTACCTTGTGAATCTAAAATCCCAAAAACTTGTCACTTGGCTTATGAAGATGCCGAAATACCTTAAATCTGAAATCTCGGATGATCTCCTTAGAAATCGGCTAATATGGAAAATCTCGAAATTCACCTTCCAAGTTTCGGCCAACAAGATTAGGAGAGATTGGATTTCGATTTCAACAGTCAGGAGAAGAAATAAAGAAAGTAGATTGACATAGGTGATATTCCTTACCAATTTAATCAAATGTCCTTCCTTGAAGTAGAGAAATTCAGCTCCTAAAGGATAGGGGAGTATTCGGCTATGGCCACTAATATGTGAGATTTGGCTTTAACAAGGAAAAGAAAAGAGAAGAAAGGTGGATGGGACTTAGAGAGAATCGGCAATGGCTTAGGAGGAACTTGCTTTCGACTTTTGAAAAGTTTGCAAAAAGAAGAAGAGAAAGGTGAAGAAATCGGCAATGGTTACTTGTGTTTTCCGGCTTTTGACAAAATAAAGAGAGAAGGAGAAGAGTGGCTAGAGAATTCGACAGAGGTTTCAAAAGAGAAAAGAATAATAGCCTTACTTTTCCTCCTCTTGTCGAAATTACTAAACCTAGAGTCCCTTGGCCGGCCACCTCTTCCTCTCACTATCAAATCCCTTAATTCACTATTTCTTACCCTTTCCAAAAATAATTCATCACCTATCTCCTACCTTAGCCGAAATTTCTAAGAGAACTAGACTTTATCTCAAACTCCTCCCTTAGACTCCTTTGGCCGTCCACTACTGCTCCTTGTTGCCGAAAATAAAAGCTTCCATTTAGCTTCAGATGCGACTCGAACCTTGGCCCATTTACCCTACTGGTGGCGTCATTCCCAGAGGCCTTAAGTGGCGCCTCCTAGAGGCCTTAAGTGGCGCCTCCGAGCGACTTTTTTTAGCCCAATTGTGTGTTTTATTTCCCCCATTTATTTTCTTAAGGCCTATCAGGCTTAACTCCCTCTTTTAGACTTAAAATTAAATAATTTCTAAAGCATTCACCTACTCACTAAGGTTCACAGAACACATTTATACATACAACGGCATGTTTTCACATTCAATTAAGCAATTATCCATAAGCCATAGTCTGGGATATTACAAAGGGTCTGAGCCAACATCGAATTTAGGATTGAAAAATATGCCCAAAAGGCGAACAAAGGCCGAAAAAGTGTTATCTTTGAACCTGGTGATTGGGTTTGGGTGCACATGATAAAAGAACGTTTTTTGGCCCAACGAAGATCTAAACTATTACTGCGAGGAGATGGCCCGTTTCAAGTTCTCGAGTGAATTAATGAGAATTCATATAAACTCGATTTACCTGGTGAGTATAACATCAGCGCCAGTTTTAATGTGGCTAGCTTAACTCCATTTGATGTAGGTCCTGACTTGAGGACAAGTCATCTTTAAGAGGGGGAGGATGATATGGGCACGCCCCGTCATGAACCAAGTGCGAGCCGAGACCCGATGGTGCTACCACAAGGACCTATGAGAAGCTAATGTCGTAACCTCCTACAAGCTCAACTTCCATTAGACGAGTTCATTCCTAGCTCCATTGCAACTAACGAGCTCAAGTCTAGTTTCCAATCAGCTCACGAGCTTATGCTAGCTCAACCCCCAGCTCATGCGTGAATTATGAGCTAAATATGGCCATTCGGCCTTAGCTCACCATTTAAATAAATTAAGATAAAATAAAATTTGAACATATTAATTATTTGTTCTTAAATTGTTGATGCATTTAAATAATCATAAATATGTCCTAGATATTACATCATTAATAGGTGATATTAATATGTCTAGCTTAAGACAAATTAATGAGCTACTGCCCATTTAATTTGCATAGCTGAATCTTGGATTTAGTTTGTCCTAAGCTACAGCCAAATTTTAATAGGTCCTAATCAGCTTAAATTCAATTTATTCCAGCTCAAAAACATGTATTAAATTTGTCCTAGTTGTTGGAAATATGGCTAAGCATTAACTTAATGAGCTATTTTATTTCTTCTTGTAGGTGCATGTAAGGGACAGCAAACAAGGTGCATGTGCAACTAAAAAAAAAAATTCAATTCCTCCAAGTGATGCTTCGGTCAAGTCAAAGGCCTCCTTAGCTGCTGATTTAGCTCCCAAAATGACCATTTAGCTCACCTAAGCTATCCCAAAGATGCCGTTCACACCAAAGACTCATGGTATTCACATTAGAAATTCATTTAGTTCCTTCTTTTCACACTTGTGGCTATTGATTTTTGGTGCATTCATCAGCTAAATAGCTAGCTATTCAAAGCTAAAATCAATGAAGAAATTGAAGGCATTCAAGCCGTCTTGGCCGAACATTGAAGTGCCATTTAGCCCTCTCTTTTTCTTGAAGATTCAGCTGCACTTAGGCCATCTAGAAGCTGCCCATTGAACTCTCATTCAGCCGAATATGGACTTGGTACTCAAGAGGATTTTTTCTAGATTAATCAAGGTTATTCTAGACTAAGTTAGCTTAGTTATTAAGGCTCATGAATGTGGCTATTTGGCTGGTACATTTAGCCTATAAATATTTGAACTTTGCATTTGTAAAATAACTTTTGATGAATTTTATACCGTTATTCTGTCGAATTTGTGACAGCACTTCTCCACTTTCGTTTTAGGATTCGTTGGCTTATCTAGTAAGCTAGTGGTGTCAACCCTTCCTTTTCTTATTTCGATACCGAGGTTCCTATCATATTTCGATAGTGGGTCGAGGTCCGTTTTAAAACCCAAAATCAAACCTTTAGAAACTTAAAGTAAACCGGGTCGATACCTACTTCGGTATTGGTTCTTACTCATTTTTTAAGCCCTAAACCGAGCCTAAACATTTTACTGAACTATTTTTCGTAACCTTTCTAAACCCAAATGCCTTCTTTTCTTTTCCACTTCATTTACCCCCTTTTCGAACACTTACTCGACTTATTATCCCTACCTATCTCGACAACAACTATCCCTTACCAAATCTGAGCCATCCCTAAACCGAGACATCTCCTGAATACCGTTCTTAAACCTGAGCTAATCCTGCACTTCTTATACTATATTTATCCAAAACTCCATACCCCATTCTCTAAGATTAGACTTCTCTATTTCTCGACTATTATTCTTCTCCTCTCTTCGATTTCTGTATTTCTCGATTACGATTGGGAAACTAAGTATACATCTTGATTTCATCTCAAGATCGAGACTGTATCAGTTGTGCTCTTTTATTGTTGACAGTGGTAGTTGTGCCAACGTGGTGAGTAGCTTTTTAGTGGATACTTTATCTTTACCTTGTCAAAATAATCCTAAGCCATATCAGTTACAATGTGTAACAGACCGAATTTGACCCTAATCGGAACGGTGGTTTTGGGACCACGAATCCAAGTCTAAGAAATATTTTAATATTATATTTTGTGTTTATTATATGTGAATTAATGTGTGTGAAAGTCTCGTAGAAAAATTTTATTGTTTGTGTGTTTAATTTAGAAAAAGGACTTAATCGCGTAAAAAGTAAAAGTTGCAAACTATAGTGAAAAGTGCCTATTTGATGATGGCTTTTTAAAGTGGGATATTAAAAAGGCAATTAGCCCATTTTTAAAGTTAGTGGGTGGCTAAAGTCACCATTGCCCTTATTATATATGTTAGCATTATTTTTATTAAATGGTTATATTAGTAATTAGCTAAATAACATAATATATGTTAAAATTAACATAAAATAAAGCCATCATCTTTTTCACTTCTTCTTGGTCTAATATTGGAGGAAGAAATAAAGCTTTGGGTTCTTTGATTTTCGGCACTTCTAGGCTAAAATTCAAGGTGAGTTTTTAGTCGGTTTTGATAATTTTGACGTTTTGAGATCGTTGCTTCAAACGGTAGCTTACCCATGTTGAAATTTTTGAATCTAAGCATGTTTGATATTCGGCCATTGATGTGATCATGTAATTTTGATGGTTGATGATTTTATTTTAAAGATATGTTAAAGATTAATATATTTTGTATTGGAAATTTTGGGTGAAATTGAATATTTAGGGCTAAATTGAAAAAATAAATTTGTGAGGGCTAAAATGAAAAATAAATGAAAGATATGGACTTGTTGGGTCCCCATGAATATTCATCCCTTGTATAGTTTAGTGAAATTTTGTGTATTTTGTGTTTCATGCAAATAGGACTAAATGGTAAAAATGTGAAACATTAGGGGTAAAATGGTAAATTGCCTTTTTATGTGTTTTGGGACTAAATTGAGATGAAATGTACTTGAATGAGCTAAATTTTAATGCGTTTAGATCAAGAACAAAGAAAAACAGATTTGGGATCGGGGAAAGACAAAGGTTATCGAATAGCCGGATAACGCGTTAAATCGGCGATCTAGGTAAGTCTTTAAGCTAAAGTATGTTAAAGAATTATTTATGAATAGGTTCAATGAAATTATTTGATAAATTTGAGTATGAATATATGTGTTAGCCGAATGTAAAGGCTTTATAATGGATTAGATGAGTTTTTGTATATGTGATAAGAATTTGTACATTAGTTGTGATATGTGAATGTGAATTGTGTATATGTTTAGTTAGTGATGATAGTGTTAAGAAATGTAATTTGATGGACTGGTTTATGAATTGATTCGGGCTTATTGCCTAGCAGGCTTAGTGCTGGTGATATATTCGGGCTTCGTGCCTAGCGAGCTTAGTCTTAGGTGATATATTCGAACTTCGTGCCTAGCGAGTTTAGTCTTAGATGATATATTCAGAGCTTCGTGCCTAGCGGGCTTAATGCTTAGGTGATACGTTAAAACAAAGAAACCATAAATTGATCGAGGTGAAACATAGTGAATCTATTGAGTTAAAAACTCGGGTAAGCTTAAGTCCTATTGAAGTCATCAGAAGTAAGGTAAGTTGTGATTAACATTACTTGAGTTGAAATATCATATTAAGAATGGTGTTATGCGAATTTGAGCTTGTAATCGACAAGTATGAATATAGAAATAATAGAATTTTAGTGTGATAATGTAATGGATATGATTGTTGAATCTACATGATTATAAACATGTGATTCATGTAATATATGTACTTTGTGCTTTGATCAGTTCTGGTGGATGGTATTAAAGTATAAGTAATTGAGTTAATACATTACTAGTATTCGGTTTTGTATAAATTGCATATTGAAATATACATATACAATGTTCTACATTTATTGATTAAAAATGTTGAAGTATTTGATTAGTGAATTATCTTTTGCTTAAGACTTACTAAGCTAGTATGCTTACGGTGTGTTCTTGTCCATTTCTATTTTATAGACTTTTGATTCAAGCTACGGGCTCGAAGGATCTTTGAAGAAGTCAACCACATTATCGACTCTCTTTTGGTATTGATAAACTTAGTTTTTGAGTTGAAAAGGCATGTATAGGCTAGATTGAACTGTATTACTAATAATACTTGATCATGTATATATATATTTAGCCATGCGAATATGGCTATCTATTTTGGTTAAATTTTGTTCATGTGTTTTGATAAAATGGCTTGCTCATGCTATGAATTAATGTTTGTATTCGAATGTGGTTTAGGTACTATTTGAAATGTGAATGGGTGATATGAATGTTATGTATCTAGTTGAAGAAAAACTTGACTTGGGTCGTTGTTACTTAATATAGTTGATTCGGTTAAAGTAATATGAGTGATATTATGATCAAAGATTGTATATGTAAGTTAACTTGTTGGATTCGTTGATAATGATAAGTATAAGTAGTTACAAATTATGGAAAAGTGATAATGAATATTCGGTCAAGGTATGGTTTATATACTTATGTTTTTAGGTTAAGTTGGTTTTGAGACCTATGTTCATGTATGTTTAATTGTTGTACAATTAGTAATATAAATTTTGCATGAGTTATGGAAGTTTATTTGGCACATTCGGTCTTTGACTTAGGTTGTGGTTATGTATTAAAAGTTAAGGTTATGCGTATTCGGATATATTCGTTTATATATAAATGAAGTGTATTTTCTATTAGTCTATAGAGGTAAAGTCAAGTGATATATGCATGTAACCGTAATGATGCTTATTAATAGTTCCAACTACAAGGTTCGGTGTGCTTGATTAAAAATGAAATAGTACGTGAGGCATCTTTGCATGAAACGGTTACAAAGGTAGTGGTACTAAATAGATGATTGTATCATAGAATAAAATAGATAAATATGCTAATAATGAGGTTAGAAGTATGTTATTTGATCATTTTGTATATGTGAATGATTATATTGAATATGTTTTAACTTGGTACATCAAGTATATATATAGACTATACCCATGTGGTTTGTTTGTCTAAGATAAGAATTAATTGATTGAAAAAGATTTGGCTATTTGGTAATGCCTGTAACCCTAATCCAGCGACGGATACGGGTTAGGGGTGTTACACAATGGCTTAACAAAAGTTTGAAAGTTAAGGTAGTTAAACAGTCCTTAATTTCATTTGTAACCTCCCAAACCTGGTCTAGACATTATGGCTAGATTGAGAAGGCCACCAAAATGGCTAATATAACTTACGTTACTTTTGAAGACCTTAAATAAACTCATTTTTAGAGAAAATCGTAGTTGTACTTTGAGTTAGCTTAAAAACATTCATTCATTAGGTTGTGTATACTTAGGATTCATTTTTTTGTTGATGGTGTTGTTTTAGAAAATTCATTTGTTTGCTGCTCTTCTTCAAAAAAAACTCAATGTTAAACTAATGCAGTGGAAAACCATTTTTCAAGTCATTTTGGAAACTTAGTTGCCTTATCGATTTATTTTTCAAAAACAATTCCTTTGCAATGTAGTGAAAACTAGGGAACAATATAAAATTTTACTTAAGCCCAATATCATGCATTATTCGATTATTATGCTATCCATGCATGCAAAAATCCCAAGAAGAAAAGTTACCAAGCCATAGACCAGAAATAATTCAAAATTACAAGCCAAAACCAATAAAGACTTAGTAATACCTATTAAGAATAGTCTGAGGTCTAAGGTGATTCTCCGAATGCCTAGTTTGGTCCTAATTTCGTGGTTTACCGAAAAGTTAAACACTATTGAGGGGTGAGCTTATGAAAAGCTCTGTGTGAGTCAATTAATTATTTAAACAGACAAAATAATCAAATAAAATGAAACATATAAGCATTAACAGAAAAAAATAGAACCATCATAGGAATTTCATATCATTATATAGCCACTATCAAACTGATGTCAAATAGTGTATAATTTTATTACCATTCAATACAACATAATACAACACATATCACAAATCAATAACATTCGAATATGTCGTGAGCATAATGTAATGCAAAAAGGTTTCTACCTATCCCATCCGTTACACACCACGAGTTCCCCAGAACTCGTCATCTGAACTCAAAAACATTATGGGCTTAAGCCCATTGTGGTTAAAACCACCGACAACAATATGCAAAAAATTATGCCAGTAAAAATGTAGACAAGCTGCCAATAAAAATTCTATCAATTGCCATTCCCCTCGGTACTCCAGGTGCAGTGCACTGACTACAAATAATGCAGACTTAATATGCCACCGGTACTCCACGAAATTCCTTCGTCAACCACAACATCCCAACCCACTGCATATGCAATATGTCACACAATCTCATACATAATCATATCTTAATACTTTTCACATTCATTTGACATGCTCGGTATGTCCTCAATGATCACATACTTTCAGTAAAGGGAAACAATGTTCCAATCTTTCAAATTACCATTGTGTTGGTATCAATCAATGTCGTTCAATTTTACATACTTTACGGATTTTCATTGTGTATAAATAACACCCTTTTCAGTACTCAATATAACAAATATCTCATGCATTTAAATCATAAATAAGCTTAATATGTTAGCACATTATATTATTTAGTCAAACATTCTCATATCTCATAACTCAAATATGCAATTACAAACTCAATCAAACATTCATACTATCAAACTAGTAATTTTTCCAACATGTTAATATTTTAAGGCTCGAAACATACCTGGTTCAGCCACTCACAAAATCAATAATTTGGCTATTAATTCAATCCAATAAGAAAGTTAATTTATCAAATATAACATGATATTTAACATTTTCAAACAATTTTATGAGTTTAGGACCTACACCTTATTTTTAGTTTCCTCGTAGCACACTACTGAATCTTCCAATTTTCCTTAATAATTCCTTAAACGAACCTAAAAAAAATTAAATATAAATACAATAAATTTACCATTAAACCAGACTCCTAACACCCACTTATGAGTTCAAACCAATCGTTGAAACTATAACTATTTTATGAATCTAAACTAGTTAGATTCCTTACACTATATCGGTGCGAATCGTACGTACAATCGTTCTTCACCTTTACAGATGATTTAGGGCATTTGGGTCAAAACCTAATTCAATAATATACCAGAAAATAAGTAGCTAATTAATGATTAAATTCCTTCATTTAATTAATTCATAACATTTACCCAACAACTATGTTGAAATAACAAACTAGTTACCCTTAATTGCACTTACGCTTCATGATTTGTGGGTTTCAAATGGCCAATCGATCAAGAACATTTTTTCCTAATTGAAATGGGTTTAAAAGATGATTAAGTGGGTTCAAGAACTCAAATTAAGGCTGGAAAAATATAAGAAAGAACCAAGAAACAAAACAACCCACTTTCACGGTTTGAGATCTCATTAAAATCTGGAAAAATACCTTTGAAATAATTTAAAATCCCCCAAATTCCAGATCTGGAAATTTTGGTTTTTAATTGAAAAATTAATCAATAAATTAAAAAGAAAAGAGACCTTACCCAAACTAGTCGAGAGAAATGGCAATGGCATTTTCTTGGCAATGTTCGGATTGATCTTGGAGTTCAAGATTTCATATTTGGGGCTGATTTTAATGAGGTAAAATGTAACGCCCCAAACCCGGCCTAGACGTTACGACCAAATCTGGAATGTTTCATAAAAGGGGTTGTATAAAAACTACGCATTCATTAAAAACTTCGTATTCTTTTTAAAACTCCGAGCTTTGATGTTAGTGAAATTTAGATTTGCTTTTATGGGTTTCTTGTAAAAACGTTATTATTATTCACGAAAACTTTTTTATGGTAGGAATCAGATTCAGAAGTTTGCGGAAACGTGATATTTTGATAAATTGTTTATTAACTTTTTAAGAAAACTTCATATTAATCCTCTAGCAATAAATCATAGCGGAAAGAAAGTTTAAAAGAAAATTAAAGTTAAAAGGCCTTATTACAAAATACTAAACCCAAATTAAAAGTAATCTTAAATGAAGCAAAACCGAAATTTACTAACGTTCGTGAAAAATACTCCGACGTATAGCCACCAAGAGTCCTCCGCAGCTCCGAATCCTCTAACATTGGGGATCACCTGCAAGGTTAAAGCAAAGAGGTGAGTTACAAGAACTTAGTGTGTAATCCCCTAATCTGTTATCAACTGGGCCCGAGCCAAAACAGAAGTAGATTGGACAGAGGCCCTATTCAGTGACAATCTAGGCTTTAGCCCTATGAACATGATAATACAAACAGAGAATGCAGCGCAACCCAATCCAACCCTACACACCACCCGTACCAGCCCTACACACCTGTGGGGACCAAGTCAACCCACCCAGCCCTACACACCAATATGGCAAACAAGATGATAATCACAGAATTTGTGGCAAAGCCACCAGAATAACAGAATATACATGGCATAGCCACTAGACAGAATGTGGCAGAGACATCAAAATACACTTCCTCCGATCATCAATCCCAACCCATGCAACATATTATAAATGCAATGCATCATACGTAAAAAAAGTGTAAATAAAACACATACATGATAACCAACCATAATCAAGGGTATAATGGTCATTTACCCTCCATGTGTATTTTGGTAATTTACCCTTCAGGGGTATTTCGATAATTTTATCCTTTAGCGGCTTTACCGGAGGCCTACTGTCGCTTTAAGCGATACAGGACCCTTTCTGGGTCTCTACGGAGCTATTGGGCCTAAAATCCATTTCAGGCCCAAATGGCCCACACGCTCGTGTCGCCCATTTCGCATGGTTTCGGTCTCAGCTTCCTAGATTTTGCAATCACATCTATCATTTGATAGTTTTCCATCAATTTTTCCCTTGTGGGCCTGTTGGCCCATTGGGCCCGTTCAGCCCGTTTCTGCTCAACTAGGCCCATTACAGCCTCAATTCCGTGAGAGTGCTCGTGACAGTCTCAATGGCTTACTATCATTATTCGTGTTTCGGTTTACCACTACGAGCGCTCGCACGCTCGAGTGGTTACAGTTACCGATTTTCTGGCTTTTCGGCTTTTGGTCGATTCACAAAACATTGCAAGCATCATCTAGAAGGGTGTGAGATTACACACCTTTAGTGAGACACACGATTACCCCTTCGTAACAACCCTAAAGATCATTAGATTCCTTGTTAGCCAACTGTTGTTTAAATTTTAATCACCTAAGGAACTAACCCCAAAAAGTTTATCATACCTTGTTTGCGTAGACGGCCCTAAACACCCCATTACTAGGCACGGTTGATTTGCTTTCATCCTTAGCAAAACCCTACACCAAAAGACACCCATGAGTGTGACTGAATCCACATACCGCCCAACACAACACAAGGCACACTCGGCCAAACCCAGTAAAATGACAACACCCTTACCCTCCTAGAATAGTGAGTCCACAAACGAGATTTTATTACCACCACTACTTGCTCCCTTTTCGCTTTATAACAATCTCCAACTGGACAATAGCCAACACAGAAAGAATGCACTTTTAGCCTCAGAGTGAAAGAAGGAAAATATGGTTGTTAAAGAAGGGAAAAAATGGAAACAAAGTTACCAAACACAAGAGCTACACTTACTGATTGTCACCCCCTTACAGCACAGTCGATGAAGAGAAAAGGAAGCTAGTTGCCGCACAAGGGTAAAGAGAGTAGATATTCGGCTATGAAGAAAACAAGGGAAGGAGATGAGTGAAAAAGAAGAAGAAAATAGATGGACAAGGAAGGATGAGCAAAAAGAGTTTCGACCTACAACTACTTAGGCTATTAACCAGTAAGAAGAAAATGTTTGAAAGGAGAGAAGAATGGGAGAAGAGAGGCTGAGTTTTTGGCAAAAGAAAACTGAAAACAAAAGACCCTAAATGCTATCGTCAAAATGCAAGAAGCCAAAATTCACACAAAAGAGAACTTGAAAATTGACATTTCCCTTTTCAAGGCCGAATATGCACACTCAAGTGGCCACTTTAGTCGAAATTGCCCCTAAAAAATTCCCCACATTCGGCCAACTCCTCCCCACACACCCCTTCCTTAATTTTCTCCACCTTTCTCTCCTACACTTACTCTCCATCTCCCATTCGAACCATTTGACCAAGTCTTCTCTCTCTCCTGCAGAGTTTAATCCAACTCCACCTCTTCTCCTCCCATAGCATAAAATAAAAACCCACATATGCTGCTTGTGGGATTCGAACCCCATCCCACCTTGCTACCATACTGACGCCACCACCACTCTACCATGTGGCCATTTGTGTTAGTAAGACACCTACAAATTCCCTTAAGCCTTGCTTCTAACAGTCGTCTCCCTTAAAGTGCCTAAAAAGCAAAATTTTTCCTATGGCCTAACTTGACATCGGAACTTCATAGAATCCCTATAACCTTCCAAAATCATTTACCTAATAGGTCCAACTTCTAATAATGTCGTTCTTATATTCTCAAAAATTTTAAAATGCTCACGCTCAAAGCCCAATAAGCCCAATTCTCCTAGGCCCAATTTTGGGGTGTTACAAATCTACCCCCTTAAAAAAATTTTGTCCTCAAAATTTCCAGCTATCTAATAGTGGTTTAACACAGGCTACTCTACCATGCTGCCGCTGTGTACTCTCATTCCAATAACACTAATACACTTCTAACCAAATCTATAAACCACTTCACACAACCAAATATCTAACCACTGAAGCAAACAGATATTTATCACACATACATAAAAATTTCTACGTTCAAACACCACATCCAACCAAAACATACCCGACTTAATGGTGATGGAACAATCCCAAGCCTTATGCTCCTTAGATCCGCATCTCAAGCATGCTCCTAACCTCCTTCAGCATTCACCCGAATGATGCCTTCTGCAATATTCGCAAGCTGAAAAGTTTGGACGTGCCTTAACATGCTTCACATAACGAGACTGCGACCTTAGAGAACTGCGATCTCTTTTCTTCTTACAGTCCACGCATCCAACTTGAAGTGTTTCACCAATTTTTTAACCTCCTAAAATACTTCTTTAACTAGCTGAGTCAGCACATCACCCCTGCTCGGTCATGAGACCCCGTTTCAGTCACTGATGATGCTGGCACGTCGCCTTCAGGCACATGCCCCGATTCTGAGGATCCAGCCCCATCCCCTTGGCCTCTACCACGGTCGCATGTACCTCATCCACATCTTCTTGTACTCATACTACTGAATCGAGTTAATCTAATTAAGAATTTTATGAATCAGTCTATAATTCTAATGTTTATTAACAAGTGTTTTACAGAAAACAGGTATAAGAGTTGTTTTCGAGGAATCAAAGTTCCTACTATTTCAGTCTCTATAGTCTTAGTTCCTATAGCTAACAGTTTCTGTGTACTACCACTATCTCTAGTAGTTTTCTCCCTACAGTCATTTCATCATATCATCAGATATAAAATAAGAGGACAAACGGATTTGGTGCTGGAGACTTGGTGTGCCATACTTCTAATAACGATATATATTTTCTAAACCATATTTCAAACAAATTTGAAAAAAACTTTTTGAACCCATTCCACAGTCGAGTTTTGCAATCGGACTTTGATACCATAAAATGTAACACCCTAAACCCGACCTAGACATTACAATCGAATCTGGCATGTCACATAAAAGGGTTGTATAAAAACTGCGCGTTCGTTAAAAACTTCGTATTTTTTTAAACTCCGAGCTTTGTTGTTAGTGAAATTCAAATTTGCTTTTATGGGTTTCTTGTAAAAATGTTATTATTATTATTCACAAAAAATTTTTTTATGGTAGGAATCAGATTCAGAAGTTTGCAGAAATGTGATATTTTGAAAAACCATTTATTAACTTTTTAAGAAAACTTCATATTAATCCTCTGGCAATAAATCATGGCGGAAAGAAAGTTTAAAAGAAAATTAAAGTTAAAAGGCCTTATTACAAAATACTAAACCCAAATTAAAAATAATCTTAAAATGAAGCAAAACCGAAATTTACTAACGTTTGTGAGAAATACTCTGACTATGGCCACCCCAGAGTCCTCCTCAGCTCCAAATCCTCTAACGCTGGGGATCACCTGCAAGGTTGAAGCAAAAAGGTGAGTTACAAGAACTAAGTGTGTAATCCTCTAATCAATTATCAACTAGGCCCGAGCCCAAACGGAAGTGGACTAGGCCGAGGCCCTATTCGATGACAATCTGGGCCTTAGCCCTACAAACATGATAATGCAAACAGAGAATGCAGCCCAACCCAATCCAACTCTAAACACCACCCGTACCAGCCCTACACATCTATGGGGACCAAGTCAACCCACTCAGTCCTACACACCAATATGGCAGACAAGCTGTTAATCACAGAATTTGTGGAGGAGCCACAAAAATAACATAATATATGTGGTATAGCCACTAGGCAGAATATGGCAGAGCCACCAGAATACACTTCCTTCGATCATCAATCCCAACCCATGCAACATATTATAAATGCAATGCATCATACGTACAAAAGTGTAAATAAACCACATACATGATAACCAACCATAATCAAGGGTAAATGGTAATTTACCCTCCAAGGGTATTTCGGTAATTTTATCATTTAACGACCTTACCAGAGGCCTACTGTCGCTTCAAATGACACAGGACCCTTTTTGGGTCTCTACGGAGCTATTGGGCCTAAAATCTATTTCAGGCCCAAACGGGCCCACATGCTCATGTGGCCTATTTCTCATAGTTTCGGCCTTAGTTTCCCAGATTTCACAATCACATCTATCATTTGATAGTTTCCCATCAATTTTTCCTGTAACATCCTGAATTAATGGGCCTGTGCGTTTAATGTGTGGTTATGTTAGTATAAGTGTTAGGGGTCCAAGATGGGCTTAGAAATTGGGCCGAGGTCTTAGTTTAATTTTTTGCTTGGGCACTTTAAAGGGAAGCCTGTTAAAATGAGGATTAAAAGATATTATCTGTAAAATTAAGACATAAATGGGCTTGTGGCCCAGTGGCAAAATGGCACCACTTAGAGGGCAGGGAGTTGGCGTCAATTGTGGAGGCTCAAGTTTGAGTCGCATGAGGCACAATTATTTTAATTTAATTTAGCTTATTTTTGACAATCGTTTTTGAAATTTTGAAATCGTTGTCTTTCCAATTTAGCTTTCACTCAACTAGTTTGTTAAAGCATATTGAAAATCCACTTAAACATAACATATCAAAACATAATTTAAGAGGCCATTTACAAACCAAAATAAACCCAAAAGTAATAAAAGTTTAAGTACCAAATTAATAATAGTCAGAAAATCATTATTTGAGCATGGCATGAGCACCTCGAGTCCATCTCGGCTCCATGTCCGCGTCTAAAAAAAGTCAAAGGAGAGAGTGAGTTCGAATAAATCCTCTCCCGATATAACATGCCAACACACATATCACATGAGAATAATGCAAGCAATGCACCGTTCCTAGCCAACCATATCGCCTTTTCTACCGGGGTGGTACCAAACCCTTTGGTGGTGCCAAACCACCGGTGACCCAAAGTCACGATATCCATCTTGTGGTACCAAACCCTTGGTGACCAAGTCACGAATAATCCAATGATGGGGCCAACCCATCATGTGATACCAAATCACTAGCGGCGATCCCATATCTCATAAGTGGGGCCAACCCACGGTGGTGCCAAACCACGAGGACGAGTGCAATGAGGTGCAAACCTCTACGGTGTCCCAAAGACACAATGTGATACCAAATCCTTTGGTGGCCGTAGTCACAAATCGATGATGGGGCCAACCCATCGTGTGATACCAAATCACTAGCGTCAATCCGTATAATCAAGCGTAGGGCCAACCCAACGTGGTACTAAGCCAACTGGGACGAGAGGCGGAGGTGCCAAACCTCTGGTGACCCAAGTCACAAAATATCATTGTGGTACCAAACCTTTGGAGGTGCCAAACCTCACGGTGTCCCAAAGACACAGTGTCAAAGACACGGATATCATACTCCCCTCCTCTCATATCACCCAATAGCATATCATACTAAATGCAAAATCGTGCAATCATGCTATCATGCTCACATGCTTAATATGGCATCTCAAAGTATCAAAAATCATGATATCATCATCATCACATAACTCATAATAAAAGCGGACTTACCCGAATGATCCATACCTCAATGGTACCAAATCGATCAATCACCTTTGTTTCATTTACACAGCAGGTTATTACATTACTAAGTTAAGATAGTGTGTTGGTTTACACACAGAAGTAGCGAAGGTATTAATCCCTAGAATCGATTCGCCCTCGATCACTTCTACAACTCGAATCCTACAATCGGATTAACCATCATACCATTCGGCCATAACCAAATAAATCAAAGGGATATCGGTTTATCCTTACCTTCAACTTGATTTGGTTTCCTACCAAATCCGAACCCAACAATGGTTCTTTCGAAATCTTCACCCTAGAGGAACGTGGTTAATCCTTTGAAACCATATACTTAATCGAAACTAAGCAGATAACTATGAGCAATCGTCTCACCATTACTTACTGATTGCTAAGCGAGTAAAAAGGCTCTCCTTGCGATTACGAACTCCAAAGGCCTATATGGAAATAGTTACCAAAACAAGTGATTAACTCCTTTATAATAGATATCGAAATCAGCCCTTAAATATACCCAAAAATCGGCAAGGTAACAGAGAAAGGAGAAAGGCCATTCGCCAACACTTACCCACTACCAATCGATTGGAAACCAATAACAACACCCAATATTACCACCAAACACCACTAGGAGAGGAGAAAGATTATCACTTTCGGTTTTGAAAGGGAAGAAATGAATAAGGTGTTTAGAAGAAGAACAAATTTTGGCTACTACCCTTCAAGAAAAGGAGAAAGAAAATGCTAGATTGATGAAGAGAAACAAAGGTTGGTTTAGGTTTAAATGAAATGGTATGGAACAAATGGGAAAATCGGCACAAGGGTTTGTAAAAACAAAAAGAAAGAAAATGAGAAGGAAGGATCACTAGTTTCGACTTAACACCAATAGAAAAGAAAAGAGGGAGATAGTGAGTACATGGTTCGGCCAAGAGTAGAAGAGGAAGCAAAAATAAGCAAAGGCTTGAGAACCCAAATAGCATTCGACTACAAAAGAAAAATTAAGAGAGAAACAAATGAAGTTTGAATGGTAAAGGTTACTTGGGATTTTCGGTTTCAAGAAGCAAAAATGGGAGAGTTTGCTAAAGAAAATCAACTTTTGGTGCACAAGCAAAAGGTGGTGAAAGTACTCAAAAATGCCTAAGAACAAGCGGCATTCTCCTCCCCAACTTACCAACCGCCAACTCCCCAAAACTCTCTTAACAATCGCCAACCTCCCCATTTACTCTCCACCACCAATTCAAATTCCATGACCAAGTCTCCCTCCTACAATTGCTCTCCATCCACCGTTTGAATGAGTTGACAAGGTCGTGGCGCATGCCTTGCCACTTTGCTAGCTCTTCATTTGTGTTAAAAATTCACCTAATTTAATTATAAACCCCATCTCTTCCAGCTCCTATCCCTAAAGCCCAAAAACAAAAACTTTTCCACCTACTCAGCACACTCCTAGCCTACATCTAAGCCGAAACCACACAAAAAACAACATATACGCCATTATTTTAATTTAATTTAGCTTATTTTTGACAATTAATTTGAAGAGGTTGGACGACAACAAGGCTTAAAAATAGGAGATTTAATGAATGGGATAATGTAGGTAATATAGTGATAATGTGGCAGATAAAGGGAATAAGAGGTGGTGATATTTGGGTCACTTGTGGATGAGAGATCGTAATGATAAGGAGAAAAGTTAGGACTTATCTATTGCTCAAGGTGGTGGCGAATTTCCAACTCTAAGGGAGGAGAAATCGGTTTTGTTATACTATAGGGGTGCCAAAATTTTCCCTCATTAGTTGATCAATTTTAAGTTATCGAAAAGGGCATCTTGATTTTGAGAAGTAGTTCTTAAATTATGTTTAAGTGAGGGAATACCTTTTATTTTTGACATTAAGGTTTCTCTATTCTCCCATTCTCTGTAAAGCCAAAATTCCTGCATTTCCACCAACCCAAAACAGTGTGTGATGCATCGCGATCTTACTAAATTCCTTACCGACCTCGGGTTGAATTAGAGCAGGACTTTAGTCAAAATCTTCTTCAACTTATCGAGCTCTCTTGTTGCTTCTCGGTCAAAACAAATGGAACCCCTTTTCTCAATAATTTAGTCAGCCTATTCTCTCAATCTTCACCTCCAGGCATACACATGAACCACATATGCTTCACCCTTTGACCATTTTCTCGGCTTTGGGCGGATACCACATTAGACGAGATAATTTCTCCTATCGGATCAGAACTACTTCATCACCCTTTACCAAACCATAAACACACCTTCCGCTGGTACTTAACTAGCATATCCATCCCAAAATCGGATCGAACTCCCAAGCAGCAGTTCCATCGGATCGACCTCAAAAATACCTTGGAGTTCTAGAGTGTACGTCTAGCTGATTTATCTACCACTTCTGAGTGACCTAGGCGGCTTATTACGGTCATACGCCTAGAAGATATTTGAGTCTAGATCCATGGTCTTCACTATATACTACTTGCAACATCTGAGTGTGTTGAACCATCCTCAAGCGGTAAATGAGAACCAAAGATTAGAAGCGTCTTAATGTGCGTCCATATGCAAAAGCCAAAAGTCAATGATTCTTTCTCTACTTTCTTCTACAAACCCAAGTCAAAATCACCCATGAAAACTTCTTAGGTTTGTTAGTCAAGTTCTTCTCAACATCTTTCCTCCAAAAGCTGAAATTTTGAACTTTCTTCTTATCTCCATAGCAATGTGGAGTTCTAAGTGCGTCTCTACAGAATACCTCTTATTCTCTTCTATTATTCCTGGTTACCTCGGCCCCTCTGCGGTGGTGGTCCGTTATTTACTGTCTTGATTACGGCACTGATTCTCTGATTGAATCCTAGCCCAAACGATCTCTTCACTAAAAGCCGAATCTATATAGATTTCTTCCTATCCTCTTCTCTTTTGATTTTTCGCAAGAAACCATCATTCTCGTGACCTCGAAAACTCCTAAGGGTAGGGTCGAATCTCCTATGATAGGGTAAGTGTCGATTTCTTAGATGAGAGGTACTTACAGGAGAAACTTCGGTGCCATTCCCTTCTTTCTCTTTCGGGTTTTGGAAGAAAAAAACACTTGAAAAGCTAATGGATTGTTGGTTTCTTGTGTTTTCTTGTTGGATGACATTCGGAATTGAAGTAGATCATCTAGATCTAAAAGTCAAAAGGTAATAAAAGTCTCTAATTTGAGATTTCAAGGTAAGGGTTCTCTAGATTTTCTTAGATTCATTATCGTTTTCTACCCCATGTGATACCAAACCACTAGTGGTGCCAAACCACTGACCCAAATCGTGATCTTAAAATCACTAGAGATTTCAAGGTAAGGGGTTCTCTTTAGATTTTCGTTAGATTCATTATCGTGGCATCTCAAAGTATCAAAAATCATGATATCGTGATCTTAACCATATGTTGATGGGATATCGGTTTATCATTACCTTCAACTTGATTTGGTTTCTACAAATCCGAACCCAACAATGGTTCTTTCGACAATCGGCTTCACCCTAGAAGAGCGTGGTTAATCCTTTGTAGCAATCGATAAGGTCTTTTGATGGAATCAAATATCGATCGGTGAAGGAGGAGATTGGATCATTAAACCAATCCCTAAGTTTAAGAAGCGAGTGGTGTCGTGATTCGGGATTGGCCACCGAGTTGTGGACCACTTGGAACAAATCTTAGGCATATTAGCGATCGTGGCGGCTACTAATAGTGTCGACATAGAAAGTACTATCCTGTCGGTGATCAGGTGTGTAGATCTCTTTCACACTCATTAATTTGTATTATATGTATGTTGTGGGCTAAAAGCCGAAAAGAGAGGCTGCATGAACAGTCGTATTACCCAGAAGGGGTAGGCAAGTGATGCCAGGTTTGTAATCATATAAACTTCTCTATGTGTATCGAAGTATGTGAAAGTCTGAGATCTGTTTAGATGGCTTAATGTTTTGATTTTTGCATGTATGTATGCATGGGATGGGATTGATTGATATAAGGAAGGGGAGCAGGTCACGAGGTGATCGGTGGCTTTGCCACATATGTCACATGGTGATCGGTTTTTATGACAGGCAGTATAGCTGTTGAAATACTATAATGTATTACTAAGGTCGCATAGTGATCGGTGGCTTTGCCACATAGGTTAATAGTGATCGGTCTTTATGACAGGCAGCACAGCTGTCTATATGGTGTGTAGCGGATGGAAGGTTGATTGTAGAAATCCCCACGGTGTAAAGGTTGGTATGGGGGTGTGTAGAGGATGGACTCTTAGGTTTGGGGTGGGCCATGTTGCATCAAATATTCTATTGCCATTGTGTGGGCCAAGGCCCATAATGTGTTTGTGGGCCAAGACTTTTATGTGTTTTGAGATTTATGCTTTGAGTCTTGGTGACTCACCTATTATTTTTCCCCAACTTTTTAGATGAGCAGTAGATCGTGGAATGGGAGCCGAGGCAGACTCGAGGGGCCATCAAGATTATTATCTACATAGACTGTTTTTAGATTTTCATTTGAATTTTAATTTTAAGGAATATTTTTGTAATAAGGCTTCCAGAACTTAGGTTTTCAATTTATTTTTTTGTTAAGTTAAGTTTTTATAAACTTATGTTTTTTTTAAAGTCTTAATTATAAAATGAAATGATAAATGGGCTTTTCAAACACAATCAATGCGAATGCTTAAATTTGTTTCAAAAAATTTCACAATTATTTAATTAAAAGGCTATAATCAACTAAGATCATCAAAACCCTTCAAGGCAAAGTTTTTCAAGTTTCAACCCGTAGCATACCAGATCCGGTCATGACGTATGGGCTGGGTTTGGGGTGTTACATTTTGGTATCAAAGCCCAGTTCAAAACTCGGGCTGTGAAATGGGTCCAGTAGTGGTTTGTAAAATTGAAATGTACTTGAGAAAAGTTTCAGTTGAGATATGGCCTTGAGTCTCTTGGCTTTTGATCTCATAAGTAAGTATCCTAAACTCATTGTGTGATATACATGTTAGGCTTGTTGGGCTCCATACGGACGTAGGCTAGTATGATTAGAGCTTGATGGACTTTAGGTTTAGTATAAAAAATTCTTCAAATTCCATAAAACTTAATTTCTAATTAAACATGTCTGTGGACAAGTCACAGGGGTAGGGTGTGGTAACAGGCATACGCATGTCTAAGATTAGATTCAGGGAGAGCTTGGTATTTAAGCGGCTCTAGCGGCTCACCTCCTCTTCACTAGAATCGTACCTGATGCGTAGTGACTGTTCACCTTAGCCACGGGGACTTGTTGACGAGCCAAAATTTATAACTAAAACCCGAAAGGGACCATCATCCTGTCTTTGTAAAATTGTTTATATACCCCTAATTTTGGAAATTACCCAGAATACCCTAAGTTTGAAAAAATTACCTAAATACCCTTGATTTGTAAAAATTTCCCGAAATACCCCTAGTTTACAAAATTACTTAAATACCCCTAGATTTCAAAATTACCAAAATACCCCTATTTTGTAAAATCACCAAGATACCCTATTTTGAAAAATTACGAAAATACCCTCATAGGATAAAATTACGAAAATACCTCTGGGTAGTGAAATGACAAAAATACCCCTGGGTGATGAATGTAAGTTCATGGATGCTTTGCTTGTATGTTGATGTGTGATGGATGTTGTTTGAATGTGTATTCTAGAATTAGGAATCTGAGACACGAGAACCGAACCTCGTAGATAAAATTTGAATTGAAAGAACTCTTGTTAAAACTACTTTCCATAAGGTATCGTTATTAATCGGTGGAAGAGTATTAATAATTCCTAAAATTTCTAATCGGATAAATCACGAATGGTAAAATGAGCACTAGGGGCGTGGTGTGCGTGGTAGAGGTAGAGGCGGGATTGTTGTGTCGAACCCGTAGGTCAGTCACGAGTCGAGGAATGAGGTACCAGTGCCACCACCGTGGAGGTAGAATTTCAAGATCGACGGTCGGAGATAATGTTGTATCTCAAGCAATGTTACGAGTTTTAGAGAGTTGCGGGAGCATGCATGGGCACGGGGCAGGAAGTGCATCTTGGGAGCGACTTAGAGCCAATGGGGCGAGAGGTGTTTAAGGAATTTACGGTGTAGCTCTAGCACAATGAGTATTAGTTGGAAGCAATGGGCGTATAATGGATGATCTTGACTTCACGGAAGAGGAGAAGTGAAAGAGTAGTATCCCTTCTCGGGACGAAGCCTATCAATGGTGGCTTACGGTTAAGGATGGTATCGTGGCTGATCGTATCACCTGGGATTACTTTAGAGCGGCGTTCCAGAGTAAGTACATTGGAACGAGCTATGTGGATGTGCAGCGTAGAGCGTTCCTGAATCTGGTTTAGGGAAGTAGGTCGGTGGTAGCGTATGAAGTGGAATTCTTGCGCCTTAGTCATTATGCTCGAGGGATAGTGGCCACAGAACATAAGCGATGTGTTCATTTTGAGGATGGCCTGAAGTATGACCTATGTGTTTTGATAGCTCCATAGCGGGAGAGGGAATTTGCTGTGCTTGTGGAGAAAGCTAAAATAGCTGAAGAGGTGAGACGGATGAAAAAATTGAACCGGGATAGAGATAGTGGTGGAGGTAAGAGAAATTTTAGATCATCAGGGATAACCGTGCGTACTTAGAAAAGGCTTAGGTCAGATGGACCGAGACGGGATGAGAGATCTGTTGCAGCTAGCCAAACACGGAAGTGTGCTTGATGTGGTAAGTTCCATGTAGGTGAGTGTTGGGCAGGCAGTGGGAAGTGCTTTAGGTGTGGATCTACAGATCATCAGATAAGAGACTGTCCTCAGCCACGGGATAAGGTAGGACCTGTAGGGTAAGGAAATGCTCAGCCGGGTAGAGGAGGTCGGCCACCATGAGAGGGTCGTGGTCGGCCGGAGGTGGTAACAGGTTCGTCGAGGTCGAGGAGCACCAGTGAGGCGAAAACACTGAGGCGAGGCAGTCGGGGTTGGTCTATGCTGCTAGACGTCGAGAGGAGGCTGACGTACCGGACGTTATAACCGGTACGTTTTTAATAATTGGTTTGCCTTACACTGCATTAATTGACATTGGGTCGATGCATTCATATGTTGCTAGTAGTGTGTCTGGAACTTTAAGTTTGGATTTCGAGATTATCCCTAGGCGATGACTATAATTAGCCTATTAGGACAATCTGTGGTAGTAGATAAACTTTATCGGGAGGTACCCTTAGAAGTTCAGGGAATAGTTTTTCAGACGGATCTGATGGAATTATCGTTCGGGGAGTTCGACTTAAAATTAGGCATGGACTGGTGATAAAGTACCAAGCTAACTTAGATTGTGCAACCAAGCGTGTGGTGTTAAGAACCCCCGAGGGAGGTGAGGGGGAATTGTTTGTCGAATGTGGTGACTGCCCTAAGAGTAGAAAGAATGGTGAGAAAAGGTTGTGAGGCAGTTTTAATGTTTGTACGGGCTTTGGAAGCCAAGGACCTAACTGTTGGGGACGTTAGGATGGTGAAAGAATTTCTTGATGTTTTCTTAGAAGAGCTTCCAAGATTACCTCCGGATTGAGAAGTGGAGTTTGGAATCGATCTTCTTCCGGGAACAGCACCGGTATCTATTGCTCCTTATAGAATGGTGCCGAAGGAGTTGGTGGAATTGAAAGCACAAATCCAGGAGTTGTTGGATAGAGGGTTTATTCGACCAAGTGTGTCACCTTGGGGAGCACCGGTGTTATTTGTTAAGAAGAAGGATGGCTCAACGCGTATGTGCATTGACTACCGTTAGCTGAACAAGTTGACTATCAAGATCAAGTACCCGTTGCCAAGATCGATGACTTGTTCGATCAGTTGAAGGGGGCCTCAGTCTTTTTGAAGATAGATCTGAGGTCAGGGTATCATCAGCTTCAGGTCAAAGAGGCAAATATTCATAAGACGGCTTTTAGAACTCACGATGGACATTACGAGTTCATGGTGATGCCATTTGGGCTGACTAACGCACCATCGCATTTATGGATATGATGAACCGAGTGTTCCAACCCTACTTGGATCAGTTTGCTGTGGTATTTATTGATGATATCTTGGTTTACTCAAGATCGGAGGAGGAGCATGATTCACATCTGCGAGTGGTTCTACAGATTCTGAGGGAGAAGCAACTTTATGCCAAATTCAGCAAGTGCGAATTCTGGCTAAAGGAAGTTACTTTTCTAGGTCACGTTGTGTCAGCAGAGGAGATTAGGGTGGACCCTCAAAAAATTGAAGCGATGTTGAATTGGAAGTCGCCTAGGCCTGTGGCAAAAATTTGGAGTTTTCTTGGTTTGGCCGGGTACTATCTAAGGTTTGTTGAGGGATTTTCTTCAATCGCGACACCATTGACTAAGTTGTTACGGAAAGGAGTTCCGCTTGTCTGGTCTAATAAGTAGCAAGATAATTTTGAGAAGTTAAAAAGGATTTTAACTGAGGCTCTGATATTGATTCAGCCTGAGGCTAGAAAGGAATTTGTAATTTGCTGTGATGCGTCACACACGGGACTAGGATGCGTGTTGATGCAGGATAGAAAGGTTATTGCGTATGTATCTTGGTAGTTTAGACCGCACGAAGCAAATTATCCCACCCATGATTTGGAGTTGGCGGCGGTGGTTTTTGCCTTAAAGATTTGGAGACACTATCTGTGCGGGGAGAAATCGGTTATTTATACAGATCATAAAAGCCTAAAACACCTTTTGACCCAGAAGGAGTTGAATTTAAGGCAGAGGAGGTGGATCGAGTTGTTAAAGGATTATGATTGCTCGATCGAGTATCATCCGGGTAAGGCTAATGTGGTGGCGGATGCTCTAAGTCGTAAAGTAATCACTGACTTGAGAGCGATGTTTGCTCACCTTAGGTTGTAGATGATGGGAGTTTATTGGCCGAACTTCAAGTGAAACCCTCATGGGTTAGTCAGGTTAAAGAGAAGCAGCAGACTGATGAGTTGCTAAAGGAGAAGTTTCATGTAGGAACAAGTGATGGATCGATGGACTTCAGTGTGGATGAGGAAGGACTACTATGTTATCGAGGGAGAGTATGCATGCTAAAAGATCCTAAATTAAGGCATAGGATTTTGCAAGAAGCGCATGGTAGTCCATACTCTATGCACCCTAGAGGGAGTAAGATGTATCGTGATTTACGGGATCAGTTCTAGTGGTCGGGCTTGAAGCGTGACGTAACTGAATTGGTGAGTAAGTGTTTGACCTGTCAGCAGGTAAAGGCAGAACATCAGTTACCATTTGGGTTGTTGCAGCCGGTAAAGATTACATAATGGAAGTGGGAAAGGATCACAATGGACTTTGCTAGTGGGCTACATCTCACGCCTACTAAGAAAGATTTGGTTTGGGTGATAGTTGATCGCTTGACGAAATCTGCTCATTTCATAAAGGTATGAGTAGATTACACTTTACAGAAATTGGCTAAGCTATACATAGCGGAGGTGGTGAGGTTGCATGGAGTACCAGTATCGATCATATCGGACAGAGACCCTAGGTTCACATCACGATTTTGGAAAGCATTGCATCAAGCATTGGAGTACAAGTTGGATTTTAATCTGGCGTTCCATCCTCGGTGATGGTCGGTCCGAGTGAGTAATTCAGTCTTAGAGGACATGTTAAGGGGTTGTGTCATTGATCTCAGAGGTAGTTAGGAAGAGTTTTTACCGTTGGCAGAATTTGCTTACAACAACAGCTACCAGTCTAGTATTCAGATGGCGCCCTATGAAACATTATACGGGCGAAAGTGTCGTACTCCTACTTGTTGGACGGAATTAGAGGAATGTTGGATTTTGGGTCCGGAGTTGGTTACAAAGATAGAGGAGAAGGTTGAGTTAATTCGAGCTCGACTAAAGGAAGTCTCAGACAGACAAAAGTCCTATACGAATTTGAAGCGTAAGGACATAGAGTTTGCAGTGGGTGACAAGGTGTTCTTGAAGGTGTCGCCATGGAAGAAAGTGTTGAGGTTTGGACGAAAGGGTAAATAAAGTCCCAGATTTATCAGACCATACCGAGTGTTGAAACGAGTCAGACTAGTGGCCTATCAGCTTGAGCTACCTTCAGAGTTAAGCCAGATCCACAATGTGTTTCATGTCTCTATGCTAAGAATATACCATTTGGATCCGTCTCACGTGGTGCCTTTAGAAGAAATTGAGGTGAGACCTAACCTCTCCTTTGAAGAAAAACCAGTGGAAATCCTGGATCGTGATGTCAAAGTGTTCAGAGTTAAGGTTCTATGGCGGAATCACAGTTCTGAGGAGGCTACATGGGAACTAGAAGAGGCGATGCGGTAGCAGTACCCCCATTTGTTCAGATTAGGTAATTTCGAGGCCAAAATTTCTTTAAAGGGGGTAGAACTGTAACATCCTGAATTAATTGGCCTGTGCATTTAATGTGTGGTTATGTTAGTATAAGTGTTAGGGGTCCAGGATGGGCTCCAGAATTGGGTCGAGGTCTTAGTTTAATTTTCTACTTGGGCACTTTAAAGGGAAGCCTGTTAGAATGAGGATTAAAAGATATTTTTAGTAAAATTAAGACATAAATGGGCTTGTGGCCCAGTGGCAAAATGGTGTCACTTAGAGGGCAGGGAGTTGGTGTCAATTGTGGAGGCTCAAGTTCGAGTCGCATGAGGCCTAATTATTTCAATTTAATTTAGCTTATTTTCAGTAATTAAGTGGAAGAGGTTGGACAGCAACAAGGCTTAAAAATAGGAGATTTAATGAATGGGATAATGTAGGTAATATAGCTGATAATGTGGGAGATAAAGGGAGGAAGAGGTGGTGATATTTAGGTCACTTGTGGATGAGAGATCAGGTAATGATAAGGGAGAAAAGTTAGGACTTATCTATTGCTCAAGGTGGTGGTCGAATTTCCAACTCTAAGGGGAGGAGGAATCGGTTTTTGTTATACTATAAGGGTGCCGAAATTTTCCCTCATTAGTTGATCAATTTTAAGTTATCGAAAGGGGCATCTTGATTTTTGAGAAGTAGTTGCCAAAATTATGTTTAAGTGAGGGGAATACCTTTTTATTTTTGACATTAAGGTTTCTCTATTCTCCCATTCTCTGTAAAAGCCAAAATTCCTAAGCCTATTCTCTCAATCTTCACTTCTATGAAAAAGCCGAAAGCCGATGATTCTTTCTCTGCTTTCTTCTACAAAGTCGAAATCACCCAATTCTTCTCAACATCTTTCCCTCCAAAAGCCGAAATTCTGAACTTTCTTCTCATCTCCATAGCCGAATACCTCCTATTCTCTTTTTCCGATCTCTTCACTAAAAGCCAAATCTATATAGATTTCTTCCTATCCTCTTCTCTTTTTGATTTTTCGTAAGAAGCCGTAAACTCCTAAAGGTAGCCGAATCTCCTGTGATAGGGTAAGTGCCAATTTCTTCTGTTCCCTTCTTTCTCTTTCGGGTTTTGAAAGAAAAAGTCGAAAAGCTAATGGATTGTTGGTTTCTTGTGTTTTCTTGTTGGACGACATTCGGAAATTGAAGTAATCATCTAGATCTAAAATTTGAAAACCGCTAGTCTCTAATTTCGGGATTTCAAGGTAAGGGGTTCTCTTTAGATTTTCGTTAGATTCACTATCGTAATCGTGATCTTAACCATATGTTGATGGTAGTAACTGATAAGGTCTTTTGATAGAATCAAATATCGATCAGGCGAAGGAGGGGATTGGATCTATTAAACCAATCCCCAAGTTTAAGAAGCGAGCGGTGTCAGCAGTTCAGGATTGGCCACCGGGTTATGGACCGGCTTCAAAAAATCTTAGACGTTTAGCAGTCATAGTGGCTACTGATAGTGTCGACATAGAAAGTACTATCCTATCGGTAATCAGGTGTGTAGATCTCTATCACACTCATTAATTTGTATTATATGTATGTTGTGGGCTAAAAGCCGGAAAGAGAGGCTGTGTGAACAGTCGTATTACCCAGAAGGGGTGGGCAAGGGATGTCAGGTACGTAATCATAGAAACTTCTCTATGTGTATCGAAGTATGTGAAAGTCTGAGATCTGTTTAGATGGCTTAATGTTTTGATTTTTGCATGTATGTATGCATGGGATGGGATTGATTGATATGAGGAAGAGGAGCAGGTCACGAGGCGATCAGTGGCTTTGCCACATAGGTCACATGGTGATCGGTCTTTATGACAGGCAGCATAGTTGTCGAAATACTATAATGTATTCTTGAGGTCGCATAGCAATCGGTGGCTTTGCCACATAGGTCACATAGTGATCGGCCTTTATGATAGGCAGCACAGCTGTCGATATGGTGTGTAGCGGATGGAGGGTTGATTGTAGAAATCCCTACGGTGTGAAGGTTAGTACAGAGGTGTGTAGAGGATGGACTCTTAGGTTTGGGATGGGCCATGTTGCATCAAATATTCTGTTGCCATTGTGTGGGCCAAGGCCCATAATGTGTTTGTGGGCCAAGGCTTTTATGTGTTTTCGAGATTTGCACACTGAGTCTTGGTGACTCACCCTATTATTTTTCCCCAACTTTTCAGATGAGCAGTAGATCGTGGACATGGGAGCCGAGGCGGACTCGAGGGGCCATCAAGATTATTATCTACATAGACTGTTTTCAAATTTTCATTTGAATTTTAATTTTTGGGAATATTTTTGTAATAAGGCTTTCACAACTTAGGTTTTCAATTTATTTTTTTTTTGTTAAGTTTTTATAAACTTATGTTTTTTTTAAAGTCTTAATTATAAAATGAAATGATAAATGGGCTTTTCAAACACAATCAACGCGAATGCTTAAAGTTGTTTCAAAAAATTTCACAATTATTTGGTTAAACGGCTATAATCAACTAAGATCTTCAAAACCCTTCAAGGCAAAGTTTTTCAAGTTTCAACCCGTAGCATACCAGATCCGGTCATTATGTATGGACCGGGTTTGGGGTGTTACGTTGCCCTTGTGGGCCTATTGGCCCATTGGGCCTGTTTAGCCTATTTCGACTCGGCCAGGCCCATTACAGCCTCAATTTCGCGAGAGTGCTCGTGACACTCTCAATGGCTTACCGTCATTATTCGTGTTTCATTTTACCACTATGAGCACTCACACGCTTGAGTGGTCATAGTTACCGGCTTTTTGGCTTTCGGCTGATTTACAGAACATTGCAAGCATTCATCCAGAAGGGTGTGAGATTACACACCTTTAGCGAGACACTTGATTACACCTTCGTAACAACCCTATAGATCATTAGATTCCTTGTTAGCCAACTATTGTTTAAATTTTAATCACCTAAGGAACTAACCTCAAAACGTTCATCATACCTTGTTTGCGTAGACGGCCCTAAACACCCCGATTACTAAGCAAAGTTAATTTGCTTCCATCCTTAACAAAACCCTGCACCAAAAGACATCCATGAGTGTGACTGAATCCGCATATCACCTAACACAACACAAGGCACACTCGGCCAAACCCAGTAAAATGACAACACCCTTACCCTCTTAGAACAGTGAGTCCACAAATGAGATTTGATTACCACCACTACTTGCTCCCTTTTTGCCTTATAACAATCTCCAACTCGACAATGGCCAACACAAAATAATGCACTTTTAGCCTCAGAGTGAAAGAAGGAATATGTGGTTGTTAAATAAGGGAACGAATGGAAACAGAGTTACCAAACACAAGAGCTACACTTACCAATTGTCACCCTCCCTTGCAGCATAGTCGATGAAGAGAAAAGGAAGCTAGTTGCCGCACAAGGGTAAAGAGAGTATATATTTGGCTATGGAGAAAAAAAGGGAAGGAGATGAGTGAAAAGAAGAAAAAATAATGGACAAGGAAGGATGAGCAAAAAGAGTTTTGGCCTACAACTGCTTAGGCTATTAACTAGTAAGAAGAAAATGTTTGAAAGGAAGAAGAATGGGAGAAGAGAGGCTGAGTTTTCGGAAAAAGAAAATTGAAAACAAAAGACCCCAAATGCTATCATCAAAATTCAAGAAGCCAAAATTCACACAAAAGAGAACTTGAAAAATCAGCACTTCCCTTCCTAAGGCCGAATATGCACACTCAAGTGAGCATTTTGGTCGAAATTCCCCCTAAACAATTCCCCACATTTGGCCAACTCCTCCGCACACTCCGCTTCATTGATTTTCTCCACCTTTCTCTCCTACACTTACTCTTCATCTCTCATTCGAACCATTTGACCAAGTCTTCTCTCTCTCCTGAGTTCTAATCCAACTCCACCTTTCTCCTCCCATAGCATAAAATAAAAACCCATATATGCTGCTTGTGGGATTCGAACCCCATCCCACCTTGTTACCATACTGACGCCACCACCACTCCACCATGTAGCCATTTGTGTTAGCAAGACACCTACAAATTCCCTTAAGCCTTGCTTCCAACAGTCCTCTCCCCTAAAGTGCCCAAAAAGAAAAATTTTTCCTATGGCCTAACTTGACCTCAGGACTTCATAGAAACCCCGTAACCTTCCAAAATCATTACCTAATAGGTCCAACTTGCAATAATGCCGTTCTCATATTCTCATAAATTTTAAAACTCTCCTACACTCAAAGCCCAATAGGCCCAATTCTCTTAGGCCCAATTTCGGGGTGTTACAACAATTGACATCAATATGGTGGGGAATATGTTAACAAATCTTGTGGCAAAAAGAAAAAAAGAAAGAGATGGTAAAACTAGGTGTAGGCAACAACAACAATGGAGGAAAAGAAAAAAAAATTAAAATCAAAGAGAAGGAGAGAAGGAGAGGAATGACTCAGGCAATGAGGAGGATGATTAAAGGCTAATTATTAGTGAAAAATTAATATTTATACTTAGGTTAACTATGCTTGGATGGCCCACACATTAAAATAAGGGGGTTTTGTCAAAAAATTAAATTATTTGCATGAGAATGGAATTGAAGTTAGGACCTCAAGGATAAATTCACTAATGTTTAACCATCAAACCAATAACTCATTCTTGATATAATTTTGAAATATTTATTTTAAAAAATAAGACATGTGTCAAACTAGGGTTGAAGGAAATATTTGCAAAATAATAAAAATAGTGAGAAGAAGGGATTTGATCTTGGGTTTCAAGGAACATTTCACTAACACTTAACCAACAAACCAATACCTTATTTATTTCTTAAAAATGCATAGATAGCCTCAAAAATTAAGGCATCACCACTCTCTCTTGATTCACAAACCCAATTCTACTAAACCCTAATTTTTGGGATGTTACAACATTCAAAATTGAGAATTATTTTGACGAATGGTGTGATATAGTTCCCATTCATGCTGACCATTCGCTTCTTGGAAGACCATGGAAATATGATCGTGATGTGGTACACCATGACAAATTGAACCGTTACTCCCTTGTGTTTAAAGGAAAAAAAATACTCTTTAACCTCTTTGGAGCCCAAAGATGTGTTTAAGGACCAATTGGAAATGATGAAATTCTGTGATATGATTAAAGGGAAAGAAAAATTGAAAAGACAGAGAGAAAAGAGACCTTGAGTGATAAAATTCTACTTGATGGTCCACTTTTGGTGAGTGAAAATAAATTTGAGGTAAAAATGGAGAGTTATTAAATGGAAAAAATGAAAAGAAAGAAAATATCCATGCAAAAGTGAGGAATGATTATGTTTTAACTAACCATAACTCGAGTTTGTTTAGTGATGTTTCTTTATTACAAGATTTCAAGGATCCATTTATGGACTTCCAATTACATTACTCTACCATTAATAGACAATTTTACATGTGGGAGAGAGGGAAGTTGAACATTGATAATTCTACACAAGTGCTACAAGTTAAGAAAAGTAATGATACATTGGAAATTGAAACATGAAGGCATACGTTGAATGTTTTTGATAAGTATGCTACTGATTTTGTTTGTAAAATATTTCCTTACAACATGTTTTCTCGTTGGTCAAATTTTATTAAACCTTGGTCTGAAAGTTCAATTGATTTTAAGGGTTTATCTATGTATGTCAAGGTTACTTTTGTTGTATTCGATAGATTTATTATAGAACTTTATGCATTTGATCTTGCAACAAAATTTTCTACCTTAGACTTTAAATATGAATTTTTTTCATAATAATATTAAACTTCTTTATTTTTATAATTATATGAAATTCTTAAATCATCGTTGGAAATTCTTATGGATGGCCATGCATATTCAAAGAAAGTTACAGGTTATTTTTTACTTGAAGACTCGTGTACCTAACACTTCTTTGTTTAGTGTTGAAACCTTATTTTTAAAGGAGACATATATGATCAAAGTTGATTTAAAAGATCAAAATAATATCTTTGATCCCGGAGATAGTTTTAGCGCACAAGAAAGCTTAGTTTTAGCGCACAAGAAAGCTTAGGTAAGTATTTTTTTCATTTTATTGTTAGTTATTCTAATCCCTTTTTCTGTAACACCCTATACCCGGCCTAGTCGCCAAGCCTGAATATCAAGGTGTCACACCACCTTCTGATGTCAAAGACAACAAGTAAAAGCTCATTCTAAATGAAATGTCTTTCATATTATCTGTAACATCCTAGATTAGGGGTTATGCGTTTGGAGCATAACTGAGGTGTTAGTAGGCTTTAAGGGTGTTTGGAGGTGTTTTAAGAGTTTTTAGAATTCTAGGATGGAAGAGAAAGCTTTGGAAAATTATTGGTTTTTAAGTTAAAAAGGGGAAGCTAGGCTAAGGAAGCCTTAAGAAAATTTGTGTTGGATTCATGACACAAAGAAACCAATTGGCAAGGTGGCAAGGGACGCTACTTTAGGGCTTGGAAGGTGCGTCACATGGAGTGCTAAGGGGAGGAGGTTCGAGCTACAGAGATTGCACTTGGGAGCTTTTATTTTTGGCGTTAAAAGGGGAGCAAGGCTAGGGAGGTCTTAAGGGAAAAATCTTAGGCGTGTTTGGCATAAAACAGGCCTTGGTAAAGTGGCTGCAAGGCACCACTTAAGGGCCTGGAAATGACGCCATAAGCCTGGTGTAGGTCTGAAGTTCGAGTCTTGTTGGCAGCAGGGAGACGTGTTTTATTTTTGCTTTTGGCATTAAGGGGGAGCTAGGGGAAGGAGGCTTTAAAGGAAATTGTGGCGAGTTTATGTCACAAAAAATGCCTTAGCGAGTGGCTTAGGGCGTTATTGCGACTTGCGGCGGTGAGGCTCGAGTTCGAGACTCGTGGACAGTGATGGGTGGGATTTTATTTTGCTTTTGCATCAAGGCAGGGAAGGGGAAGGTTATACGGCAAATGGGACTTCTATTTGGATGAAGATTAAGCTTATTTTATCCTATTAATATTCGACTAAGAGTAGGATAATTGTAGTTTTATTTATTTATTTTATTATAGGATAATTATGGTTTTATTTAGATTAAATGAGATTTTATTTTATTTGTTATAGTTTAATAGATAGATAAGAGATAAGGTGTTGGATTAATTATTTTATTTGTTAAGAGATAAATAGGAGTTTAAGTTGGGATTTGATAAGTGGGGAAGTGGTGGCCAATTGTTGGACTCTAGGAGCTTGAATTTTAGGTATAAATATAGTGCTAGTGTGTGCTAAATTTCCCCCTTTCAAAACCTTTCTTTTTCATCTTGGTTATTGCCGAAATTTAGTACCTCTTTTCCCATTGGTGCCGTTTGTCCCTTGTTCAAAAGCCATTTGTGTTTCATCCCTCTTCTCTATTTGATCTTGGCCGAATCTATATCCCTTTCCCCAATACTCTTCTTTTATTTTGTTAGCCAATACCTAAGTAACCATAGCCGACTCTTCTCCAAGTCTCAAGGCGAATCTTTGTGTTGACAAGATATAGGAGTGTCGATTTCTCTAAAAGATCTTTCGGGATTTACTAAGTGTCGATTACAAGGAAGGAGAAATTCTTTTCCGAAGGTACACCATAGGCGCATGTTCCCTAGTTATTCGGTGAGTTTGGGATTTAAAAGCCACAAGGTAAGTATCTATAGCATTCACCAAGGCCATGTTGAGTAAATAGATGTGTTTCATTAATATTTAAAAGCGAAACTAATCTATTCAAGTAATCTAGTGATTCTTGATTTCAAGGAAGAAGGATACAAAGTTTTGGCATTTGATTAGACATCAATCGACAAACAAGGTAAGGATTTAAGTGTACTAATCCTACTAGGATTTGGTTTTATGGCCGAATGGCTCTTTACTAAGTATTAAGTGATTGATCAAATGTAGAGATTTAAGATCTAAGGCGTTAGATCAAGTTTTTCAGGATTTGAGTGAACTTGCAAAAGCGAATCAGGTGTGTACCCCACACTATCTTTTAATAATATTTATGGCAATATTAAATATATGCATGAATGTGAATATGGCTAAGTACCATGTTAAGGTACAAAAGTACTCAGGTACGTTTCCTACTCCTACTAGGATTATGTTAAATATCTGTTACGACACACATATGACATTATAAGAATGTGAAATAAGAATTTGGCATGTTAATGCATGATATGTATGATATAGGGCATATGGGTTATATGAAAAGGGAAGTGAATGTGGTGACCTAAGACCACGATAATCGAATGTGGTGACCTAAGACCACGATATCTCGAATGTGGTGACCTAAGACCACGAATTTTATAAGGCGATGAGCACTTCATTGCAATGACGCCTTCGATGGTGTGTAGTGGATGGAGGGTTGACTTAGTAGTCCCCACGGTGTGCAGGTTGGTACGGGGGACGTGTAGCGGATGGCTATCTAGGTTTGGGTTCGGGTTGCATCATTTTTTTTATGATATAAGAATATGTATGCTCTGAAATGTCTGAATTTGTTATGACTTAGTGTTGTGGTTACACATTGAGTCTGTTGACTCACCCCGTTGTGGGAACCTTTTTCAGGTGACGATCAGTAATGGACCGGGTCGGCAGGAGCTTAAAGGTGGCCATGCACAGCAAGGAATTTAATTTATTTGGACTTTTATTTCATTAAGTACTTTGAATTTATTTTTTTATTTATTATTTTTGGGAATTATTTGATGTAATAAGGCCATATTAGAACTACTTTACTTTGCTTTTATTTATTAAGCTTACAAACTTTTATTTATTAAAAGATTAAGTAAATTTATTTTAAAACAATGCCTAAACGTTTTGTCACCTAAAGTAAAGGATTTTAATAATGAAATAAACTTGTTTTCAACTCAAGCCCAACCCAAAACAATCTTTCTTCCAAAACACACAAGTTTTTCCTAAGTAACAAAAGAATTTGAAACGGTTTACACCAGGGAACATACCAGATCCGGTTAAGGCTCGTGGGCCGGGTTTGGGGTGTTTCATTATCATTCGTATAGGTTCTTGATCGAACATATTCTTATTTATCGATTATACATGCTGAACATGCATCAAAAGGTTTTAAAAATAATAATCAAACATGCATAAGGTCCATTTAACAAAATCTCAAAACCGTCATGTAGGTATCGATATTGATAGGAGGGTATCGATATTTTCGTTAAGTGGTATTGATACCACCTAGAAAAATGATACTAAACTTGCATTATGTTTCTCGATTAAAAACCCAAAGTCTCAAAAATTATCGATACCTGTCATGAAATATTGATACTTTAACCCTGAGTATCGATACTCGAGCAAAGGTATTGATACCAAATCTCTATTCTGACTTCTTGCAAGTCTCAAAATACAGAGGTATCGATTTTAAATCCCCCAATACCGATACCTCTACTCTAGACCTAAAAATTGCAGCATACATAAGCAATTAATCCATTCCAATTTAGTTCCTAAACAACATACATCAATTACTTCGACAAATAATCATTCAACAACCTAATTAACAGTTCAATATCACAAAATTGTGTTCAAGCGAGTAACGTCAATCCTCATCATGTTCATGAAACTCAAGCATAACTTCTTATCAACCGAACCAAAAACCAACAAAATGTCTAGAAGTTAACATGACTATATACAAGTCTACCACATTGCCTCATTTCCTAAAACGTACATAAATGTAGAACACATATGAAATAACAAATAGATTTGTTTGGATCACCCTCGAAACTGCACCGCTCACACTAGCACACTACTGATCTGCAATGCCTTAAAAGGAGTGGGTGAGCTCAACAAGCTGAGTGAATGCCTAGAATAACTACCATGTAAACAATTCATCAAGCATCAACGAAACAACCATATAGCACAACCTTAACAGTTTCAACTTTAGTGTCATAATATACTTACTTGTGCATTACTTTCTAGTTCTTTTACATGGTAAACATATTCACTTTTAAGCATATACCATATGTCACATTTAGTCACCTAACATACAAGCATATATCACCCTACTCATATAGTCTCATGACGTTTAAGCATATGTCATAATACTCGTAATATCACATGACATTCAAGCATATACCATAATACTCTTAAACATCTTTATAGATAAATTGCATAATGGTCACATGTCATATAAACACATATCACAATACACGTATATTCATAAGTTAAGATGATTTGCATAGCAACCATATACTCATTTAGGCATACATCACGTTACACATACATGCATTTGAAGATAATTTGGCACTTGAGCTATGAAACATAAAAGTGAGCTCTATCTTCACTCATCGGATACGCGGATCTCCAACACACCAAACATAGACTCATAGAGTGAAAAACATCCCAAAAGTGAAGCATAAAGCTAACACTCTCCTTATTTCCCCTCACATGTCCTGTTGAATGGAGCATAGCTCACATTCCCTTATCCCTCCAACATGTCCCAAGGCCTTAACACCTAAAATCATTGTACATATAGGTAAGTACTCACAATCCAATGGCATGCCAACTATATCCAACAGTTTCAAGATCACAAGGCCAAAATATCCGAAATCAAACATATATCACTTACCAATTATCCGTGCACCATCACTGCATATTTGCATCTTTAGCAAAACACTGTCACTAATATTTAACATATATATATCATGTACACATTTGCACTTTCACAACGGTTAACATAACCACATATCACATGTTGTAGCATATCATCTCAATTCACATATTTACAAACACATAAGCACATTGCTCACAAGATAGCATAGGTATGAGAAAGCTTACAGTTAGAATTTAGAGTAGGGGTTTAAGTACTACCAAATTCCCAAATAACGCATTGAATCATGTCCACAAGCAATTATTCCAAACACTCAACGATTATGCTTTTACCTAAAAGCCTAAAGCTCAAACTAGTTTTTCCTTGCCTTTATCTCTACTCGTAGAAGGTTCTATTGAATCCAGAACTTCAACACAATAAATTCACACAACAATACATCCAAAAATCAGCCAAGGACTCATTACAAGCATACGAAACATAAGTCTAAACTAAGTTATCATGTAACTGAAACTTATAACATAGAAAACTTTAAATTTGAATATCTCGATCTATACTTAATCTTTTCACCTAAAACCAATTCCGTTCATCTTATAATTTACCAACAACTAATTCTCTACCTTTAAACTACACAAAACTACTCAATTCAAGATATCGAGTTTTTCGACATGTTTTATGGCTATTTTTCGAAAATTCATTAAAACTCAAGAAATATTTAACGAAACTTCAAAGTAAGTTTAGAAACCTTCTAATCATGTTAAAACTAATTGAAAAACACTTTGAAACCAGATTTTTATGTAAAATCCTGAAATTCACCATTAAAGACCCGATTTCAACTTTTATTTAAAACATGTGTTTTAATGGCTAAGAATTCAGTTTAAGAGACTAGATATCATTTAAAACTCATAGAAAGTTGAATGGTTACCTTCGATGGAAGAAAAATGTGCTTTGATGCTAATCCAAAAAAACCCACGTTTGGCGGAGATGACGTAGATAATGAAATTTTTGGGTGATTTTCTTGGTTTTTATAGAAGTTTATAACCTAAGAGATGATAGAAATCAAAAGGAATTAGGATTTTGAGTTCAAAATTGATTGAAATAGCAAGAGAGAATCAAGGGACGGCAAACACAAATCTGGGGAAGAGTTAACATGAAAAACTGTAAGTAGGAAGAAGAAATAGGTTGGTTTTTAAATTTTGGTCTAGTTGCTTCTTAAAAACTCACAATTTTGACTCTTTTATAAGACAGACCTTTTTTTAAAATTAAAGGTATTAAAAACTCATTTTTAGAAATTGATTTAATGTTATAAAAACCATAATTGAAAACATTATCAATATGTCGTGTCACAAAATTTCGAACACTCTAGGGCTAAAATTCTTAAAATACCCCTAAAACTCCTAGGCCCTATTCTGGGGTGTGAAATTTTCTTTTTGTGCAATTAAAGATTCGGGGACAAATTTTCTTGAGGAATGGGGGAATGATGCGAGTCTCAAGGCTTAATTTCAGACCCATGGATGTGATGGGCTCACGCTACCTCAAGGCCCAACAACAACGTCAAAGGTCAAGCAAATCAAACCAAGATTTAATCAAAGGCAAGATTCAAGGATGATTCTTTTCGAGGAAATAGGGAATGATGCATGCATGGATGGAATGAAATTTATTAATGTCAATTCAACCAAGTTGCCAATTTTTAAAATGAAAAGATTAGTCAATTTTTGATAACTTTTTGGATTGGATCCAAGCACTTCTGGATTGAGATATCCTTATCGCGTTAAAAGATCTATCTCTTAGCTTCGAAACACACTTTGAATTAATCAATTTTGAGTCCAAGAGCTCAAGTTATGACCGTTTTAGTGAAGACTGCGCAAGTAGAATTTCTGGCTTGGATTATGATGGGAATTACGAGTTTCGGGCTTTTAACTCGAGTTTAAATCATATTGGGTTTGGGTTTTGGGCTTAATTTTTATTATATATGAGCCCAATATTTTATTTATCAGCTCTTATTATTTTATTATTCGAAATTTTAATAATTATTAAGTAGTTTAATTTATTCAGGAGTTTTATTTTAACAAGAAAGTTTTGTTTAAAACTACTTCTTGTTTAAATTAATTAAAGTTTTAGTATACTTTAGAGTTTTATTTGGATGTACTTAGCTAGCCTATATAAAGGCTTCTTCATTGTTCATTAAGGATACAACTATTTTCATTAATAAAGTTTTCAACTCTAGGAGTTCGTTTCTTTGAGCAAGATTTCGTTTTTGTGATTTTTAAAAGTAGTTTTGTTCTCGATTTTCTTAAATGAGCCATGAGAATTCATTCTTCACCCTTCAGTTTGCCAAAGATAATTTCTTGGAGGGTTGATTAGAGCTATTAATTGAGTTTGTTGGGATTTATATCTCAAATGGTTTAATTGGACATTTATCCTTTTATCCATCATATCCATCGGTTTATTCAATCCATCTTCCACTTTTAATTTTTGTCTATTTATTTATTTATTTTTCTTAAATTTCTTCTTTTACTATTTCCAACTTTTTTATTTCTAAATTGATTTATTTCTTCTTTTCAGATCAGATCTAAACTTTTCCTTTTCGAGTCGAACAACTTGAATTCGATTAGCTTCCACCTTCATTCTATATAAAAATCTCAAACATATGTTTGTTTTATTGAAAATAGTTTTTATAAAATATTTTCAGGAAATCTACCAAAAAACAACAAATATTTTACACAGATTCATCCAAACACTAGAAAATATTAGCTTTTCTAGAAAAGTAAGTCATTTTCAAGAAATCATTTTTCGGAAGCCATTTTTTAGAAAAACAAATGGAGCCTAAGTATGTTAGATCTAGTAGAACAATAAGATAAAGATATGAGGCTTTGCTTGGGGACTTCCAATGCTAGAAGTGTTAGTAAAAGGGCATATGAATTTATTTTGACGGGCTTCAATGGTCTGTAGCAATGGTTGTGTTGATTTCGTGATGGGAGTCTGAATCTAGAGTTTTGTACTACGATAGGTGAGAATCAGATGAGTCTCCATACTGACTCATGCATTCATACTGTTCCTCTGAGATATTTTCGTGGTAATTGACCGGACTATGAAACCAAAATTAGAAAAGTATCGTTTGAATGTTTGTTGGGGTTTGCATGTACAGTTTGTATGGACATGACAAGTTACAGTATGACACGTATGTGACTATATAAGAGATTATTTAATGATATTTATGGTTGTGTGTTTGTTTGTTGAGGATGATAGATACATCTGGTATATATCTTATGAGTTCAAGTAATGTTATGGGAAGTATGATTGTGTATGTGTGTCTTAGGTGTGTGATATGTAGTATGTTCTATTAAGAGTCCATGTCTATCTCTGCGATATTGTCTAAAGGGGTGCTTCAAGACTTTAGACACGAAATCTGAAAGGAAAAGTCCATTGCCACGAGACTTTCTGAAAGGAACTAAAGGACGGTGATTACCCAATGCCTCACGCAACGTGAGTTTAGGCAAATCCATATTATAAACACATCAGGAAAGGAAGCCTTTATTACTAACACTAAAAATGAAGCCTTTGTGGCTAACTTTGAAAAGGAAGCCTTTGTGGCTAACACTAAAAAGAAAGCCTTTATGGCTAACTTTAAAAAGGAAGGCTTTGTGGTGAACTGTGAAAAGGAAGCCTTTGTGGTGAACACTGAAAAGGAAGCCTTTGTGGCTAATTTTCAAAAGGAAGCCTTTATGGCTAACTCTAAAAAGGAAGCATTTGTGGATAACTCTAAAAAGAAAGCCTTTGTGGTGAACATTGAAAATGGTCTTTATGGCGAACACTAAAAAGAAAGCCTTTATGGCTAACTCTTAAAAGGAAGCCTTTGCGGCGACCACTGAAAAGGGAGCCTTTGCGTCAAACTTCAAAGGAATAGCCTCTATGGCAAATTATGGTATGATAGCCTTTGTAGTGCAATATGAAAGGAACTTCTTTGTGGTGAAATATGAAAGAAACGCCTTTATGGCGCATGTGAAAGGAACGTCTGTGTGGCTAATTATGAAAAGAATAACCTTTGTGGCAGATTACAAAGGAGTATCCTTCATGGTGAACTCCGAATGAGTTACCCTTGTGGCGTGTCTTAATAAGGCTCTCAATGGGAAAACTTTAAAGATGTCCCTTTTGGCAATTTTTGAATTAAGCTATTTGACACAATCAATCTGGCTTTTAAATGTAATCAGAACACAATTAGCAACGCATGGGTTATATATTAATTATACGATGAAGTATCACATAGGACTATGAATCGATTGGAAGTATTGAATTGTAGAGATATAGAGAAATAATGAATTATTATAGAAAATTCAGATTAAGGATTTTAATTTGTACATTTGAAGAAGGTATCAATCATTTGCACATGATCATTCTTGAATTATGGTGAAGCGATGGCTTAGAGTTAGGTATGCTATAGTAATAGTGTTTCAATTATGTTGATCTTGAAAGGAAATGGAAAAGACTTATAAATGTTCAGACGAAGGACATGCGTGAAGTATCGAAGACCCCAATGGAAAAGAAAATGATTTCTGAGTAAAGCATGATATCTATAGTGTATAAATAATGGAATTTGAGGGAAGCAATCGCCAGAAACAGGTTATTGGGAAATAACAATAAGACTATCTCATTGAATCATCAATTGTATTGTGTAAATACCACATAGGTAACTGTTATATTCCCACACTAAGTTCTTATGAACTTATCTGTATGTGTTATATTACAGGTTTGAGTGTGAGGTTGCGCTAGGAGGGGCGATACTAGGACTACACCAAAGGAGTGGCGTATCGGGCTATTATGCATAAAGAGCCAAGTAGCTGATATGTTCCATAGAATCTGTATTTTGAGTATAATCATGATAAGTTAGATTTTTTAAAAAAATAGAAATATTTGTACCTTAGTTACCATGTGTTGCAAATATACTTACTTACTGAACATACTTATGTATGTAGTTTGAAATTTGCAATTAGATAAGTTGTAATAATTGATTGAAATTTGTATATGTAGTTTAAGGTTTTGTCTATATTACTGTGGTAATACCTAGGATTTGGGTTCAATAATCGGATCGGGTTGAAGGTGTTACAGATTTTCTCTTACTTGTTAAACATCTTTAAAGACTAGCTCTGATACTAATTTCTTGCTCGATAACTCAATCGAAATAGCTAAGCAAAGAAAGAATAAGAAACAATGAACGTAACGATTTACAGTGGTTCGGTCTCAATTGCCTACTCTACTACCTTAGCTTTTCACAGCTAAAAATTTTCTCAAACTCACTAATTTGATCCACCTTTGAGAACAATGTTTAACTTACAACTTCCTTAAGATTTTTATCCAAAATTTTAAGACACAAACTCTCTCAAGCAGAAACAAATAAGCAACAAATAAATAATCCTTATAAGATCAATATATTTGCCAATTAAATATAAAGACAAAGAAAAACATTTGAGCTAATATATTCTTCTAAATCTTCTTACTTTTAAATTTAAAATCTCAAACATATAATTTATGTTGTTAGCATTTTATCAAATCTTCTTTAACTTAGCATATTGATAGCTTAACATATTGATTAAATTATACTTAGATGATATGTTATATAATTAACGAAAAATAAGTATATTAAATTAACAAATTTTGATAAAAATATTAATGATATTAATAATTAAACTATTAACTTCAAATTGAAAAGAAAAATGAAAGAATTTAATTTTTGAATTATAAAACATAAATTTCAAATTCGTAAAAGTATGGGCTATCAATATATTTTGACTTTTAACTTATAAAGCTACACACATTTAAAGTCCACATAAAGGGCCCCACAAGTTAAGCCCTAAACTCCTTTCAGAGCGCTCTCCCTTTAAGCTTTTTCGCTAAATAGCTTCGATACACTAGCTATTAGCGCCGCTGCCCCCTTCCAATTGCAAACATGGTAAATCTCCTCTTGCTATTTCTTCTATACTTCACCTTAGAGAATTTTCAGTTACTCAATTTCATGTTATATTGATTTTCAGGATTTTTTTTTTTTTGTATTTTCCTGTAATGTTTTAGCAATAAAATCTTATATGAGTTGTTTCTTTTGGTGTAATTTTAGGTTCTTCAAAACGACATCGACTTGCTGAATCCTCCGGCCGAGCTTGAGAAGAAGAAGCACAAGCTCAAGCGTCTAGTTCAGTCTCCCAATTCCTTCTTCATGGTAATATATTTATGCTTTTATTTCATTGTATTTTTTTTTTTTTCATTTCATGACTTGTTTGTGTACATGGTTGATTGACTTGGTTATTTCTCTCTCTCAGGATGTCAAATGTCAGGGCTGCTTCAACATGTAAGTTTAAAATGGATTTTAGATTTGGTGGATTTAAATAAGGGTTATTTCAATTTTTAATTTCTGGGTTTTACTTGTTTGTCTTTGGCAGAACGACCGTATTTAGCCACTCTCAAACTGTGGTAGTTTGCGGTAATTGCCAGACAGTTTTATGCCAGCCTACTGGTGGTAGAGCCAGACTCACCGAAGGCTGCTCGTTCAGGAAAAAGGGTGACTAATTCTGATGGCTCTGACTAGAAGAATTTCTTTTTTAGGTGTTAAAATCTCTTTAGTTTTAGTAGCAACAACATTAGGGATTTAAAAAGACTGTTATTGTTCTTGATGTAGTGGATATTTTTTTAATGAATGTTTTTAGTTGCATTTAATTGGTTTCCTGATCTTGACTTAAGCATTTATGCTTTCTTTTGACTATGTTGGAATTTGATCAAAGTTGTTCAAGCTTCTAACTATATGCTTTACCTTACAGAAGACTCTTTGGATTGGAATGACAAATTTTGATGTAGTATAAAGGTGGTGATTGACACATAGTGGGGACTTACGTTGGTTGAGATCATAAAGTTACTAATTGATTGGATTACAACATTGTTATGGTCGATGTAGTCAGATTTGGTTGTGATTGTTACAAATGGGTATGTTTATTTGCATCTATTCAAGCGTGATACACTAGAATGCTAGTAGCTATTTGCTGCTTGATAAGAAGCATGCAGAGAAAACTCACTCATTTGATTTTTTTAAGTTCTTTCAAAATTTAACTTTTAACACAATCTGAATACCTTTATTGATGCCCCAGTTTTTTCTACTAATACATGCATGGGATACGGAGACCATGTTTGGTTGAATGGGAATGAAACATTCATTTAGGCCTAATTCACAGGACCTACAACAAAGCCTTTATTTTGGTTCATTGTCTTGGGTTATTATAGGTGTTGTTTACGTCGTTCTTTCAGCAGGTGTTTTCCATTATTGCCACGTTATTTATTTATTTATTGTAATTCACCATCATGCCTTTACTATGCATCCGCTTCATCATATACCTACAAACAATTAATCTCTTCTACACCGAAACTCTTTTTATGTTATGGGGCTAGATTTTTTGTCTTGCAATCCGTACGATTTTAGGTGATTTTTCACTATAAATGCGCCTAAGTCAATCTACTCTCGGGAAAGAAGAATTCTTGTAGAAATTCTTTAACGCACTGAAACAAAGTAAAAGCAAACTCTGAAAAAGAAGTTATGAACAAAGAAACCCATAGAGAGTGCATACCAATTGTTTGAGTAAATGTTTTCAAATATTTTTTCAACTTAAAAAGAATGAAGTGGTTATAAATGAAGGGAAGACTTTTATTTATAGTTGAGTTCTCCTAAATCTAACGTTATAGATCAAATTACATCAATGACTGAGATTAGTTTTAATTTACAATAGGAGAGTCTTAAAAGATTTAAATTCTAATGTTTTTCTTTCAGGGTTTACAAGAATTATCTTGGTAAAATACAATTTACTAGTGTTCTAATTCAACTAGGATTCAAGTATATAGGCCTTGAGTCTTTTCTAAGTGATGAGTCAGTCCCAACTGGTTGAATGACCCTAAGGGAACATGAAGGGTTTGAACTATGTGCACCAGTTATAGGCTCTTTTGCGCGACCCATGACATTCTCCCTCACCTATTCTTGTGACGCTCTCATCGTGTCCTCAGAATGGAATTACCATAAGGCTTTGGCAAGTTCCCAACTAGTACTCATGCCTCGCCATGTAGTACTTCCGTCGAATCACTTGATCTGCCATGATGCATTCAACATTACGGTCATAGGAAACCTTTACCCCCAGTGCTCGTTTAGACTTGCCTCAATTTGGATCCTCCTAATCCTTATGGAATGGCTTAAGCATAATGACATGGAAAATCAAATGAACGTTGAGTTTTCCTGGCAACTCCAGTTTGTAGGCCATATTGCCTACTCTCTTCAAATCTTTGAAAAGTCCCTCATACCGTCACATAAGCTCCTAGTGCAATCTAGTGTGGTGCAAAATCAAATGCAATTTAGTAAGGACTGGATCACCAACCTGGAACTATATATCTTTGCGATTTTGATCAGCCCACTTCTTGTTACGCTTACTTGCCTTGTGTAGGCAAGCTTTGGCTAAGTCATTCTGCTTATGTCAATCTTTCGCAAATTGATAAGCTGTTGGATTTAGTCCTTCATAAGAGTCATAATGGCATTGGGTGTGAGTGGTTGTTGGCTCATCACTATCTTAAATGGACTTTGATTTGTGGCCCCACTTTGCTGTAAATTATAAGAGAATTGGGTCACATCAAACAACTTCAGCTAGTCCCTCTGTGTGGCACTCACATAATGTTGAAGATAGACCTCCAATAAAACATTTACTCTCTTGTCTTGCCCATCAGTCTGCAGATGCATGCTAGTGGAAATGTTCAAGTTTGACCTGTCAACTTGAATTGTAACAGCCCGATTTAGGGGCTAGTCAAAATAGTGATCTCGGGATCACTAATACGAGTTTAGAGAAATTTATTTTCATGTTATATTATGAGTTAAAGCATGATAGTATATGTGCATGAAAATTTTGGTGCTTTAATTTTAACGATTTCTTGATTAATCGCGAAAAAGGACTAAATCGCATAAAGTGTGAAAGTTCTATTCTATAAGCTAAAGGTACCAAATAGCCATAGATTGACAATTGGAGGCCTTTAAAAGACAATTAGACCCCCAATATTTGCTTGGCCGGCCATAGATTAGCATAGGAGACAAATTTGTCAATGTTGGTCAAAGTTAGTGATAGTAGGTGGACTAATTTGACTAGTATTAATAAAATAAGGAGAGAAAAGATATAATCTTTTTCTCTTTCACTCTTCCACAGAAAATTTGCAGCAAATAGAGGGTAGAAAGCTTCAAAATTTTTAGCACACTCATCTCTTCACAAGTAAGTGTTCTAGTGACATTTTCTCGAAAATAGTTATACTTTTGGACCCCTAAAGCTTAAGCTGTCAAATGAGGGGACTATTGTGCAATATGGTAAAAAGTTTAGAGTTTTTCCATGAGAGCTATCTTAGTTATTTGCTGCATTTTTATGGAAGGAATTGAGTTTTAGTTGTTAGATGAACAACTTTTGTTAAAGATGTTGTCTTAAAAACACCTAATTGAACCTTGATGAAAAGGTTACAAATTTGTAGAAATTATATGAAATGTTGAGTTTTGATGATAGCTGTAAGAGTATTAAATGTTCACCTAGGCTTGTTGAAGGTAGAAATGTGATTAGAATTAATTTCTGAGCCTAGGGGCAAAATGGTCATTTTGCCAAAGTCTAGGTCAAAATAGTAATTTTTCTAAGCATGATTATTGAAATGCTTTCATTAATGTGGTGATTAAAATGGGCTAAATTGCTATTATAGAGCAAGAAGAATTGAGAATCCGCCTCGATCGAGGAAAGGACAAAGTCTTGGACTAAACCGACGAGTTAGCTCATTTTGAAATCGAGGTAAGTTTGTATGTGATTAATGCAACATTTATGTTGGCATAATTGAGAATGCTTTGTATCATATTGATGCAAGATGCTTTACTAAATTGAGTAGTTAATGTTGAATGAGATGTTGAGGTCCTAGTAGACTATATTGAATATGAAATTGTTGTCGTCGAGATAGGGATTAGATAAGGTCCCGTATAAGACCATGTTCGGGACATGGCCTCGACACCGAGTTGAGATCCCGTATAAGACCATATCCGGGATATGGCTTCAGTAATGAATATGAGAATCGTATAAGACCGTATCAGGGATATGGCATCGATTCTTGATGTGAAACTCCATATAAGACCATATCCGGGATATGAAATTGGCATTCAGAAGTAACTCCACATAAGACCACCTCTGGGATGTGGCAATGGCTTCGTGCCCACTTGAATGACGATTAAGATGCGCCTTTTACTATCCCTAGTGATTAATGGGATAAGTAAATGAGTTTAGAAGTAGAAATGAGAATTTTACTAAAGTCATGTGAATGAGTGAATACAGGTACTTGTGAATTAGTCACGAAGAAATGATTACGATGTGTAGCATGGTATGTGTTAAATAAGGGCAATTGTAAGTAAGTATGGCAAGGAACCTATGACTTGTGTATGGTTAGTTAATGAAATGGATGGATTTTATTATGAGCTTATTGTTGCTATTTATTTCCATGCAAACTTACTAAGCTTCATGCTTACCCTTTCATTGCCCTTCTTCCTTATAGTATTGCCAAGAAAACTTGAGGATCGTGGACATAAGAGTTCGAAAATCACACTATCGACATCAGTTTGGTATAACAATTTAGACTTATTTTAAGTATGGCATGTATAGGACTTGGGTATTTTGTTAAGTTGTAAGTGTTAGTCAAAGGGTTGGCTATGTAAGTTATAAAAGTCATTTTGTAAATGACCTTATAAGTTAGGCAAATACTTGGCAAGTTCTATTGCTTAATGAAGATGAATTTCATGAAGTATATGTCCTTTTGTATATCTTGATTTTTTAGCTCCTAGGAATACCTTTTGATTGTCTTTTATGTTGGAATGAGTTCCTAGATATGCCTTTGGGATAGGAGTTGTATTGTTTTGAATTGGAATATGTATGTGTGTAACGTAGGGTGGCAAGGGCTTGGTATATATCTTGCTAATTGTCCATATGGGTAGACACATGGGCGTGTGTCTAGACCGTATGGGAGGCACGGCTAGCACATGGGCATATGCCCAGGCTGTGTGAAGTTTGTACCTTGTACTTGGGATTTAAATCGTCACACGGCTGAAGCACACGGACGTGTGTATAGGCCGTGTGGATAAGTCAGAATGACAAGGTTTGGCACACGGACCAGGGTTACGGGCATGTCAAGGCCGTGTGAAATTAGTCAGTGTCGACCACGGGTGAAAGACACTAGCATGTCTTAGGGGCACACGGTGTGTCCCTAGTTCAACACGGGCATGTGGCCCCTATTTTGATGAAAAGTCTTTCAAGTTTGTAAAAGTCCCGGTTTAATCCCGAAACCTCTCGGAGGCATGTTTAGGGCCATGTAGGCAGAGAGTGAGCAAGAAATGGGTTCGAACAAAATTTTATAACCCTATTCAAGATGTTTAAGTAAGATTAGTTAGGTAATGCCTCAAACCCTGTTCTGGCTTGCATACGGGTAAGGGGTGTTACATGAATAACTCTATCTAGAACCAACCCGAAAACCACCCGTCCCTGTAACACCCACACTTAACTCGATCATCGAATCCGGGTATGCATGTCACAACTAAAAACCATTTGAGTTTGACAAATATAGTTGAAATTTTTATAGCTTTGAAGTCTTGACATATACTCATGAATTGGCGTTAACCCCAATATCGATGACAAAAAAATAAAATCAATGTTACGCCAAGTAAAATAAAACATAGTTTAAAAAAAAATCTGGCAAAAGCCTTATAAAAGTCAACAGGATTATATAAAATACAAAGTGAGTTGTAACGCCCCAAACTCGACTCGATTCACCGGGTGTAACACCCCGGACTTGGCAAGTTCTGATTTTGGGTAGACAGTTGGGGAAAAATAGATTGGCGTGGTCCTACTCACCTAATTGGCGCTCTGGTACGGTAGTAGGGCATAAAAAGGCCTTGGTGGGACTCGAGGGTTAAGGTCATTTTACGCCTAACGTATGTATGTATGGAAGGGATGGACAATCGTGATAAGGGATTCTCGGGTCTTAAGAATGTGGCCCAGATGGGTCACGTCAACTTGTTTGGATGAAGTATAAATTACATGCTAACCAAAATGCTAAGTTTACAAGGTGAGTCCAATCACGAGTATGAAAGGACATTGGCTTCTAGTATACGTTTCCTACAACTATAAGTCACTAGCTAAAAAAGTCTTAGAATGTGTGACACGTGTCAATGCCCTATGGTAAGAACCAAGATTTTTATTTAAGAAACTTATACAGAAGGGAAAGTCATCTCTCATTTTTTACTTAAAGACACCCTTTTCATCTTCATATAAAAAGGATGATGAAGGGATTCTTTTACCATGTTAGGGCCAAGAATTTAGTTCATATGTAGGGTTGTCTCTCACCAGGGTAAGTATTCTCATTCTTCATGTGAATTCTGAAAAAGAGTAAGTCTATTGCATGCATGAAGATAATACTCTGCATGGTGTTATCTTGGTTTGAGATGAAGAAAAAAAACGTAGTTGAATAGTTTGTTAATAGTAATCTTCTCTTTTATAAGCAGTGGTCGCTGCTATACATTGGAAGATTTTAAAACCAAAGGCATAATCTTTTGTTTGAAGGTTTCAAGTGAGTCTCTAAATCGACCCTTACTTGTATGCTTGCATGTTAATATCTTTTGCTCCAAATGACTATGCTGCGAAAACTGAATGTTTTATAAAGCTTGCATGTGATGTTCGTATGATGATATGCCTTTGTTATGAAAAGGACATATATGATGAAAATGTAAAGAAAGCCTGAGCTTGAGGATATGTTTCTGTTATGAAGGAAAATGTATGCATGCATGAATGTGTCTGAAAGCATGATGAAGTCTCTATATGAGGAGTTTGTGCATAAGTTGCATGAGTTGCATAAGTTTGTATATTGAGTCTACTTGCATGTGAATCTATTAGGACAGTAAACACAAATTCTAATAAGGAAAGACCATGGATATGGCGAGAATACCATATAGTGTAAGACCTAGACTTAGAGTATGACATCAAATGGGGGTGAAAGTCTATATAGTGTAAGACCTAGTCTAGGACTATGGCATCATATGGGGAAAAGACCATATGGTGTAAGACCTATTCTGGGACTATTACGTCATGTGAGGAAAGATAAAGGACGGTTGGGTGAGTACCAGATGATAAGGGGCAAACCTCAACACATTGAGTTTAGGCAAATCCCTATTGTCGAAAGTGCCATTTACTGAAATGTGAAAGCCTTTGTGTCAGTTCTTAGATATGTGGAAACATTTATGGCTTTTCTTTGATAAGTGGAAGCCTCTATGACTATTTTTTATTACACGTGAGCCTTTACGGTGATATCTATTATATAGAGCCTTAGCGGTCGGCTCTGTGAATGCGCCTTTGTGGTGAAGTATGTTAAAGTGGATGCCTTTGTGGTTATGTGAGCCTTCGAGGTTGTATCTGTTAAATGCGCCCTCGTGGAAGAATCTGTCAAAGTGGACGCGTTCGTGACCATATATCTATATAGATGCCTCTTTGGCTACCTTATGTATGTGCTTGGGCACCCTTGTGGCTATCTAATATGAATAGGCGACTTTGTGGCTATCTATCTATTGTGAAAGGATGCCTTCATGGCTGTCTATGGAAAAGGAAGTATTCGTCTCAATGTAGTAATCTGGGTAAGGGCCTATTTACAGCCATCTGGTGACAATGCCAATGGAGCGAACTTTGCAGTAGTTAAACTAAACCACATGGTGAAGTTCTTATGATTGTAAGTCAAAGATGTGGATCTAAGAAGAAGAATTAAACAAGAACACATGTAAAAAGGGGGATTCCTTAGTGGAACTTTCCCCTGTGTGTTTGATGTTTTAGGTGGAAACGCATCTAGAAGGGTGACGTTAGGGTTGTGTCAAGGAAATGGCAAATAGAACGTATGCATATAGAGTAGATACATTTACAGGTGATCGAGCCTTAGAAGTCATGTATCTAAATTAGTACAATAATCATGTGAGCATTGGATCTCATATACAATGGGTTAACCATACAAAAGCAGCTAGTGTCGTAGACTTAAGATGTTTTGAAAAGAGTTATGTCGAAATTTTTTTTATACATGTTCTAGTTGTAATACTCTAGCAATTGTATGGCGTGATTTGCGTTGTACGTTATGTTAGACTTGGACTTGAGTCAATCTGTATTAAATAGAAGGAGATGTATTATTTAGTATAAATTGTGTTAGTAAGTGTCAAATGGTATGAGTCTGAAATTTTAGTAGTAACACCTAAGATTCGGATCCTATCTATCGGGTCGGGTCGAGGGCATTACATATTTGGTATCGGAGCCTAAGTTTAAACGATTCTCAGACTATGAAGAAAAGGAAGGCCTGTATGCATAGTGCGCCGAGCCTGGAAAAACCCTCAGGTATGTTAAAGTTTCTTATTCTGTTATAATGATAATATGAGACTAATGGATAATAAAGACAGAAAAGTGATGAAGGAATGAAAGCCTGTTTTATAGATAAAGGCAATGGCTATACTATAACACCCTTATCCTGTTTCCGTTGCCAGAATAGGATACAATATGCTACTAGTCAAGTTGAAACAGTTAATAACAATTTATATTGAATAATCAATTGAATTCCATAATCAAAAGTAATATCCAATATGAAAAAGACCATTCAGTTCTAGCCTTAAATTGAACTTTCAAAGCTTTAAGAATAAATTACATACATTTAAGAACCAATTCGAAGTACATCAGAACATTTAGAGAGAAATTGAAAATTTTCAAGTCAAGGGTCACACAATCGTGTGACAAAGCCCAACTCATGTGGCTCTAACATGGCCATGTGGCTATCCTACACACCCGTGTGCATGGATCGTATAGCTCTCTGATTTGGATCACTCGATCGTGTCGCATGCCATGTGTCAGCTCATGTAACAATCGAAATACCCTCACACGGTCGTGTCATAGGTTGTGTGTCTACCCATGTGAAAACTTCACCTATATTGCTTTTAAACATGCTCTGGGCACATGCTCATGTGGGTTGCTACACGGCCATGTGATAGCCTATGTCCCAAGCCGTGTGTGCACAAAAATAACCAATTCATTGCTCAAATTTCACCCTTTCTCTTGGGTACCTAAACACGCTCAATTACACAATTTCATAGGTTAAAAACCATCTCCAAACACACTCAAACGTGCCAATAAATTCAACGTATATATCAAACCAATATGCCCTCGTTGACACCACAAAATGTTTCATGACCTTTCAACTTCAAAATCAGATATACAAAGTATAGTTATTCATCAACAACACCTATTTCACTTCATACCATATCCACATATAATGTCAATATTATCTCATTCAAGATTAACACTTCACTTAAAGAAAACAAACATGCTTCTTTTGTTACCATCAAATAGTACAACTTAAATATACTTGCTCCACTAGGATTTAATACCAAACATACAAAAGAAATCCTAGTACATGCCATATATACCAAACTAAGACAAAATCTACCAAGGATCTCCTGGATAGTGTGATTTCTGGTGTTGATCCGATCCTCTAAGCCTTCAAAACTTAATCTACAAAATGAACCAAATATAGGTAAGCTTGGATATAGCTTAGTAAGTTCATTTTATAAATGAGAAACCTTTCCAATTAGTCATAGTAATCTATTTAGAAAAATATAGAGATTTATACAATAAGAAACCTTGATCATCGTCTAACAATCAATACAGTAATTCAGTATATTCAATGGATAATACTCGATTGAGCTCACTTGGTGTATTAGTAAATAACTCTCAGTTGAGCTTTATTCAGTTTACTAGTAGATATTGCTCGGTTGAGCTTTAGTCGATATACTAGTAGGTGACACTCAGTTGAGTAATACTCAAATAATCAGTGAGCTTTTACTCACTTGAGTAGCATACAATATATTTCAGTAGGGTTGCTCGTTTAAGCGTCGATTCAGTATATTCAGTATTTCATTTTCATTACAAGATAACATAAATATTTGATGTAACAATTAATAAGACTACATTTTAATAGAATATAAAAATCATTAGTGGTTTGAGTAAGTATACGAACTTACAATACTGATTTTAGAATTGCCAAAGTATAGGGACTACTCTGTAGTTTTTCCTTTTTCGCGATCGTCCACACATTCTCGATCCAAAATTATAGTTCCATTTAATTAACTAAATCAACAGTAAAAATTCAAACATCTATGCAATTTAGCCTTTCTTGATAATTTTACAAAATTGCCCTTAGCTTTTCGCTTTTACTCAATTTAGTCCTTAAGCCCTAATCATGCAATTTACCCATTTTTCCTTAAAACCAATGTTAGCTGAATGTTTCATATCTTCATATTGTCCCCTATTTGAAATGATTTCACCTCAAGTAGAAGCAATTTATCATTTAATCAATTTAGTCCTTAAACATTAAAATAACTAAAAATCACTTTACAAAATAGTCCATCCAAAAAATAAAGTTTCACATTCCATCATAAACTTCAAGAAATAACTCAAATCATCAATGGAAACATTTATAAAATTTATCAATTTCACATATTAGTCCTCGGAATAGCTAGATTAAGCTAATATGACTTCAAAAACATAAAAATTACTAAATACGAGCACCAAAACACTTACTAATTAAGGCTTCAATTGAAAAACCATGAAAATCCTATGTTTCCTTTGTTGTGCCGTGAAGAAGATGGTGAGGATGAAAAATCTCATCTTTCTTTAGTTTAATTTAATATATATACTATGGTTATTTTGTAAAATTTTTAACTTTCTTAACTAAGCTTTATTTAGTCCATGTTTAAGCCTCATTAAGCCATCCAATTATACATTTCATCATCTAGTTCCATTAACTAGATTCCCATGGGTTATATTATCCATTTAGCCCTTTAAATTTAACTACTCAAGTTTTGCAGTTTTTATGATTCAGTTCTTCTTACTTATTAAACTATCTAAATGATAAAATTTTTCAATCAAAATTTAATATGACCCTAAAGACCTCGTAAATATATTAATTATTAATATTTAAAAGTTATTACGTCTGAATTATGGTCTTGAAACTACTATTTCTGACACCACTGAAAATGAATTATGGTCTTGAAACTACTATTTCTGACACCACTGAAAATCGAGTTGTTACATATATAATGAAAAAAATGCATAAAAGGAAGTTAAATTCTTCACTTCTCGTTGGACCGATCATTGGGTGCAGTTGAGATTGTACCCACAGGAGGAGTGCTATCTAAAACCTGATCCCCTAGTGCCAAGTCATTGTCAGAATGCTCTACTACTTGCTTCCATTTCCTCCAAAAGGCCTCACATCCTTCGCCTTTTCAATGGTAGATGTCGAAATCAAGTGAATCCAAGGAAATAATCTTAAGCCTATCAAATTTTACCTTACTAAGGTTTAGCAGACCTGTAGCCACTTGGGTGTGCAAAATTACTATTACTCTCCATTTAAGTAAGGCTTCAACAAAATTCTTCTGGATATCCTCCTGGGATTTCTTCAAAACCTCATCATGATATCAAAATTGGCATTCTATGGCTGATTGATGGTTTTCCTCCAAAGCCTTGAACTTTTCCTCCAAAGCAAACTTTTGATTCTTCGAAGAAGTGACGTTTTCCTTTAACTGAGAGATTTTAGCTTGAGCCTCATTGAGACTTTCAATGTTAACTGAGAGCAGTGCATCTATTTTACCAACCTTGGCATTAGCCTCCTAGTGCCTCTGGCATAGTTCGGCCAAGGAGTCCTCGCTAGCTTTCATTGTCTTTTTCTAAGTCAGAAAGCTTGTTCCTGTAGCATTGGTTGCTTCTTTGATAAAACCCACCCCAAATGTTGTGTTCAACAAAGGTGATCTAGGAAGCTTGAGTCATGACAACATGAGGGTCTTTGTCAAAGACCGAGCCAAGATATGAAGAAAACGTTCCCTCAGTTGAGGAGGAAATAGGCTCAACTGTTGTTGAGAGGAATAAGAGTCTGCAGGGACTCTAGGATGATGCACCAGGGAAAGGTACTACCTAACCTGGAAACAGTAGCAGGGAAGGATGCTGTTGGTTGAACCATGGGAGTCACCTTCGCGGGATCTTGTGATCGAGAAGGATTCAAAAGGGTAAGAGATACAGGGCATTGAGTAGGCTCACCTAGGACCAAAGGGCCTCAAGGATAATAAGAATTGACGGGGTAGGGACAACGGAGGAAAGGCACCCTACCAGATTTATGCTAATAAGAATGGGTCACCAACTGCTTTTAGAATTTTGGGTGCACTCCTCTACCCTAGCCATTTTCTTTGCCTTCTACGATGTTGACTTCTTAGGCGATGTTATAGTAGTCTTTTTGGAATCTTGAGCTTTCTTAGGAATGGAAGAGACGTCTATTTCTTGGGAAATGGAAGAAGAGGAAGGTCTTGCACCATCAATGGGAGAGTTAGCCCAAAGGGAAGAATAAGAAGTAGAATTATGAATAACGTTAGTGATGATGTTTCAATTTCGGAGCGATAAGCCACAAAGACAGTAGAAATAAAAGGCGACTCTCTTTTACACCATTGCAAAATCTTAGCTAACTCGTCATTGGAACTATACGACCAAGCTTCATAAGCTGAAAGTACATTCTGACCATTTAACTCTATGTCAGGCTCACTGCCTTGAAAGTAATTGGACTAACATCTTGAAGGTAGTATTAAAAAATGTTCCTCATCAAATTTAAATCAGTTAAATTTAGTACTCTCCTTTTTCAACCGCTCAGTCTGAATCCTGCGAGTTCAGAATCGACGGGTTGACATTTTTTACAAGTACTCCAAAATCAGACCCGAAATTGTTGACAATGCGTATGTATTTTCCCTTCTACTGATGAAAGTTCGAGATGTGATTTTGATTGATCTATCCATGCCCCGAGCATACGCTAAAGTGGTCATCACCCATGAAAATGACCTGCCTCATTACCTTCAATTGATAGAATCTCTAGAAAACCCCCAACATCAATGGTTCCTTGTGAATACAATAGTCAATGAAATAAGCCACCAGAATCCACCAAGACGTAGTGGATATTGCCTGTAACACCCCAAACCCGCCCAAACACCACGACCGAATTTGGTATGTCACTAAGAAAATTTAATAAAACATGTGGCATTTTTGGAAAATATTTTCCTAAAGTTTAACCTTTTATTCGGGAAAAATTAATAGGTTGTTAATTTGGATAAGCTATAAATTCTATGAGATGTTTTTATGAATTAAAAACTAAAACTTAAATACATGCTTTAGAAAAAAAATGTAAACTAAAAATGTTTGATAATAATAATAAAAGCCCAAAATTAAAACTGAACCGAAATATAAAGCTAACAGCTCGTGGCCTTATTACATTGAAATTTAAAACCCATTAAATAAAGATATAAAATAATAAACTAAAGTCTTTTGCTGAATCCAAATGTTCTTTTGCATGGCCACCTTGCGCTCCTCTCCAGCCCAGTTCGAAGCACTAGGTGCTACCTGAAAAATGTTAGATAATAGGTTGAGTCGCGAGACTCAGTGTGCAACCCTCATGACCATTAGATTTCGGCCTTAGCCCCACAGAACAGAATAATAGATTAATATATATATATAACAAAAATTAAGCAAGCCCAACCAAATCCTAAATTTTCATCCGCTACACGCCACCCTTTCCTGCCATTCACACCATTGGGGATTTCTACAATCAACCCACACCGCTACACGCCATTGATGGCAGTCATGCTGCTCATCGTTAGATCATGGCAATAGCCACTACAATAGATCATGGCAAAAGCCACTACAACAGATCATGGCAAAAGCCACTACAACAATCATGGCAAAAGCCACTACAACAGATCATGGCAAAAGCCACTACACAGAACACTTCCCCTTTCATCAAACCCAACCCAGTGCAATCACAGAAATCGACATACTTATAAAACATATCATCTTAACAGGAACATTCATTGAAGAATGACAGAGATCACTAACTTGGTGATTCACTTTTACCCTCCTCGGGTTTCAAACGTTATGCCGAGATTTCAGCATTTAACAGAATATAAGTAGATTTATTAACACATATTAACAGACAATCTAATGGTGTGAAAAGTTACACACCTGATATCGCATCTTAGTCGATATCCCTGCTATCCAGATCTACTATCCTCAATCTATAACTTGGTTCAAGAAAAACGAAAAACACGAAGATTTGGCCTCCCCTACATTTGGCCAAGGGTTAATAAATACCCGAATTTACACGTTAAAACTAATAGATCTCCTTACCTTGAAATCCCAAAAGTAACACGATTCGAGTGTTACTGAACCCCGACTTAGAGATCTAAGCGATTGACTCCTCTTCAAATCTTGGAACACCGCAAATAAGAGAGAAACAAGAGATTAGTTTCTAAATAGCCATTCGGCTAGAGTCTCTAAAAAGCTGAAAAAGACTGAAATCTCATGAATCGACATTTACCCTAAGTTTCCTTCAAGATTCGGCACAAGCAGACACCTCAGAGAGAATTCGACAAACACAAGAGATGAGATCTAGGGATTTCGGCTTTTATGAAAATCCTAAAAAAGATGAAAAAGAGGAAGATTTCGGCTACAAGAACAAACAAGAGTGTAGTTTCGGCTTTTAGTGAATGGAGAAGAATAACAATAGAGATCAAGATCTGGCTAATGTGAAATTTCAAAGAAAGAAGAAAGGGTGAAGGAGGTGGTGATTTTTGGCTTTTTGAAAGAAAGTTGACAGAAATTGTGGAGGGAGAGACTGAGAACAAAGAATGAAGAAAAGAGTGGGGTTCAAATGCCGAAATTGATGAGCTATTCCCCCTATTTATATAAAATTTGGCACCCCCTATGGCTATTAGAAACCGATTTCTTTACTCCTCTAGGTGATGGAATTTCGGCCAACTCTGCTCTCAACAGATAGCTCCTAACTTTTCTCCTTTATCTAAATCTCTTCACACCTTCAAAATACTCCTAGATAACACCACCTCTTTCTTCTATTATCAGCACAATATTATCATTAAATCCCTCCTAAAAATAAGCCTTAATGCCGTCCATTCCTCCTTGCTCTTTTAAGTGGCAAAATTGGCCCAAAGACATGGGCTCCTTGCGGCCAAACTTGGGCCTCTTTCAACTGCTAGTGACGCCACCCTCTAGCTCCCTTACAAAGATCACTTAATATTGGGCCACTAGCCCACTTTGGTGTTTTAAACACGATACTACCCTTTTAACCCTATAGTGCCCAAAAGAAAACTTAATTAGGGCCTTAACCCAAACCCGAGCCCATTTTGTGTCCTTTCTTTTCTTAATCATTATGAGGCCTCATGCCTGAGACTAGGGTCCACTAAGTAAGAACATAAATTTTTCTTATGGTCTCCCCTAACTCTAAGGCTTCAATAATCCCTATAATACCTTAATATTATTATTCTAAGTGCTACACATACATATTAACTCCCATGCACAGAAATTAAAAGTTTTAGGATTTTTGGGGCGTTACAACTAAATAGGCCCAAATCTACTAGGCCCAAATTCGAGATGTTACATTGCCCTAACACGATATAATATTTGTTCAAAATAACACAACAGAAAGGATGGAAAGGCAGATGAAGCCAGCTTCTAAAAGACTCAAGGGTAAGAGAAAACCTCTAGATTGGCTGCCCAAATGACTATGATCGAGGATTTGAAAGGTTTAAGCAAAGTTTGGGATTCTAATACCTCGGGCCTCTAGGTAATGAGTCCTTTCATCCTGGGTAGTACTGTAAGTGATTGTAACTGAAATACCCCACACTCGGCCCACGAGCCTGGTCCGCATCTGGTATGTTCCTTAAGTAAATCGGTTTCAAATTCTTTTGTTCCTTGGAAAAAAATCTTGTGCAATTATTAAGAAAATGTTGTTTTGGGTTGGGCTTGTGTGGGAAAAAAATCAGTTTTATCTTATATTGAAATCCAATTAATTAAGGTGACAAAACAATTAGGGTTTATTTTATAAAAAAATAAATTTACTCAAACTTTAATTGATAATAACTCATGAACATAATAATTGAAAATGAAAATAAAGAAATAAAACTATGGCCTTATTACATCAAGTAAAAACCCAAAATAAAATTCTTAAATACTTAAATAAAATAAAGAGTCCATATTGAATAAGACTTCAATCTGAGCATGGCCACCACAAGTTCTGCCGTCCCGGTCCATCACTGCTCATTACATGAAAAATGTTCCCACAACGGGGTGAGTCAACAGACTCAATGTGCAGACAACACTAAAATTTAATAGATCAGGCATACCATAACATATCACATGCACATTCATATACAGATAAAATAATGATGCAACCCAAACCCAAACCTAGATGCCATCCGCTACACATCCCCGTACCAACCTGCACACCGTGGGGACTAGTAAGTCAACCCTCCTTCCGCTACACTCCATCGAAGGCGTCATTGCAATGACGTGGTCATCGCCCATATAAAATTTGTGGCATAGCCACCAGATTAAATAATTGTGTCATGAGACACCATGTTCGAGATAATGTAACCGGTTACCACATTCGGATAATGTGACCAAGTCACCACATTCGAGATAGTGAGACCAAGTCGCCACATTCACTTCCCTTTCTCATATAACCCTAATGCCCCATATATTTCATATCATGCATATCATACTTAAATTCACATTCATGTCACTTTTCACATGTTAAATATAACATATTTCGTAATCCTAGTAGGAGTAGGAAACTACTTGAGTACTTTGTACCACATTAGGGTACTTTAGCCACATTCACATTCTTATACATTCATATATTAAATATTTGCCATATAACATATTAAAAGTTAGTGTGGTACACACCGATTCGCTTAGCAATATCTTGAGATTCAAAAGCTTGATCTAATGTTTAGATCCTTAATCCCTACATTTGATTTACCACTTATTACTTAGCATAAATCCTTTTCTATTATAATACCAAATCCTTGTAGGATTTGCATTCAAAAAACTTACCTTTGATGCCGATTTGATGATTATTCAAATCTCAAATAGATCCTTGCTTCCTTCGCTTTCAAAAATCCTATAAGCACATGTTAGATTGATTTCTAACACTTAATCATCTTTAAATGGCCTATGGCCGAATATTCATATGACTTACCTTGAGTCTTAGAAATCCAAAACTTCGTTGTACTTCTCCTTGTAGTCGACAACTACTAGATCCCGAAGAAAACCTTCCAAATTTTGGCCATGGAATTCTAAAGGAGTTAGATTCCTATATTTCGACTAAAGAGAGATTGAGAATCAAATAATAGTTGATCTTACCTTTTTGGATGAAATCGGCAACACCCTTCTGTCACAACAAAGATTCAACTTTGGCAGAATTTCGACTTTTGGTGCTATGAAGAATTCGGCTAGGTTGGATTGTGTTTTTGGTTTTGAATAAAAGAGAGAGGAGGCTAGGGAATTCGGCTAGACAAAAGAAAAGAGAAGAGAAGAGAAGAGAACCCTAAGAATTTCGGCAGAGAGAGAAGAGAAGGAAGAAAATTAATGAGTAGCCCTCCTTCCTTCCTTTTATAGACGAAATTATCATCTAAGGAATCCCTTACTTGGCCACCACTCTTCTATTTGATAGCTTTATCCTTTAATTATCATAAAATAAAAGAGTTTAATCCAACCTTTATCTCATGGGAATAATGATAAATAAATCCTTTATTTATCTCTTTAAAATACTTAAGATAAATCATCATTTATCCATATTTAGTCAATTTTAAAGAGAATAAAACTCCCTTTTAAGAGCCTTGTTGCCGTCCACCTTCAGGTTCCGGAAGCAAAAATAACACTTCTTTTATTTGCTTCCCATGTGACTCGAACTCGTGGCCCAACACCCTTGCATGTGGCGCCATTTCCAGAGGCCCTAAGTGGCATCTTCAGCCACTTTTCCAAGCCTGTTTGTGTGTCAAATTTCACATACTTTTCTCTTAAGGCCACCTTGCCTTAATTTCCTCTTTTAACTTTAAAACTTGACATTTCTAAGTCATTTCTAAGTTTCCAAAATTTTTGTTCTTCTTTAAACATGACATTTCCTTACATTTCCAAGTTTCGAAAAGTTCACTTTCCTATTTGCTTAGGTTTCCAAAATGTCAACTTTCCTCTTTTTAACGTAACATTCCCATACATTCTCGTGTTTCCAAAAATATTCAAAATTTATTCATAATGCATAAGACATGTCATTATGTACAATTAAACCGAAAGTGCATATGTAACACCCCAAACCCGGTCAATACACCACGACCGAATCTGGTATGCTACAGGGAAAAAGGTTCTGAGTGATTTAGGTTGAAGTCTAAAAATCTGATGAAACATTTTTGCGAAACTTTGTATTTGAGGAAACTTGAGTAGGTTTTGACTAAAAATTTATGTTGTATTTGAAAACCCAGAGAGCTTTGAAAATTTATCTGAAGTGTAGGAAAAACTAATTTATGTCGGTTTGATTTTTAAGTTGTTTCATATTATTACTAAAGTATTTTGTCTTAGTAGAAAATCATATTTAAGTTAGAAAAACAATTCGAGTTCATTTTGTTCTAAGTTATAGCATGACATGTCCGCGTCTAAGTGTCACTGAAAAGTCAAAGGAGAGGGTGAGTCGAGTGACTCGGTGTGTAAATCCGCTCCCAAGAACAACATGCTAACACACATCATACAAAGCAATATAATTAATGCAACCCGACCCTAACCATCCATATCGCCTTTTCTACCCCGTATGGTACCAAACCACCGGTGGTGCCAAACCACTGGTGACATATAGTCACAATGTGTTACTAAAACACCGGTGTCCCAAAGACACAATTGTGCTACTAAAGCACCGTGACCGTAGTCACAAATCCAATGATGGGGCCAACCCATCGTGTGATACCAAATCACTAGCGAGCGATCCCATATCTCACAAGTGGGGCCAACCCACGGTGGTTAAACCACGAGGACAAGTCGCAATGAGGTGCCAAACCTCGGTGTCCCAAAGACACAATTGTGCTACCAAGCATCGTGACCGTAGTCACAAATCATTGATGGGGCCAACCCATCGTGTGATACCAAATCATGGCGTCAATCCCATATCTCACAAGTGGGGCCAACCCACGATGGTTAAACCACGAGGACGAGACGCCGAGGTACCAAACCTCTGGAGGTGCCAAACCTCCGTGACCCAAAGTCACAAAGTGTGTTACTAAAACACTAGTGCTCACAAGACAAAATATCACTTTGCTCCCTCCACTCGTATCACCCATCAACATACCACACTCATGTAATCATGCATATCATATAATCATGCATATCATGCTAATATGTCTAATCTCATACCCCATGTCACATATATCCACAACCATGGTATCATATAGATCATCAAGAACTCATAATAATAATCTTGACTTACAGAGTCGTAATCATACCCATTAGGTATCACATCAATCATCATTGTTTCATTAATCGTCACACAAAGTTATCAATTATATTACTAAGCGAAGTGTGTTAGTTTACACACCTGAATTAGCGAAGGTATTAATCCCTAAAATCGATTTACGTCCCTTGATCACTTCTACAACTCGAATCCTACAATCGGCCAACAAATGGATTACCCATCATACCATTCGGCCACAAGTATTAAACCAAAGAGAGTTTATCACATAGTCCTTACCTTGCAAACGTTTGGCTTCCTACCAAACTCGAACCACAAAGGTTTCTCCTTTACAACCGGCCTCCACCTAAAAAGAAAATCCATTAATCCATCGAGACTTGGTTTAACGAAGCTAAAGGAACGGACTAACAAAGTACTCCTCTTACCACCACTTAGCAATCGGCTAAAAGAGTTGGAGCTCCTCTTGATTATTTCCAAAGTCCAAAGATCCTATACGAAAAGATTAAACAAGAAGTTAAACCCTTTAACCAATATCGATATCAGCCCTAACATACCAAGAATTGGTAAAATATCGAGAAAGAGAAATGGCCATTTGGCCAACACCTACCTACTACCAAATGATTGGAAACCACACACCCAACACCACCAAATATTCGCCAACACAAGGAGGATTCGCTTAATCGGTTTTGGAAAAAGAGATGAAACGAAGAGAGATGAGTGGAGGTCACTTTCGGTTTTGAAAAGGGAAGAAAAGAATAAGGTGTGTTTAAGAAGAGAAATTTTCAGCAAGAAATGGTATGGAACAAAGGAGAATTCGACAAGGGTTGTGAAAGCAAAAAGAAGAAAATGAGAGGAATGATCACTAGTTTCAGCTTTACAACGAAAAGAAGAAGGAAGAAGCAAGGTAGATTTTCGACAATATGGGTGCTTGAGGTTTCGGTTTAACAAAGTTGAAAAGAACAGAGAGTGGAGAGGCATTGACTTCAAAAAAAAAAAAGAAAAACAAATGAGAGCAACAAGTAAATTCAGCAACACCCAAGCTTTGGGTTTTGGTTCAAGAAGAGAGAATATGGTAAAAGGAGGGTACAAGTTTTACTTAAGTGAGAATGGAAAAGAAAAGAGTAGCTTTTCAAAATGAAAAGAAGAGCGTAAGGTCTGACTTAGGCTACCACATATGACCGAAACACACACACACATGCACAAAGGAAATTTCTGCTCACCCAATCACCAACCGCCACACACTCCTCTCCCCCAAACTCTCACCAAACCCGCCAACTCCCCTTTTACTCCCACACCACCAATTCAAATCCCATGACCAAGTCTCCTCCTACTTTCACTCTCCACCCTCTTTTGAATGTGAAGACTAAGTCCAAGCTAGAGTTCAAGTTGCCTTCAACCTCTTCCTCCATGCCGCCCAAAATGAGTGCCAAAGGGGTGGGATTCTCATGACTTGAACACAAGACCTCCCCTTGTAGATGACGCCACACACACACTCCATGTGGCGCATGCTTGCCACTTTGCTAGCTCCTTATTTGTGCTTTAGATTCACTTAATTTAATTAAAACCCCATCTCCTTCAAATCTTATCCCCTAAAGCCCAAAAATAAAAACGTAACCACCTACTCAGCACACTCCTAGTCTACTACTAAGCCCCAAAACACCCAAACAACATCATAGCAAGAAATAAACATGCAACAATTGCCGTGAAATAAATTAACCCTTAACCGGGATATTACGCTTCTACCCCTTAAAATAATTTCGACCTCGAAATTACAGGTCAAGAGTTCGGGTATTATCGTCTCATCATATCCTCGGGTTCCCACGCCGCTTCTTCCACGCCATGATTCCGCCAAAGAACCTTAACCAGAGGCACAGACTTCCTGCGTAGAACCTTCACATCCCGATCTAAAATCTGTACAGGCTCTTCCTCTATGGACATATCTGGATTTACTTCGATCTCCTCTACTGTTACCACATGTGATGGATCGGAACGATATCGACGAAGCATCGAAACGTGGAACACGTCGTGAATCGACTTAACTCACCGCAACTCGAAATGATATGCAATCGGTCCCACTCGCCTTAATACCTTATACTGCCCAATGAACCTCGGACTTAGCTTGCCTTTCTTCCGAACCTTAATACTTTCTTCCACGGTGAGACCTTCAGAAAACTCGATCTCCCACAAAGAACTCAATATCTCTCCGCTTAAGATCGGCATAGGACTTCTGCCATCCAAGCTTCCTTCAATCGAGCTCTAATCAACTTAACCTTGTCTTGGTCCTCAAGAACCAACTCGTCCCAATAACCGACGCTCACTTAGCTCATCCAACAAGTCGGTGAACGACACTTCCTACCGCATAATGCCTCATAAGGTGCCATCTTAATGCTCGCTTGGTAGGCTTTGTTGTTGTAAGCGAATTCAGCTAATCAGTAGATACTCCTCCCGCTACCACTCAAGTCCAAAACACACCTCGAAGCATGTCCTCCAATATTCAGATAACTCTTTCCGATCGCCTGTCGACTGCGGATGAAATGCCGTCTTTGAAATCTAACTGTACCCAGAGCTTGATGCAAAGCCTTCGAGAACCTTGACGTGAATCTGGGGTCCCTATCCGAGATGATCGATACGGGCACCCCGTGAAGTCTCACAATCTCTGACACATACAGCTTCGCCAACCTCTGAAGTGAGTAATCCACCCTCACTGGAATGAAGTGAGCGGATTTAGTCAGCCGATCCACAACTACCCAAACTGAATCCTTCTTGCTCGGTGTAAGCGGTAATCCACTGACGAAATCCATAGTGATCCTTTCCCACTTCCACATGGAATCTTCATTGGTCAAGCAACCCACTGACAATCGATGCTCACCTTGACCTGGACATGTCGACACTTTCCTACAAACTCACACCTCCTTTTTGGACCCGACCACCGTAACTGCTCCACGAGATCCTTATACATTTTGCTACCTCCGGATGCATAGCGTAGGGTCGCTATGAGCATCCCAAGAATCTTTTGCCTCAATTCAAGATCTCTCGGCATACAAGCCTTCCCCGGAAACACGTAACCCCATCATTAGACAAGCTATACCCCTTCAACCCATCACTCACCGAAGTCTTCACGCCAAAACCTCATCTAACAAGCGCTTTTCTCGATCTCGCCAACCCAAGTAGGCTTAACTGCGGTTACGCCAATACTCCGTCATCATACAAACTCAAGTGGGCAAACAACGCTCTCAAATCCAAACAACCTTACGGCTCAATGCGCTCGCCACAACATTAGCCTTGCCCGGATGATACTCAATTGAGCAATCAGAGTCTTTCAGCCAGCTCAATCCATTGGCGCCTCGATTCAAGTCTTTCCGAGTCGAAGGTACTTCGACTCTTATGGTCCGTATAGACTATCGATCTTTCTCCGTATAAGTAATGCCTCCATATCTTTAGGGCAAATACTACGGTACCGCTAACTCTATATCGTATGTGGGATAATTAACCTCATGTGGCCTCAAATTGTCGGGATCGTAAGCCACAACCTTCCCTTCCTGCGTCAAGACACAACCCAAGCTCAGATGTGATGCATCGAAGACTATCAAATTCCTTACCACCAAAGTTGAATCGTAACCGAGCTTCAGTCAAAATCTTCTTCAACTTGTCGAAGCTCTCCTGTTGCTTCTCAGTCCAAATAAACGGAACTCCCTTTCTCAATAATTTGGTCATCGGTGCTGCAATTAACGAGAAACCTTCTACAAATCTTCGGTAGTATCCTGCCAACCCCAGAAAACTCCGAATCTCTGCTACTGACTTAGGCGGCTTCCAATCCAAAACCGCTTCTATCTTGCGAGGGTCCACTCTAATCCCCTCAGCCGACACTACATGACCCAAGAATGTCACCTCCCTGAGCCAGAACTCGCATTTATGAACTTCGCATAGAGCTGTTTCTCCTTTAGAATCGCAAGACCACCCGTAAATGAGCGCCATGCTCTACCTCATCCTTGAGTATACCAAAATGTCGCCGATAAAACCACCACGAACCGATCTAGGTAATCATTGGAACACCCTATTCATCGATCCATGAAAGTCAGCCGGTGCGTTAGTCAACCCGAACGGCATAACTAGAAACTCAAAATGCCCATACCGAGTAAATGTAAATGCCGCCTTACGATATCCGCCTCTTTTACCTTCAACTGGTGATACCTGCATCTTAAGTCGATCTTCGAGAAAACCGACGCCCTTCACCGATCAAACAAGTCATCTATCCGAAGGCAAGGATACTTGTTTTGATCGTCGACTTATTTAGTTGGCGGTAGTCTATGCACATCCGCATAGTACCGTCTTTCTTCTTTACAAAGAGTACCGGCGCTCCCCCACGCGAAATACTTGGCCTGATAAAGCCTCGGTCCAATAACTCCTGGATTTGAGCCTTAAGCTCCACTAATTCTTTAGGTGCCATCCTGTACGGAGCAATGGATACGGGTGCAGTTCCGGGTAACAAGTCTATCTTGAATTCTACCTCCCAATCTGGTGGCAAACCCGGAAGCTCCTCAGGAAACACATCCACAAATTCCCTAACTGTCCGAACCATCTCCACGGTAGACTCCTTAGTTTCCAAGGCATACACATGAACCACATACGCTACGCCTCTTTCGACCATTTTCTCACTTTCAAAGAGATACCACATTAGATGAATAGTTTCTCCTATTACCGATCGTAACCACTTCATCACCTCACGGTGTGTTCAGAACCATGCGCTTAGCATTAATCCAACTTTGCTCGGTGCTTACTCGGCCATTACCATCCCCAAAATCGATCGAACTCCCAAACGGCAGCTCCATCGATCGCCTCAAATACCACCCCTCGAGTTCTAGAGGCACGCCTCTATACGCTTTATCTACCACTACAGAGTGACCTGTAGGCTTATTACGGTCATCCGCCTAGAAGATATCTTAGAGTCTAAATCCATTATCTCTACTATACTATCGGCAACATAAGAGTGCGAGAACCCACATCAATTAAAGCGTTATAAGGAGAACCAAAGATCAAAACGTCTGGGCTATGACGTCCGGCAAGTCAGCCTCCCCTCGGCGCCTCGCGATATATACCAATCAGCCGTGCGGCCTCGGAACTACTGCACCTCTTCGCGGTGCTCCACGGCCCCGACCGTAATCATTACCTCCTCTCGCCATTACCTCGGCCCTCTGCGGTGGTCCATTATTTCAGATCGACACGGCCCGATTCTCCGACCAATTCTAGCTAACTTGCGCGGACAATCCCTCACCGGTGGTCCAATGAGCCACACTCAAAACACCTCGCCATCGGTCCAACATCCTCCCGGTGAGCCTTTCCACAACGGTTACATCGGCGGTCCCTCGCCAGCAACAACAAACCTACCCGACCGATTCGCCCACTTGGCCTAGCCCTCTTCTGCGATTACCGATGACCCGTAAGATCCAAAACTCCTTTTGGCGGTTTCTATCCATACTCGCCTCACGACTCTTTAATGCCCTCGGCAACCTTCGCTTTTCAACCGTAATCAAATTCACGCCCTGCTGGGCACAATTATCAGCCTCGGTTCGTCTTCGCAGCCATCCTCGAACGAACGCACCTCTCATGCTCGATGGCCACCATACCCTCGCATACCGACTCACCTCGTGAACTCGGCCTCAGATTCGATTACGATTTACTCCCGGACTAACCTCAAAAATGCTTTCCATTGCTCATTTATGTAGTTAGCTCGACGCATTTCTTCCGATAAGCGGCGAAAATAGTCCCATGTCGGATCTTCCATTGCGGTATTTATCCACGACCGTGAGCCACCATCGGTATGACTCATCTCGAGAAGTGATATGATCCCTTTAATTTCTCCTCACCCGTTAGGTCTAGATCGTCCATGATCCGCTCATCACTTCTAGCCAAGATTTCAAGAAGGTTAGGAGCAACACCGAGACACCCCTAAGAACTCAAATTTCATTTGCCGAAGTCGCCAGCACGATTTCCTAGCTCCTACGCCTCCACCGCCCAGCCTACCTCTCTAAAACCCGCGAAGATCGCTTTGACATCTTGCATCATCACCGGCATTCTCGAACTCACCACCTCCACTGGTGGCGAATCCAGTATCTCATTCTCTCGAACTCACCCTGAACCTACGGGCTCGAAATGATCATCCTACCGCGACCACGCCCACGACCACGCCCACCTCGGTACTCATGACTAAATCTCGCCCGATTAAAGAATTTTATGTATCGGTCATTATTCCACTATTTTTAAAGCAAAGTTTTATTAAAGAGACTTTGTTTTAGCGAGTCCACGAGTCCTATTAGTTTCATCTCTAGAGTAGTCCTACTAATCGACCAATCATATCAATCAATACAACAAATAGTACAGGTACTTACCTGGCTGACCGGTGCAGGAGACTCGGTGTCATGCCTTTCAAACCATACTTTAAAATGTAATACTTGAAAACTATAGTTTTAAAACATTTTGGGCCTCGGGCCTGATCAAACTTTTGAACTTGGCTCGATACCACAATTGTAACACCCAAACCCAAATCAATACACCACAATAGAACTGTATGCTACTGGGAAAAAGGTTACGAGTGATTTAGGTTGAAGTCTAAAATCGATGAAACATTTTTGCAAAACTTTGTATTTGAGGAAACTTGAGTAGGTTTTGACTAAAAATTTATGTTGTATTTGAAAACCCAGAGAGCTTTGAAAATTTATCTGAAGTGTAGGAAAAACTAATTTATGTCGGTTTGATTTTTAAGTTGTTTCATATTATTACTAAAGTATTTTGTCTTAGTAGAAAATCATATTTAAGTTAGAAAACAATTGAGTTCATTTTGTTCTAAGTTATAGCATGATACCCGATGGTATAGTTTAAAACATCGTTTTTGAAGTTTTGAAAACGTTGTCTTTCCAAGTTTTAGCGCATGTTAACTCAAGTAGTTTGTTAAAGCATATTATACATCCAACTTAATCGTGAACAAAACATAATTTAAAAAGGCCATTTACAACCCAAATAAAACCAAATAGAAATAATAAAACTTAAGTACCAAATTTCTTAAAAGTCCGAGCAAATCTTTATTTCGGTATGGCATGAGCACCTCGAGTCCATCCCGGCCCATGTCCGCTCTAAGTGTCACCCGAAAAGTCAAAGGAGAGGTGAGTCGAGTGACTCGAAGGTGTAAATCCCGCTCCCAAGAACAACATGCTAACACACATCATACAAAGCAATATAATCAATGCAACCCGACCCTAACCATCCATATCGCTTTTCTACCCCGTGTGGTACCAAACCACCGGTGGTGCCAAACCACCGGTGACATATAGTCACAATGTGTTACCAAAACACCGGTGTCCCAAAGACACAATTGTGCTACCAAAGCACCGTGACCGTAGTCACAAATCCAATGATGGGGCCAACCCATCGTGTGATACCAAATCACTAGCGCATTCGATCCCATATCTCACAAGTGGGGCCAACCCACGGTGGTTAAACCACGTGGACAAGTCGCAATGAGGTGCCAAACCTCCGTGTCCCAAAGACACAATTGTGCTACTAAAGCACCGTGACCGTAGTCACAAATCATTGATGGGGCCAACCCATCGTGTGATACCAAATCACCGGCGCCAATCCCATATCTCACAAGTGGGGCCAACCCACGGTGGTTAAACCACGTGGACGAGGCACGCCGAGGTACCAAACCTCCGAGGTGCTAAACCTCCGTGACCCAAAGTCACAAAGTGTGTTACTAAAACACCGGTGCTCGTCGGCACAAAATATCACCGCTCCCTCCACTCGTATCACCCATCAACATACCACACTCATGTAATCATGCATATCATATAATCATGCATATCATGCTAATATGTCTAATCTCATACCCCATGTCACATATATCCACAACCATGGTGTCATATAGATCATCAAGAACTCATAATAATAATATCGACTTACCCGAGTCCGTAATCATACCCATTAGGTATCACATCAATCATCACTGCTTTCATTAATCGTCACACAGTTATCAATTATATTACTAAATGTATGTGTTAGTTTACACACCAATTAGCGAAGGTATTAATCCTAAAATCGATTTACGTCCCTTGATCACTTCTACAACTCGAATCCTACAATCGGCCAACAAATGGATTACCCATCATACCATTCGCCACAAGTATTAAACCAAAGAGAGTTTATCACATAGTCCTTACCTTGCAAACGCTTGGCTTCCTACCAAACTCGAACCACAAAGGTTTCTCCTTTACAACCGCCTCCACCTAAAAAGAAAATCCATTAATCCAATCGAGACTTGGTTTAACGAAGCTAAAGGAACAGACTAACAAAGTACTCCTCTTACCACCACTTAGCAATCGGCTAAAAGAGTTGGAGGCTCCTCTTGATTATTTCCAAAGTCCAAAGATCCTATACTGAAAAGATTAAACAAGAAGTTAAACCCTTTTAACCAATATCGATATCACTCTAACATACCAAGAATTGGTAAAATATCGAGAAAGAGAAATGGCCATTCTACCAACACCTACCTACTACCAAATGATTGGAAACCACACACCCAACACCACCAAATATTCGCCAACACAAGGAGGATTCGCTAACTGGTTTTGGAAAAGAGATGAAACGAAGAGATGAGTGGAGGGGGTACTTCGGTTTTGAAAAGGGAAGAAAAGAATAAGGTGTGTTTAGAAGAAGAAATTTTCAGCAAGAAATGGTATGGAACAAAGGGAGAATTCGGCACAAGGGTTGTGAAAGCAAAAAGAAGAAAATGAGAGGAATGATCACTAGTTTCGGCTTTGCACAACGAAAAGAAGAAGGAAGAAGCAAGGTAGATTTTCGGCAATATGGGTGCTTGAGGTTTCGGTTTAACAAAGTTGAAAAAGAACAGAGAGTGGGAGAGGCATTCGGCTTCAAAAAAACAAAAAGAAAAACAAATGAGAGCAACAAGTAAATTCGGCAACACCCAAGCTTTGGGTTTTCGGTTCCAAGAAGAGAGAATATGGGCAGAAAAGGAGGGTACAAGTTTCACTTATGAGAATGGAAAAGAAAAGAGTAGCTTTTCCAAAATGAAAAGAAGAGCGTATGTCTTAAGGCTACCAAAGATATGACCGAAACACACACACACATGCACAAAGGAAATTTGACTCACTCCAATCACCAACCTGCCACACACTCCCTCTCCCCAAACTCTCACCAAACCGCCAACTCCCCTTTTACTCCCACACCACCAATTCAAATCCCATGACCAAGTCTCCTCCTACTTTCACTCTCCACCCCTCTTTGAATGTGAAGACTAAGTCCAAGCTAGAGTTCAAGTTGCCTTCAACCTCTTCCTCCATGCCAGTCAAAATGAGTGCCAAAAGGGTGGGATTCTCATGACTTGAACACAAGACCTCCCCCTTGTAGATGACGCCACACACACACACTCCATGTGGCGCATGCTTGCCACTTTGCTAGCTCCTTATTTGTGCTTTAGATTCACTTAATTTAATTAAAAACCCCATCTCCTTCAGCTCCTATCCCCTAAAGCCCAAAAATAAAAACTTAACCACCTACTCAGCACACTCCTAGTCTACGGCTAAGCCCCAAAACACCCAAACAACATCATAGCAAGAAATAAACATGCAACAATTGCCAGAAATAAATTAACCCCTTAACCCGGGATATTACAGCATAGGCCCTTTTTAGGATGTTACAATTCTACCCCCTTAAAATAATTTCGTCCTCGAAATTTCCTAGCTAAAATAATTGAGGGTATTGCTGTTGCATTGCCTCCTCTGGTTCCCACGAAGCTTCCTCCGATCCATGATTGCGCCATAACACTTTGACTAGAGGAACTGACTTCCTCTGTAGCACTTTCACATCACGCTCCAATATCTGAATCGACTCTTCCTCGTAGGATAAGTCTGGCCTTAGCTCCACTTCTTCAACTGGTACCACATGAGATGGATCCGAATGGTAACGACGTAGCATGGATACATGAAATACATCGTGCATCCGCCGTAACTCGTGGCAACTCTAATCGATAGGTCATCGGTCCAACTCGCTTCAACACTCGATAGGGCCCTATAAACCTTGGGCTTAACTTCCTTTTGCGCCAAACCTCATCACCTTCTTCCAATGCGAAACCTTCGAAACACTTGGTCTCCTACTTCAAACTCTATTTCTTTCCTCTTAAGATCTGCGTCGACTTCGCTGTATCGAGGCTTCCTTTAACCGCGCTCTCGATTATCTCAACCTTTTCTTCGCCGCCACTAACTCTGGACCCAAAACTCGACGTTCTCTTAACTCAATCCAACAAGTAGGAGTTTGACACTTTCGACCATACAATGCTTCATATGGTGCCATCCGAATGCTAGCCTGATAGCTGTTGTTGTAGGCGAACTCACTAAAGGCAAGTAATCTTCCCAACTTCCTCGAAAATCCATCACACGACCTCTCAACATATCCTCTACACTTGTATAACCTGCTCGATCGCTCGTCCGATTGTGGATGAAAAGTCGTAGTGAAGTCCAACGTGGTGCCTAAAGCTTGATAAAGTGCCCTCTAAAACCGAGACGTGAACCTTGGGTCTCTATCCAAAATAATTGACACCGATACTCCGTGTAGTCTCACGATTTCCGCCACATATAGCTTGGCTAACTTCTGAAGGGAATAATCCACTCTTATCGGGATAAAATATGCGGACTTAGTCAAATGATCCACTATTACCCATACCGAGTCCTTCTTAGTAGGCGTAAGGGGAAGCCCACTAACGAAGTCCATGGTAATTCTTTCCTACTTCCACTGCGGAATCTCAATTGGCTGAAGCAATCCCAATGGAACTTGGTGTTCAGCCTTAACTTGCTGACACGTCAAACATTTTCCCACAATTCAAAGACTTCCGCTTAAGATCGTGCCACCAAAATTGTTCTCTTAGATCTCTCAGACAACTTAGTGCCTCCGGGATGCATAGCATAAGGGCTACTATGCGCTTCCCGAAGAATCCTCTGTCTTAACTCCTCGTCTTTCGGCATACAGACTTTTCCTTTGTAGCACAATACTCCTTCATCATTAACATTATAATCCTCTAACTCTCCGTTCTGTACTTGCTATAACTTAGCACTTAGGAGTCAACTGTCCCCTTTTCACCTTATTCAGCCATGTGGGTTTGACTTGCAACTCAGCCAACAGGGTTCCATCCTCATACAAACTTAAATGGGCGAACATTGCCCTAAGATCCGACACCACCTTCCAACTTAGGGCATCAGCTACCACATTCGCCTTGCCCGGGTGGTACTCTATCGAACAATCATAATCCTTCAATAACTTCACCCACCTTCGCTACCTCAAGTTCAACTCCTTCTGAGTCAATAGATACTTAAGGCTCTTGTGGTCTGTGTAGATCACCGACCTTTCTCCATAGAGATAGTGCCTCCACACTTTAAGGGTGAAAACCACCGCTGCCAATTCCAAGTCATGGGTTGGGTAGTTAACCTCATGTGGCCTTAATCGTCGGACGCTGTAAGCTACTACCTTTCCGTCTTGCATCAACACGCAGCCCAAACCTGTATGGAAAGCGTCACAATACACCATAAACTCCTTTCCTGCCTCTGGCTGAATCAATACTGGAGCTTCCGTTAAAATCTTCTTAATCTTCTCAAAGTTTTCCTGCTGCTTATCCGACCACACAAAGGGTACTTCCTTCCTCAACAACTTTGTCAAAGCGCGGCTATAGGCGAGAACCCTTCCACAAACCTTCAGAATAGCTCGCCAAACCTAAGAAACTTTGGATCTCACCACGAACCTAGGTGGTTTCCAATCCAACACCACTTCGATCTTCCTAGGATCCACTCTTATTCCCTCTGCGGATACCACATGCCCTAAAAACGCAACTTCCCTAGGCCAAAATTCACACTTGCTGAATTTGGCATAGAGCTTCTTCTCCCTTAACACTTGCAGCACAACTCAGAGATGCTCATCATGCTCCTCTTCAGTCTTAGAGTATACAAGGATGTCGTCGATGAACACTACGATGAACCTATCCAAGTAAGGTTGAAACACCCGGTTCATCATATCCATGAATACGGCTGGGGCGTTTGTCAACCCGAACGGCATTACTACAAACTCATAGTGGCCGTATCTTGTCCTAAAGGCTATCTTATGGATATCTGCCTCCTTCACCTTCAGCTAATGATATCCCGACCTTAAGTCGATCTTTGAAAACACTACCGCCCCCTTAAGCTGATCGAACAAGTCATCAATCCTAGGCAAAGGATACTTGTTCTTGATGGTCAGCTTATTTAACTGACGGTAATCTATGCACATACGCATAGTTTCGTCCTTCTTCTTCACAAATAGGACCAAGGTTCCCACTTGAGACACACCTGGGCCGGATAAAGCCCACGGTCAAGCAATTCTTGGATTTGAGCCTTGAGCTCAACCAACTCCTTTGGCGCCATTCGGATGGAGCGATTGGCACAGTCTGCTATTCCGATAGCAAATCTATTCTAAATCCCACCTCCCTATCTGGGGGTATTCTTGGTAATTCCTCTGGAAACACATCCTCAAAGTCCCTTACTGTTCTAACTCTATTGGCACCTTCCTCCTTTCCATCCAACGCACTTACAAAGGCTAAAAATGCCTCGCACCCTTTTCAAACCATCTTTTCAGCCTTAAGTGCCGAAACTACATTAGACAAGTAGTTTCTTCTTTCTCCGATCATTACTACTACTTCATCCTCCGGGGTTCTTAATTCTATTCATTTAGCTGCACAATCCAACACAGCTCGGTGCTCTATTAGCCAATCCATTCCAAGTATGAGTTCAACCTCCCCAATGGGTAGTTCCATTAAGTCAGCCCGAAAGTGTACTCCCTGAATCTCTAGGGGTACATTCCGAAAGATCTTATCCACACTACAGTTTGGCCTAACAGGCTTACTACCGTTATCTCCCTATCAAAAAATTCAGAGTCTAGGCCTAGTGTTTCAACTACACTATAGGCAACATAAGAATGGGTCGAGCCCACATCAATTAAGGCATAATAAGGCTTGCCATAAATAAAGAACGACGCTTATGACGTCCGTGTGTCTCCATCCTCCCTTCCATGAATCGTAGAACCAAACCCGTACCGCTTTACCTCAAGATAGCAGACACCTCGCCTTGTGTTCCACGTTCCAGACCATTACCTCATTATTCAACCACGACCTCGTTGAGGTCATTGTCCTCCTCTACCACTGATTAACATTTTGAGCTACTGATCGACTTTCATCCGTTTCTCAGGACAATCTTTGAGCATATGGTCCTTGGACCCACACCAAACATCCTCCCATCTTTTCCAAAGACTCTCTTAAGTGCTTCTTTCTACAATGCTCACAAGGACGATATTGCCCTCCGATACCAACTTGCTGACCCCTCGGCCCATCAGCTCTGGGCCTTTTCTCTGCATTTTTTGATGATTCGGATGACCCATAACCTCTCTTGGGTCTATTCCTATCAGAGCTCTGCTTAACCGAGTCCTTAATTCCCTCGGCTACCTTATCCTTTTCAACCAACACGGAAAACTCCCGTTCCTGATGTGGAGCTATCAATAACCTGAGGTTATCCTCAAACCGCCTTCAAAATGGACACAACACTTATGCTCGCCATTATTACTCCTCGAGCATATCGGCTCAACCTCGAAATTCACTTCATATGTCGCTACCGACTTGTTCCTTGAACTAGCCCCTAAAAGCTTTCCTCTACTCATCAATATATCGTGTCTTTGACATACTTTTTTCGATATGCCTCCTTAGCATACTCCCGTGTCGATCCTCACCGTGGCACCATCCCTGATAGCTTAACCACCATTGGTATGCTTCATCACGTAATGATGCCACCATTCCTTTCAACTTCTCCTCCGGTCGATCGAGCTCATCCATAATACGCCGGTTGCTTCCAACCAAGATTCAAGCAGACTGGGTGCCACACCAGATACTCCATGGAACACCTCACTCAGTTGGCTCGAGTCGCCAGTCTGACTTTCGAGCTCTCAATTTCCTCCCGCACTACCACCAACTCAAGAACTCGTAGTACTGACCTGCGACACAACATCTTCCCCGTCTCGAGCTTGTTGCTCCACACCAACAAATGGGAGTGGTGGGGCGGTGGTACCTCATTATCGCACCCTTGACCCGATCCAACGGGTTCGACCTAGTCATTCTTCCTCTACAATCCACGATGACCGCGTCCTCTAGAATTCATATCTAATCGTGTGCTTTAATCTGATTTGAGAAAGTTTTATGAATTAGTACTTTTGTTTCACTTGATTACCCGCGAAGAAATTTTATGAAAAGGAATTTAGGAGTGGTTCTTTCGTATTCACACATGCACATAGTCTTTTCATTCATTCATACATCCATCAAACAATTATGAACCTTCGTTCATTCAGAGATATGTTGTAGTTTTCATTGTTGTTGTTTTTCCACTACCCAGGGGTATTTGCGTAATTTGTCCTACAGGGATATTTTCGTAATTTGTCAAATAAGGTTCCTTGATAATTTTGTCAAAAAGTATTTTGAAAATTTTATAGTTCCGGGGTTCTTTGGTAAATTTGGAAATTCTAGGGGTATTTCGATAATTTTTAATTTCGAGGGTAATTTGGTAATAAACCAGGGTAAATTTGTAAAGTTTAATAATTCAGGGATATTTCAAAATTTGCAAAACTTTGAGGGTTCTTTTTGAGAAATTTATTTTCCAAAATGATGAAGTTGCAAAAATTTTGGAAATTAAGGTCATTTTGGTAATTTTGTAAGTTAGGGGCAATTTTGTAGTTCTTCCAAAATCAAGGTATCTTTGCTAATTTGCAAATTAGGTTTTTTTTGAACTTGTTATAAAATAATGTTGATTAAAACTGTGGGTATTTTAGACATTTTTATAAACCAAGGGCATTTTTGTAATTTTACCACTAGGGGTATTTTAGTAATTTTATAAATCAGAAGTTTTTCAAAAATTGTGTAGAAAAGATAGTTTCCACGAATTAAAGAAAAATAATTTTAAGAGTTTTTAAAATTAGGGTTCTTATAAAAAAAACATGGCTAGTTCCCTTTCGGGTTTTGGTTATTGAGTTTAGCCTATGACCGAGTCTTCTTGGTTAGGGTGAACCAAAGCTACGCACCAGGCAGGATTCGAGTGGAGAGGAGGTAAGTCACATGGACTACTTAAATACCAAGCTCCCACTGAAACCATTCCTAGACATGCACACAGAGGTTGCCACACCCACTAAGTCTTCTGGGTTAGGGTGAACCGAAGCTACGATCGTAGGATTCCTTCAAGAGGAGGTGAGTCACTAGGATCGCTTAAATACTGTGCTCTTCCTGATTCAATCCTAGACATGCGTACCATGGTTACCACACCCTAACTCGATTGACTTAGCCATAGGTTTGTTTAGTGCATTAAGTCTTATGTATTTGTGTTTGAGTAGACTAATCTTAGGGTTCAAGTTCCTATCATGCTATTCTACGTTCCATTCCTTTTCTACCCTTCTATAATTCACATAAACACACAGATAGTTCGGGGTACTTACCTAGTGGACTGCGGGTCGGAGACTTAGGTGCCATGCCAGAAAAACCTGCTTATCTCATAAGATACTTTATAAAACTTATTTGGGCTCGATTTGAAAATGTTTGGGCCTTATCCCACAGGCCGAGAGTTTAAAACTGGGCTCTGATACCAAACTGAAACACCCCACACCCGGCCCACGAGCCTGGTCCAGATCTGGTATGTTCCTTAAGTAAATCGGTTTCAAATTCTTTTGTTCCTTGGAAAAAAATCTTGTGCGATTATTAAGAAAATGTTGTTTTAGGTTGGGCTTGTGTGGGAAAAAAATCGTTTTATCTTATATTGAAATCCAATTAATTAAGGTGACAAAACAATTAGGGTTTATTTTACAAAAAATAAATTTACTCAAACTTTAATTGATAATAACTCGTGAACATAATAATTGAAAATGAAAATAAAGAAATAAAACTATGGCCTTATTACATCAAGTAAAACCCAAAATAAAATTCTTAAATACTTAAATAAAATAAAGAGCCCATATTAAATAAGACTTCAATCTGAGCATGGCCACCACAAGTTCTCGCCGTCCGGTCCATCACTTTGCTCATTACATGAAAATGTTCCCTAACAGGGTGAGTCAAAAGACTCAATGTGCAAACAACACTAAAATTTAATAGATCGTGCATACCATAACATATCACATGCACATTCATATACAGATAAAATAATGATGCAACCCAAACCCAAACCTAGATGCCATCCGCTACACATCTCCGTACCAACCTGCACACCATGGGGACTAGTAAGTCAATCCTCCTTCCGCTACACTCCATTGAAGGCGATCATTGCGATCGACGTGCTCGTCGCCCATATAAAATTCGTGGCATAGCCACCAGATTAAATAATTGTGTCATGAGACACCATGTTGAGATAATGTAACCGGGTTACCACATTCGGATAATGTGACCAAGTCACCACATTCGGATAGTGAGACCAAGTCGTCACATTCACTTCCCTTTCTCATATAACCGAATGCCCCATATATTTCATATCATGCATATCATACTTAAATTCACATTCATGTCACTTTTCACATGTTAAATATAACATATTTCGTAATCCTAGTAGGAGTAGGAAACGTACCTGAGTACTTTGTACCACATTAGGGTACTTTAGCCACATTCACATTCTTATACATTCATATATTAAATATTTGCCATATAACATATTAAAAGTTAGTGTGGGTACACACCTGATTCGCTTAGCAATTCCTTGAGATTTCGAAAAGCTTGATCTAATGTTTAGATCCTTAATCCCTACATTTGATTTACCACTTATTACTTAGCATAAATCCTATTCTATTATAATACCAAATCCTAGTAGGATTTGTATTCGTAAAAACTTACCTTTGATGCCGATTTGATGATTATTCAAATCCGAAATAGATCCTTGCTTTCTTCATTGTCAAAAATCCTATAAGCACATGTTAGATTGATTTCTAACACTAAATCATCTTTAAATGGCCTATGGCGAATATTCATATGACTTACCATGAGTCTTAGAAATCTCAAACTTCGTTGTACTTCTCCTTGTAGTGACAACTACTAGATCCCAAAGAAAACCTTCCAAATTTTGGCCATGGAATTTTAAAGGAGTTAGATTCCTATATTTCGCTATAGAGATTGAGAATCAAATAATAGTTGATCTTACCTTTTGGATGAAATCGACAACACCCTTCTATCACAACAAAGATTCGACTTTGGCGAATTTTAGCTTTTGGTGCTATGAAGAATTGACTAGGTTGGATTGTGTTTTTGGTTTTGAATAAAAGAGAGAGGAGGCTAGGGAATTCGGCTAGACAAAAGAAAAGAGAAGAGAAGAGAAGAGAACCCTAAGAATTTTGGCAGAGAGAGAAGAGAAGGAAGAAAATTAATGAGTAGCCCTCCTTCCTTCCTTTTATAGACAAAATTATCATCTAAGGAATCTCTTCCTTGGCCACCACTCTTCTATTTGATAGCTTTATCCTTTAATTATCATAAAATAAAAGAGTTTAATCCAACCTTTATCTCATGGGAATAATGATAAATAAATCCCTTATTTATCTCTTTAAAAATACTTAAGATAAATCATCATTTATCCTTATTTAGCCAAATTTTAAAGAGAATAAAACTCCCTTTTTAAGAGCCTTGTTGCCGTCCACCTCTGTGCTTCTGGAAGCAAAAATAAAACTTCTTTTATTTGCTTCCCATGTGACTCGAACTCAGGCCCAACACCCTTGCATGTGGCGCCATTTCCAGAGGCCCTAAGTGGCATCTTCAGGCCACTTTTCCAAGCCTGTTTGTGTGTCAAATTTCACATACTTTTTCTCTTAAGGCCACCTTGCCTTAATTTCCTTTTTTAACTTTAAAACTCGACATTTCTAAGTTTCCAAAAAATTTTCGTTTGGCTCTTTAAACATGACATTTCCTTACATTTCCAAGTTTCCACAAATGTTCACTTTCCTATTTGCTTAGGTTTCCAAAATATCAACTTTCCTCTTTTTAACGTAACATTCCCTTACATTCTCAGGTTTCCAAAAATATTCAAAATTTATTCATAACGCATAAGACATGTCATTATGTACAATTAAACCAAAATGTAGAGGCCCTTTTCAGGATGTTACAGTAACACCCCAAACCCAGCCTAAACGCTACGACCGAATCCGATATGTCATAGGGTTAGGTGAAAACGATTTTTAACGACTCGAGGAAAAACATAGCTTTGAAAACCTTTTGATTAAGCGATGTTTTGAAAACCAATGATTTGTTAGCTTGGGAAAAATTTCAAAATTTTATTTAACCAACTATTTATTAGACTAGGTGTGAATTTGAAAGAATCGTTATTTAGTGAACTCGAATATTCAAAACCCCATTTAAATTTCGTGATTAGGTTTTTGCATGGTGTCAGGTATATATACTAAATCAAACCAACTATAAATTTAAAAGGCCTTATTACAACAAAAATCCCCAAATAAAAACTAACTTTAAGTAGTAGAAAGTTCATAAAAATATAACGTCTTTTATTGCCTCTACGAGTCCACCTCGGCTCCCATATCCACGATCTACTGATTACCTGAAAGGTTAGGGAAGGGGTGAGTCACAGAGACTCAGTGTGTAAAACCATCAAACACATAAACCGGCCCATGGCCTACAATCTTGTATTTAGCTCATACACAATGTCATACAATCACAAGAAATGCTTTAAGCCCGGCCCAACCTAGTATTTCTATCCTCTACACGTCACCCCGTACCAACCATCATATCGTGGGAATTTCTACAATCAACCCTTCATCCGCTACATATCGTCTTGACAATCATGCTGTCAAAAAATGTGGCAGAGCCATCGATCATTACGTGACCTTAAAACAACTGTGGCATGGCCATCGATCACTATGTGACCTCATAAGCAGATGTGGTAGCGCCACCGATCACCATGTGACCTTAATAAACAATGTGGCAGAGCCACCGATCACTATGTGACCTTATGAACAATGTGGTAGAGCCATCGATCACTATGTGATCTTATCATTTCCCCTTTATCAACATTCCTATATCCCATGTACAACATTTATATCGTGACAGATGTATCTTGCTAGTAACAAGGCAATAGATCATCACATACAACCAACTCATATCAGGTAATTACAGATACATACTTGGCACTTCCTGCCTTACCCCTAAGGGTATGTCGACTGTATTTACAGCCTTTTCTGGCTTTTCAGCCCATACAATTAATAATACAATTAAGTAAAGTGTGTTAGGGTTTACACACCTGGTAACACGCAAAGCGATACTCTCTACGTCTATCGATAGCAGAAACAACTACTATCTGCCTACGACTCTATTCTAAAGCCGGTCCACAACCTGGTGGCCAATCTCGAACTGCTGACATCGCTCGCTTCTTAAACTTATGGGCTGGGTTTATGGGTCCAACCCCCTCTTTTGCCTGATCGATATTGAATTCCATCAAAGATCTTGTCAGATGCTACTCTAATGAAATATGGTTGTTAAACCACAGTATAGGGTTAAGGTAACGAATATGATAACGAACCTAAATAAAATCTAAAGAGAACACCTTTACCTTGAAATCCTAAAAGAGAGATAGGGTTCAGAGATTAATGATTTTTGGCTTAGAGATTTAGATGATTTGATTTCCTTCAATTCCCAAAATAGCGCCCCAAAGAGAACACAAGAAACAATAAGAATCATAAATGCAACGATGGCCTTACCAAGCCAATTAGCCATTTGGCTTTGGCTTCTAAAAACCGAAAGAGAAAATAAAGAGTTAACAGAAGTCGTCACTTACCTTAACACAAAAGATTCGGCTATCACTAAAGAGAAGATTCGGCAATGACAGGGAAGAAGATGAAAGGGCCGAAAAGTAAAATAAAAACTATAAATGGGACTTAGGAGTTTTTGGTTTTAGAAGAGATCAAAAGAAAATATGAAAAAGAGAAGGCTATGAAGATTCAGCTTGTAGAAGAAATCAGAGAAGAGAACTATGGACAAGGGACATTCGGCTAAAGCATAGAAATGGAGATGAGAATAGGGTGAAACACCCCAAACCCGGACCACAAGCCTTAACCGGATCGGGTTTGTTCCTTACGTAAACCATTTCAGAAACTTGTTTGTTACTTTGGAAAATTTGGGTGGTTTTGAAGAAAAATTGATTTGTGTTGAGTTCGAAGGGAAAACGGGGTTTGTCTTGAAGACTAGATTTTATTAAAACCTTGTAATTATATTTCAAAACTATAAGTTAAAAGAAATACCGAGTTTTTAGAGTTTACCATTAAATTAAAAATCATTGGTGTTTAGGTGACAAAACATTTAAAATTTATTTTTAAGATAAGTTATTTAATCTTGATTTAATAATAATCGTATCATGATAAACCAAATTAAATGCATACTTAAAACAGTTAATAGTAATGGCCATATTACATCAAAACAAAACCCAAAATAAATCCAAAATTAAATGTAAAAGTCCAAAATGGAAATAAAACACTGAGCTGAGCATGGCCACCACTAAGCTCCTGCCGACCCAGTCCATTTACTGAGTGTCACCTGAAAAGATATCCCACAACGGGGTGAGTCAACAGACTCAATGTGTAACAACCAACACAAACTCCCGACGATTTAGGCATACAAATCATATATAAAACATATATAAACAATGATGCAATCCCGAACCCAAACCTAGATAACCATCCTCCACACATCACCCGTACCTGCCATCACACCGTGGGGATTACTAAATTGACCCTCCATCCGCTACACACCATCGAAGGCGGTCATTGCATTTACTTGCACATCGCCTTATATATTGTGGCATAGCCACGGATAATTGTGACAAAGTCACCAGATAGTATTTCGTGACATTAGTCACCACATTCGATTATGTGACATGAGTCACGGATATTGTGGTAAAACCACGGATCACTTCCCTTTCATAGTCACCCATATGCCCATGCACAATACAATACATGCAAAATCATGCCATATATCTTATTCTATGTTCATAACTAATTCACGTATATGTCATATTCAATATTCATAACACTATTAACATAGTATTAAAGGTGAACGTACCTGAGTACTCTGTACCATCGTATGGTACCTTTAGCCACATCTTTCATATTTTCATTAATATATATATTAAATCAATACCATAAATCTATCAAGAATTAGTGTGGGGCTACACACCTGGTTACTATCGTGTTCACGAAATCCCGAAAGTCTACCGAGACCGATTGCACTCCTTCCTAAAAACCAATGTCAGAATTGGCTAGTCTCTAATACTCAATCTAGCCTTGGCCGAATATTCATATTCACTAACCTTGTGGATCTAAATCTCAAATTATCCTTTGTCTTTGAAGATGTCGAAATACCTACAAGGTGTATGTTAGATCCGATTCTAATGCTTGATGAACATCATAAATGGCCTTCGGCCTAAGATTACTCTGGCTTACCTTAGATCTTGAAATCCCGAATGATCTCCTCCTTGTAGTCGACTATAAACAAATCCCGAAAGACCACTCTTCAAACGTTAGCTACATACGAGATAATGGCCCTATGAACATTCGGCCACCCTTAGAAATCAAGGCCAACCATTCGGTTTTGGCCACCAAAAGAGAAAGAAAGGAAAACCGATTGCTAAGGAAAGAAAATACTTACCACTATTAAAGCACCCTCAGAGAATCGGCTTCTGGATCCCAAAGAGAAAGGTTTCGGCTAATGCACAAGAAGTGTTTCGGCTTGATGAACACTAGGGAGATTCGGCACCTTAATGGTGAAAAGAAAAAGAGAAGGGAATGGGAGCTATAAGGTTCGGCTATGGCTCTCAAATGGTGAGGGAATATTCGGCCATATAAGAAAAAGGTGTAGAATTAAGGTTGAAAGAAAGAAAAGAAGGAGAGGAGAAAGTTAGAAGAATTTCGGCACACCCTACTACTATACTTCAAAACCGAAAATGCCACCCCTAGAGTCCTATATTCGGCCACTTGCTCCCCTCTCTCCCTTATCCCTTGATCCCCTCCACCTTAGCCGAATCCTCAAACTCTCCAACCCCATCTATACCTCCTCCTTCTAGAGTCCTCATGCCGTCCAACTCTTCCTCTCCTTGCTGCAAAATAAAACTCTAAAAGTGCTCTCCTTGCTGCTCGAACCTAGGCCCCCTTGCACTGCTTGTGGCGTCACATTCTAAGGCTTTAAGTGGCGCCTTCCTGCCACTTTACCAAGCTGAATTTTATGTCCTACTTCCCCTACAATTACTCTTAAGGCCTTTCAAGCTTGGCTCCCCTTTAATACTTAAAATCTGATATTTTTTAAGGCATTTACCTACACTCTGAAGTTCTCAAAAATTCATTCAACACATTCAAACACACATAGGCATGCTACTTCATACAATTAAGCAATAATGCACAAGCCCTAAATCCCGGATATTACATGGGGTTAGGGGTTTTGGCTTTTGAGAAAGAAACAATTGAGAGAAGAAGAATAAAAACAAAATAAAAAGAAGTGGTAGGAATGGTAAAGAAGAAGAAAGAGACTTAGGTAAGTTCGGCTTTTGCAGAAAATGAAGAAGAGAATGAAAGAAAACCTCAAATGCAGAAAATGAGAAGAGGACTCTCACTTGACTATACAAAATTTTGGCACTTACCAACCTAAAAGCCGAAAATTCACAATTTTGAGAACAAAGAGCCTATGCTTCCAAAATAGAAATTCGGCACACCCTAGCCACACAAAAATCAATTCTCCCTTCTACTATAAGTTTGAAATTCGGCCAACACCAAGCTCACAATGCCCATCCCTTTTTTTCCTCCTCAAATTCCTCTTGATCACCCGTTTGAAATATTTTGAACACTTCAAGCTCCCTTTTTTCCTCTCTGCCACTCATTCAAACTATTTGACTCAGTCCACTCCCCTATCCTGAAGTGTCCTAGTCAAATCCTGCCTCTGCTCTCCTTGATGCCAAAAGGAACTCCCAAAATGAGCTCCTTGTGACTTGAACTTACTCCCTCTACTACTCCCTGTGGCATCACTTACTAGCATATTAAGTGGTGCCTCCTCGCCACTCTGCCACCCCTTTTCCTTGTCAACCAAACACCAACATAATCCATTAAGTCCTATTCCAGCTAGCTCCTCCACTAAAGTGCCTAAAAAGGAAATTTTAGCCAGGGATCCGGCTTTTCACTGGACCTCTCCTAGCTAAATAAGCACATTACACAGAGCATACACATAAAACACATCAAATGCATTGCCCCTAATTCAGGATATTATAGTGATCAACAGAGTTTCCACACCAGAAAAAGTAACTTTAAGGGTCTGACTTGAATTCAAACTAGTATTAGCTGGGGACTAACTGGATTGGCCATGGTTTCCCCCTCCAATAGTAGTGTGAACCATTGTAAGGACAAAATAGAGAAAAAGAGAAAGGAGAGGCATGTAAAATACCTTGAGCTGACAAAGACGAAGAAGCAGAGAGTAGGATGAGTAAGTAATGAGAATTTTAGGGATTCACAATATTAGTGGAGGAAGGAATGAAAAGGAGCATTCACAATAGATAAATAAGGGGACGAAACATGCACAAAAAGTTAAGGCAAGACTGACGGTTTGAATTCTCCAAAGAGACAATGACATCTGAAATAGGGAAGTGTGGAAATTTTGAAATCCAATCAAGTAGGAATGTTTTGTTTCAAGCACCGATAACTAGGGTTGAAGGAATTTTAGGGACAAAATTTCCTAAGAGGGGGAGGGTTGTAACACCCGGACTTGGCGGGTTTTGAGTTTGGGTGGACAGGTCGGGAAAAATAAATTGTCTTGGTCCTATTCGCCTAATTGGCATTCTGGTATGAAAATAGGGCATAAAAAGACCATGGTGGGACTCTAGGGTTAAGGTCATTCTGTGCCTAACGTATGTATGTATGGAAGGAATGGACAATTGTGATAATGGATTCTCGGGTCTTAAGAGCATCACCTAGATGGGTCATGCCAACTTATCTGAATGAAGTATAAATTACATGGTAACAAGAATGCTAAGTTAAAAATGTGAATTCAATCATGAGTATGAAAGGATATTGGCTTCTAGTATACTTTTCCTAAAGCTATAAGTCACTAGCTAAAAAAGCTTTAGAATGTGTGACACATGTCAAAGCCTTAATTTTCATCTTCATATAAAAAGGCTGATGAGGGGATTCTTTTACCATGTTAAGGCCAAGAATTTAGTTCATATGTAGGGTTGTCTCTCTCTAGGGTAAGTATTCCCATCCTTCATGTGAATTATGAAAAAGAGTAAGTCAATTGCATGCATGAAGATAATACTCTGCATGGGGTCATCTTAGTTTGAGATGAAGGAAAAAAACTAGTTTAGCAATTTGTTAATTGTAATCTTCTCTTTCATAAGAAGTGGTCGTTGCTATACGTTGGAAGATCTTAAAATCAAAGGCATAAGTAATTGCTCAAAGGTTTTAGGTGAGTCTCTAAACTGACACTTACTTGTATGCTTGCATGTTAATATATTATGCTCCAAATGACTGTGTTATGAAAGTTGAATGTTTGATAAAGCTTGCATGTGATGTTCATATGATGATATGCCTCTGTTATGAAAAGAAGGACATGTATGACAAAAATATAAAGAAAGCTTGAGCTTGAGGATATGTTTCTATTTTGAAGGAAAATGTATGCATGCATGAATGTGTCTGAAAGCATGATGAAGTCTCTACATGAGGAGCCTGTGCATAAGTTGCATGAGTTGTATAAGTTTGCATATAGAGTCTGTAATGCCCCAAACCCGATCTATGCGTTAACACCAGACTTGGTATGTCACACAAATCGAACATACATCTAACCATTTAATGAATTAAATAAAATAGGTCTTCGAAAACTATTTTGAAGATGGAGTTTATCAAAAATCTAGAATTTATTTGAAATCGATGATTTAAGAACATAAGAGATTATATTTTAGTCTCAGAGAAATAATTGGTTAAATTATAAAAGAAGTTTGAAAGAATTCAAAAGGAGTTTGAAAATAAAATTTATAAAAGAGTTTCCACAGAAATTTTTATGAGTTAGTGATTTTTAAGAAAACCCCTTTTTATACGAAAATTAAAGAAAACATTTAAAAATTTAAACTAGTTCCCTTTAAGTATCTAAAACATAATTAAAATCTATCCACGAGAAAAAATCCTTATAATAATACCAGAGGCCTTAGTACATCACAACTAAAATAGTACTTAAAGAGAAATACTTAAAAGAAGTTCAAAGTTTATATAAACCATCATTCGTAGTATGGCCTCCACGTGAAGTCATCCCCAGCCCAAGCGTCCATCAATTATCATTACCTGAGAAGGGTAAGAAAACGGGGTGAGTTACTTAGAACTCAGTGTGTAACCCACTTACCGTGTCCACTGGGCCAAAACCATATAAACATTTAAATGGGCTTGAACCCATTTATGAATACAACAATATAGTAATTAAAAAAATGCATGTGAAATGCAATTCCCAACCAAGCCTAAATTTCCATCCGCTACACACCACCCATACCAACCAAAGACACTGTGGGGATCAAGTCAACCCATCCGCCAACACACCAATCGCAGCATAAAGCCATTTAAAATGTTTGTGGTGAGCCACCCGAACTAGATTGCGGCAGAGCCACCCGAACTAGATTGTGGCAGAGCCACCCGAACTAGATTGTGACAGAGCCACCAGAACTTCTCTTCAATTTCATCCCAACCCATGCAAACATGTGTACATATACCAAACATAACAATATTCATATAATAATTTCAATATAAGGCCCATACTACAAGTTGGCCCATTTCTCATTTTTGGCCCATATGGTAATTTATCAAATCGGCTCCTTAAGCAATCTAGCAATTCGACCCATTAAGCAATCTAACAATTTGGCCCATTAAGCAATCTAGCAATTTGGCCCATTAATCACATGAGGCCCAGAAATTACTCTTTATCAAATTAGCCCATCGAGGGCAATTTCATAATTTCCACGACATTAATACCGATTTCATGCATTTACACAAAAAATGTTAATATACCGTATTTTTTTGATTTTACCAACATTACGATTTTTTTTTATTTTAATGCTTACGGTATATCATCTAACCCAAGAGATAAGTGTGAAATTACACACCTGTTTAAGGTGAGAACTATACTTTCCCGCTCGTCGATACCTAAATACGTGTCACACTTGATTAGAGCACTAATACTTAATATAAATCTATACTAAAGATAAGTGATCTAGATCTTTACCCTTGGAATTTCGAACAACAACTATTTGTGGTTTCTCCCCGATTGATGGTTCATAACCCGTTGAAGAACCAAGAACAGTCAATGGCTTTGAACTATGAACAACTTCGAATAATCGATTCTCCTCGGATGAGGGTCCACAACCCGGTGAAAAGTCTCATATTGCTGAAATAGCCCTTCTCTTGAATCTAGAGGGAATAGTAAAATCGCCCCTCTTTCTTTTCGACCCTATCATGTTTGCCTCCATTGACAAAAGATTATTAGTCCAACTACTATATTGGAATTTAAGACTATTGTTTTAAGGCGAAATCGGCTTACCACAAAAATATCTTTGCGTTCTCGGAATGAAAATCGGGCGTTAACATCCCTAGGATAAAATCGATTAATAAACCATCTTTGACGAGATAATGAAATAATATGGAAGTCCTTGATAGAAATCCTTACCTTAACACTTCGATTCTTTCTAGCAAATCACGATGATTACAAATACTCCGAGTTTGGCCTTCTTTATAACACTATTAAGATGAATAGGATTGTTTAAAAGAAAGGAATAAGGGATGCTATTTTCAATAAAAGACCCTTTAAACAATCTGTATACTTAGCTAAAAACAAAGAAGAAAATAAAGGAATGAAAAGGGTTCTTACCACTTGATTTAAACAAAAATTGAAAGAATGATTAACAAGAGAAAAATATGTGAGGAGGAGGATTCTGCTAAGAAGAATCTTTTGATGGAAAAGATGCTAGCAACATTCAACCATGGAGAAAAATAGAAGAGAAAATGTGTTACGGTTTTCAAGGATGAAAAGGAAACAAAGGGAGGGATTTGGGACAAGAGAGCATTCGGCCAAATAATAGAAAACAAAGAAAAGAAAAATGGCCTTTGTGCTATGGTGATTTCGACATTAGAGAGGAATAACTTGAGAGGTTAGGCAAAAATTGAGACCAAATGGTCAAAAACAATGACCAAAAGAAGAAAACAAAAATGCTCACAATGCACCAATTGCATTCGGTTAGGGAGAGAAAAATGAGAAGAAAATTTTTATGAAAAAAAAACCCAAAATGACCAAATGAAAGTGACCAAAACATACTACCATCCTTACCTATGCTACCAAAAATATTCGGCCATTCCCCCTAAACCACAAAACCGTCCATGTTCATAGTCAAAGTTTGGCCATGCCAAACTTTCCAAAACACAACCCTTAAAAGGTGCCTTGTGTTCCCCTTACCTTCCATAAGCTTAGGATTTCTTTCCCCAAGTTCAAGCTTACCACCTTACCATAAAAGAAATAGTCCAACCTTACCATAAATAAGACTTGACCGACACATGCTATAAAGGTGCAAAAATAAAAGTCACCAAAATGCATTCCATGGGATTCGAACCTCTTCCCTCAAGCACACTTATGGCGCCAACTCCACTTTACTACTAGCTCATCTTATGCTAGTTTTAGTCGCTTAATTTCCTTAAACATCAAAGTCACTTGATTTCAATAAAGTACTCATTACTAAAATTTATTCTAATTCTGAATAAATCCCGAGCCTTCTCAAGACTATATTAAACACACAATTTGAATCATTCACCAACTAAGCACCAAAAACATGAAACATATCGATACTCAATTTTTAGGATGTTACAATTCTACCCCCTTAAAGAAAATTTCGTCCTCGAAATTTACCTGGTTAAAAGAGGTAAGGATATTGTTGCCAAATTGCGTCGTCAGGCTCCCACATAGCTTTCTCTGTTCCGTGATTACGCCATAGAACCTTAACCAATGGCACAGTCTTCTTTCTTAGCACCTTAACATCACGGTCTAAAATTTTCACTGGTTCCTCCTCGAAAGACAAGTCTAACACTTCCCCACAAAATTAGTAACCTCTCGCTTCAACCCTGGCCACCAATACTACTCACGAGATCTCGATACATCTTACTTCGTCCGGGGTGCATAGCATAAGGGCTACTATGCGCCTCTCGTAGAATCATTTGTCTTAAATCCGAATCCATTGGCATACAAGCTCTTCCACGAAAATAAAGCACGCCATCCTTGTTCAATCCAAAGTCCCCTATTATACCACTTTCAACTTGTTGCATTAAAGGACCCAACTTTTCATCTGATAACTGCTTTTCCTTGATCTGATCTAACCGCAATGGCTTCATCCGAAGTTCCGCTAGCAGACTGCCATCCTCATACAAACTGAGATGAGCAAACATTGCTCTTAACTCCGATACTACCTTACGACTCAACGCGTCTGCCACCACATTAGCCTTTCCAGGATGGTACTCGATTGAGAAGTCATAATCCTTTAACAACTCCACCCATCTCCGTTGTCTCAAGTTCAACTCCTTTTGGGTAAGGAGGTACTTAAGGCTCTTATGGTCTGTATAAATGATCGACTTCTCACCGTAGAGATAGTGCCTCCAAATCTTTAAAGCAAACACTACCGCAGCCAACTCCAAATCATGAGTAGGATAGTTAACTTCGTGCGGCCTTAACTGACGAGAAGCATAAGCCACCACTTTTCCTCCTTGCATCAACACACATCCTAAACCCGTGTGTGACGCATCACAATAAATGATAAACTCTTTTCCAAATTTTAAATTTGAATCAAGATTGGCGCTTAGTCAAAATCTTCTTCAGTTTCTCAGAACTTTCTTGTTGTTTATCGGTCCACACATACGGTACTCTATTTCACAAAAGCTTAGTTAAGGGTGCAGTAATCAACGAAAACCCTTCAACAAAGCATCTATAGTAACCAGCCAAGCCTAAGAAACTCCGAATCTCAGCCACTAACTGGTGGTTTCCAATCCATCACAGCCTCTACCTTTCGAGTATCAACTCTTATTCCTTCGGCTGACACCACATGACCCAAGAAAGTCACTTCCTTTAACCAAAATTCGCATTTACTGAATTTGGGATAAAGTTGCTTATGTCGCAAAATTTTCAACACAATGCGCAAATGTGAGTCATGCTCTTCTTCATTCCTCGAATATACCAAGATATCATCTATGAACACCACTACGAACCAGTCTAGATAGGGTTGAAAGACTCGGTTCATCATGTCCATGAATGTAGCTGGTGCATTGGTCAAACCAAACGGCATCACCAAAAATTCATAATGTCCATAACGAGTTTGGAATGCCGTCTTATGAATATCTGCCTCTTTAACCTTGAGTTGATGATAACTCGATCTCAAATCAATCTTAGAAAAAACTGAAGCTCCTCTCAATTGATCAAACAGGTCTTCGATTCTCGACAATGGATACCTATTCTTGATCGTCAATTATTCAACTGCCTATAATCAATGCACATACACATCGACCCATCCTTCTTCTTGACGAAAAAAATCGGTGCTCCCCACGGAGACACACTCGGTCTGATAAATCCCCGATCCAACAATTCTTGAATTTTAGCTTTAAGCTCTGCTACCTCCTTTGGCGCAGTTCTATAAGGAGTAATAGACACTGGAGCCATTCCGGGTAAAAGCTCAATGCCAAATTCTACTTCCCGATTTGGAGGTAGACCCAAAAGTTCTTCGGGAAAGACATCTAAAATTTTTTCACCGTTCCCACACCTTCCACCGATAATTCTTTGGCATCCAAAGCACTAATAAAGGCTAGGAACGCTCCACACCCTTTCCATACCAACTTCTCTGCCTTTAAAGCAGACACCACATTTACCAAAAAGTTCCTTCGTTCGCCTATCATTACTACTTCCTCATCATCCACAGTCCTTATTGACATCTGCTTTTCAGTACAATCCAATTGCGCCCGGTGCTTCACCAACCAATCCATGCCCAAAATAAGATCGAACTCACCGAAAGGCAATTCTATCAAATCTGCTAGAAATATTTCTCTTTGGATTTCTAAGGGCACGTCTCTAAATAATTTGTTCACGATTACAGACTGTCCTAAAGGAATAATTACCGCCATCTCTCTATCGATAATCTTAGATCTAATATTCAGATTTTCAGATATGGCACTAGCAACATACAAGTAGGTAGACCCGATATCTATCAAAGCAGTAATAGGTACATCAAAGATGAAGAACGTACTAGTTATCATGTTAGGTGCATCGCCATCTTCACGACGCCTGACCGCATAAACCAACCCCGGATGTCTTGCCTCCGCCTTACCTCTAAAGCCATTACCTCGACCTGGTGTACCTTGACCATGTCCAACACCATTACCACCACGACCTGGTCCACGGCCTCTCGGTGGCTTTTGAGCGTCTCTAGCTGGCTGTGCATCAAGGTTACAAGCTTTCTGAGTCGGAGCAGTCCGTTGAGGGTAATCTTATACTGATGATCCTTGGAACCACATTTATAACAACCACCAGTTCTCCTCCAACATTCCCCGGGGTGTCGTTTCCCATAATCAAGCCTGATCTCGACTACGATTGGTAGTCATAGGTGCTCTAGCTTGTGGCTCATCATTTGAGGCCTCTTACGGAACCTTTAGCAAAACACTGTACTTAAAATCCCTCTTGCCTCGACTCTTTCCCAATTACGGCGTTACGATTTCTTAGCCTCTTCAGCTATCTTGGCTTTCTCCACAAGCGAGGCAAAAGTCCTTACTTGTTGTGGGGCTATCAATACCTGCAACTCATCATTCAGCCCATCTTCAAAGCGTACACAGTGCTCATGATCAGTCGGCACTATTGTCCAAGCATAATGACTCAAGCGTAGAAATTCTGCCTTATAAGCTGTCACCTTTTATTTCCTTGAACCAAATTTAGGAATTCCTTCCTCTAGGCATCCACATAACTTGTCCCTACATACTTCCCTTGGAAAGCAGTTTTGAAGAAATCCCAAGTGACAAATGCAGCCTCAGTGCCTTCTCGAACCTTAAGCCACCATTGATACGCCTAGTCCCTTAGCAAGGATACCGCTCCTCTTAGTTTTTGCTCAACGGTGCACTCCAGATCATCCATAATCCGATCTACAGCCTCGAGCCAATATTTCGCAACATTTGAAGCTATACCGGAGACACCTCTAAAAACCTCGGCACCACTTGATTTAAGTCATTCTGAAATTGATCCACGAAGTGCTGCTGAGCTAGTTCTAGTCCCAGCAACCCTTTCTAGAACTCGTAACATTGCTTGTGTCAAAGTATTGTCCTCTCTCGTATGGTCATGTGATCTAGTTTCACTCCCGAGTGACGCAGGTGCATCCATTTCTGGCATATGACCCTGCGCTTCAAATGCAACCCTAGCACTCGTCCTCTACCACGGCCACGCCTACCGTGTCCATGTCCACGTCCTCTAGTGCTCATAATGACTAATTCGATTTAATCTAATTACAAGTTTTATGAATCAGAATACTATTCCAGTGTTTATTAAAGATATTTTATGAGATATAAGAGATAGAGTTATTTTTGTAATCACGTCCCATAATCTCGATCTCTACCATTTTCAACACCTAAAACTAGAAGTTCTAGAGTGTTCCTATGATCATATCACAATAATAAACATTCAATATACAAATACTTACTTGACTTGGTGCTGGATGCTCGTGGTGCCATACTACCTTTAAAACATAAAGTCTAGAATTTTAAACATTTTTTTAAACAAAAATTATTGTTGAACCCAAACCACAGCTGAGTTTTGAAATCGACTCTGATACCATAAAATGTAACGCCCCAAACCCGGTCTATGCGTTAAGACCGGACTTGGTATGTCACACAAATCAAACATACATATAATCATTTAATGAATTAAATAAAATAGGTCTTCGAAAACTATTTTGAAGATGGAGTTTATCAAAAGTCTAGAATTTATTTGAAATCTATGATTTAAGAACATAAGAGATTATATTTAAGTCTCAAAGAAATAATTGGTTAAATTTTAAAAGAAGTTAGAAAGAATTCAAATGGAGTTTGAAAATAAAATTTATAAAAGAGTTTCCACGAAATTTTTACGAGTTAGTGATTTTTAAGAAAAACCCTTTTTATCTGAAAATTAAAGAAAACATTTAAAATTTAAAATAGTTCCTTTAAATATCTAAAACATAATTAAAATCCATCCACGAGTAAAAATCCTTATAATAATACGGAGGCCTTATTACATCATGGAATCAAATAGTACTTAAATAGAAATACTTAAAAGAAGTTCAAAGTTTATATAAACCATCATTCGTAGTATGGCCTCCACGCTAAGTCATCCCCTACCAAGCCTCCATCAATTAGCATTACCGAGAAGGGTAAGAAAAGCAGGTGAGTTACTTAGAACTCAGTGTGTAACCCACTTACCGTGTCCACTGGGCCAAAACCATATAGACATTTAATTGGGCTTGCACCCATTTACTTAATATAACAATATAGTAATTAAAAAAATGCATGTGAAATGCAATTCCCAACCAAGCCTAAATTTCCATCCGCTACACACCACCTACATTAACCAAAGACACCTGTGGGGATCAAGTTAACCCACCCCACCAACACACCAATCGCAGGCATAAAGCCATTTAAAATGTTTGTGGCTGAGCCACCCGAACTAGATTGTGGCAGAGCCACCTGAACTAGATTGTGGCAGAGCCACCAGAACTTCTCTTCAATTTTATCCCAACCCATGCAAACATGTGTACATATACCAAACATAACAATATTCATATAATAATTTCAACATAAGGCCCATACTACAAGTTGGCCCATTTCTCATTTTTGTCCCATATGGTAATTTATCAAATTGGCTCCTTAAGCAATGTAGCAATCTGGCCCATTAAGCAATCTAACAATTTGGCCCATTAAGCAATCTAGCAATTTGGCCCATTAATCACATAAGGCCCAAAAATTACTCTTCATCAAATTAGCCCATCGAGGGCAATTCCGTAATTTCAACAACTTTAATACCGATTTCATGCATTTACACAAAAATGTTAATATACCGTATTTTTTGATTTTACCAACATTACGATTTTTTTATTTTAATGCTTACGGTATATCATCTAACCCAAGAGATAAGTGTGAAATTACACATCTGTTTACGGTGAGAACTATACTTTCCGCTCGTTGATACCTAAATCGTGTCACGCTTGATTAGAGCACTAATACTTAATATAAATCTATATTAAAGATAAGTGATCTAGATCTTTACCCTTGGAATTTGAACAACAACTATTTGTGGTTTCTCCCGATTGATGGTTCATAACCCATTGAAGAACCACGAGCAGTCAATGGCTCGAACTACGAACAACTTGAATAATCGATTCTCCTGGATGAGGTCCACAACCCGGTGGAAAGTTTTGGATTGCTGAAATAGCCCTTCTCTTGAATCTAGAGGGAATAGAAAAATCGCCCTCTTTCGATCACTATTCACCACTCTTTTCGACCCTATCTTGTTTGCCTCTATTGATAAAAGATTATTAGTCCAACTACTATATTGGAATTTAAGACTATTGTTTTAATGCGAAATCGGCTTACCACAAAAATATCTTTATGTTCGTGGAATGAAAATCGAGCGTTAACGTCCCTAGGATAAAATCGATTAATAACCCATCTTTGACGAGATAACGAAATAATATGGAAGTCCTTGATAGAAATCCTTACCTTAACACTTCGATTCAATTTCTAGCAAGTCACGATGCTTACAAATACTCCGAGTTTGGCCTTCTCTATAACACTATTAAGATGAATAGGATTGTTTAAAAGAAAGGAATAAGGGATGCTATTTTTGGTCAAAAGACCCTCTAAACAATCTGTATATTCGGCTAAAAACAAAGAAGAAAATAAAGGAATGAAAAGGGTTCTTACCACTTGATTTAAACGAAAATTAAAAGAATGATTAACAAGAGAAAAATATGTGAGGAGGAGGATTCGGCTAAGAAGAATCTTTTGATGGAAAAGATGCTAGCAACATTCAACCATGGAGAAAAATAGAAGAGAGAAACTATGTTTTGGTTTTTCAAGGATGAGAAAGAAACAAAGGGAGGGATTTGGGACAAGAGAGCATTCGACCAAATAGTAGAAAAGAAAGAAAAGAAAAATGGCCTTTGTGCTATGGTGATTTCGGCACTAGAGAGGAATAACTTGAGAGGTTAGGCAAAAATTGAGACCAAATGATCAAAAACAATAACCAAAAGAAGAAAACAAAAATGCTCACAATGCACCAATTGCATTCGGTTAGGGAGAGAAAAATGAAAAGAAAAGTTTTATGAAAAAAAACCAAAATGACCAAATGAAAGTGACCAAAACATACTACCATCCTTACCTATGCTACCAAAACTATTCGGCCATCCCCCCTAAACCACAAATCGTCCATGTTCATAGTCAAAGTTTGGCCATGCCAAACTTTCCAAAACATAACCCTTAAAAGGTGCCTTGTGTTCCCCTTACCTTCCATAAGCTTAGGATTTCTTTCCCCAAGTTCAAGCTTTCCTTAACCATTAGCCACCTTACCATAAAAGAAATAGTCTAACCTTGCCATAAATAAGACTTGACCGACACATGCTATAAAGGTGCAAAAATAAAAGTCACCAAAATGCATTCCATGGGATTCAAACCTTTTCCCTCAAGCACACTTATGGCGCCAACTCCACTTTACTACTAGCTCATCTTATGCTAGTTTTAGTCACTTAATTTCCTTAAACATCAAGGTCACTTGATCCACTTCAATAAAGTACTAATTACTAAAATTTATTCTAATTCCAAACAAATCCAGAGCCTTCTCAAGACTATATTAAACATACAATTTGAATCATTCACAAACTAAGCACCAAAAACATGCAACATATCGATACTCAATTTTTAGGATGTTACAGAGTTTGCTTGCGTGTGAGTCCATTGGGATAGTAAACATGAATTCTAATAAGGAAAGACCATGGCCATGACAAGAAGACCATATAGTGTAAGACCTAGTCTAGGACTATGACATCATATGAGGAAAAAAAGACCATATAGTGTAAGACCTAGTCTGAGACTATGACATCATATGGGGAAAAGAATACCATTTAGTGTAAGACCTAGTCTGGGACTATGGCATCATACGGGGAAATGAAGACCACATAATGTAAGGCCTAGTTTAGGATTATCACGTCATGTAGGGAAAGATAAAGGATTGTTGGGCGAGTACTAGAATATGAGGGGCAAACCTTAACATATTGAGTTTCGGTAAATCCCTATCGTAAAAAATGCCATTTATCGAAATGTGGAGTCCTATGTGAGTGATAAATCGTAATATATACATATTTTAATCCCACATTTGGCATACTTTTAAATGATTTAACCCTTGAATTATGGAATTTGATGCTCCTAATCCTTTAATTTCATGTTTTATACTTAAGTGAGCATAGGAGGATGAAAAGAATGAGAAACGAGCCAAAAACGGAGAAATTGGGCCAAAGTAAGAAATCAACACAGCCTAGAATTCATCACACGGCCATGCCACTTTAGCAAACTCAAACACGGCCTGGGCTTGATTCACACAGGCATGTCCCTACCGTAGCAAAGAAGAGTTTCATTCGGATTAGGATACTTTCGAGCCAATAAAGACATCTTGAAGCCTATATAAACACCCTAGGAGGCAACTTAAACGAGGGAGTTGACAGGACGTCGAATAGACGCTAAGTAGAAAGAGAAAATACTCCAAGATAGTCGTCAGGAATAACTTAGGAGAAGGATCTCCATCAAGACTGAAGATCTCCCATCAAGTTCTTTAGAAGTTTTTGGTTTTTCTTATGTTTTGTGTTTTTCCCTATTTTATGATGTTTTCCTCTTCTATTATGAACTAAATCCCTTAGATACCTAAGGGGATGAAACCTATGACAGATCTTATTATTATTTGGTTTTTGAGATAAATATTTGTGCTTATTCTTAATTGTGAGTTTTATTCTTGTTTTGATAATCCAGGTTATTGATTCAAGTCGAATGTGCTTATTTAGTGGAGCAAAAGTCCCTGTTTAAAAGTAGATCAACACAATTAAGCGGAGTTGATTGCAACCCTAGAAATAGTGCGACAAAAATCTGTCGGATTAGGGTCAAACCTAATATGGGAATCCATAGATCGAATTAATGCGACAATAGGGGTTTTAATTAGAAAGAGATTTTAATTAATCAACCTAGAGTCAGTTGTTGTAGCCTCGAAAGAGGTATTAATATAATTCAGGGATTTCTACGGATTAAGTCAAGTGAATAAATCGCATGAATCAAAAGTTATAAGTGAAGTCTAGGTGGATTCTTCCTTAGGTGTTGTCCATTTCATATAAGTTGTCCAAAGTATTTTCCCAATTTACTCCCTGTCAAGTTCATAAGTTAGTTAAATTAGTTTGTTAAATTTTAGATTAAAAATGAATCCCCTTTTATTATTAGGCTAGATAATAAAAAGATAGTTATTACTAAGTACTCTTGGTCCTTGAGGATACGATATTCTGAACTCATCATAGCTATACTACTGTTTGATAGGTGTGCTTACCTTTGTCGAAATAATAGTTGTTTCGAGCTTCCATCAAGTTTTTGGCGTCGTTACCGGGGACTAAGATATTAGGAAAACTAAATTTTTATTACTTTAGCCATTTTATTTATTTGCAGTTTATATTTATTTTATTCTTAACTTTACTAATTTTTCTTTTATTTGGCTCTAGTAGGTACCTCTAGTTTATGACTAGAAGGAACCCGACAGGACCCTTGATTTTCGACAGTGATATAAAAGGTACCATTCACAGAAATCGTAAGGAAATAAGGTGAAGCCTACAGTACATAGAAGAAGAGCAAGAAGACGATCCCGATACTACCGAAGAGATGGCTAATAATAATCCACTACCTCCTATGGTGGCAGCAATCCCGGTGAATCAAAATCCTGCTCCTCGCACTATGTATGATTATGCTAAACCTAATTTAACAGGAATAGAATCTAGTATTATTAGACCTACTGTTGCTGCAAATAATTTTGAACTAAAACATAACACTATATAGATGATACAGCAGTTTGTTCAGTTTGATGGTTTGCAGGATGAGGACCCTAATAATCATTTAGCAAATTTTCTAGAATTCTGCGACACTTTCAAGATCAATGGCATTTCTAGTGATTCCATTCGACTTCGGTTGTTTCCCTTTTCATTGAGGAGCAAAGCTAAATAGTGGTTGAACTCGTTACCAAGAGGATCAATCACGACATGGGAACAAATGACCAAAATTTTTTTTAAAAATATTTTTCGCCGGCTAAAACGGTTAAGTTGAGGAATGATATCTCTTATTTTGTGCAGATGGATTTAAAAACACTTTACGATGCATGGGAGAGATACAAGGATCTACTGAGACGGTGCCCTCACCACGGGTTACCATTATGGCTACAGTTCAAACCTTTTACAATGGTGTGAACCCCTCAACTAGGAAATTAATTGATTCAGCCACCGGCGGTACCCTGAACAACAAAACACCCAAGGTTGCCTACAAATTTATTAAAAGATGTCATTGAATAACTATCAGTGGCAAGTTACAAGGACAAAGCCAACAAAAGCTGCCAGTGTTTTCAACCTCGACGTAGTGACCATACTATCAAACCAGGTAGAACTGTTAAATAAAAAGATTGATAGTTTGTGTGGTTCTTCGCAGGTACATCCAGTGATGCAGTGCGATACATATGGAGGAGAGATGAACAATATAGAATACCCACCCTACAACCCTTGCATGGAAAGTGAACAGATGAACAATATGGGTAATAATTCTAGACCCCAAAATAACCCTTATAGTAACACTTACAATCCAGGTTGGAGAAACCATCCAAACTTTTCATAGGGTGGCCAAGGAAATCAGAGACAACAACCCCTCCCAGGCTTTCAATAGCAACCATACCCACAAGAGAAGAAGCCAAACTTTAAGAAAATGCTAACAAAATTTATCGAGGTGTCAGAAACACGTTTCTAAAACACCGAAACAACACTCAAAAATCAAGAAGCATCGATTCAAGGGATTAAGAACCAATTAGGACAACTTGCTAAGATCATATCTGAACGACCACAAGGTAGCTTGCCAAGCAACACTGAACCCAAAGGAGTAGCTTCAAGTCATAATAGCTCATGATAGTGAAGGGTTAGATGAATCAAAATTAAGGTAAGAGAATATGGTTGAGGAAGGTAAGGTTGAGGTAAGCCATAATAAACCAAACCCGATAATTACAGAGTACCAACCTCGTGTGCCATACCCCAATGCGATGAAGAAAGACCGCACAGATGAACAATTCGGTAAATTTCTTAAACTCTTGAAAAAATTACATATTAACTTACCGTTTCTTGAAGCTCTTTCGCAGATGCCCAATTCAAGGAAATTTTTAAAGGAGCTCTTGACAAACAAATGGAAGTTAGACGAGGCGTCGCATGTGGAGCTAAACGCAGTGTGCTCAGCAATTTTGCAAAATAAACTACCACAAAAATTAAAAGATCCAGGGAGTTTTACAATTTCATGCTTAATTGGTAGTTTATCTGTTGATAATGCTTTAGTTGATTTAGGGGCAAGCATAAATATCATGCCTTATAACATGTTTAAACAGCTAGGTCTTGGGAAACCCAAACAAACTAGGATGAGCATTCAATTAGCTGATAAAACTATTAGAATCCCTAGGGGTATAATTGAATATGTACTCGTAAAAATTGATAAATTCATATTCCAGTAGACTTTGTTATTTTAGACATTGATGAGGACAACAATGTTCCTTTAATTTTAGGAAGACCCATTTTAGCAGCTGCTAAAGCTAGAATTAATGTTGGTACATGTGAACTCACACTTTGTGTAGGTGACGAAACGATTACTCTTTAGGCTCTTAACTCGGCCAGGACATCAAGTAATAAAGGTGAGAACATAAATTCCATTAATAACCATTTAGTTCAACCTTCTTTTCAGGAAGCACCACGAAATTACACAACTGACCCAGATCCTAGACCTCGTTCTATCAAAGAATTAACTCATGAGGAGCGAAGGCTTTAGATCGATGAACTAGACGAGTGGAAGACACATTACAAGGAAAAACCGGGGAAACACGATAAACCAAAGCAAAACCATGTCAAACTTAAGGGGGGACAACCCAATTCAAGATCAGAGATCAGGTATTGTTGGATAAGAAAGACCCTCGAATCATCATTTTGGACCTTAACATAAACGGAGAGATCCTTTTCACGTTACTGAATGCCTTCCCATATTGAATAGTCGAGGTAACTAATCCTACATTCGACACTTTTAAGGTAAACACCACTTGACTTAAATTATATATCGATAACCGAATTGATAGCAAGTATGAGGAGTTCCTACTCTTCAAACCACCATGATTATGCAAAGGAGAGGTAAGTCTAGCTTAAGACTTTAAACGAGCGCTTCTCGGAAGGCAACTCGACCACTAACCCCATTAATTTATATTTTCATTTTTAGCACCTAACTAAAACTAAAAAATTAATAAAAGCGTAGGTATCCCTACCACACGGCCTTACACACTGGCGTGGCCATGGCCTTGTGGACACCATGGAAAGAGACACAGTCGTGGCGGTGGCCGTGCGAGACAAGGAAGAAAAAATTTCCCCAACACAGGTTACGATAAAAGGACCACAGCCGTGTGATGCAACCATGGTCGATAATGAGTAAATGACACGGGCGTTCGACATGCCCGTGCCTCAAGGCTATGGTCGACACTGATTAACAAACATGGGCGTGGCGACCTCTACACGGGCATTTATTTTTTTTCTTATCTTCTTTTCCTTTTATGTTTATTTTTAAATTCTTTCCCTTTATCTTTCCTGTCCTTACTTTATTTTAGTATATTTTTCTTTCTTTAATTTAGGTTCAAGGGGATGTTAAGGAACGACCATACCATCACCGGAGTATCTACCTCCACTGCCCAACTTTACACCTTTTCTTTTCTTTGACTCCACCCAAACTTCAGGAAGTTTCACTTCTCTCCTTACCTTATGATTTTCTTACTATATTATGAATATCTATCTTTGTACATTGAGGGCAATGTACATCTTAAGTTTTGGGGAGTGAATTTCAAAATTTCCCAACTTTTTGTACTATTCTCAAAATCCCTGAATCATATCTTGTCTTAAGTAATTTTCTCATCTTACTAATTAGAATGAAACTTCTGTTGATTTATGATTTTTATTGATATGTTTTGGATTAAGTCATAGTTAATTGTGCATTGATAATTTAAACTTTAAGATATTAGAGAATCAGGCATGATAAGTCTATTTTCAGAATTAAATTTTCTAGGTTGTTTCCCTAAATCTAAATGTTACTTTGAAGTTTGAAATTTACAAGGTTGACATCAAAAAACCATAATTTTTGTGAGATTTTGAGCCTTTAGAGCATATATCTTTTCGTGCTCACTTTATTGATTATGAGTGTGTCAACATTGATTTGTTATTCTAGAACTTGCTTCAATTATACAGGTCGAGACCACACCTTTGGTTTGATATACTGAGATGATAAAGGCGCCTAGGATTTAACCTACTCACTCCACAAAAAGCCTACCTTTATAATTAACCCACAGTGAACTATTTTTTAGCCTAATCAACCGTTTCTTGATTTACCACTAATATTAACCCGGAACCCTGTTATTAACTTGTTGATCTCATTTTCTTGACTGCCCTTTTGTCGAGATTTGATTTGATCAGTTACTTAATTATGGCATTTGAATTAATCTTTTATTTCTTTTGCTAAAACAAACGTTAGAAAATTTATTCATCATTAGTTCTATGTTCTATGAGCTTAAACAATTAAATTCACTTCTTTAGAAGAAGCTTGAGTTATTGATGTAATTATTCATTATCAGTTTATTGTTTCTAGTTAGGTAATTTGTCAATTCAATCTTGATTCTAACCTTCTAATTCAGCCTATATCCACACCTTTAACCCAAGCCCCATTACAACCCTTTAAAGACCTTTTGATTTGTGTATCATCTCATTTCATAGTGGTGGAGATTTGATTTTCATGCAAGCCTATGGTAATAAATTTTCATGTTCGACTAATGAGTGCTTTATTTTGAACCTTAAACACTTTGAGTGATTTGAGTGAATCTTTAGTGAGGATGTCAATCCTTGTTAGTTTTGGATTAAAGGTAATTATTTAGATAAGGGGAAACACCTATATTTTTAGTGCTACAAAAATACATGACTTTCATTATTTGAATCTTTAGGACTCTTTGAGTTAATTTATCCATGTATACATTATCTATGATTTATGATGAGAATTATGAGAATTATGAACTGAGGGAAGTTAGTTCTAATTGTGAGTTGAAAATTTTGCTTGAGGACAAGCAAATGCTTAAGTGTGGGGGTATTTGATAAACCATAATATATACATATTTTAATCCCACATTTGGCATACTTTTGGATGATTTAACCCTTGAAGTATTGAATTCGATGCTCCTAATCCTTTAATTTCATATTTTATACTTAGGTGAGCATAGGTTGATGAAAAGAACGAGAAATGGGCCAAAAACAGAGAAATTGGGCCAAAGTAAGAAATCAACACGGCCTAGAGTTCATCACACGGCCGTGCCACTTTAGTAGACTCAAACACGGCCTAGGCTCGATTCACACGGGCATGTCCCTACCGCAGTAAGGAAGAGTTTCATTCAAATTAGGATACTTTAGAGCCAAGAAAGACATCTCGAAGCCAATATAAACACCCTAGGAGGCAAGTTAAATGGAGGAGTTGACAGGTTGTCGAATAGAAGCCAAGTAGAAGGAGAAAATACTCCAAGATAGCCGTCGAGAACAACTTAGGAGAAGAATCTCCATCAAGACTGAAGATCTCCCATCAAGTATGAACTAAATCCCTTAGATACCTAAAGGGATGAAACCTATGACAGATCTTATTATTATTTCATTTATGAGATAAATACTTGTGCTTATTCTTAATTGTGAGTTTTATTCTTGTTTTGATAATTCAGGTTATTGATTCAAGTCGAATATGCTTATTAAGTGGAGCAAATGTTCCTATTTAAGAGTATATGAACACAATTAAGCGGAGTTAATTGCAACCCTAGAAATAGGGTGATGAAAATCTACCGGATTAGGGTCAAACATAATATGGGAATCCATAGATCGAATTAATGCGACAATAGAGGTTTTAATTAGAAAGAGATTTCAATTAATCAACCAAGAATTAGTTGTTAGTAGCCTCGAAAGAGGTATTAATATAATTCAGGGATTTCTATGGATTAAGTGAAGTGAATAAATCACACGAATCAAAAGTAATAAGTGAAGTCTAGGTGGATTCTTCCTTAGGTGTGGTCCATCTCATATAAGTTGTCCAAAGTATTTTCCCAATTTACTCCATGTCAAGTTCATAAGTTAGTTAAATTAGTTTGTTAAATTTTAGATTAAAAATAAATCCTCTTTTATTATTAGGCTAGATAATAAAAAGATAGTTATTACTAAGTACTCTTGGTCCTTGAGGATATGATATTCTGGACTCACCACAGCTATACTACTGTTCGATAGGTGCGCTTGCCTTTGTCGAAAGAATAGTTGTTTCGAGCTTCCATCAGTGGGTGTTCTCAGATATGTGGAAGCCTTTGTGGATGTTCTCTATCTGTTATACGTGAGCCTCTATGTCGATATTTGTTATATGTAGCCTTAGTGGCCGACTCTGTGAATGTGCCTTAATGGCAAAGTATGTAAAAGTGGATGCCTTTGTAGTTGATTCTGTTAGATGTGCACCTTCAAGGTTGTATCTGTTAAATATGCCCTCATGGCAAAATCTGCCACTGTATCTAGCTTATGTATGTGCTTGGATTCCTTTACGGCTATCTAATGTGAGTAGGCACCTTTGTGGTTATCTGTTTAGTGTGCAAGGATGCCTTTGCGACTATCTATGATAAAGGAAGTATTCACCTCTATGTCGTAATCTGAGTAAGGGCCTATATTACAACCATTCGGTGACAACGCCAATAGGGTAGACTTTGAAGAAGTTAACCTGAACCACACGATGAAGTTATTACTAATGGCAAGTCAAAGATGTGGATCTAAGAAGAAGACTTAAATAATAACTCAGGTAAAAAGGTGGATTCCTCACTGATTTCTATCAAACTTACCCCTGTGTGTTTGATGTTTCAGGGGGAAACGCATCTAGAGGGCTGACGTTAGGGCTGTGCCAAGGAAATGGCAAATGGGCACTTATGCATATAGAACAGATCCATTTGGAGGTGATCGAACCTTAGAAGTCACGTATCTAAATTAGTATAATCATCATGTGAGCACTAAATCCCATACATAATGGGTTAACCATGGAAAGTCATCTAGTGTCGTAGACTTAAGATGTTTTGAAGAGAGTTATGTTGAAAAATTTTGTATACACATTCCAGTTGTAATACTCCACCAATTTTATGGCGTAATATGCGTTTTAAGTTATGTTATACTTGGACTTAAGTCAATTTGTATGAAATGAAAGAAGAGGTATTATTCAGTATAAAATGTGCTACTAAATGTCAAACGGTACGGGTCTGAAATTTTAGTAGTAACACCAAAGATTCAGATCTGGTCCATCGGGTCAAGTCTAGGGCATTACACTAGGTCGGGATTTCGCATGTTACTACACAAAATTTAATTATTTAACAAAAACAATTTACAATTTTCTTATTTCTTTAAACATATTCTTTGGCATTTCAAGTAAAAACTTATTATGTGAAAACAAATGAAATAACTTAAAATTATCTTATTACAACAGACTCGATTCAAATCCTTACAAAATGGAACTTTATTATTATACTCATAGGGCGTATTCCTAGACTATGTCATTTCTCCACTGTATGCATAATAGCCCACAAAGCCACCACCTTGGTGTACTCCTGGTATCATCTTTCCAAGTGAAGTCTCCTCTTAGATACCTAAAAAGCAATAAAAAGTCTTGTAACTACATAAGTACTTAATAAGTTCATATAAAGATACCTTAATGGATACTTTTAATCTTATCTGATCTACTGGGTGTCAATTATTTTGTATCATTATTTCGGTAGATACTGCCACAGTTTACCAGTCTCTTATACACTAGCTATCATGCTCTCGTCATACTTAATCTTCCCTATTAACTGACTAAGTAATCCTTCCAAACATTTCATCCATTCTCTTGTCTCATAATAATTTCTTAACAAAACATACCCTTATAAACCACTTCTAGTAATCCTTGCCTTAACCCACACTCTTAGTTCACATAGTTATTTACTGACATTTATCCTAGACAGATACATATGTGTTTGACAAGTACTTTCGTAGGATTTAATACCATCAATTCATACTCAGATAGACCCAAATTCAGTACCATACATACCCTTATCGATGAATCACCACATAGACCATTATGATAAATTCCGTATCGGGTTATCTCATAATCCCATAACTTAAGATAACATTAACTCAAATCCAAAATAATTCTATAAGAAGATACGATACCCCTCAATTTCCATATTTATAGATCATCATATCGGATACCCTTTTTAACATACAAATGCACAGCTCTTTTTCATGGAAACCCTTGAGATTTATTCACTCTTAGCCCAGAATATATCCATACCTTATCTTAGCCTTACTTAATATATAACTAAAAGAACTTACTCATCTCTTACAATAATGACAGGGATTTAGCTTCAGCTCTTACCAGGCATTCTTGACAGTTGATACCAAATAGGCCTAATAGAGCACGCTATACAAGAAATCATACAGAGTCTCATGTTTACTGTCTTGGATGACTTCACAAACACATTAGAGGCAAACAAATGATATGACATACACACCATAAGTCCTTATTATAGAATAAGTCACAAAGACGATCCCAATAGAGTATGCCATAAAGGTTATATATATACATAGTATGCCACAAATGCAATATATACAAAAATTAGCATGCAAAATAGTAGTACTTACCCTTGAATGAAATAATCAATGATCATAACATTACCATAGCTTTCAGATTATCGGTAAAATATAATCCAAACTTAAGAAATGTATTCCAAACTTAAGAAATGTATCAGTAAATACCACTTAAGGAAGAGGAAAAATAAAGAAGACCCCTTTCAAAACACACTATCACATATATATATTTAACTCAACTTGCTTAGTGGAATTTAACAAGTTTTATACATATCAGAACTTGCCTTCTTATTGGCCTATAGTTTTCGAGAAAAATATAGATAAGTTCTCTTCATCATACTTATCTGGCAAATCTATACCTTTGGTTTCTAACCAGATTACTTAAAGTCTAATTAGCATAGTATTCCATACAAACCAGGCGTACTATACTTTTGGCAAATACTCTTTCTATACTTACCCTTAATCTCTTAACATGAACTTCTCTTTAATATATGACAGAATATTAGAAAATCAAATTCTTACTTACTATTGTGGCAGTTACTATATGCTTACATGTATATGCCAAAACAATCTTTTGGGCGAATAACACTATGCCAGGTAGACTACTTACGGCTATACACCCAAAACTTTAGATTTTCCAATACTGGGTGTTACATGAATTATTTCCCATACATAAAAATTTGCGTATACAGCTAAAAGATGATCTCATAAATCATAATTCATTAAGGTTTAACCTAAACTTCAAGAATACATAAAAATTCTCTTAAAAATAGTGATTTGGTAGAAGATGTAAATCATTACAAAAGTTGGTTAAAAAACATATTTACATGCCACCCACTCAGACGGTCATGCATTGTAACACCCCTAGCTCGTAACCAATGTCGAATTAGGGTTAAGAGGTATTACCAATCACTTTAGAACATTTAATATCATTTCACATCCAAACATAGTGATCTCATTCATATAGTCCCTTAGATAGGTCTACGAGACCTTAAACAAGTGTTAGAATAGGACCGAGACTAAACTGAACACATACAAAATTTTCAAAAATTTAAAGATTTTACAAAATTACAGAGGTCACACGCTCGTGTGGTCAGGCTGTGTGCCTCACATGGCCTTAGACACTCTCGTGTGTCTAAGCTGTGGCAAAACAGGTATACATACTGACTTGTCCACACGGCCTGAGACACGCCCGTGTGTCTCACCCGTGGTCGACACTGACTTGCACCACACGGCCAGTCACACGCTTGTGTGTCCAGCTCGTGGTCGAGTTTGACTTATTTTGGAATGCAACCATGAAGGACACAGTCGAGCCACACGCCCGTGTGCTCAACCATATGGGCAATTGTAGGCCATTTGCAAGGCCAATTTGCCACCCATACTTTGGGTCACTCCTACAAGCATTAATCAATACCATTTCATATTCCAATTGGCATTCAAACATATCAAAACATACTCAAATTGAATCTCAAATTATCATCATTCATCATCCCATCCAAAATCATCTATGCATAACAATCCAAAATATAATTTACATATCAAAAACATGTCAATCAAGCACTACTTAACCTCAACCATATTATAGTATGAAAATACCATCTCCATTTTTCCAAAACATATTATAAGATCATACACTAAAAACTCACATACACATCTTGACCAACCTTCACATACATATCCAAAACATATACCAAATTCATAAACTTATCTAGGCAAATCACATGGCAAGATCCAATATCTCAAAACACGCCATATCTACTAGCCTATACATGCCATATTCAAATATATACATCTTTCCAAAAATACCAAAATAGATAGCCGATAGTGTGATTGAGTCTCTGACGATCCCCGAATCTGAGCTAGCTTTAATTATACTGTAAAACAGAGAAAACTTCACACAGTAAGCTTAAGAGCTTAGTAAGTTCGTAATATATTACATTTAAAGCAATGATTCAATTACATTATACAAATTAATCCCTCACATAGATCAACTCATAAATATATATCATATCATCCATAGCTAATACACTCACTCAACCATTCATAAATCCATTTACAACTTCATCAACCACATAGTTCAGTATGTACCTTAGCCAACACTTAGTTATTCACCACTCATGCTACTCAATGCTCAAAACTTCATTTCAATCAACCTTTGTTATTCATTCCATTTATTTGCACACTTAGTGCCAAATTCATAACCGAAGCTTAAATATCATCGCACACTTAGTGCCTTTACGTAAAACCAAATTTATCTCAGTATCTCACACACAGTGCCAATCAATAAAGCCGAAGCTTCCAAATACTTTGCACACACAGTGCTATTCATCTCTGTCTCGATTCTAATTACGCACACTTAATGCCACATTTTTCAATTTCATATAAATCAATTCTAATTCAATAACCACATATTCATTCATTTCATAACTCATAAATGTGAATTTAACAACTCGTATTATATCCGAACTTACCTCGGATGTCGAAGTAACAAAACAGGTCGATTAATTTAACACTTTATCTTTGCCTCGATCTCGATCCAAATCCCTCTTTTCTTGATATATACATATTCAAATTTAGCTCATTAAATCACCAATTCATTCAATTTAGTCCAAACACACATATTTAGGGCATTTTACAAACTAGCCCTCACATTTTCACATTTCAACACTTTAGTCCTTATTTCATAAAATCACAGAATACACAAAATTTCCATTCACATATGCTTAGCCAAATTTTCACTATGCTCATACAAGTCCATATATTTAATTTATTTCACATTTTAGTCCTCCAATTTCTCATTTTCTCAATTTAACCCAAATTACTCAATTTCACAAAAAAATCACATTATAAAACATGTGTATCAATCACCAAACTTGCATAATTCATCATCAAACATCACAAAACTCATGAATTCATCAATGGATTAACTTAAAATCTTCATCAAAAATAAATATTGAGGCATGGGCTTAATAAAATACTAAGCAACGATTACAAAAACATAGAAATTATCAAAAACCAAACAAAAACGGATCTTTAATCAAGCTTGGAAGTAGTCGAATATCAAAACATATAAGCCCTAGCTTTTCTTTATTCAATTTCGGCAAGAAAAGATGAGAATATGGTTTGTTTTTCTTATTTGTTTTATTTAATATACATTATATCATGTTTTACCATTTTGTCCTTTAATTAATCAACCATTTAACTATCAAATATTAGGCCATTTATGTCCATATCCACTATCCATGGTCCAATTACAACATAAGGACTTCTCATTTAAAAAGCCATGCCAAATAAGCACTTTAACAATTAGCACACAACTTTTACATTTTATGCGATTAAGTCCTTTTTGCAAATTAAGCACTCAATCGTTAAAATTTTCACACAGAATTTTCACACATGCTCAATCATGTACTGTAAGCACAGAAAATAATATTAAAATATTTTTTGGCCTCAAATTTGTGGTCTTGAAACCACTATTCTGACTAGGGTCTAAATCGGGCTGTTACATGCATGATACAAAATTAGTCAAGTAGCTCACTATCAATGGTGACTCTGGCGTAGTCCGCTTCTAACAAATCTCTTTCTACAATCTACATGCCTAAGAAGGAAAATATAACAAAGTAAGTTCAAATGAACTTAGTGAGTTCTAAATGTAATCACAAATAATATATAGGAATTCCACTAGTTATTAAGCATAAACGTTTATAAAATACTCAATCATTCAAAGAGATTCAGACGTATAGATAAAATCAAGAAAAATATAAATGCAAAAAACACAAAAGTTTATCGATGAAAACACTGATATCCTTATATACTTAAGCATGGAGATAAGGTTTAGTGGAAGGATCAGATTATTCCACTAACACTCTTGATTTTCTTGATTAAGTGTGCTTATCATAATTTAAGTCTTATCAACTGCAGTATCTTAATTTAACTCTAACCAGTTCTCACTAGACTAACTAAATAGTCTTATAAAAATAATAAATAAATCTATGGAATTATAGATTTGACAACTTCTCCAAAACATTTGGGTGGCATATACTCAATAGAAGAATCCGTAACCCATAAATCTCGCCGAAACATATATTTCGCCAATCAACGCATACATAGAATCATATACTTAGTTATAGTTAATACTTTACTTACCCATAACTACGCTTAGTACAATAAATAATAACCAGGTATAGAGACTTCATCGAGTGGGCTTTTATAACGAGACTACCTTTTGGGTTGAATTTCTTAGCTTCGAAGTCTAGTGCTGCGACACCACAGCTTGGTGTCGCGACACTGTCGTTGTCCTTCATGTTTAAAGCTCAAAATTAGTGTTCTACACCCATGTCTTGGGCCATGAATTCCACTATTTTGAATGATACTACGTATTATAGAAGTTATACACCCAACTACCAGCTTTCAGTTTGGCATCTATTCAAACTCAGACTTGTACTTACATCAAAGTGTACGAGTTATGCATACATAGTCCGCCATCCACTCAGGATTTAGGTATGCCACATTATGAACGTCACAAGTGAATAAATCCATAAACAAATTTAGGATCTACTCAACTTGGGTCCATTCCGATGTACTGTCAATCCAATCAGTCACATCTATGTCTCTATATTCTAAGAGTCATCCATTTCGATGCCTAAGACAATGCATCTTCTCAATTAGACTTTATAGAAGTCATATTAGTCTTTCAATCGAATTTCTCATTTTCAATTAGACTAAGGACATGTTTAGGTTCATCTACTAATACAAGCCATCTTTTCGTATTACTATCCGACCATGTAATACCGCTTAGTATTAGTTAAAAATTCGACAACCAATGAGCAATATTTGTTTCTATTTTTCTTTGCATGCAAAAACCATTTGAGGACAATAATACAAATTATATTAATGTAATTTATAAATAATTTTATTAACTAATCTATTCAAAAAATTACAAGTGTACTTAGATGAAAATACTACACTTGGGGCACCAGATCCAACACATATTGCTAAAAATTGCGTAAAAACACTTATTTTGTGAAAATTTAACATAAATTACTAAAAATTGAAAAATGTACTAAAAACATATAAAAGAGCTAGAAAACAAGCTCATTAAGTGCCAAAAAGACTTTAATTTGCCACAACGAATTGTGGCAGATCAACTACTTCCATTAAATGGATTTAAAAAATTAGGATTATTATTTAATATACTGGAAGTTGAGTTTTTTTAACTCTATAGACGAGATTAATGACATGTGGTAGCTTTTTAACCTTGTTTTTAGAGTTAAAAAACTACACCATTAATGTATCAAATAATAATCCATAAAATTATTTAGGTTAAACTACATCCAATGTCATTAAACTATTAGTATGTTTATTTTTTGGTCACTTCAAAAAGTTACAAAATAGTCATTGAACTATTCAAAAGTTTTTATTGAATTCATTAGATTATTAATTTTTTTAATTTCAGCTAGCGAGGTCTAATCAATGATTCAATTGTCAATATGTTGGATCGATACCCTTCAACAAGTATGTTGAGTGTGCCTTGCATTTCAGACTAAACAAGTTCGACGTCGTGAGAGGGAAGAGTCGATGTCCGAAAATGACGCACAACATAATGATGAGAAGAAGATGATGTCCCGATGATGCAACGTGTGACATCTTAACTAGTCGATAAATGATGTCATGAAGTGTTCCCCACTAAACCTGACTTCTTCTCCTAGTTAAACTTTGTTATCTTTTTTCCCAATCGAACTCTAATAATTCTAGGGATATTTAATCAAATTACCTCACAAGTTTCAACCTATAAATAAGGCTTTAAATAGAAACCCTAGAGAGCTTGAATTAACAACACAATTAAGATAGAGTTTCGTGGGAACTTCAAGAGAACTTTGTATTTTGGGTTTGGGTTTGTCTTTGTTTCTCCATCTTGTACTCCTCTTTTGGTTATTTTCCATTTTAGTGAAGTTTTTTTCTTCGTGATTTTTATCCTTTTAGAGGAGTTTTTCTGCATAAATATTTGTGTTCGATTTTCTCTATTCATTATTGTTCATTGTTTAATTCAAGTTTATCCCTAACAAATTGGTATCAGAGCTTGGTTTAGATTCAACATTCAACCCGTTTAAAATGGAAAAAGTGAGATACAACATTGAGAAGTTCTATGGGATCATAAATTTTAGTGTAGGACAAGTTTGGATGACAACAATTCTGATTCAGAACGATTTGAAGAAGGTCATTATAAGGCAAAAAGCCCACGGATGCCAATCAGATAGAATGGAAGGAGCTTGATGAGAATGATCTATCAATAATTTAGTTGTGCCTTAAAAATAATGTGTTGGAGGAGGTGCTTACAGAGAAACCAACAACAACCTTATGGAGAAAATTAGAAGCTCTTTACATGACAAAGTCTCTCGCAAATTTTTTGGTATTGAAACAATGATTATATACATTCCATATGGCTGAAGGTGAGTATTTTAGGGCTCACGTTAGTGAATTTGTTACTCTCCTGAATGGTCTAAAGAATGTTGAGGTGAACATAGGCGATGAAGATCAGGATATGTTATTGTTGTTTTCTTTACCCCCTTCATATAAAATTTTCAAGGAAACCCTGATTTATGGAAGAGAGAGACTTTCATTTGAGGACATAAACTTATCGGGCAAGGATAAAATTGACAATGAGTTAGGTTCTAAGAACAATTCAGATGGGCAAGCCTTGGTTTTGATTGCTAGAGGAAAGCAATAATTTAAGGAATTGGGTTAAAGAAGATCTAGGTCTAAATCGAGGTCAAAAAACTGAGACAAGACCTGTGGCTACTGCAAAAGGATAGGTCACATAAAGGCAAAATATTATAAACTCCAAAATAAGAATAAGAGGGCTATAACAGCCCGATTTTTAGTGGTGATGGAACAGTGATTTTGGTGTAACACCCCAAACCCAGCCTAGACGTTATGGCCGGATCTAGCATGTCACATAGAAGGGTTATTTAAAAACTCGTGCGTTCGTTAAAAGTTCGTATTCTTTTTTAAACTTTGAGCTTTGTTGTTTGTGAAAATCAGATTTATTTTTATGGTTTTCTTGTAAAAACGTTATTATTATTATTATTTCTGAAAACTTTGTTTATAATAGAAATTAGATTCAGTGGATTACGGAGATGTGATATTTTGAAAACATTTTTTTTTTTGTCGTTTTAAGAAAATTCAGAGTTTAATCGTTTATAGTTTGAATAAACTAAAATGAAAGATTAAAAAAATTAAAGTCCAATGGCCCTATTACAAAATATAGAACCTAAATTAAAATAATTCTCATAATAAAGCCAAAACGGAAATTTACTAAGGTTTGGGAGTAGTACTCCGATGTATGGCCACCACAGATTCCTCCGCAGCTCCAAATCCTCAATGCTGAGGATCACCTGCAAGGTTAAAGCAGAGGGGTGAGTTACGAGAACTCAATGTGTAATCCCCTATCGGTCATTAACTGGGCCCGAGCCCATACGAAAATAGACTGGGCTGAAGCCTTATTAACATGATAATGCAATAGAATATATAGCCCAACCTAACAATCCATCCACTACACACCCCCGTACCAGCCCAACACATCTATGGGAACCAAGTCAACCCACCCAGCCCAACACACCAATATGACAGACAAGCTACTAGTCACAGAATTTGTGGTGGAGCCACCACAATAACAGAATATACATGGCATAGCCACAGACAGAATGTGGCAGAGCCACCAGAATACACTTCCTCCGATCATCAAACCCAACCCATGCAACATATTATATATGCAATGCATCATACGTACAAAAGTGCAAATAAAGTATATACATGATAACCAATCCATAATTAAGGGCATAACAGTCATTTACCCTCTAGGGGTATTTCGATAATTTTACCCTCTAGGGGTATTTTGGTAATTTTACCCTCTTAGGTTATTTCGGTAATTTTATCCTCTAGGGGTATTTTGGTAATTTATCCTCTAGGGGTATTTTGGTAATTTATCCTCTAGGGGTATTTTGGTAATTTATCCTCTAGGGGTATTTTGGTAATTTTGCATTTAACGGCCTCTCCGAAGGCCTACTGTCTCCTCGAGCGAGACAGGACCCTTTTTGGGTCTTTACGGAACTATTGAGCCTAAAACCCATTTCAGGCCCAAACGGGCCCACACATTCGTGTGGCCCAAAATGCATGGTTTCGATTTTAGATTTGCAAATTTTGCAATCGAACCTATCATTTGATAATTTTCCAACAATTTTGCCCCGGTGGGCCGGATAGCCCATTGGGCCGTTTACTCGATAGGCTGCATTCTGACCTCGGTTTGAGAGTGCTCGTGACACTCTCGACGACCTACCATCATTATTCACATTTTAACTTACCTCTACGAGCGTTCGCACGCTCGAGTGGTCACAGATGCCGATTTTTCAGGTTTTCAGCTTTTGGCCGAAACACAAAACATTGCAAGCATGCATTTGGAGGGGTGTGAGATTTCACACCTAATTTGGATTGCCAAGAAACTACTCTTCGCTGCCCCTAGAATAATAACAATCAAGGGTTAGCCTCAACTTCACAAAAGATTCATATATCCAATTTCCATAACCCACTATAATCACTTACCACAACGTGATCTTCACCATAGAGTTCTAAAATCCAGCCTTGCTTCCTGGCTACCACCACAAGTACCTAAAAGAAACCATTGTTGTACCAACGAGGTTAGCATCCAAGCCACATTTGGTTCTCCTATAAGAAAGGAAGAAACCGATGCCAACTTCACTAGAAAGGATCATATGAATAAAACTAACATCGAATTGAAAAGTTGTTAAAACAACTTCACCTTACCAAAATCAAGATTAACGATCTACACCCGATGGTTGCTAACGAATTTGGCCTACCCCCAACAAGAGTGTTTTGGCTTATACTAAAAAGAGAAAGAAATGGGATCCGATGAAAATGAAAGGATGCCAAGCTTGATCAAAGAAATAGAATAGAATGATAGAAAAAGAACGAGAGTGAAACAAAGACTTACCCAAAATTGGCCAAGAGAGAAGGTGTGGTTAACATCTTAAAGAAAAGAGAGAAGAGATCGAAGAGAAACTACGCAAGTGGACAACTCTCCACAGTTTGGCCAAGTCTCAACTGAAGAAGAAGAAAGAAGGAGAAATTGTGAAAGTTTGGTTTTGGAAGGAAAAATTTGGCAAGTATGGTAGAAGAAGAGAATGAAGATATGTTGGTTTGATTTAGGAGTAGAAGTAATTGTTTAGAAGAATAGAAACTAAAGAGGTACTCTCACCAAAATGGTACCTAGCAGAAACGAAGAAGAACCAAAATGTTCAAGGAAAGAAACAAAATGCTCGAAAAAACCACACAAAGCCGAAAATACAAGATACTCCAAAGACAATTTCGGCTACACTTCCACCCAAAATGCTCAACTCTTCCCCCTAGCCAAAAATGCCAAGTTTGAGTCCCCACTCACGGCACAACTTCTCCACTTCCCCTATTCCTTGATTCACTCCATGATATTCTCCTTGCCTTTCTCCACACCACCCATTCAAATCCTTTGACCAAGTCTTCTTTCTCTCCTGCAGAGTTCTAGCCGAACTCTACTTCTTCCACCTACTTAGCACAAAATAAAAACTCCCCACATACTGCTTGTGGGATTCAAACACCATCCCACTTTGCTTCCCTATTGACGCCATCACTACCCTGCACACACTCCACTTGTGTCTCTTAAACACACACAATTTACTTAAGTCCTACTATCAGTAGCCCTCCCCACTAAAGAGCCAAAAAGAAAAATTTTCCTAGGGCTTGGGCTCGAACCCGAGCCTTCCTAGGACCCCCAAACACACCCAAATAACAAGCTAAATGAGCTCAACACATGCAATAGTGAAAAAATGCCAAACCCTAAATTTTAGGATGTTATAGTTCTATCTCCCTTAAAGAAATGCCGGCCTTGAAATTTACGTCATGAAAAGAGATAGGGGTATTGATGATGCATTGCCTCCTCAGGCTCCCACGTGGCTTCCTCTAAACCATGATTACACCACAAAACTTTGACCAACAAAATAGATTTCCTCCTCAATAGTTTAACATCCCGATCCAAAATTTGCACTGGTTCTACTTCAAATGACAGATTAGGTTTAACCTTAATTTCTTCCACCGACACTATATGAGAAGGATCTAAGCGGTAGCGCCTCTGCATAGAAACATGAAATACATCGTGAATTTGGTTTAACTCAGGGGGCAGCTCAAGCTAATATGCGACCGGTCCCACATGTTTCAACAACTGATAAGGCCCAATAAACCTAGGGCTTAACTTGCCCTTCTGTCCAAATCTTAAGATCTTTTTCCACGGTGAAACCTTCAAGAAAACATAATCTCCCACTGAGTACTCGATTTCTTTACGCTAAAGATTTGCATACAACTTTTGTCTCTTAGAAGCTTCTTTTAACCGACCCCAAATCAACTTCACCTTCTCAATTTTTGAAATCAATTCTAGACCCAACAATCGTTGCTCACCTAATTGTGTCCAACAAGTAGGGGTACGACACCTACAACCATATAACACCTGGTAGGGTGCCATCTGAATGCTGGATTGGTAGCTATTATTATACGCAGATTTCGCTAAGGGTAGATAATCTTCCCAACTGCCCCTGAAGTCAATCACACTGCCCCTTAACATGTCTTCTAGAATCTAGATTACCCTCTTTGACTGACCATCAGTCTATGGATGAAATGCTGTGCTAAAATCTAGCCTTGTACCCAAAGCTTCGTGTAATACTTTTCAGAATCGAGATACAAATCTAGGGTCCCTTTCCGATATGATAGACACTGGCACCCCATGTAGCCTCACAATTTTTGCCATATACAACTTGGCCAACTTCTGTAGTGAATAGTTAGTGCAAACTGGTATGAAGTGACCGGACTTAGTCAATCGGTCAATAATTACCCACACTGAATCTTTCTTAGTAGGCGTCAGGGGTAACCCACTAACAAAATCCATTGTTATCCACTCCCACTTCCAGAGTGGAATATTCACCGGTTGCAGAAGTCCCAAAGGTAGTTGATGCTCCGCCTTCAGTCGACATGTCAACACTCACATTTCAATTTCAAACCCGCCACCATTACGCTTCGTTGATCTTGGTACATCCTATTTCCACCAGGATGTATAGCGTATGGGCTACTATGCACCTCCTGTAGAATCATTCATCTTAACTCAGAGTCCTTCGGCATACAAACTCTTCCACAAAACATAACATCCCTTCGTTGTTCAGCCCAAAATCCACATCTCCCCACTTTTCACTTGCTGAAAACGAGAACCCAACGACTCATCTAATAACTACTTCTCCTTAATTTGACTAACCCACGTTGGTTTCACTTGAAGTTCTGCTAACAAGCTACCATCCTTATAAAGGTTGATACGAGCAAACATTTCTCTTAAGTCAGATACCACCTTTAGACTTAGTGCATCTGCCACCACATTGGCTTTACCCGGGTGATACTCAATCGAGCAGTCGTAGTCCTTCAGCAACTCTATCCATCTCTGTTGCCTTAAATTCATCTCCTTCTACGTAAGGAGATACTTCAGACTCTTATGGTCGGTGTAGATAATTGACTTTTCTCCATACAGGTAATGTCTCCATATCTTCAAGGTGAACACCACCGCAGCTAGTTCCAAGTCATGAGTGGGATAGTTCACCTCATGTGGCCTTAGTTGACGAGATGCATACACTACCACCTTCCCTTCTTGCATCAGCACACCACCCAATCTTGTGTATGACGCATCACAATAAATAATAAATTCTTTCCCTGCCTCAGGCTGAATCAACATTGGTGCTTCCGTCAAAATTTTCTTCAGTTTCTCAAAACTCTCTTGCTACTTATCAGTCCAAACGAATGGTACCCCCTTACGTAGCACTTTAGTTAAAGGTGCGATAGTCAAAGAAAACCCCTCAATGAACCACCTGTAGTACCCAGCCAAACCCAAAAAACTTTAAATCTCTGATACTGACTTCGGTGGCTTCCAATCCAATACAGCTTTAACTTTCTGAGGATAAACCTTAATCCCCTCGGCAGACACAACATGCCCCAAAAATGTCACCTCCTTCAGCCAAAACTCACACTTACTGAATTTGGCATAAAGTTACTTCTCTCTCAATATCTGGAGAACAATCCAAAGATGTGAATTATGCTCCTCCTCAGATCTCGAATACACCAAAATGTCATCTATGAAGACCACCACGAATCGGTCTAAATAGGGTTGGAGAACCCTGTTCATCATATCCATGAAAGTAGCTGGTGTATTCGTTAATCCAAACGGTATGATCAGAAACTCGTAATGCCCATAACGAGTTCGAAATGCAGTTTTGTGAATATCTGCCTCCTTGACCCTTAGCTGATGGTACCCCGATCTTAAATCTATTTTTGAGAAGACCGAAGCTCTTCATAGCTGATCGAATAGGTCATCAATCCTTGGTGGCGGATATTTGTTCTTTATAGTTACCTTATTCAATTGTTGATTTTCTATGCACATACTCATTGACCCATCCTTCTTCTTCACGAACAATACCGGCGCTCCCCACGGAGATACACTTGGATCTGAGCTTTAAGTTCTACTAGCTCCTTTGGTGCCATCCTATAAGGGGCGATGGGCACTAGAGTCATTCCTGAAATAGCTCAATGCTAAATTTGACCTCACGATTTAGAAGGCAAACCCGAAGCTCCTTAGGAAATACGTCCAAGAATTCACTTACTGTCTTGACCTTCTCAACTGACAAACTCCCAGCATCAGCTGTGTTGATGTAAGCTATGAATGCCTTGCAACCTTTATGCACCAACTTCTCAACCTTTAACGCGGAGATCACATTAGACAGATAATTCCTTCTCTCACCTATTACAATCACTTCCTCATCATCTAGTGTCTTTAATACCATATGCTTAGCAGCACAATCCAAGTTCTCACGGTGCTTCACTAACCAGTCCATGCCCAGAATAAGGTCAAATTCACCGAATGACAGTTCCATTAAATTTGCGGGGAAGACAACCTCTTGCACTTCTAGAGGCACATTACTAAATAGCTTGTTTACTACCACAGATTGCCCTAAAGGACTAATTACTGACATATTTCTATCAACAAACTCAAATTGTATACCCAGAGTCCCAAACACAGTACAAGCAACATATGAATGTGTAGATCCAATATCAATTAAAGCTATAAATGCCACCTCATAAATAAGAAACATATCGGTTACGACGTCCGGTGCGTCGCCATCCTCTCAATGTCAGGCTGCATAAACCAGTCTCAGTTGTCTTGCATTTGTATTACTAGCACCTCTGCCTAGTGCTCTATGACCTCGTCTAAACCTATTTCCCCCTCTGGGTAGGCCACGACCTCTCAGTGGCTGCTGACCGCCTATCTCTGGCTGTACATATCTCTGACCTACTGGATCTGCCCTAACAAACTCCCGAAGACAGTCCTTTATCTGATGATCCTTGGACCCACATCTGAAACACCCACCAAATCTTTTCCAGCACTCCCTCGGATGTATTTTCCCACATTGCACACAAGGTTGCAATCGACCCACAGCAACTGGTACCCCAACTCGAGCTGGCCCATACAACCTAGGCCTCTTTTGAAATCTATTTGAAGAATTGGAAGGCCTAAAATATCTCTTATTCTTGCCCTTTTCCTTGTCACGGTTCTAACGCTCAGAGTATTTTACCTCCTCAACAATCTTGGCCTTTTCCACCAATGCAACAAAATCTCTCTCTGTCATGGGGCTATCAGTACCCGCAACTTATCTCGTAGCCCATCTTCAAACCGCACACAGCACTCATAATCAGTCAAGACTATTCCTCGAGCATACCAGCTTAGACGCAAAAACTTCACCTCGTATACTACCACAGATTTATTTCCCTAAACCATATTCAAGAATCCTTTCCTCCGGGCGTCCACATAGCTAGCCTCGACATATTTCCCTAGAAAGTCACTTTAAAGAAATCCCAGGTTAAACGATCTGCTTGTGCGCCTTCCCTCACAGTGAGCCACCACTGATATGACTCATCTCTTAGTAGAGACACTGCCCCTTTCAGTTTTTGTTCAGCTATGCAATCCAAATCATCCATAATTTGTTCCACAGCCTCAAGCCAATATTCCACCACATTCGGGGCTACACCAGAGATGCCCCTAAAAACTTTGGCCCCGTTCGACCGGAATCACTCAGAAATAGACCCTCGAGCTACCGACCCAGTACTTGCTCTAGCAACCCATTCTAAGACCCGCAACATTGCTTGAGACAAAGCGTCGTCCCCTTCAGTTCGGTCATAAGACCCTATTTCAGTTACTGGTGATGCATGTGCCTCTGTTTCTAACATATGCCCTGATGCTGAGGATCCAGCCCTAATATCTTGGCCTCTACCACGGCTGCGTGTACCACGTCCACATCCTCTTGTACTCATACTGCTGAGTCGTATTAATCTGATTAAGAATTTTATGAATCAGTTTATAATTCCAATGTTTATTAAAAAATATTTTATGGACAACAGGTGTAAGAGTGATTTTTGTGGATCAAATTTCCTACTGTTTCAGTTTCTATAGTCTTAATTCTTATAGCCAACAGTTTCAGTGTACTATCGCTAACTCTAGCAGTTTTCTCTCTACAGTCATTTTATCATACCATCAGATAAAGTAAATGGACCTACGAATTTGGTGCCGGAGACTCGGGGTGCCATACTTCCAATAAGTATATATTTTCTAAACCATAATTCAAATAAATTTTGAAAAACATTTTTGAACCCATTCCACAGTAGAGTTTTGTAACCTGGCTCTGATACCATAAAATGTAACATCCCAAATCTAACTTAGATGTTATGACCGGATCTAGCATGTCACATAGAAGGGTTGTTTAAAAACTCACGCATTCGTTAAAAGTTTGTATTCTTTTTGAAACTTCGAGCTTTGTTATTTGTGAAAATCAGATTTGTTTTTATGGTTTTCTTGTAAAAACATTATTATTATTATTATTATTTCTAAAACTTTGTTTATAACAGAAATCAAATTCAGTGGATTGCGAAAATGTGATATTTTGAAAACATTTTTTTTGTCATTTTAAGAAAATCCACAGTTTAATCGTTTATAGTTTGAACAAAATATAGAACCCAAATTAAAATAATTCTCATAATAAAGCCAAAATAGAAATTTACTAAAGTTTGGGAGTAGTACTCTGATGTATGGCCACCACAGAGTCCTCCGCTGCTCCAAATCCTCAATGCTGAGGATCTCCTGCAAGGTTAAAGCAGAGGGGTGAGTTACGAGAACTCAGTGTGTAATCCCCTAATCGGCCATTAATTGGGCCCAAGCTCATACAAAATAGACTAGGCTAAAGCCCTATTAACATGATAATGCAACAGAATATGCAGCCCAAACTAACAATCCATCCACTACACACCCCATACCAGCCCAACACACCTATGGGGACCAAGTCAACCCACCCAACCCAACACACCAATATGGCAGACAAGCTGCTAGTCATAGAATTTGTGGCAGAGCCACCAGAATAACAGAATATACATGGCATAGCCACTAAATAAAATGTGGCAGAGCCACCAAAATACACTTCCTCCGATCATGAAACCCAACCCATGCAACATATTATATATGCAATGCATCATACATAAAAAAGTGCAAATAAAGTATATATATGACAACCAATCCATAATTAAAGGCATAATAGTCATTTACCCTCTAGGGGTATTTCGATAATTTTACCCTATAGGGGTATTTTGGTAATTTTATCCTCTAGGGTATTTTAGTAATTTTACCCTCTAGGGGTATTTTGGTAATTTTATCCTCTAGGGGTATTTTGGTAATTTACCCTTCAGGGGTATTTTGGTACTTTTGCATTTAACAGCCTCTCCGAAGGCCTACTGTCGCCTTGAGCGACACAGGACCCTTTTTGGGTCTCTACGGAACTATTGGGCCTAAAACCCATTTTAAGCCCAAACGGGCCCACATGCTCGTGTGGCCCAAAATGGATGGTTTTGGTTCTAGATTTATAGATTTCGCAATTGAACCTATCGTTTGATAATTTTCCAACAATTTTGCCCCGGTGGGCCAGATAGCCCATTGGGCCCATTTGGCTCGTTTTGGCTCGATTAGGCCCGTTACAGCCTCAGTTTCACGAGAGTGCTCGTGACACTCTCGACGACCTACCATCATTATTCGCATTTTGACTTACCACTACGAGCATTCGTACGCTCGAGTGGTCATAGATGTCGGTTTTCTGACTTTTTGGCTTTCGGCCAAATCATGGAACATTGCAAGCATGCATTCGGAGGGGTGTGAGATTTTACACCTGATTTGGATTGCCAAGACACCACTCTTCGTTGCCCCCTAGAATAATAATGATCAAGGGTTAGCCTCAACTTCACAAAAGATTCATAGATCCAATTTCCATAACCCACTATAATCACTTACCATAACATGATATTCACCATAGAGTTCTAAAATCCAGCCTTGCTTCTTGGCTACCACCACAAGTACCTAAAAGAAACCATTGGTGCACCAACGAGGTTAGCATCCAAGCCACATTTGGTTCTCCTATAAGAAAGGAAGAATCCGACGACAACTTCACTAGATTGGATCATATGAATAAAACTAACATCGAATTTAAAAGGTGTTAAAACAACTTCACCTTACCAAAATCAAGATTAACGATTTACACCCGATGGTTGCTAACGAATTTAGCCTACCCCCAATAAGAGTGTTTTGGCTTATGCTAAAAAGAGAAAAAAATAGGATCCGATGAAAATGAGAGGATACCAGGCTTGATTAGAGAAATAGAATAGAATGAGAGAAAAAGAATGAGAGTGAAAATAAAGTCTTACCCAAAATCGGCCAAGAGAGAAGGTGTGGTTAATAGCTTAAACAAAGAGAGAAAAGATCAAATAGAACCTACGCAAGTGGAAAACTCCCCACAGGTTCTGTTAAGTCTCACTGAAGAAGAAAAAAGAAGGAAAAAATGTGGAAGTTTGGTTTTGGAAGGAAGAATTTGGCAAGTATGGTAGAAGAAGAGAATGAGAGATATGTTGGTTTGATTTAGGAGTAGAAGTAATTGTTTAGAAGAACAGAAACTAAAAAGGTAGTCTCACCAAAATGGTACCTAGAAAAAATGAAAAGAACCGAAATGTTCAAGGAAAGAAACAAAATGCTCAGAAAAAAACCACACAAAGCCGAAAATACAAGATACTCCAAAGACAATTTCGGCTACACTTCCACCCAAAATGCTCAACTCTTTCCCTCTAGCCGAAAATGCCAAGTTTGAGTCCCCACTCACGGCACAACTTCTCCACTTCCCCATTCCTTGATTCACTCCATGATATTCTCTTTGCATTTCTCCACACCACTCATTCAAATCCTTTTAGCAAGTCTTCTCTCTCACCTGCAGAGTTCTAGCCGAACTCTACTTCTTCCACCAGCTTAGCAGCAAATAAAAACTCCCCACATGCTACTTTTAGGATTCGAACACCATCCCACTTTTCTTCCCTATTGACGCCATCACCACCCTGCCACACACTCCACTTGTGTCTCCTAAGCACACACAATTTACTTAAGTCCTATTATCAGTAGCCCTCCCCACTAAAGAGCCAAAAATAAAAATTTTCCCAGGGCTTAGGCTTGAACCCGAGCCTCCCTATGACCCCCAAACACACCCAAATAACAAGCTAACCGAGCTCAACACATGCAATAGTGCAAAAATACCAGACCCCAAATTTTAGGATGTTACATTCGGGACCAAAAATTTTCATATTTTTGACTCATAAATATTATTTTTAGAATATTTATAATTCATTAGAGTCATATTAAAATTTGGTTAAGAAATTTCAACGTTTAGATAGTTAATTAAAGAAAAGGACTAAATTGTAAAAGGTGTAACACATAAAAATTATAGCATTTAGGTTATCAAATGGATAAATTAATAAATTTAAAGACTTAAGTAACAATTAGAACCTAATTGATATGTTGGGACTGACTAATTAATAGAAAATGATAAAATAATGTAATTTCAATGGCAATTTTGTAAATTAATAAAACAAATTTAAAGAAATAAATAAACAATTCATCTTTGTTTTTCACTGCATCTTGTCGAAAACACCATGGGAACTTAGCTTGGAGGTTCGACCATTGTTGTTTCATATATGTAAGTTATTTTTGTGCCCGTTTCTTGTAATTTTTATGTTTTTTAGATCGTTATAACTAGGTACAGCTAGCACGTACATTCATTTTTGAATCTTTTAAAAATTTTAGAAGTTGCCAATGATGAATCTTGATTTTTTTTTTTTTTGTGATAGCTATGTATTTGAAGCTTTGATTGTGTTGTTTGGTGATTTTGTGTAATGATTTTTATTAGATTTTGATTTAGGTATTATATTGTAAATATGTTAAAATTTTAAGCCTTAATAATGAATTTAGTGTTTAATAAGGACTTTTTAAGGGTTTAGTATATTCAGATTTAATTTTGACTTGAGAAAAAAGGTTAATTTGATGATTTTTGGGTTAAGGGACTAAATTGCAAAAGTTATAAAAGTTAGGGGTAATTGTTTAATTTGAAAAATAAAAATGGTATAAAATGTAAAGTGAATTGGAGGGGGAAATGTAAGCTGATAATTGAGAAATTTTGCATTTTAGATCAAGACCTTGTTGATATACGTGGAAATACAAAAATTATGGATTAGTCCCTGAACTTTTGCAACTACTACAATTCAGTCCATGTAAGTTTATACGGTTTAAAATTTAACATCTCTATGAAATGTTTGATGATATAATGTGATATAATGATATTTTTTTATTATAAATGATGAAAAGTTATTGAAATTCAATACTTGGATCGGATTGAACGCGGGATAGGGTACAATTGAGATATGGCGTGTTATGAGGGATTGGAGTGGAGATTGTTGTGGAGTGATATATATATATATATATATATCCCGAGTAGGCCAAGGTTCAGCATTTGTTGCGAACTCTCGTGTTATACCCCTTGTTTTGGCGTGCTTTCTATTGGACTAGCTCTTCAGAGCAATTGATGTGTTATCGGGTGGATTGGCTCTTATGAGCATATGGCGTGTTATCGTGGATTAGCTCTTATGAGCATCTAGCATGTTTCGGTTGGAATATCGATGTACTCATATCCATAAGTCATTCATCAGATTGTAAGTCTCTGTAATGTAATTTGTTTAGTGATTTTGATGGTTATGACATGTATTTGAGCTTTGAATTGAATTTTGCAATTCACTTGGTTGAGATTGTAGATGACAGGAAACACATATGGTTGTATTATTATTGAATGATTTGTTGCACTTACTTTGGTAATATTTATTGTTTTAGTACGTCGAACTTACTAAGCTACAATGAGCTTACTTGTGTTATTTTCTATTCTTGTAGATACTTTGAATGTTGGATGGTCGGATCGACACTCAAGTCACACTATCCACTCATTTTCGGTAGTTTTTGGAACGTTCATTTCGGATTATATGGCATGTAATATGATTGTATGTCATTACTATTGTTTTGATATGTAAAAAAGTTAAAGTTCAAGTAATTAAGTTCAATGATAATGAACTAACCCTAATATGATAAGTGAACTAAGAAAGATGTGTTAGTGAAAATATATGGTATGTGTTATTAGAATGTTGTGATTAAGGTGCCTATTGATTGGCTCGAAACTAACTATTATTTCGAAAAAGGCAAGCGCACCTATCGAACAGTAGTATAGTTATGGTGAGTCCGGAATATCGTATCCTCAAGGACCAAAATTACTAGTAATAACTATCTTTTTATTATCTAGCCTAGTAATTAAGGGGATTTATTTTTAGTCTAACATTAACTAACTAATTTAACTAACTAAATGACTATGAACGTGACAGAGAGTGAATTGGGAAAATACTTTTGGACAACTTATATGAGATAGGCAATACCTAAGGAAGAATCCACCTAGACTTCACTTATTACTTTTGAATCATATGATGTATTCACTTGAAATAATCCGTAGAAATCCCTGATTTATGTTAATATCTCAAGACTAAAAATAACTAACCCTAGGTTGATTAATTGAAATCTCTTTCTAATTAAAACCCCTATTGTCGCATTAACTCGATCTATGGATCCCCTTATTATATTTGACTCTAATCTAGCAGATTTTTGTTGCCTTATTTCTAGGGTTACAATCAACTCCGCTTAATTTTGTTGATCTTCTCTTAAACAGAGACTTTTGCTTCACTGAATAAGCACATTCAACTTGGATTAATAACCTGAATTATCAAAACAAGAATAGAAACTCACAATTAAGAATAAGAACAAGTATTTATCTTATAAATCAAATAATAATAAGATCTATCTTAGGTTTCATCCCCTTAGGTATTTAAGGGATTTAGTTCATACCGATAGAAAGAAACATCATAAAATAGGGAAAACCACAAAACATAATGAAAACTCAAAAACTTCTAAAGAACTTGATGGGAGATCTTCAGTCTTGATGGAGATCCTTCTCCTAAGCTATTCTCGATGGCTATCTTGGAGTATTTTTGTCTTTTACTCGACGTCTATTCAACGTCCCCTTTTAGGTTTACCCCTAGGGTGTTTATATAGGCTTTGGAACACCTCTCTTGGCCCACAAGTAGCTTATTCCGAATAGAATTCTTCTTTGCTACGGCAGGGACACACCTGTGTGAGACTCCTTATATCGTGCTCACTTCTGCTTGCCACACACGACCGTGTGGTCAGGCCATATACGTTGATCCAGGCCGTGTGAGTTCCTAAGGTAGGCCTATTTTGTCCCGTTTCTCGTTCTTTTCAACTCCCTAAGCTCTCTTGAGTGTAAAGCATGAAATTAAGAGATTAGGAGTATCAAATTCATCAAATCTAATGAGAATTCATCCAAAAATAAGCCAAGCATGGGGTTAAAATATGTGTAAATTATGGTTTATCAAATATCCCCACATTTAAGTGTTTGCTTGTCCTCAAGCAAAATCCTCAACTCACAATTAAAATTAACTCCCCTCAATTCATAATTCTCATCAATAATGTCTTATCATAATTCACAGATAATTCATACATGGATAATTTTACTCAAAGAGTCCTAAAGATTCAAACAAACTAAGTCATCAATTTTTATAGCACAAAAACATAGGTGTTTCCCCTTACCTAAATAATTACCTCTGATTCAAAACTTCCTCACTAAGGATTCACTCAAATCACTCAAAGTGTTTAAGGTTCAAGATAAAGCACTCAAAAGTCAAACATGAAGAGTTAATCCCATAGGCTTGCTTGAAAATCAAATCTCCACCACTATAGAATGAGATGATACACAAATCAAAAGGTCTTTAAAAAGGGTTGTAAAGGGCTTGGGTTAAAGGTGTGGATAAAGGCTGAATTAGAGGGTTAGGATCGAGATTGAATTGACAATTTACCTAACTAGAATCAATGAACTAATAATTACTAATTACATTCAAATAAAATGAGCTCCTTCTCAAAATGTGAAATTAATTGCTTTAAGCTCAACAATATCGAACTAATAATAGATAAATTTCCAATTTTTTCTTTTTTTAAGAATAAGAACAAGTAATAATAAGAAAGAATTTATACAACTGAAATAAATAAAATAGTTAGGCAACTGATCAAATCAAATCTCGACATAAGGGGAGTCAAGAAAATGGAAGAAACAAAAATTTAATTTTGAGTTAATATTAAAGAGTGAGTCAAGAAACGGTCTATTAGGCTCAAAAGGTTTCACTAGGGGTTAATTATGAAGGTAGGCTTTTTGGTAGGATAAGTGGGTTAAATCCTAGGTGCCTTTATCATCTTAATATATCAAATCAAAGGTGTGGTCTCGACATGCATAATCAAAGCAAGTTCTAGAATAACAAATCAATGTTGACACACTCATAACCAACAATAAAGTGAGCAAGAAAATTATATGCTCTTAAAGGCTCAAAATCTCACAAAAATTATGGTTTTTGATGTCAATCTTGTAAATTTCAAACTTCAAAGTAATATTTAAGATTAGGAGAACAAACTAATAAATTTTAATTCTGAAAATAGACTTATCATGCTTGATTCTCTAATATCTTAAGGTATATACCATCAATGCACAATTATCTATGACTTAAACCAAAACATATCAACAAAACTCATAAATCAATAGAAGTTTCATTTTAATTAGTAATATGAGAACATCACTTTAAGAACAAGACATAATTCAAGGATTTTTCTAATAATCAGTTAAATAACCTCCCCACACTTAAGATGTACATTGTCCTCAATGTACAAGGATGGATAATAACAATATAGTAAGAAATCATAAGAGAGGGAGAGAAGTGAAACTTCCTGAATTATGGATGAAATCCTTAGGGAGATAAGCACGATGGACTAGGTAAAGGTACACGGCAAGTGAGAATATTCCAGTTTCTTAGTAGCCTTGAACCTTTTGAACTGCGGAGTCATCAGTAAGGTTTTAGGGGGTTTTATTAAATGGATGTCGTTATGATTACTCGTTAATAAACAGCCAAAGATAAAAAGGAAAGAACATAATTAATATAATTTAATGACAAGAAAAGGAAATAGTTTAATAGTTTAAAACTTTCAATAAAATAATGAAAGGGAAAAAATTGAAAATTAATGGACTCAAAGGTCCTCATCCCAGATGGATCGTTAGGTAGGGGTGGCGGCTATATGTGGAAGTGCTGACAAATCTGTTGAAGAGTAGCCTCGATGCCATCAAATTGTTGAGCGTTGTTGTTAAATTACTGTGTACAATATTGCTTAAACTGAGTGAGGCGCTCAGAAATGTTGGTCAATGAAGCTATCGTATGAGCTGGTCAATGTGGTGGGGGTGGCGCAGATGGTGGCTCCTCGTGCTGGGGGGACATCATCAGTAATGTCCTCTAGGTCGCCCTGCTTGATGGGTTGCCAAAGTTAGTACTAGGGAGGATAAAACCTGTAACACCCTAACCCTAAACCATCACTGAAATAGGGTTAAGAGGCATTACCAAACAATCAAGTCATTTAGCAACCTATTCAGGACACAAAGTCAATCATCAGTATGCCACATCAAAACATAACATATAGTCCCTTATTGAAGCCTATAAGACCCTAAATACATGCTAGAGAATGATCGGGACTAAATCATAACACATACAGAAGTTCTCAGTAACATAAAAACTTAACCAAAATAGAGGGGATACAGCCCGGTGGGATAGACCGTGCCTCACCCACGACTACTTGACATAGTCGTGTGTGCTCCCTGTGGTCATATACTGCCAAAACCAACATGGCCACCAAGCACGCCTGTGTGCTAAGGCCGTGTTCTACTAGATCATATACTGTCATTTCTTACACGGCCTTTAGGGACACCCGTGCCATGATCATGTACTTCTTAAACTAGCTACTAACTTTACCCCACGGTTACTAGGCAAGCCCGTGTGCCATGGCCGTGTTACATTATAGGTCATTTGCAAGACCAAAATGCCACCCAAAAAGGTCGTACCTACAAGAAATTTTTACCAAACTTCTCATGCACATAAGACGACCAAAAGCATACCAAAATAACCATTCAAACCATGCTTTCAATACCAATTCCATGCATACCAACTTCAATACCAATACTTATCCTATCACAAGCATAATTCATTTCCAATTTCACTTATTCATACTAGTATCATATCATCACAAAATTTCCACCCATAAATCAATTTTCAACTCACAAACCATACCAAAAGATGCATCATATATATATATACTAAAGTCATTATGCCAAAACTATCACATATCTAGCCACATCTCATGGCTAATTACAAATCTCAAACATGATTCAATTAACTAGCCTATACATGCCATATTTTAACTATGTACATCTTTCCAAAATACCCCAAAATAGATTGTCGATAGTGTGATTGAGAAGCTGACGATCCCAGATCTGAGCTAGCTTTACTAACACTGCAAAGCAGAAAAACAAATCATACATTAAGCTTCTCAAAGCTTAGTAAGTTCGATATACAATACAATTATCTCATTAATCTAACCAATGTACATAATAAACAATCACATAGATCACTTATCTCATATTCATATCATCTTATCTATATCTAAAATACTCATTCACTCAATCATAGCTTGTTTATAGCTCATCAATCACAAAGGTTCAACACATACCTTAGCTAACACTTAGTTATCCAACTTCCAAACTATTCAATGCTCGATATTACATGTCGATCATCCTGTGATATTCGTTCAATTTAATTGCACACTCAGTGCCACATACATATTCGATGCATAATTGTTATTGTACACTTAGTGTCTATTCTTTTAACCAACTTATCTCGGTGTCGCACTCACAGTGCCAATTCAATAAGCCGAAGCTTTCATATCATCGCACACACAATGCTATTCATCTCTATTTCGATTTCAATTTCGCACACTTAGTGCCATCAACTAAAATCTTGCACATAGAAACTCACTTTCATACACATATACATATTCATTTCATAATGCTAAAACATATCTCAAATACATGTATTATATCCGAACTTGCCTCGGATATCCAACTATCGATACGGTCAATTAATCGAGCACTTTATCTTTACCTTGATCTCGATCCAAACCTCTTCTCTCTTGGTCTATACACATTCAAATTCAATCCATTCAATCATCAAATCATTCATTTTAGTCCAAACACACATATTTAGGGCATTTTGCAAAATAGTCCTCACATTTTCACATTTCGACACTTTAGTCCTTAATTCATCAAATCACCAAATACATATAATTTGCTTGTATTCAATCTTAGCCGAATTCTTAATATGCTCATACAAGTCCACACATTTCACTTATTTCACATTTTAGTCCCTCATTTACACTTTTCACAATTTAGCCCAAAATGCTCAATTTCACTAAAAACTCAAATACAAACTATGTTAACCCAACACCAAACTTTCATATTTCACCAACTAACATCACAAAGCTCAAGTGTTCATCAATGGCTCATCACAAAAACATCATCAATTCACAAAATTACAACATGGGCTAGTTAGAGCACGAAGCAACGATTACGAAAACGTAGAAATTATCAAAAAAATAGAACTCAAAACATACCTTAATTAAGCCAAAGTCCTAGCCGAACCTTAACAAGCTTTTAACCCTTTCTTTCCTCTCTATTTTTGGTTGGAAGAACAAAGATGAACATGTTTCATCATTTTGTTTTGTTTAATATTAACTTAATAATCCATTTTACCATTTTGCGCTTTCATTAGTCATATAAGACAAATATATATTAAGGCCAATTTGTCATTTAACATTCCACTATCTTAAAAATGGTTCATTAACAACATAAGGCCTCCTCCTTAAAAAGCCATGAAGATTTAAGTACTTATAAATTAGCACCAGCTTTTACTCTTTACACGATTAAGTCTTTTCTCTTAATTCGACACTAAAACAATCAAATCATCACACAAAATTTTCACACAGACTATGTCACATACTATTCACATAGAAAATAATATTAAATTTACATTTCAACCTCGAATTTGTGGTCTCAGAACCACTGTTCCGACTAGGGTCTAAACTGAGCTGTTACAAAACCCAGGTCGGCGCTCAATCATCCTCATGTGAAGCATAGCCTGAATGCCCTATGCGAATATCTGCTCGATAAGGGTGAGCGAGGAGGATTGAGCTGCGGTGTTGAGGAGCCCAAAATATCGAGACAGGCATGTGATGTATGGGCCCATGGAGATGACTCCTCTCCTATGCCACTTCGTCTGATGCTGAATGGTGCGTGCTATGAAATAAGCTAAGTCGAAGACATACCCATTTGTCATGCACCATAAAAAGTAGGCATCGTGGATGTTGACGACGCCGGTGCTCTCTTGCCTGCCTATCAAATTATGTGCTAAGATAGCATGTAGGTACCTCAATGATGGGGCGAGAGCTGATGCCTTGGAGTGACTAGGGTCATAGGTGGCCGAGGCAGGTACTAAGTCTCTCCAACAGGCAGAGTGGGAGTAGTGGATGTGACGGTGGAGGTCTTCAAAGTCATCGTCCTCCATGAACTCCTCAATGTAGAGTCCTAGAGCGACTCCGAACTGTGGGACACTCAACTCACGAACGAGGCCTCCGAGATGGAATTGGATTGTGCCAGAGTCATCAAAGTTCTTCATGACCGTTTGGAGGTGGAAAGTGGAGCAAAACTTTAAAGTGAGCTCTAGTTTTTTGGGCTCAATGATATCAAAGAAATGCCCTCACGGGTCGGTGGATAGTAGGGCCCGTACGACGTCTACTAGTTGGATCTATTCCAAGGCAGCCCAATCAATGTACCTCCCCACGCCGAGGGGTCGCGCGTGAAGTATCTAAAAGAGATCCTCCTGTCTTGGAGGAAACTGTAGGAACAGATGGCGTACTTCAAAAGCAGCACTCGAAGAGGTTGCACCGACGCCCTTCCACTTTTTCAAAGTAGGGGCGGCAGTCTTCTTCCCACGTGGGGGAGTCATGATGTATCTACAAAAGACGTACAATAACCAAGTATCATTAACCAACCAAGGATGTAGGATCCTACTAATCATTATATTCTTGTGACAAGAATTGAAAATTGAAAATCCTAATACTGAAAACTAAGAACACATAAGTCTATTGAATAATGAGAAAGCAATATTGATGAAGAATAGAGAAATCAGCTAGTTAATAATACGATGACTTATCAAATAATTAGAATTATCAGAATAGTGAACATTAAGAATTCAAGAGGAAATATATATAAAATAATTAGAATAGAAATTAACATAGTTTATGAAATAAAATCTAATAATGCTAAAATAACTAATAAAGATAATGACAATTAAGAGAATAGAACTGAATAACAAGAATAAATAAATAATAAAAATAGAGGGTAGAACAATGGTGACTGACGGTGAGGTGGTGGAAGGAAGCGCACGGTCGTGGTGATGTCGTGCTGGCGTGTCAACCTTACACGGGCGTGGACTGCGTACTGTGAACAAGGGAAGGAAGGAAAGGAAGAAGGAAGGAGGAGGGGGTGTCAACAGTGATGGCCGTACTAAGTAGGGAGAGTGAGGAACTGCTAGAGTTTTTAAGAAGGGGAAAAAGAATTTTTGGGAAGAAACTCAATAGTGGTGTGGTTTAAATAGCAATTGGGGCACACGGTCACGGCCCACGGCCGTGTGCCTACTATTTAGCTCGTGTGTTTTGTAAATTTTGAATTAGGGCACGTTTGATCCTAACGCTCTCTTGTGGCCCCAGGGCATGTTGGTTTACACTTGTGTAATGTTTCATTTGTTTCTCCCACGCCCGTGTTTAGAGTTCCATGCTTGTGGTAATTAGTCAACATCAACCACGACCTAAAGACACGAGCATGTCTCATGCCCATGTGGTTCTTTCAGTTTCAACCACGGCTTCTTGGCACGGGCGTGTCTTACACTCGTGTCGTTTACTCAGTATAGACCATGGCTGCATCGTACAGCCGTGGCCCCTTTATTACAACCCGTGTTTTTGAGTCAATTTCGACCATGGTCGCATCGTACAGTCGTGGTGTTTTATCATAGCCTGTGTTGGGGAAAATTTTTCTTCCTTGGCCCACACGGTCTCTGCCATGCAGTTGTCTCTCTTCATTGTGTCCACACGGCCACGACCATGCCCGTGTGCTAGGCCATGTGGGTAGGAATTCTTGCTCTTATAAAATTAGTTAGTTCTTAGTTGATGCTAAAATTAAAAATATGAATGTTAATGAGGTTAGTACTCGGGTTGCCTCCTGAGAAGTGCTCATTTAAATTCTTAAGCTAGACTTACCTCTCTTTCGCATAATCATGGTGGTTTGAAGATTTGAAACTCCTCATTCTTGCTATCAGTTCAGTTATCGATATATAGTTTAAGTCGAGTGGTGTTTACCTTAAAAGTGTCGAATGTAGGATTAGTTACCTCGACTGTTCCGTATGGGAAGACATTCAGTACCGTGAAAGGGATCTCTTCATTTGTATTAAGGTCTGAATGGTGATCTGAAGGTCTTTCTTATCCAACAATACCTTATCTCCAATCTTAAATTGGGTTGTCCCATCCATAAGTTTGACATGGTTTTACTTTGGTTCATCGTGTTTCCCTGGTTTCTTCTTATCATGTGCCTTCCACTCATTTAGTTCATCGATCTAAAGCCTTCACTCCTCATGAGTTATTTCTTTGTTAGCATGAGGTCTAGGATCTGGCTTAGTTGTGTAATTTTGCGGTGCTTCCTGAAAATAAGGTTGAACCAAATGGTCATTAATAGAATTTATGTTCTCACCTTTATTACTCGATGTCCTAGCCGAGTCAAGAGCCTGAAGAGTGATCGTTTCGTCACCTGCACAAAGTGTGATTTCACCTATACCAACATCAATTCTAGTTTTAGCAGTTGCTAAAAAGGGTCTTCCTAAAATTAAAGGAACATTGTTGTCCTCATCCATGTCTAAAACAACAAAGTCTACTGGGAATATGAATTTATCAATTTTTACTACTACATCCTCAATTATACCCCTAGGAACTCTGATAGTTTTATCATCCAATTGAATGCTCATCCTAGTTTGTTTGGGTTTCCCAAGACCTAGCTGTTTAAACATTTTATAAGGCATAACATTGATACTTTCCCCTAAATAAGCTAAATCATTGTTAACAGATAAACTACCAATTAAGCAAGGAATTATAAAACTCCCTGGATCTTTTAACTTTTGCAGTAGTTTATTTTGTAAGATTGCTGAGCACACTGCACTCAGCTCCATATGCGACGCCTCATCTAACTTCTGTTTGTTTGTCAAGAGCTCTTTTAAAAATTTCCTTGAATTGGGCATCTGCGAAAGAGCTTCAAGAAACAGTAAGTTAATATGTAATTTTTCCAAGAGTTTAAGAAATTTACCGAATTTTTCATATGTGCGGTTTTCTTCATCGCATTGGGGTATGGCACACGAGGTCGGTACTCTGTAATTACCAATTTTGGTTTATCATGGCTTACCTCAACCTTACCTTCCTCTACCACATTCTCTTGCCTTAATTTTGGCTCATCTAACCCTTCACTATCTTGAGCAGTAATGGCATGAAGTTGCTCCTTTGGGTTAATTTCAGTGTTGCTTGGCAAGCTACCTCGTGGCCGTTCAAATATGCGCTTAGCAAGTTATCCTAATTGGTTCTCAATCCCTTGAATCGATGCTTACTAATTTTTGAGTGTTGTTTCGGTGTTTTGAAAATGAGTTTCAGACACCGCGATAAATTTTGCTAGCATATCCTCAAGGTTCTATTTATTCTCTTGTGGGTAAGGTTGCTGTTGAAAGTCTAGAGGGGGTTGTTGTCTTTGATTTCCTTGGCCACCCCATGAGAAGTTTGGGTGGTTCCTCCAACTTGGATTGTAAGTGTTACTATAAGGGTTATTTTGAGGTCTAGAATTATTACTCATATAGTTCATCTGTTCGTTTTCTATGCCAGGGTTGTAGGGTGGGTATTCTGTATTTTTGTCCCTCCTCCATTTGTATTGCACTGTATTACTGGATGTGCCTGCGAAGAACCATACAAACCATCAATCTTTTTATTTAACAGTTCTACCTAGTTTGATAGCATGGTCACTGCGTCGAGGTTGAAAACACTGCAACTTTTGTTGGCTTTGTCCTCATAACTTGCCACTGATAGTTATTCAATGCCATCTCCTCTATAAACTCATAAGTCGCTTCAGAAGTCTTGTTATTTAGGGTTCCACTGACAGTCGAATCAATCAACTGCCTAGTTGAGGGGTTCACACTGCTATAAAAGGTTTGAACTTGTATCCACAAAGGTAACCCATGGTGAGGGCATCTCTTTAGTAGATTTTTATATCTCTCCCATGTATCGTAGAGTGTTTCTAGATCCATCTACACAAAAGAAGAAATATCATTCCTCAACATAGCCATTTTAGCCGGCGAAAAATATTTTAACAAAAATTTTTCAGTCATTTGGTCTTATGTAGTGATTGATCCTCGTGGTAAATAGTTTAACCACTGTTTAGCTTTGTTCCACAATAAAAAGGGAAACAATCGAAGGCGAATGGCATCATCAGAAATGCCATTAATTTTGAAAGTGTTGCAAAACTCTAGAAAATTTGTCAAGTGATTATTTGGATCCTCATCCTGCAAACCATCAAACTGAACAAATTGCTGAATCATTTGAATAGTGTTAGATTTCAGTTCAAAATTATTTGCAGCAATAGCAAGTCCAACAATACTTGACTCGGTTCCTGTTAAATTAGGTTTAGCATAATCATACATAGTACGAGGAGTAGGATTTTGATTCACTGGATTTGCGGCAACCACAGGAGGTAGCGGATTATTATCAGTCATCTCTTCGGTAGTATTGGTTTCATCTTCTTATATGTATTGTAGACTTCGCCTTGTTTCTCTTCAATTTCTGTGAGTAGTATCTTCTATATCGCTATCAAAAAGTAATGGTCCCGACGGATTTCTTCTGGTCATAAACTAAAAATACATGCCAGAAGCAAATAAAAGAAAAATTAGCAAAAATAAAAAAAAATAAATTGTAAATAGTAAAAAATGGCTAAAGTAATAAAAATTTAGTGTTCCTAATATCTTAGTCCCCGGCAACGGCGCCAAAAACTTGATGGGCTCAAACTAACTATTATTTCGACAAAGGCAAACGCACCTATCGAACAATAGTATAGTTATGGCGAGTCCGGAATATCGTATCCTCAAGGGCTAAAATTACTAGTAATAATTATCCTTTTATTATCTAGCCTAGTAATTAAAGGGATTTATTTTTAGTCTAAAATTAACTAACTAATTTAACTAACTAAATGGCTATGAACGTGACAGAGAGTGAATTGGGAAAATACTTTTGGACAACTTATATGAGATAGGCAATACCTAAGGAAGAATCCACCTAGACTGATTCATATGATTTATTCACTTGACTTAATCTGTAGAAATCCCTAATTTATGTTAATATCTCTTTCGAGACTAAAAACAACTAACTCTAGGTTGATTAATTGAAATCTCTTTCTAATTAAAACCCCTATTATCGTATTAACTTGATCTATAGATCCCCTTATTAGATTTGACTCTAATTCCGACAGAGTTTCGTCGCCCTATTTCTATGGTTGCAATCAACTCCGCTTAATTGTGTTGATCTTCTCTTAAATAGAGACTTTTGCTCTATTGAATAAGCACATTCAACTTGGATTAATAACCTGAATTATCAAAACAAGAATAGAAACTCACAATTAAGAATAAGAACAAGTATTTATCTTATAAATCAAACAATAATAAGATCTGTGTAACAACCCGATTTAGATCCTAGTCAGAATAGTGGTTCGAGACCACTAATTTAAGGTCAAAATGTTATTTTAATATTATTTTATGAGAGAATAGTTTGTGACATAGTCTGTTTGAAAATTATGTGTGATGTTTTTGATCGTTTTAGTGCTGAATTAAGAGAAAGGACTTAATCCGTAAAGTGCAAAAGTTGTGTGCTAATTGTTAAGTGTCTAATTGTCATGGCTTATTAAATGGACGGTCCTTAAGTTGTAATTGGACCATAGATAGTGGAGATGGGCATATATGTGCATGGTTAGTGAGAATTTTTAATGTATTAATAAAAGGGCAAATGGGTAAAAAGCCTATTAATGTTTATTAAATAAAATAAAAAGATGAAACATGTTCATCTTTTTTTCATTTCAACCGAAAATAGGAGAAATAAAAAGGGTTTGGGAGCTTTGTAATATTCGGCTACTTCAAGCTTCAATTGGTATGTGATTTTTGTCTAGTTTTTTATAATTTCTACATTTTCGTATCGTTGCTTCGTGCTCTAGCTAACCCATGTCTTAATTTTGTGAATTGATGATGTTTTTGAAATATGCTATTGATGAACAAGTGAGTTCTTGAATGTTTGATGGTGGAATATGAAAGCTTGGTGTTGGATTAACATAGTTTGTATTGGGATTGTTGATGAAATTGAATATTTTAGGCTAAATTGTGAAAAGTGTAAATTGAGGGACTAAAATGAAAAATAAATGAAATGTGTGGGATTGTATGAGTATAGTGATATTTTGGCTAAGCTTGTACTAGGTGAAATTATGTGATTTGATGATTTTGTGAATTAGGGACTAAAGTGTCAAATGTGATAATGTGAGGGCTATTTTGCAAAATGCCCTGAATATGTGTATTTGGATTAAAATGAATGAATTGATTATTGAATGGATTGAATTTGAAAGTGTATAAACCAAGAGAGGAGAGGTTCGGATCGAGATCGAGGTAAAGCTAAAGTGCTCGATTAATCGATCGTATCGATAGTTCGACGTCCGAGGTAAATCAGATATAATACATGTATTTGAGATGTGTTTTAGCATTATGAAATGAATATGTATATGTGTATGAAAGTAAGATGCTATGTGCACGATTTTGGTTGATGGCACTAAGTATGTGAAATTGAAATCGAAATAGAAATGAATAGCACTGTGTGTGCGATGATACGAAAGCTTTGGCTTATTGAATTGGCACTGTGTGTGCAACACCAAGACAAGTCGGTTAAAAGAATAGGCACTAAGTGTGTGATAACAATTATGCTTTGAATATGTATGTGGCACTGAGTGTGCGGTTAGAATAAATGGATATCAAAGAATGATTGGCATGTGATATCGAGCATTGATTAGCTTGGAAGTTGAATGACTAAGTGTTAGCTAAGGTATGTATTGAACCTTTGTAGTTGATGAGTTATAAACAAGTTGTGATCGAATGAATGGGTATTTTAACTATAGATGAGATGATATGAATATGAGATAGGTAATCTAAGTGATTGTTTACTATGCACATAGTTAGATTAATGAGTTATTTGTATTGTATATCGAACTTACTAAGCTTTGGAAAGCTTACTATGTGAATTGTTTCTTTACCTTGCAGTGTCATTAAAGCTAGCTCGGATCTGTGATTGTTAGGTTCTCAATCATACTATCGGCATTCTATTTTGGTACTTTTGAAAGGATGTATATAGTTGAAATATGGCATGTATAGGCTAGTTATGTGTATATGTGTATGAAGTGAACTTAGCCATATATTTTGGCAAGTTTTGAGTTGATAAATGCTTGGATGAATAAGTTATATGATTACAAATTTTGGTATGGAGTGATACATATGAAATGGTTAAGTTTTGGCTAAGGAAATGAATGATAAATGCTTGTGATGATATGAGTTTTAGCCTTTGAAATTGTCATGGTAGGAATTGGCATTGAATGCATAGGTTAAATGACTATTTTGGTATGTTTTTGGTGGTAAGATGTGCATAAGATGTCTTGGTTAATATGGCTTGTAGGTTTGACCCTTATAGGTGGCATTTTGGCCTTGTAAATGGCCTAATATGTCACACGGTTGTGACACACGGGCGTGCCTATATACCATGTGTGAATTGGCAGATTGTAGCTCAGTAGTACACGGGCGTGCTTAGTGGCCGTGTGAGAAATGGCAGTATATGATCTAGTAGTACACAGCCTTAGCACACGGCATGATTGGTGGCCGTGTTAATTTTGGCAGTATATGACCACGGGGAGGATGCACGGGTGTGTCAGGTAGCCGTGGGTGAGGCATGGCCTACCCTACGAGCTTGTATTCCCTGTATTTTGGTTAAGTTGTTATGTTTTCGAGAACTTTCGTATGTGTTCAGTTTAGTCTCGACCCCTCTTTAGCATGTGATAAAGGTCTCATAGACCTTAATAAGGGACAACATGATTGTAAATGAAGATGATTGACTTTGTGTTGTAAATTTAGATGTTAAATGTTTTGATTGATCAGTAATGCCTCCTAACCCTATTTCGACGATGGTCTCAGGTTAAGGGTGTTACAATCTGTCTTAGGTTTCATCCCCTTAGGTATTTAAGGAATTTAGTTCTTACTGATAGAAAGAAACATCATAAAATAAGGAAAACCACAAAACATAATGAAAACCCAAAAACTTCTAAAGAACTTGATGGGAGATATTCAGTCTTGATGGATAACCTTCTCCTAAGCTATTCCCGATGGCTGTCTTGGAATATTTTCTATCTTCTACTCGGCATCTATTCAACATCCCCTTTTAGGTTGCCCCCTAGGGTGTTTATATAGGCTTTGGAACACCTCTCTTATCCCACAAGTAGCTTATTTCGAATAGAATTCTTCTTTTCTATGGCAGGGACATGCCCGTGTGACATGCCCATCTTTGACTCCCTAGATCGTGCTTGCTTTTGCTTGCCACACACGGCCATATGGTCAGGCCGTGCACGTTGATCCAGGCCGTGTGAGTTCTTAAGATAGGCCTATTTTGTCTCGTTTTGGCTTGTTTCTCGTTCTTTTTGACTCCTTAAGCTCTCCTAAGTGTAAAACATGAAATTAAGAGATTAGGAGTATCGAATTCATCAAACCTAATGATAATTCATCCAAAAATAAGCCAAGCATGGGGTTAAAATATGTGTAAATTATGGTTTATCACCTATGTTAGGAATATTGGTTGAATGTTAGATGGTGTGATTTATAATACTTTGAATGATAGTTCTTTTTGTTGTAAAATTATGTATACTTGTGGCATCAGTGAGGATACATTGGTTAGGCACTGAGGATGGTTGATTTGGCATGTTTTTAGCTTGTTTAAAGTCATCTTGAATAGGTCTTTTGGCTGGTAAATGGATTACTTAGAGTCCAAGTAAGCTTGAAATGGTAAACTTGTTGTTTAAGGTTCATTTTAGGTCCACACGGCCTAGTGACACGATCGTCTACCATCTGATGATTTCTTTAGGGTGCAAGTTAGTGAGTTATATGGCTTAACACACGGCCTAGCACACGGGTGTGTGGGGCAACTCAGAGATTTACACAGCCTAGTACATTGGCGTGTGACACGGCCATGTAACCCTACTCAGAGAGTTACACAGGTGAGGGCACGGGCTGGGACACGACCGTATGTCCCTAGTTCAATTGTTACATGAGGGTATGTCTCAGCCGTGTAAGGCACACGGCCGTGTAACCCCTATTATGCAAAATTTGCATCTTTTTCTTAAACTTTCCAAATTGTTTTAAATTGGTCCCAAATTATTTTTATGTTATTTTTAGGGACTCAATGAACGGTTTATTATGTGTTTATAATATTGAATGGTATAATGTGAAAATGTTTTTGATTGTTTAGCAATACTCTGTAACCCTAATCTGATGACGGTGATGGCTTAAGGGTATTACATTTAATGGTATCAGAGCTATAATTTAATCAGTTCTAGGATTGAACGTAGCGTGTTAAATGTCTAAAATTTCATGCCATATAAACCAATGATAGTGTGATGTGTTTGATCCAATCTAACCTTTATTTTTCTTATAGATTGTAAAGATGTCAGACGAATCTGATCGTGCTAACAATGATGAGGTTAATAGTAATTTAACAACCTCAGATCAAGGGACGAGTAGTAATATTCCAATTCCATAAGTACTTGAACATGAACTTAAAAACATGTTCTTTAGGTTTGTGAACCGGTGGTTAAATGAGTTTATTCAAATGAATACTCTAGCTTAACGACCTCCACCCCCTATTATACCTCCTGTTGCACCTCCACCTCCTCTTGTGACTAAATCTTGTCGACGTATTCCAATAGAAAAGCTTAGGAAGTGTGGTTCCGAAGAATTCTGAGGTAGATCGAAAGATGATCTGGTTAAAGGCAATTATTGGCTTCAAAACATCTTGCAAGTTTTCTAAGAAATGGCTTGCCCTCCCGATGATTTTCTTAGATGTGTCGTTTCATTGTTAAAGAATAACCTTATAGTTGGTGGACTGTGTTGTGATAACGAGAGAGAAAATTACCTGGGATTTCTTTCAAACTGAGTTTAAAAAGAAGTATGTCGAAAAACAGTATTTAGAAAAGAAAAAGAGAGAATTTCTTGAGTTACGACAAGGAAACAAGTCAGTGGCTGAGTATGAGAGGGAGTTTGTGTATCTTAGTAAATATTCCCTAGAAATTGTGCCTACTGAAAAAGAGATGTGTATTCAATTTGAAGATGGCTTGAATGATGAAATCAGAATGGTGATTGGAGGTAATGAAATACGAGAATTTTTTATTTTATCTGATCATGCACAAAAATGGAAGAAGTGTACAACCGCAAGATACAAAGGGATAGACGGATTCGGGAGTTTAACAAGAGAAGTTCTTCTAAGTCATTTTCTGTACCACTAGCAAAAAAGACTAGAGAGGACTTTAGGCACTTAGGATGGTTGATTTGGCATGTTTTTAGCTTATTTAGTGTCACTTTGAATAGGCCTTTTGTCTAGTAAATAGATTACTTAAAGTAAATGGTAAACTTTTGGGTCCATATGACCTGAGACACGGACGTGTGACTCAGTCATGTGAGACACATGACCTGGCGACACAGCTGTGTGTCATTTGATGATTTCTTTAGGATGCAAGTTAGTAAGTTACACGGCTTAACACACGATTTGGCACACGGGCGTGTGGGGCAACTCAAAGAGTTACACGGCTTGGCACACGAGTGTGTGACACGGTCATGTGACCCTATAACAGCCCATTTTCAGTGAAATCAGAACAGTGGTTTTGGGACCACAAATTCGAGCCGAAAAGAAAATTTATTTTAATATTATTGCATGATCTACATTGTGATGGGAATGTCATATGAAAATTTTGATAAGAAAATTTTATCGATTATGTGCTTAATTGTGGAAAGGACCAAATTGCATAGAATGCAAAAGTTGAGTTCTAGTAGCTAGAAGGATCAAATAGCTATGGAATTCAAAACTTGAGGTCCTTATATGATAATTATACCATTAAAGAAAATTTAGTAGATATTTTTAGTGATTCATTCATGGAAAAATTAGAAAAGGCTAGGGACTAAATTAGAAATCAAAATAATTAAAGACGATAAATAATTAAATAGAAATATCATCTTATTTTATTATCATATTCATCCCCAAATTTCATGGAATCCTTGGAGAGAGAGAAGAAACTAATCAAGCTTAATTGGGTAAGTATTCTTGTCCCATTTTTTTTGTAATTTTTATATTTTTGAAATCGAGATAATCTAATCTATCTATTTTTGGGATTAATTTAAAAAGTTATCAAAGTAACAAAGTTTTTCCATGGATGAATATGTTGAAAATTTGAAATAAATGGTAGAAAGTGAAAGGTTGTTGATAGATAAACAACTTTTACAAAGAGAATTTTAATGAAATCATGATTTAAAAACTAAATTGAAAAGTGGTAAAACCCATGAAAAAATTCTGATTTTTGTGAATTTCAAGGGCTTTTATTGTAATAAGTAATATTCAGTTAGGCTTGGAATAAGGATTAAATTGCATGAATTTTATTTTTCGAGCCTATGGATGAAATTGAAATTTATGGAAAGTTTAGGGGCAAAATGGTAATTTTTCCTAGGTGTAAATTGAATCCAATTGAATATGAAATGGATTAAATTGATGATTAAATTCATTTATATAGATCCGGACAACTCAAATTCAAAGCTAGATCGAGGAAAAGAAAAAGTTTCGGATTAGTAGAATTTCTTGTACGGACGATTATTAAGGTAAGTTCATATAACTGAATTGCGTATATTTAAATACTTTTATTGAATGTGTTATGTGATTCTATGAATTATAAATGTTTAAAGTATGAAATAAATTATATACCTGATATAGCTTGAATAAATGTTAAGTTTCGTTTGAATAATGAAATTCGATGGATATATGTAATTTTCAAATTTGAATGTGATCCTACATATGTTGCAGACAAGATTTAGCTCGAACGAGTAATCCTAATAAAGCCTTCTCGAGCATTCTGATAAATAATTCTTACGAGCATCTTGATCGGTAGTGATTTTACATTTGTTGCACACTACCGTAGCTCTATCTGAGCATCCTGTTACATGACTTGATTGGTTGTGATCCAGCATATAATGCAAACACAAACGCAACTCTACATGAGCGTCCTGATATAAGCTCTTAAGCGCTTTCCTGATATGGCTCGCTTGAACTCTCTGCTACCTTATTTGGTGCTCCTTGATATTAACTCTTTGGAGTTATTTGTTAAGCTCTATGAGCTCCCTGAGTAAAACTCTAATGAGTTTCTTAATTAGCCCGGATAAGTGTCTTGTTACATATTTCATCTGAGCATCTTGATAAGTGGCTCGAGAATGTGCTCCCTGATTAAGTGCCTAATAGGTAGCTTTGATATAAGTTGAGGGTTTACGATTTTGTACACCTTGTGTGTACTACCTGAGTATCCATTGAAATTTCAATGATTCAACGGACAAATTCCTAAAATAAGAAATTATGAGATTAAATGAACTATATCTCGAATGCTGCCTGAAATACTTGAAAGTTTGTATCATGATGAGCTCATCTATGCTTATTTGGTGTAAATGTGAATTATGTGACTAACATACTTGTTTGAGTGAATATGATTAGGCAAACTTGCCAGTTTGTTGGAAATCATGTTATTGTATGCTTATTTGAATGAATATAATTGGTAAGTTTAATTATTGTTATACGAACTTACTAAGCATAAATTGCTTACTAGGTTTTATTTTTCCTTTGTTTTATAGTGCTCAGAAGCTCAAAAGTGTTGGAAATTGATCAGAGTATCATCACACTATCCTTCAACCCGTTTTGGTATAAATAGTAAACTTTTATGGTATAATGGCATGTATAAGCTAGTTAAGCACAATGATGAAACATTTTGGTTGTAACTAGCCATTGGAATGGCTAGTGTAAGGTTTATTTTGATATAATTATATATAGCCTAATCATGTTTGATGGATGAATGGTTTTAAATTGATATATTTGATAACATAAATCTATCGTTATAATTGTGTCATTGGAAAGTTTAATCACATAAACAAATGAATTAATAAGTCATGCAAAAGACTTGTTTTTGATTGATTATTATGTCTGGAATTGGTTGATATAAGTATATAAGTGTGATGTAGGTTGTTGGAAAATTTGGGTGAGAAATAAAGCTAGGAAATGGCTTTATTTTGTCCACACGGGTAGACACATGGACTTGTGTCTTGACCGTGTGTGACATACGGCTTGGCACATGGGCATGTGGTTTGGCCGTGTGTCCTCTGCATCTTAAATTTGAGAAACAGAATGCTTAAAATTTGGCACACTGGAAGAGACACGGGCATGTGTCTTAGCCGTGTATGATACACGACCTAGAACACTTAACACCCCAAACCCGGCCTAAATGTTACGATCGGATCTGGTGCGTCACATGAAAAGGTTTCTCATGGATCTTTGCAATCGTTTAAAAATATTTGAATCTCTTTTAAACACCAAGTTAGGGTGGTTGTTTGAAAACTCAGTGTTCATCTTTGAAAACTTGTAATTAACTTAAAAACTACCTTTATTGGGAAAATCAAACTTACACTATTGTGGGTAGGTGATATTTTAAAAATACTTGTTATCGCTCTAAGTGAAACCAAGGTGTTGCCCATTATCGTTTGTAATTCGTTCGTTAAGTTTTGTAAAATAGTTATTTACATTTTATTAGGAAAACCCCATACTAATTAAATTATAAATTAAAGCCTTTAAAATCCAAATTGAAAATACTAGTGGCCTTATTACATAACAGAATCTCAAATTAAAGAAAATTCAAAGATAAGAAAAGTTTAATTTACTAAACCGTGCATGGCCACCACTGAGTCCACTTCGGCCTATATCCGCTGGTCTAAGAATTACCTGCAAAAATTTAAGCAGACGGGGTGAGTCAAGAAGACTCAGTGTGCAATACCCCACATGAACCATAACTGGGCCCGAGCCCATTCAAATACCATCTGGGCCATAGACCTTATAAAATCACCTTAGGTGAAGCCCATTCAGAATCGGACTGGGCCTTAGCCCTATTAGCATAGTATAGCATATGATGTATGCAATATGATGCAATACCCAACCCAGCCTAGATATCCATCCGCTACACACCACCCATTCCTGCCAAACACACCAGTGTATTTCTACAATCGACCCTCACCGCTACACACCATCGATGGCAGTCGTGTTGTAGTCGTTGCCCATCGTCGAAATATACGGCATAGCCACCAAAATAATGTGACTACATCACCGAAATGTGTGGCAAAGCCATCAAATTACACTACCCCTTTCAACAATATCATATCCCCAATCCCATGCAACATATAATCATAGTGAAATGGATGCAACATATATCAGCATACATAGAATATTCAGAGTAGATGTATAATCATGCTAACGTACATAGACGGCATAGTCAGAAAATAACAAACCTGGTATCTCGATTTTACCCTCCAAGGATAACTCAACAGCCATTATCGAGGTTTCAGCTTTCAAACAATGCATATACTTATTACAAACAAACGAAAGAAGGTGTGGGAGTTACACACTTGATTACGCGTAGGACTAGACTCTCAATATCATCGACACTCTCGCTAGCAGGGATAACAGCGATCTACCTATCCCAAGCTGATGTCGGTTTTCTACTACAACCCAGTGGAAAGTCTCGAACCGCCGACACAGCACACCGTTTAAACTTAGGGACAGAGACTACGAGTCCACTCCCCTCCCTAGTTTGACTGGCACTCACATCCATGAAAGAATCTTGATCAATACAATACTATAACAAAAATAACAATTATTTAACAAAGATGTTGGGTTAAGGCAACGAACAACAAAGAGAGAGACTAATCGTAAAGAACTAGAGAGAACCTCCTTACCTTAGTTGATGAGGAATCACACATAGATTCGGCCTTCTAGGATGACCACCCCCTAATTAAGAGAGAAATTAGCACCGATTTGGTAAAAAAAAGAGTACAAGATAGAGGGGTGCTAGGAAATATAGATTCAATCAGAGTGACAAGGTTAGAAGATGAGTGTTTCGGTTCTATGATAGAAGTAAGGGGAAATGGAAAAAATAAAAGAAAGGCACCTTACCTTGGACAAAGAGAAACCGAATGGAACACAGGAAGATTCAGAACTGGCAAAAGTAATAGATGAAACTCGAAGTTTGGCTATAAAGACTAAAAGAAACAAAATTCCAACACTCTCTAGAAGATTAAGGAAAGAAAGATCGATTGAACAAGAAGAAGAAAAGTTGAAATTTGGCTCAACAAGAGTTGAATGATACGGGTTTAGTTTGTCACAAAGGGTTTTGGCTCAAGAGTAAAATAAGAGAGGGACGATAAGAGAAGAAAAAATAGGAGGAGAAAGATTCGGCTAAGGTATAAGGAAGTCAAAGCAAATGAATGAATGTAGGAGGTGATTCGGTCAAGAGAAGGAAGAAATAGAGGAGACGAAATGTTGAGAAGGTTCAGCTAGAAGAAGAGAAGAGACTAGATGAAGGTTCAGCTAACACTCAAGTGAAGAGAGCAAATGGAGAGAAAAGAGAGTAGTCTTGGGATTGAGAATGGTAAAATGCCGAAAAAATGCAAATGAGAGCTAAAATGTACCAAAAAGAAAAATGCTCAACACTCAAGTGGTTCGGTTGCTATCTCCATTCCCCAAATGTCGAAATTCCCATGCTAAACCCCCTATAGTCAAAAATCCACCTCCTACCTCTCTAACATTCAGTCAACTACCAACCCTCTCTCCACATCCCACAAATTTCTCCTCTATTTCCTCCACCGTTCACTCCTCATCCCTCATTTGAAAACACACAACAACCTTGACCCATTCAAACCCCCCACAACTCCTCTTGTCCATCCATTCAAAATATTTGACTCATTCAAACCGCCACCAAGAAGAGTCCAAATCGACGGTTACCACCTCTCCATCTTGAGGCCAAAATAAAGCTACTTAGTATGGCATGTGGGATTCAAACCTTCACCATTTCTGCTACCCTTGTGGCATCATCCCCCTAGCTCCCTAAGGCGTCACTTGCCGCTCTACCACACTCCTCTTTGTGCCATCAACCACACACAAATATTCATAAGGCCTACTTCTACAAGCTCACCCCCCTAAAGTGCCCTAAAACGAAAATTTAACCAAGGCTCTAGCTTGAGCCCGAACCTTCCAAGACCCTCAAACACATCCAAAAAAAATGAGTAGAACAAGCCAGACACCCAGAAAACATAAAATGCAGAACCCCTATTTTTAGGATGTTACAGTTCTACCCCCTTACAGAAATTTCAGCCTCAAAATTTACCTGATCAAAAAAGATAAGGGTATTACTGTCACATCACATCTTTCGGCTCCTACGTGGCTTCCTCTGAACCATGGTTCCACCATAATATTTTGACGCCTGAGACTTTGAGACTTAAATCTAAAATTACTGCTAGAGAAATGACTGTGGTTAGCCCATTAGGACAATCTGTAGTAGTAAACAAGTTGTTTAGGGATGTGCCTTTAGAAATTCAAGGAGTAGTATATCCGGCAGACTTAATGGAATTGCCATTTGGTGAGTTTGACCTTATCTTAGGCATGGATTAGCTGGTTAAGTATTGTACAAATCTGGATTGCGCTGCTAAGCGAATGGTGTTGAGAACTCCAGAGGATAAAGAAGTATTTGTGATAGGAGAAAGAAGGAATTATTTGTCCAATATGGTTTCTGCACTAATGGCTGATAGGATGGTACGGAAAGGGTGCAGGGCGTTTCTAGCTTTCATCAGTGCGTTGGATGCAAAAGAATTGTCTGTAAGGATGTTAGAATGGTGAAAGAGTTCATGGATGTCTTTCCTAAAGAGCTTCCAAGGTTACCTCCGGATTGCGAAGTGGGATTTAGAATTGAGCTACTTCTAGGAATGACCCCGGTGTCCATCGCCCCATATAGGATGGCACCGAAGGAGCTGGTAGAACTTAAAGCTCAAATCCAAGAGCTATTGGATCGTGAATTTATTCGACCAAGTGTGTCTCCGTGGGGAGCACCGGTGTTGTTCGTAAAGAAGAAAGACGGGTCGATGCGTATGTGCATTGACTATCGCCAGCTAAATAAGTTAAAAATTAAGAACAAATACCTGCTACCAAGGATTAACGATCTGTTCGATCAGCTAAGAGGACCTTCAGTGTTCTCGAAGATAGACTTGAAGTCAGGTTATCATCAGCTTAAGGTCAAAGAGGTGGATATCCATAAGATGGCCTTTCGAACTCGTTATGGTTACTACGAGTTTTTGGTGATGCCGTTCGGGTTGACGAATGCACTAGTTGCATTCATGAATATGATGAATTAGGTGTTTCAACCTTATCTGGATCAGTTTGTCATGGTATTCATAAATGATATCTTGGTATACTCAAGAACGGAAGAGGAGCATGATTCACATCTTTAGGTTGTTCTGCAAGTAATGAGAGAGAAGCAAATGTATACCAAATTCAGCAAGTATGAATTCTGGCTGAAGGAAGTGACTTTTCTGGGGCATGTTGTTTCTGCCGAGGGAATTAGGGTGGATCCCGAAAGATCGAAGCTGTTCTGGATTGGAAGCTACCGAAGTTTGTAGTAGAAATTCAAAGTTTTCTTGGGTTAGCTGGATACTACAGAAGGTTTGCTGAGGGTTTTTCCTTGATTGCTACACCATTAACCAAGTTGTTACGGAAAGGGGTACCATTTTTTTGGGTTGATAAGCAGCAGGAAAGCTTTGAGAAGTTAAAGAGGATTTTGACAAAGGCTTCGATATTGATTCAGCCTGAGGATGGGAAGGAGTTCATTGTTTACTATGACACTTCACACACAGGGTTAGGGTGTGTGTTAATGCAAGAAGAGAAGGTAGTTACATATGCATCTCGACAATTAAGACCTCATGAGGTGAATTATCCCACTCACATTTTGGAGCTAGCTGCAGTAGTATTTGCCCAGAAGATTTGGAGACATTACCTGTATGGAGAAAAGTCGATTATCTACACGGATTATAAGAGCCTGAAATATCTCTTTACCCTGAAGGAGTCGAATTTAAGGCAACCAAGGTGGATTGAATTATTGAAAGATTACGACTACTCGATCGAGTATCACCGGGTAAAGCTAACGTGGTGGTGGATACGTTAAGTCATAAGGTGATATCGAATTTGAGGGCAATGTTTGCTCCTCTCAGTCTGTATGAAGATGGTAGTTTCTAGCTAAACTTCAAGTGAAGCCGACGTGGGCAAGTCAGATTAAAGAGAAGCAGTTATTGGACGATGTGTTAAGTTCTCGACTTCAGCAAGTGCAGAATGGTGAGGTAGAAGATTTTAGTCTGAACAGTGAAGGGGCGTTATGTTGTCATGGAAAGGTTTGTATACCGAGGGATTTCGAGTTGAGGCAGAGGATTATGAGGGAAGCGTATAGTAGCCCATACGCTATGTATCCCGGTGAAAGTAAGATGTATCGAGATTTGTGTGAGCTATACTGGTGGCCTGGTTTGAAGCAAGAGGTTACCGAGTTTGTGAGTAAATGCTTGATGTGTCAGCAGGTGGAGGCAGAACACCAGTTGCCTTCGGGGTTGCTACATCTAGTAAAGATTTTGTTTGTAGGCTACCTCTTACACCTACTAGAAAAGATTCTGCGTGGGTAATTATTGATCGGTTGATGAAGTCCGCTTATTTCATACCTGTTCGTATCGAATACTCATTGCAGAGGTTAGCTAAGTTGTATGTAGCAGAGATTGTGAGGTTGCATGGGGTACCAGTGTCTATCATATCGGACAGGAACCCTAGGTTTACATCACGATTCTATAAGGTGTTACCTCAGACACTGGGTACAAGATTGGATTTCAGCGCGGTGTTTCACCCGTAGACTGATGGTCAGTTAGAGAGAGTAATTCAGATTTTGGAAGACATGTTGAGGGGTTGTGTAATCGACTTCAGAGGTAGTTGAGAGGATTTTCTACCGTTGGTGGAGTTTACGTACAATAATAGCTATCAATCTAGCATTCAGATGGCACCCTACGAAGCATTGTATGGTCGTAGGTGTCGTACCCCTACCTGCTGGACAGAGTTAGGTGAGCGACAGCTGTTGGGTCCAGAATTGATCACGGAGACGGAGGAGAAGGTTAAGTTGATTTGGGCTCGGTTGAAGGAAGCTTCTGATAGACATAAATCGTATGAAGATCTGAAGCATAAGGAAATAGAATTCTCAGTACGGGATCAAGTCTTCCTGAAGGTCTCACCTTAGAAGAAGGTTTTAAGGTTCGAGACGGAAAGGTAAGTTGAGCCCGCGATTTATCGAGCCTTATCGGGTGTTGAAACGTGTGGGACCAGTAGCTTACCAGCTTGAGTTACCTTCGAAATTAAGACAGATACATGATGTATTTCATGTTTTGATGTTAAAGCGCTACCGTTCGGATCCATCTTACATAGTGCTCGTGGAAGAAATTGAAGTGAGACCAGACCTATCTTTTGAAGAGGAACCAGTGAAGATCTTAGATCGAGATGTTACATTATTGAGAAGGAAGTTGATTCCACTGGTCAAAATATTATGGCGGAACCATGGTTCAAAGGAAGCCACGTGGGAGCCGGAAGATGTGATGCAAAAGCAATACCCTCATCTCTTTTGATCAGGTAAATTTCGAGGCCAAAATTTCTTTAAGAGTGGTAGAACTGTAACATCCTAGAAATAGGGGTTCTATATTTTATGTTTTTTAGGTGTCTGGCTTGTTCTATCCTAGAAATAGGGGTTCTATATTTTATTTTTTAGGTGTCTGGCTTGTTCTACTCATTTTTTTAGATGTGTTTAGGGGTCTTGGGAAGGCTCGGGTTCAAGCTAGAGCCTTAGTTAAATTTTTGTTTTAGGGCACTTTAGGGTGGAGAGCTTGTAGAAGCAGGCCTCATGAATATTTGTGTGTGGTTGATGGCATAAAGAGGAGTGTGGTAGAGTGGCAAGTGATGCCTTAGGGAGCTAGGGGGATGACGCTACAGCGGTAGCAGAAAGGGTGAAGGTTCGAATCCCGCATGCCACACTAAGGAGCTTTATTTTTGGCGTCAGGATGGAAAGGTGGTAGCTGTCAGTTTGGACTCTTCTTGGTGGAGGTTTGAATGAGTCAAATATTTTGAATGGATGGACGAATGTAGTTTTGGGGGGTTTGAATGGGTCAAGGTTGTTGTGTGTTTTCAAATGAGGGATGAGGAGTGAATGGTGGAGGGAATAGAGGAGAAATTTGTGGGATGTGGAGAGAGGGTTGGTAGTTGATCGAATGTTGGAGAGGTGGGAGGTTGATTTTTGGCTTTAGGGGTTTAGCATGGGAATTTCGGCATTTGAGGAATAGAAATAGCAACCGAACCACTTGAGTGTTGAGCATTTTTCTTTTTGGTACATTTTAGCTCTCATTTGTATTTTTTTGGCATTTTACCATTCTCAATCCTAAGACTACTCTCTTTTCTCTCCATTTGCTCTCTTCATTTGAGTGTTAGCCGAACCTTCATCTAATCTCTTCTCTCTTCTAGCCGAACCTTCTCAACATTTCGACTCCTCTATTTCTTCCTTCTCTCGACCGAATCACCTCCTACATTCATTCATTTGGTTTGACTTTCTTATACCTTAGCCGATTCTTTCTCCTCCTATTCTCTCTTCTCTTATCGTGCCTCTCTTGTTTTACTCTTGAGCCGAAACCCCCTGTGACAAACTAAACCCGTATCATTCATCTCTTTTTGAGCCAAATTAAACTTTTCTTCTTCTTGTTGAATCGATCATTCTTTCCTTAATCTTCTAAAGAGTGTTGGAATTTTGTTTCTTTTAGTCTCCATAGCCGAACTTCGAGTTTCATCTATTACTTTTGCCAGTGTTGAATCTTCCTGTGTTCCTTTCGGTTTCTCTCTGTCCAGGCTAAGGTGCACTTCTTTTATTTTTTCCATTTGCTCTTACTTCTCTCATTGAACCAAAAAACTCATCTTCTAACCCTGTCACTCTGATCGAATCTATATTTCCTAGCACCCCTCTATCTTGAAATCTTTTCTTTACCAAACCAGTGCTAATTCAACTCTTAATTAGGGGGTGGTCATCCTTGAAGGCCGAATCTGTGTGTGATTCGTCATCATCTACAGTAAGGAGGTTCTCTCTAGTTCTTTATGATTAGTCTCTCTCTTCGTTGTTTGTTGCCTTAACCCAACATCTTTGTTAGATAATCATTATTTTCGTTATAGTATTATATTGATCAAGATTCTTTCATGGATGCGAGTGCCATTCAAACTAGGGAGGGGAGTGGACTCGTAGTCCCTGTCCCTAAGTTCAAATAGCGTGCTATGTTGGCAATTCAAAATTTTTTGTTGAGTTGTGGTAAATAGCTGACATCAACTTGGGATAGGTAGATCGCTGTTATCCCTGCTAGCGAGAGTGTCGACAATATGTAGAGCTTAGTTCTATGCGTAATCAGGTGTGTAACTCCCACACCTTTTTTTTGTTTGTTTGTAATAAGTATATGTATTGTTTGAAAGCTGAAACCTCGATAATGGCTGTTGAGTTACCCTTGAAGGGTAAAATTGAGATACCAGGTTAGTTATTTTCTAACTATGTCGTGTATGTATGTTAGCATGACTATACATATGCTCTGAATATTTTATGTATACTGATATATGTTGCATCCATTTCATTATGATTATATGTTGCATGGGATTGGGGATATGATATTGCTGAAAGGGGCGATGTAATTCGGTGGCTTTCCCACACATTTCGATGATGTTGTCACATTATTTTGGTGGCTATGCCACATATTTCGGCGATGGGCAGCTGACTGCAGCACGACTGCCATAGAATGTGTGTAGCGGTGAGGGTCGATTGTAGAAATCCCCACTAGTGTGTTTGGCAGGAATGGGTGGTGTGTAGCGGATGGATATTTAGGCTGGGTTGGGTATTGCATCATATTGCATACATCATGTGCTATACTGTGCTAATAGGGCTAAGGCCCAGTCCGATTCTGAATGGGCTTCGCCCAAGGTGATTTTGTAAAGGCTAAGGCCCAGATGGTATTTGAATGGGCTTGAGCCCAGTTATGGTTCATGTGGGGTAATTACACACTGAGTCTTCTTGACTCACCCCCTCTGCTTAAATTTTTGTAGGTAATTCTTACACCAGCGGATATGGGCTGGAGTGGACTTAGTGGTGGCCATGCACTGTTTAGTAAATTAAACTTTCCTTATCTTTAAATTTTCTTTAATTTGGGATTCTGTTATGTAATAAGGCCACTAGTATTTTCAATTTGGATTTTAAAGGCTTTAATTTATGATTTAATTAGTATGGCATTTTCCTAATAAAATGTAAATAACTGTTTTCCAAAACTTAACAAACAAATTACAAACGATAATGGACAGCACCTTGGTTTCACTTAGAGCGATAACAAGTATTTTTAAAATATCACCTACCCACAATAGTGTAAGTTTGATTTTCCCAATAAAGGTAGTTTTTAAGTTAATTACAAGTTTTCAAAGATGAACACTGAGTTTTCAAACAACCACCCTAACTCGGTGTTTTTAAAAGAGATTCAAATATTTTTAGACGATTGCAAGGATCCATGAGAATTCTTTTTATGTGATGCACCAGTTCCGGTCATAACGTTTAGGCCGGGTTTGGAGTTTACAATTGTGGTATCAGAGCCAGGTTATAAAACTCTGCTGTGGGCTTTGGGTTCAGAGACTTTTTCCAAAATTGGTTTGAAAATGGTTTAAAAAAATATATACATATTTTCTGGAAGTATGGCCCTCGAGTCTCCGGCACCAAGTCCGTACGGTAAGTCTTCTGACTATTGGGTGATTTGGATGAAGTGATTATATTATACTGTGAATGATAGTATTAAGTAATTCAACTTTAGAGGTTAAAAGCTTTAGGTATATATGTTTTGCAAAAACTACTTCTAACTCTATTTCCATAAGACTATCCAGTAGTAAACAGTGAAAGAAATGCTAATTCATAAAATTTGTAATCAGATTAAGATGATTTAGTAGACATGAGTGCTAGAGGACATGGACGTGGTATATGCAGCCGTGGTAGAGGCCGGGGTGCTGAGGTTGAGTTCTCAGAATCAAGACATGAGCCTGAAGGCGAAGCGCCAGCATCACCCATGGCAGAAACAAGATCTCAAGATCAAACTGATGGGGATGATGCTTTGTCCTAAGCAATGTTGCATGTTCTGGAGTGGGTTGCTAGGGCAAGCACTGGATTAGTAGCTCGAAAGTCTATTCCTGAGCTACTTCAAGCAAATGGGGCTGAAATATTTAGAGGTATCTCGGGAGTAGCCTCAAACGTAGCTGAATATTGGTTAGAGGCATTTGAGTGAATTATGGACAATCTAGACTGCATGGCATAGGAGAAATTAAAAGGAGCGGTGTCTCTTCTTTGTGATGAGGCATATCAGTGGTGGCTTACGGTAAGAGAGGGTACTCTAGAGGATTATATTAATTGGGATTTCTTCAAGATAGCATTTCAAGAGAAATATGTTGGGGCGAGCTATGTTGATGCCCAGAGGAAAGTATTCCTAAATCTGGTTCAGGGGGTAAATCTGTGGCTGAATACGAGGTATAATTTCTATGCTTGAGCCGCTACGCCCGAGGGATAGTTGCGACTGACTATGAGCGTTGTGTACAGTTCGAAGATGGGTTGTGGACGAGCTATGAGTATTGATAGCTCTACAGCAGGAAAGAGATTTTGCCATTCTGGTTGAAAAAGCTAAAATAGCCGAAGAGGTAAAGCGAACTGAGAGGCAAAATAGGGATAAAGATAGGGGTAAAAATAAGAGGATTTTTGGGTCGTCAGGATTATCTCGGGGTTTTCAAAAGAGGCCTAGGTTTGATGGGCCAGCTCGAGTTGCGATGCCTGCTGTGGTAGGTCAGTTTCGACCATGTGCTTTGTGTGGGAAAATGCATTTGAAGGAGTGTTGGGGAAGAACTGGGGGATGTTTCAAGTGTGGATCTAAAAATCATATGATAAAAGACTGTCCACAAGAATTAGATAAGGTACGGCTAATAAGATAGGATTATTCTAGTTCAGGAGGGGTAGTCAGCAGCCGCCAAGAGGTCGTGGTCCGGCTGAGGGGAAATGGTTTTGGTCGAGGTCATGGAGCACCGAGCAGGGGTGTCGGTAATGTAGATACAAGACAGCTGGGTTTAGTCTATGCAGCTTGACGGTGAGAGGATGGCGATGCACTGAACGTCATAACCGATACGTTTCTTATAGTTGATAAATCGTTTATTGCTTTGATTGATATTGGATCGACCCATTCATATGTTGCTAGTACTGTGTCTGAGACTTTGAGCCTTAAATCTGAAATTGCTGCTAGAGAAATGACTGTGGTTAGCCCATTAGGACAATCCGTAGTAGTGAACAAGTTGTTTAGAGATGTGCCTTTATAAATTCAAGGAGTAGTATTTTCGACAGACTTGATGGAATTGCCATTCGGTGGGTTTGACCTTATCTTAGGCATGGATTGGCTGGTTAAGTATCGTGTAAATCTGGATTGCGCTACTAAACGAATGGTGTTGAGAACTCCAGAGGACAAAGAAGTAATTGTGATAGGAGAAAGAAGGAATTCTTTGTCCAATGTGGTTTCTGCACTAAAGGCTGATAAGATGGTATGGAAAGGGTGTAGGGCATTTCTATCTTTCATCAGTGCATTGGATGCAAAAGAATTATCTGTAAGGGATGTTAGAACTGTGAAGGAGTTTATGGATGTCTTTCCTGAAGAGCTTCCAAGGTTACCTCCAGATCGCGAAGTGGAATTTGGAATTGAGCTACTATAGGATTACGCCGAAGGAGCTGGTAGAACTTAAAGCTTAGATCCAGGAGCTGTTGGATCGCAGATTTATTCGACCAAGTGTGTCTCCGTGGGGAACACCGGTGTTGTTCGTAAAAAGAAGGATGGGTCAATGCGTATGTGCATTGACTATCGCCAGCTGAATAAGTTGACGATTAAGAACAAATACCCGCTACCAAGGATTGACGATCTATTTGATCAGCTAAGAGAGCTTCGGTGTTCTCGAAGATAGACTTGAGGTCAGGTTAACATCAGCTTAAGGTCAAGGAGGTGGATATCCAAAAGACGGCCTTCCAAACTCGTTATGGTCAATACGAGTTTTTGGTGATGTCGTTCGAGTTGGCAAATGCACCAGCTGCATTCATGGATATGATGAATCGGGTGTTTCAACCTTATCTGGATCAGTTTGTCGTGATATTCATATATGATATCTTGGTATATTCAAGAACGGAAGAGGAGCATGATTCACATCTTCAGGTTGTTCTGCAAGTATTGAGAGAGAAGCAACTGTATGCCAAATTCAGCAAGTGTGAATTCTGGCTAAAGGAAGTGACTTTTCTAGGGCATGTTGTTTCTGCCAAGGGAATTAGGGTGGATCCTCAAGATCAAAGCTATTCTGGATTGGAAACCACCGAAGTCTGTAGCAAAATTTAAAGTTTTCTTGGGTTAGCTAGATACTACAGAAGGTTTGCTGAGGGTTTTTCCTTGATTGCTGCACCCTTAACCAAGTTGTTGCGGAAAGGGGTACCATTTTTTTGGGCTGATAAGCAGCAGGAAAGCTTTGAGAAGTTAAAGAGGATTTTGACGGAGGCTCCAGTATTGATTCAACCTGAGGCTGGGAAGGAGTTTGTTGTTTATTGTAATGCTTCACACACAGGGTTAGGGTGTGTGTTAATGCAAGAAGGGAAGGTAGTTGCGTGTCCGTCTCGATAGTTAAAACCTCATAAAGTGAATTATCCCACTCACGATTTGGAGCTAGCTGTGATAGTATTCGCCCTGAAGATTTGGAGACATTACCTGTATGGAGAAAAGTCGATTATCTACACGGATTATAAGAGCCTGAAATATCTCCTTACCCAGAAAGAGTTGAATTTAAGGCAAAGAAGGTGGATTAAATTATTGAAAGATTATGACTACTCGATCAAGTATCACTCGGGTAAAGCTAACATGGTGGCAAATGCGTTAAGTCGTAAGGTGATATCAGATTTGAGGGCAATGTTTGCTCATCTTAGTTTGTATGAAGATGGTAGCCTACTAGCCGACGTGGGTAAGTCAGATTAAAGAGAAGCAGTTATTGGACGATGTGTTAAGTTCTCGACTTCAACAAGTGTAGAATGGTGAGGTAGAGGATTTTAGTCTGAACAGTGAAGGGGCGTTATGTTGTCATGGAAATGTTTATATGCCGAGGGATTCCTAGTTGAGGCAGAGGGTTCTGAGGGAAGCTCATAGTAGCTCATACGCTATGCATCCCGGTGGAAGTAAGATGTATCGAGATTTGCGTGAGCTGTACTGGTGGCCTAGTTTGAAGTAAGAGGCTACCGAGTTTGTAAGTAAGTGCTTGACGTGTCAGTAGGTGAAGGCAGAACACCAGTTGCCTTCGGGGTTGCTACAGCCGATAAAGATCCCACTTTGGAAGTGGGAAAGGATAACGATAGATTTTGTTAGTGGCTACCTCTTACGCCTACTAGGAAAGATTCTGTTTGGGTAATTGTCGATCGGTTGACAAAGTCCACTCACTTCATACCTGTTCGTATCGACTATTCATTATAGAGGTTAGCTAAGCTGTATGTAGCAGAGATTGTGAGGTTGTATGGGGTATCAGTGTCTATCATATCGAACATGGACCCTAGGTTTACATCACGATTCTGTATATGCTACATCAGTATTGGGTACAAGATTGGATTTTAGCACTAGATTTCACCCGCAGACTGATGGTCAGTCAGAAAGAGTAATTCAGATTTTGGAAAACATGTTGAAGGGTTGTGTAATCAACTTCAGAGGTAGTTGGGAGGAATTTTTTATCATTGGCAGAGTTTGCATACAATAATAGCTATCAATCCAGCATTCAGATGGCACCCTACGAAGCGCTGTATGGTCATAGGTGTCGTACCCCTACTTGCTGAACAAAGTTGGGTGAGCGACAGTTGTTGGGTCCGAAATTGATCACGGAGACGGAGGAGAAGGTTAAGTTGATCTGGACTCGGTTGAAGGAAGCTTTTGACAGATAGAAATCGTATGCAGATCTGAAGTGTAAGGAAATAGAATTCTCAGTAGGGGATCAAGTCTTCCTAAAGGTCTCACCTTGGAAGAAGGTTCTAAGGTTCGAAAGAAAGGTAAGTTGAGCCTCCGATTTATCGGGCCTTACCGAGTGTTGAAATGTGTGGGACCAGTAGCTTACCAGCTTGAGTTACCTTCGGAATTAAGACAGATACATGATGTATTTCATGTTTTAATGTTAAGGCGCTACCATTCGGATCCATCTCACATAGTGCCCGTGGAAGAAATTGAAGTGAGACCAGACCTATCTTTTGAAGAGGAACCAGTGCAGATCTTAGATCGAGATGTTAAAGTATTGAGAAGGAAGTCGATTCCACTGGTCAAAATATTATGGCGGAACCATGGTTCAGAGGAAGCCACATAAGAGCTTGAAGATGTGATGTGATAGCAATACCCTCATCTCTTTTGATCAGGTAAATTTCGAGGCCAAAATTTCTTTAAATGGGGTAGAACTGTAACATCCTAGAAAAGGGGTTCTGTATTTTACGTTTTCTGGGTGTCTGGCTTGTTCTACTCATTTTTTTTGGATGTGTTCGGGGGTCTTGGGAAGGCTCGGGTTCAAGCGAGAGCCTTGGTTAAATTTTTGTTTTAGGGCACTTTAGGAGGAGGCTTATAGAAGTAGGCCTCATGAATATTTGTGTGTGGTTGATGGCACAAAGAGGAGTGTGGTAGAGTGGCAAGTGACGCCTTAGGGAGCTAAGGGGATGATGCCACAGGGGTAGCAGAAAGGGTGAAGGTTTGAATCTCGAATGCCACACTAAGGAGCTTTATTTTTGGCGTCAGGATGAGAGGTGGTAGCCGTCGGATTGGGCTCTTCTTGGTGGAGGTTTGAATGAGTTAAATGTTTTGAATGGATGGACAAGAGGAGTTGTGGGGGTGTTTGAATGGGTCAAGGTTGTTATGTGTTTTCAAATGAGGGATGAGGAGAGAACGGTGGAGGGAATGGAGGAGAAATTTGTGGGATATGGAGAGAGGGTTGGTAGTTGATCGAATATTGGAGAGGTGAGAGGTGGATTTTCAGCTATATGGGGGTTTAGCATGGGAATTTTGGCATTTGGGGAATGGAGATAGCAACCGAACCACTTGAGTGTTGAGCATTTTTATTTTTGGTACATTTTAACTCTCATTTGCATTTTTGCGTCATTTTACCATTGTCAATCCCAAGACTACTCTCCTTTCTCTCCATTTGCTCTCTTCATTTGAGTGTTAGCTGAACCTTCATCTAGTCTCTTCTTCTTCTAGCCGAACCTTCTTAACATTTTGTCTCCTCTATTTCTTCCTTATCTTGACCGAATCACCTCCTACATTCATTCATTTGGTTTGACTTCCTTACACCTTAGCCAAATCTTTCTCCTCCTATTTTTTCTTCTCTTATTGTCCCTCTCTTGTTTTACTCTTTAGCCAAAACCCCCTGTGACAAACTAAACTCGTATCATTCATCTCTTGTTGAGCCGAATTTCAACTTTTCTTCTTTTTGTTCAATCGATCATTATTTCTTTAATCTTCTAGAGAGCGTTGGAATTTCGTTTCTTTTAGTCTCCATAGCCGGACTTGGAGTTTCATCTATTAGTTTTGCCAGTGCCGAATCTTCCTAGGTTCCATTCGGTTTCTCTCTATCCAAGGTAAGGTGCCCTTCTTTATTTTTTTTTCCATTTCCCTTGCTTCTCTCATAGAACTGAAACACTCATCTTCTAACCCTGTCACTTTGACCGAATCTATATTTCCTAGCACCCCTCTATCTTGTACTCTTTTCTTTACCAAACCGGTGCTAATTTCTTTCTTAATTAGGGGGTGGTCATCCTTGAAGGCTGAATCTGTGTGTGATTCCTCATCAACTAAGGTAATGAGGTTCTCTCTATTCTTTATGATTAGTCTCTCTTTGTTGTTCATTGCCTTAACCCAACATCTTTGTTAGATAATCGTTGTTTTCGTTATAGTATTGTATTGATCAAGATTCTTTCATGGATGCGAGTGCCAGTCAAACTAGAGAGGGGAGTGGACTCGTAGTCCCTGTCCTTAAGTTCAAACAAATGTGTTGTGCTCTGCTAGCTCAAGATTTTCTGTGGTTATGGTAGAGAGCCGACATCAGCTTGGGATAGGAAGATCACTGTTATCCCTACTAGCAAGAGTATCGATGATATTGAGAGTCTAGTCCTATGCGTAATCAAGTGTGTAACTCCCACACCTTCTTTCGTTTGTTTGTAATAAGTATATGCATTGTTTGAAAGCCAAAACCTCGGTAATGGCTATTGAGTTACCCTTGGAGGGTAAAATTGAAATACCAGGTAAGTTATTTATGTACGTTAGCATGACGTTGTCACATTATTTTGGTGGCTATGCCACATATTTTGGCGATGGGTAGCTAATCGCAGATGACCGTCCGATGGTGCGCAATGCGAGGGGTCGATTGTAGAAATTCCTCACCGTGTGTTTGGGTGAATGGGTAGTGTGTAGCATATGGATATCTAGGGTCAATGGGTATTGCATCATATTGCATACATCATGTGCTATATCGTGCTAATAAGGCTAAGGCCCACCGATTCTCAATGGGCTTCGCCAAGGTGATTTTGTGGGCTAAGGCCCATATGGTATTTGAATGGGCTCGGCCCGCTTATGGTTCATGTAGGTAATTGCACACCGAGTCTTCTTTACTCACCCTCCGCTTAAATTTTGCAGTAATTCTTAGACCAAATGGATATGGGCTGAGTGGACTCGATGCAGGCCATACACATTTAGTAAATTAAACTTTTCTTATCTTTGAATTTTCTTTAATTTGGGATTCATTATGTAATAAGGCCACTAGTATTTTCAATTTGGATTTTAAACGCTTTAATTTATGATTTAATTAGTATGGGGTTTTCCTAATAAAATGTAAATAACTGATTTCCAAAACTTAACGAACGAATTACAAACGATAATGGACAACACATTGGTTTCACTTAGAGCGATAACAAGTATTTTTAAAATATCACCTACCCACAATAGTGTAAGTTCGATTTTCCCAATAAAGGCAGTTTTTAAGTTAATTACAAGTTTTCAAAGATGAACACTGAGTTTTTAAACAATCACCCTAACTTGGTGTTTTAAAAAGAGATTCAAATATTTTTAGACGATTGCAAAGATCCATGAGAAACCTTTTTATGTGACGCACCAGATCCAATCGTAATGTTTAGGCCGGGTTTGGAGTGTTACAATTGTGGTATCAGAGCTTGGTTGCAAAACTCGACTATGGGCTTTGGGTTCAAAGACGTTTTTCAAAATTGGTTTGAAAATGGTTTAGAAAAAAAATATACATGTTTTCTAGAAGTATGGCACCCGAGTCTCCGGCACCAAGTCCGTACGGTAAGTCTTCTGACTATTGGGTGATTTGGATGAAGTGATTATATTATGCTGTGAATGCTAGTATTAAGTAATTCAACTTTAGAGATTAAAAGCTTTAGGTATATATGTTTTGCGGAAAACTACTTCTAACTCTATTTCCATAAGACTATCTGGTAATAAACAGTGAAAGAAATGCTAATTCATAAAATTTGTAATCAAATTAAGATGATTCAGTAGACATGAGTGCTAGAGGGCGTGGACGTGGTACACGCAGTCGTGGTAGAGGCCGGGTGCTGAGGTTGATTTCTCAGAATCAAGACATGAGCCTGAAGGCGAAATGCCAACATCACCCATGGCAGAAACAGGATCTCAAGATCGAACCAGTGGGGGCGATGCTTTGTCCCAAGTGATGTTGCGTGTTCGAGCAAAGTTCTTTGGGCAAGCATCGATCAAGAGTTCTAAGTCTATTCCTGAGCGACTTCGAGCAAATGGGGCTGAAATATTTAGAGGTATCTCAGGAGTAGCCCCAAATGTAGCTGAATATTGGTTCGAGATAGTTGAGCGAATTATAGACGATCTAGACTGCATGGCAGAGGAGAAATTGAAATGAGCGATGTCTCTTCTCCGAGATGAGGCATATCAATGGTGGCTCACGATAAGAGAGGGTACTCTAGCGGGTCGTATTAACTAGGATTTCTTCAAGATAGTATATCAAGGGAAATATGTTGGGGTGAGCTATGTGGATGCGCAGAGGAAAGCATTCCTAAATCTGGTTTAAGGGGGTAAATCTGTGGCTGAATACGAGGCGAAATTTCTACGCTTGAGCCGCTACACCCGAGGGATAATTGCGATCGACTATAAGCGTTGTGTACGGTTCGAAGATGGGTTGTGAGACGAGCTTCGAGTATTGATAGCTCTGCAGCGGGAAAGAGATTTTGCCATTCTAGTTGAAAAAGCTAAAATAGCCGAAGAGGTAAAGAGGACTGAGAGGCAAAATAGGGATAAAGATAGGGGTAAAAATAGGAGAAGAAAGAGTCGGCTAAGGTACAAGGAAATCAAAGCAAATGAATAAATGTAGGTGGTGATTCGGTCAAGAGAAGGAAGAAATAGAGGAGACGAAATGTTTAGAAGGTTAGGCTAGAAGAAGAGAAGAGACTAGATGAAGGTTCGGCTAACACTCAAATAAAGAGAGCAAATGGAGAGAAAAGAGAGTAGTCTTGGGATTGAGAATGGTAAAATGCCGAAAAAATGCAAATGAGAGCTAAAATGTACCAAAAATAAAAATGCTCAACACTCAAGTGGTTCAGTTGCTATCTCTATTCCCCAAATGCCGAAATTCCCATGCTAAACCCCTATAGCCAAAAATTCACCTCCCACCTCTCCAACATTTGGTCAACTACCAACCCTCTCTCCACATCCCACAAATTTCACCTCCATTCCCTCCACCGTTCACTCCTCATCCCTCATTTGAAAACACACAATAACCTTGACCCATTCAAACCCCCCATAACTCCTCTTGTCCATCCATTCAAAATATTTGACTCATTCAAACCTCCACCAAAAAGAGTCCAAACCGACGGCTACCACCTCTCCATCATGATGCCAAAAATAAACCTCCTTAATGTGGCATGCAGGATTTAAACCTTCACCCTTTCTGCTACCCCTGTGGCATCATCCCCTTAGCTCCCTAAGGCGTCACTTGCCACTCTACCACACTCCTCTTTGTGCCATCAACCACACACAAATATTCATAAAACCTGATTCTACAAGCTCTCCCCCTAAAGTGCCCTAAAATAAAAATTTAACCAAGGCTCTAGCTTGAACCCGAGCCTTCCCAAGAACCCCAAGCACATCCAAAAAAAAATGAGCAGAACAAGCCAGACACCCAGAAAACATAAAATGCAGAACCCCTATTTCTAGGATGTTACAAACACGGCCGTGTGTCTTGGTCGTGTGAGCCCCGCACCTAATTTTTAAAATTTAATTGATCACACAACCTACTTACATGGGCGTGTGGCTGGCCATGTGGTACAAGTCAGAGAGTTACACGGGGTCAAACACGGCTTACAACACAAGCGTGTCTTATGGTCGCATGAGCGTGTCCCTTGACCACACGAGCTTGTGTGCCCTACATCTAGGAAAGAAATTTTGAAATTTCATGAAAAATTCTCTAAATTCTCGATTTAGTCCCAACTCGATTCCAAGCCCCGAGGGTCCAATCAATGGACAATATGATTAGTTTCAGAAATAAATAGTAATTAATATAAATTATTCTGTAGTTATTCTATAAACTACGATAATACTCTATAACCATACTCTAGTTATGGATATGGGTTAAGGGTGTTACAGACCCTACTCAGAGAGTCACACGGGTGAGGACATGGGTTGGGACACGATCGTGTGTCCCTAATTCGATTATTACACAGACTGAGATGCAGGTATGTGTCTCAACCGTGTGAGGTACACGGCCTGGCCACGCTGCCGTGTGACCCCTGTTATGCAAATTTTGCATCTTTTTCCTAAACTTTCCAAATTATTTCTTTGTTATTTTTAGGGCCTCAAGTGTTCAATTTAAGGGCAGCATGCATGTGTATGAACGGTTTATTATGTGTTTATAATATTGAATGGTATAATGTACAAATGTTTCTGATTGTTTAGTAATACTGCATAACCCTAATCTGGCGATAGAGACGGGTTTGGGGTGTTACAAGAGCTATCAAAAATGAAAAGAAAGGGAAGCAGAAGGCTGATATAGCCAACGCTACCGAGGACAAAGGTTATAATTTGTTGTTGGCCTAAACTTACATCTGAGTGGATTTTGGATTCAGGGTGTTTTACCATATGTGTCCCAACATAGATTAGTTCTCTATGTATAGTTCAATTGAAGGTGGGGTTATGCTTATGGGGAACAATTCACCCTATAAGATAGTTGGTATTGGCACAGTTTATATCAGGATGCACAATTGAATTATAAGGACATTTTCATGTGTTAGGTATGTGCCTAATTTGAAGAAGATTCTCATCTCCTTAGGTATCTTAGGCTCGAATGGTTTTAGGATTTTCATCAAGTCAAACGATGTTAAAGTATCTCGTAAAGCTCTTGTTTTGATTAGAGGACAAAAAATCGATAGCTTATACATTTTGCAAGGTTCAACAGTGACCAAAATAACAAAAATTACAGAAGTAGAGATGAAATCGTCGCCACGTCATGATGAGGGCTCCCATGACGTCATGACGATGCAATGATATTCCCTTTTTACGAATTTTGAATTAACTCAGTTATGGCACATGCGACTCAGTCATATGAGCGAAAAATGTATGATTATTTTGAGGAAAAAAAGGTCTTCTTACAGGAGCCGAAGTTGGAAAGTTAGATTTCTGTGAACATTGCGTTTATGAGAAGCAAACTCGAGTCAGCTTTGATTCGACAGGGCATATGACAAAAGGGGCCCATTGATTACATTCATTTCGATTTATGAGGTCCGGCTCTAGTCATCTCCAAAGGAGGTAGCAGATATCTTCTAACTTTTATTAACAACCACTTTAGGAAAGTTTTAGTTTATTTCCTGAAGCACAAGAATGAAGTGTTCGAGATCTTTAAGAAGTGGAAGACCTTACTAGAAAAATAGACTAGTAAGTTCGTAATGCGATTAAGAATGGATAATGGTCTTGAGTTCTGTTCAGCTGAGTTTAACAATAACTACAAACAGAAAGGAATTAAAAGACATCGCACATTGTTGGTACCCCACAACAGAATGGTGTTTTTGAAAGGATGAACCAAAATGTTACTTGAGAAAGCCCTATGTATGCTTTCCAACGTAGGCTTAGAAAAAGAGTTTTGGGCAAAACCCGATAACTTGGCAAGTTATTTGGTAAACCCCACATTGAGCATTGGATGAAAAGGTTCCTGAAGAGATATAGTCAGGTAATCCTCCTAATTACTCTAACCTTAGAGTATTAGATTGTCCTACATATGCACGGGTCAATCAGGGAAAGCTTGAACCAAGGGCTGTGATATGTATTTTTATGGGTTTTGTCACCAATGTTAAATGCTTTAAGTTGTGGTGCCTAAAAACAAACAAAACGATTGTAAGTAGAGATGTTACATTTGATGAAACTACAATGTTTCATTCAAGGAAGAAGGCACCTACTGTTAATGATAAAATGAAATAGAGTGTCCCAAGCAAAAGTGGAACCAAAGTGAAAATAGACATTAACGTCGTAACATCACAAATAATGATGTCACAATAACACGACAAGCAGAGTCGACGTCGTGACAGTGTTTTTGTGACATCGCAATGTCACAAAGAAATCATAATATAAGTGAGGCTGAAGCTATTTTGGAACTGCAAAAGTGTACTGAAATCACTTCAGGTCAGTTATAGACTCTATTCGACTCTCAAACTCCTTCTACATCTTAACTAAAAACTTATAAGTTAGGCCGAGATAGGAAAAGATGTGAAATTAAGCCACCACATGAATATTGTCACGAAAATTTAATGGTATACGTTCTAAGTATTGTAGAGAGCACCGATTTGGCCGATCCCTCTAATTAAACTGAGGCAATTCAAGCTCCTGATTCGAGCAACTTATGGCGATGAAAGAGGAGATGAAATCTCTTAAAAAAGAACGAGACGTCGAAACTCGTGAAACCACCTATCAGAAAGAAGATAGTTGGTTACAAGTGGGTGTTCAAAAAGAAGAAAGGATTGAGTCGAGGTGACACTAGAATAAGGCGAGATTGGTTGCAAAAGGCTACAGTTAAGTGGAGGGAGTTCATTTTCATGATGTTTTCTCTTTGGTTGTGAAGCATACGTCCATTCTGGCATTGGTAGCTCTTGTTGCATCAGATAACCTTGAATTAGAGTAGTTAGATGTGAAAACTGCATTCTTTCGTGGTCACCTAGAGGAGGACATTTACATGCAACAACCCAAAGGCTTCAAGATCGAAGGCAAGGAATTCCATGTATACCTTCTACAAAAATCTTTGTACGACCTAGAGCAGTCTCCTCGATAATTGTATAAGAATTTTTATTCCTTTATGTCAAGCATTGGTTTTATATGAAGTAAGTATGATAGATGTGTGTACTTGAATTATCTTGATGATGGATCATTTACATACTTACTGCTTTATGTTGATGATATGTTAATTGCGGCTAAGGATCCATTCGAAATCAATTGATTAAAAACCATACTTAACTCTAAATTTAAGATGAAAGATCTTGGGGCAGCTAAGACAATTTTGGGAATAGAAATTTCAAGAGATAGACACTCTAAGAGGATATTCTTGTCACATCAAAGGTACATTGAAAGGATCCTCAACCGGTTCAAAATGAAAAATTTGAAATCGTTAGCACTCATTTAGCTGCACACTTCAAACTTTCAGCTTTAGAGTCACCATAGATCGAAGACAAAGAAAAATATATGTTCTCGGTTCCTTACTCCAGTACAGTTGGAAGCTTAATATATGCAATGGTTTGCACTCGTCCTGATATTTCACATGCTGTTAATGTTGTAAGTAGCGACTCGATAAATTACATTTGCAAGCAGTTAAGTGGATCCTCATATATTTAAAGGGGATATCAAACACTCGTTTAGATTTCAAAATAAGTTTAGAGGGTCTAGTTGGCTATGTAGACTCGAACTATGCAAGATACTTAAATAAAAAGGAGATCTCTCACAGGTTATCTGTTTGCTATCGACAAATGCGCCATTAGCTGGAAAGCCACGCTTCAAGCCACTATGGCTTTATCGACTATGAAGTTGAATATATGACAATCACAAAAAGTTGTGAACGAATCCATTTGCTTGAGAGGTTTATTTAGGGAGCTGGTAAATAAACATGACATGGCTATTGTATATTGCAATAGTCAAAGTGTCATACATCTCACTTAGGATTAGATGCATCATGAAAGAACAAAGCACATAAACATTTGGTATCACTTTGTTTGAAAAGTGGTTGTTCAAGGAGAGGTTCAGATTCACAAAATTAGCACATAAAATAATATAGCCGATATGACGACCAAAAGCTTTCTAGTTTCCAAGTTCAAACATTGTTTAGACTTGGTAAGCATCTTGCAAAGATCGAGTTTGGCCCCAGATGGGGCTCAACAAAGATGGCATTATGGAAATATGAGTCAAAGTGGAGATTAGTGGAGTGTGTCTCACATTTTAGACAGAATAAGGTGGATGTTGTGATGAGGAAGAGCTGACGTCCCAACAACGTGACAAACGATGTAATGACAAGAAGAAGTCGACAATGTAACATCCCAAAATGGGGTTACCTGAATTTAATTATTTTTCCTATGTATGAATGGTTGAGGCATTATTTATGGAATGATCAAGTTATTCTCTTTTATGTTGGATATTTTACTTTATTAAAATTTGGATTACGCGCTTTTCTAAATTAACCCTAAATGTTTTATCGTGCCATCGGGCACATCGAAAATTTGTGTAACAACTTGACTTAATTAAATATTCAAATCGGACTAAGTATAATTTCAAAGAAGATAACTTAAAATGGCGATTTTCAACAAAAGTTTATGTGGATTTAGAAAATGGGTTTCAAAAACTTCTTCTTAGTAACGACCCATATTCGGTCCTAACGATTGGGCGGGTTTGAAACATTTACAAATTGGTATCAGAGCCCAGTTCAAAACTCGGCTGTGGGGGCCCAAGGCCCAAAAATGTTTTAATAGGCCTTATTAATTGTTTTTTTTGGTTTTAAAGCAGCATGGCCCAAGTCTCCGGCACCGATCCGCCCAGGTAAGTACCTCTAGACTTCTTTGTGGATTATATTCTGTAGAAGGGTAGGAAGCATGGAACGTAGATAGACTTATAGGAATTTGAACCCTAGGATTAGATTACTCAAACACACAAGCTAAACATAAGATTTAAAGAACTAAACCAATCTATGACTTAGACACTGAGCTAGGGTGTGGTAACCCTCAGACGCATGTCTAGGATTGGAACCTAAGAGCACAGTATTTAAGCAGTCCGAGTGACTCACCACCTCTTCGCAGTATCCTACAGTGCGTGCTTCGGGTTCACCCTAACTCAAAGTGGCTCGGTGGTGTGGTAACCTCATGACGCATGTCTAGAAAGGTTCGGTGGGAGCTTGGTATTTAAGCGATCCGTGCGACTCACCTCCTCTCCACACGAACACTCTGCACAGTGCGTAGCTTGGGTTCACCTGACCAAGAGGGCTCGGTCATAGGCCAAACATAATGACTAAAACCCGAAAAGGGAATTAGCCTTGATTTTCGAAAAAGAAAGGAAACAACAAAACTTGGTTTTAAAACTTTTCAAATCACTCCTTCAAAAAGTAAGAACAACTCTTTTTACAATGTTTTCCCAAAAAGTTTGATTTGTGGAAAATTACGAAAATGCCCTTAGGGGCAAAAATTACTAAAATACCCTTGGTTCATAAAACATCAACTCAATGATTTTGTCCAAAAATTTTAACTACTTTTCAAATATTCAACTTAGCTTTGAAAATCATCAATAAAATATTTTGGTTTTAGAAAATTACGAAAACGCCCTCAACTTACAAAATTACCAAAATGCCCCTGAGTACAAAAAAATTTTTGCAACATCACCGTTTAAGAAGGAAAATTCTCAAAAGGACCCTCGAGTTTTATAATGGTTAAAACACCCTTGTTTTACAAAAATTACAAAATTACCCTGACGGACAAAATTACCAAAATACCCACGGCTTCAAAGTGATGATGTATCTTTAAAATTTTACAACTTTTGGAAAAAACCCTCCAGTTTTGGGAGTTTCAAAACAACCTACTCTACTAAAGTTTTAAAATTTCTTTTATTACTTAAAATACCCACAGAGGAAAATGACGAAAATACCCACAGGTTAGAAATGGATGAAAACGTCCAAGAGCGAATAGGTATGGAAAGTATTAAGGAATGGATGCAAGAACTTCTTTGTGTGAACTAGGATAGAAGATCAAACCTTGTTTGCACGAAAGAATCCTAATTAAAATTTCTTCATAAAATTTCTTCATGAGTAATGAAGTGGAACAAACGCTAATACATAAAATTTCTCTTAATCGATTAAAAGCGCAGAGATAGAATGAGTTCTAGAGGACGTGGACGCCGTGGGCCTTGTAGGGGTAGGATGACGGTGTCTGAACCCGTCAGTCGGGACAAGGTTCAGCGATGTACCTCGCCACCACCACCTCCAACTTTGGAGCAGAGGCGAGATCGATCGACGGGAGGAGAGGCGACGCTCATGGCGGTATTAGAGTCCTTGAATTGGTGGTGGGTGGCGGAAATTTAGGAGCTCGAAATCTGCTCTGGCGAATTCGGTCCAACGAGCCGAGGTATTCAGGCGTGTCGACCATTTGGTTGAGAGGTCTATTTAGGAGTGGTAAATAAACACGACATGGCTATTGTATATTGCGATAGTCAAAGTGTCATACATCTCACTTAGGATTAGATGCATCATGAAAGAACAAAGCACATAAACATTTGGTATCACTTTGTTTGAAAAGTGGTCATTCAAGGAGATGTTGATTCACAAAATTAGCACATAAAATAATATAATGATATGACGACCAAAAGCTTTCTAGTTTCCAAGTTCAAACATTGTTTAGACTTGGTAAGCATCTTACAAAGATCGAGTTTGGCCCAGGATGGGGCTCGACAAAGATGGCATTATGGAAATATGAGTCAAAGTGGAGATTAGTGGAGTGTGTCTCACATTTTAGACAGAATAAGGTGGATGTTGTGATGAGGAAGAGCTGACGTCCCAACAACGTGACAAATGATGTAATGACAAGAAGAAGTCGACAAAGATGCTACGTGTGACGTCCCAACGAGCAGATAAACAACGTCACGACATGACAACATGTTCCCTACTAAACTAGGTTTCTTCTCTTAGCTAAACTCTATTATTTTTCTTAGTCAAACTCTAATAATTCTAGGTATATTTTAATTAGATTAGCCCACGAATTTCAGCCTATAAATAGGGCTTTTAGATTGATTCAACAAAAATTGAGAGTTTTGTGGGAACTTCGAGAGAACTTTGTATTTTGGGTTCGGGTTTATTTTTGTTTCTCCATTTTGTACTCCTTTTTCGATTATTTGTCGTTTTAGTGAAGTTTTTTTTTTCTTGCGGTTTTTTATTCTCTTAAGAGGAGTTTTTGCACGTAAATATTTGTGTCCAATTTTCCCTATTCGTTCTTGTTTTTGTCTTAATTCGGGTTTATCCCCAACAAAGTAGAAGAACATACCTTAGATCCAAGTCGATCTGACAATCAATGCCGGAGATCAGAGAAAAAAATAATTCGAATTTTGGTTCGCAGATTCATGAAGTTCAAAGTTATTTCATGAAAAAAATAAACTATAGAAAAAAAATAGAGCTTTTGATTTGTGCAAGTGGTACGAACAGAAAACATTATATAATAACTATTTTAACAATTTCGAGACTTAAATAAAATTTTTTAAATAAAATAACTATCTTATAACTTTTTGAAATTGAATGAACCTACTAATAATTTAGTGACATTGGGTGTAGTTCACCCAATCATTTAATATATAACTAATATATAAATTTTCCATAAAAATTAGCAGAACATATTTTTATTTTAAATCAGAATTTTAAATAAAATGGTTAACCTTGTATTAAATAATAATGAATCAGAATCAAACCTTTTGGGCTTCCAAATTTTGGCCCATTTCTGTATTTTGATGTAAAAACCCTCTTAAAACAACATTATTTTTCTATAAAAAAACCGCCATTGTTTTGCCCGTCCGATTGCTACGCTATGTAAAATGGCCGTCGGATCCAGAAAAAGCTTTGTATATAAATAAGCCGGTGCAGAGAAAACCCTAAAAATAATTTGTAGGGGTTCATGTTGTCTTTGCGCCGGTCTTCTATCTCCTCGACTCACTTTCCTGCCAAAGGTCCCATTTCTTCTTCTTGTTCACCATTTTGTTTGACGTTTTGATTTTTTCTTCTGTTTACCATTATTTTGTTTGACATTTTGGCTTTATCTACTGAAATTACAGGTAAGCCATGGTTAAGCATAACAATGTTATTCCAAATGGGCACTTTAAGAAGCACTGGCAGAACTACGTGAAAACTTGGTTCAACCAGCCAGCAAGGAAGGCTAGAAGAAGAATTGGTGGGTTTTCTATTAGATTCTTTTGTTTTGTTTTTGTTTTTAATGAATTATCATGTTTTTTATATCGAAGTTGATCTGTAGTTAATGGGATTTGGCATTTTTGCAGCAAGGCAAAAGAAAGCAGTAAGGATCTTTCCAAGACCTACTGCTGGGCCTCTTCGCCCTGTTGTCCATGGCCAGACCTTGAAGTACAACATGAAGTTGAGAGCTGGCAAGGGTTTTTCTCTTGAAGAGCTTAAGGTATGCTCTTTTCTGCTCTCAGTTTGTTTTACACAAATTTTCGTCATGTTTAGAAGCTCTTGATCTTTCTAATGTACTTCCTTGATGTTTTTGTTTTAAGTTTTTTTTTTTCTTATTTAGATTGTAGGAAAGACCTTTTGGTAAATTCCATAATAAATGCTAACTGTAATTTCAAGTGATTGAAGAAATATTTTGTTACTCTGCAATGTGATCAGTAATATTATTGACCAGCAACGTTTATGTAAAAATAAATCCTCTTGGTGTTTTTGTAAGTGTAGATAGATTAATGTGTAACATATATGCTAGCTAATGTTTGATTCCCATCTTCATGTAGTTGCTATATTGTTACAAATGCGGCACTCACTGTATTCTCTTATTAGGCAGCTCGTATTTCTAAGAAACTTGCACCCACCATAGGTATTGCTGTTGATCACCGCCGTAAAAATCGATCTCTTGAAGGTCTTCAAGCCAATGTTCAGAGGCTTAAGACCTACAAGGCCAAACTTGTTGTCTTCCCAAGATGTGCTCGCAAATTTAAGGTAATTTTAATTTGGTTTTCAGTGATTAGCTCGTTAAATCCCTTGTTGTTTATAACATTAATTTTGCTTTTTGTTCATGTAGGCTGGTGATTCTACTGCCGAAGAGCTTGCAACTGCAACCCAAGTACAAGGATCATTTATGCCTATTTCTCGTGAGAAGCCTTCAGTTGATCTTGTGAAGGTCACAGAGGAGATGAAGTCATTCAAGGCTTATAACAAGCTCCGTGTGGAACGAATGAATGAGCGCCATATTGGTGCCAGATTGAAGAAGGCTGCTGAGGCTGAAAAAGAAGATAAGAAGTAACGTTGTTTGAGGGCTATGTTCTGGGATTTAACTAGTTAAAGACGTTACCTTTTCTTTTCTCTCTTTTTTTATTAATTTTTTTGGTTTTCTTGTCAGTTGGGTGAAAACAGCACCTTTAAAGCTTGGTACTACGTTTGTAATTCTGTTTTCGATTTTGTTAAAGGTTTAGAGTTCTCCAATACCTATGGAAAAGCTTAAATATTTTTGGAAATTAGTCAATGATTTATTTAGCAGGAAAATTGTTTTTGGAAATAATAAATTCTTGTTAAAAGTGATATATATTTTATGTTTTGATTTTTCATAAAATGTGTTTTGGTATTCGATAATTTTTGAATTAATTTCAAAATTTATTTTCATCGATCAAATTGAATATTGAATGTTTTCATTTTTTAAAAAAAATTTCTTACTAATTAGTTGAGAAAACTAAAATTTATTATTAATTATAAATCAATAAATAATATTAAATCAAAATGTTCTTTAATTTAAGAAACAAAATTTAACAAATAATTGGTTTGTTAGTGGATGTAATTATAGAAACTTCATTTTAGTAGTTCTCAATTTTGGTATTGAACAAATTGATTTAAAAAAAAAATAGTGCAATTTAATCTTTATCAATTTTACAACTAAAGTTAATTCTTTGCATTATTAATGTTTTCTATCTATTGCAAATGCTTTTTATTGCTATAACATTCCTATTTATCTTATTAAATGTAAAAATAATTTTTAAATTTAAAGCGAAATCTTCTCAATGTCAATTGTTTATAGTAAAATATTATACCCAAAGAGGATGGAATAAATTTGTAGAAAATCATTTTACAATAAGAAGTCTAAATAGTAATAATTAAATCATATATTACGACAAATTATAAAGTAAATTAATAAGATAAATTAAATAATTAAAATAAATAAATATAAAATAAACAAAACAACAAAATTAGTAAAACCAATTAGCAAGATTAACTTATTTTAGGGTTTGTAATTAACTTCCTATTAGGGTTTTAGGATGGATTAGCCATCGATTAACCAATTATTATCTCCCAGCCTCTAATTGATAAATCGATTGGTTGATACTCGCTTATCTCCCGACCTACTTTCTCAACTAAGATAAACTACGATTTACTTAGTTAGACTTATCTCTCGATCTCATCCAACCTATGATTACTTCCTAGGGTTGTCAACCCTAAGGTTTAGGAACGCATAATCTCTACCAACTAATCCTCTCGGGAAATCCTAAATCTTCCATTAATCACGTCCCTATTCACTCGTTAAATCTCCCTTAAGGGATTTAGCCACTCATGTTATTCATAATCTCAAACTCAATTAAATAAAACATGTAAATAACACAATTGAATTGAAAGAGAAAAGAGATTAAAATAATCCTACAATTGATATCGATTGAAGAACGAAGTAGTAAATCTCTCGATCGGAATGACGAATCGTGTTGCTCGCAAAAACAAATAAATGAAATAATTCAATATTATAAAAAGAACTCTTGGACCAAAACTAATTCCAAGGGGAAAGAACCAAGTTGTTTAAGAAAATTGAAAACAAGCTAATATTAATCATACTTCTAATCTACAAGGGATTTGAAGGCATCTAAGATGACTTAGTTACATCAAACCCTATGGTCTTATTTATAGAATGTTGACAGCCCAAATTAGGTCTTTGGCATGTCCTACATCTTCCTATAAAGTCGATTGTGCGAACGAAAATAGCCTTGGTATTCTTCGGCATCACGTCGACCTATGTTGCGCCATAGGCCTTGCATGGCACGACATGACAGTCAAATGGTGCCTTCCTTGGTTTGTTCCATGCTTTGACGGCTCGTGAAGCTTGTGCATCACTCGTCCTTTGCTCCCACGTCAATTGGGCCTATAAATCATAATCCTACACACTCAATTACACACATTAGCTACCTAAGGCCTGTGTCGACCTAATAGGTCACAACACTCACAAAATATGTTAAAAATACTTATTTTTACTAATATTTAATCCTAACTACTAAATACCAAAAATGCAATATAAAAATACTAAATTGGCTAGAAAACAAACTTCTTCAGTGTGAAAATAAGTTGAATTAACTACTACATTTGACGACAGGTCACCTTCCAAGCAAGATTCACATTGTGGAAGATCAACTTCTTTAAGTGAACTTAAGATGTCATTTTTCACAAGTCTAGTGATTATTTCTTGGTTAATATAACCAAGTCTTAGATGCCAAAGGTACGCCTCATGAGAGTGAGAAGTTTTAAGTATTTTATTCGATATTTCAATCTCAAGCAGTGTGTACATCTTTAGTTTAATAAAATTGAGATTATTTGACATCCATCCATTACAGATAAGATTGCGATTTCTAAATATTGCAATTCCGTTATTAAAAGTCATAGTCAACCCATCTTTATATAAACATGCAACAAAAATTAAGTTTCTTTTGAAACTTGGTACATAGAAAACGTCTCTTAAAATAATCTTCCTAAAATTATCAACATAAAGATGTACATTTTCCACTGCTTCAGTAGCCACACATGTCCCATTCTCGGTCCGCAACGATAAGCTCTTATCTCTAAGATCTTTTGTCTCTCAAACCCATTTGTCTTTGGTGGTTAGGTATTCCTTCCACTCTCTACAGTTTGCTTTGAAGTGCTCGTTCTTACTGCAGAAGAAACATTTAGAATTAGATAAGTCTTTAGGCTTTTTGGTTATCTTCCTTTCCAATTGTGGTGGCCTAGAGACCTTAGTCTTTCCTTAGCGTGTTTTTCCTTCCCTTTTAAAGAAGAAGTGACAACTATGTTTTCTTTTGCTCTTTGGATCGGCTGACCGCTATTCAACATTAACTCATAGGATTGTAACTCCTTTATGAGTTATGCTAGCATCAGGCTTTTGTTGCCAAGGTTATATGCGGCCCAAAAGGCAACAAAATCCTTGGATAAGCTCTTGAAAACCATCTTAATTTAAGTGTTCTAGTCCCAATTGGCCTCATTGTCCTTGACCTCGACAAATTATCCCATAAGAGTAATCATATGACCTTTAATCGGAGTGTCGAGATTTTTTTGGGCGTTCATTAAACTAGTTATAGCAGACTGTCAAGCCAAGGCAGCTTGGCCTCTGAACATGTCTTCTTGCTTATCCAGAATCGCTTTGGTGATCTTATAGCTCTCTAGTTGCTTATATAAGGTGCTGGTTACGCTTGCCAATAGATAGCAACAAGCTATCTCATCAAACTCCTCCCAGTGTTTTCTAGCCTTAGCTTGAGTGGTCGGTGGACACTTATTATCAATAATTTTTTTAAGTATCTCACAACTCTGAAAAATTATTAGGTTCATTTTCCATTCCTTATAATTATTTTCGTTTAGTTTATTTTCAATGAGCACGTTCAATAAGGGAGTTGGTGCCATTTTCTTCTTACATTAAACCTTGAAAACATTTGTAAACCGTTGCAACGATAATTCCTACACATATTGAAATCAAGCCACCTTGGGGTGATCATTATCAACTAGAAAGAACAAGAATTTCCATCCCATTAGTACATGAACCTAATTTCTTAGGCATTCACACGTACTAATAATTGTGTAACATTTGACCATCATTCTAACTTAAGCATAACTCATTGGGAAGTTACTTAACTAGATGATCTTGAGTGTATAACCATAAACTCAACACCTATCGCACCATGCACCACAAATGAGTCATCTTAGGACAATATCACCGAGAAGCATGGTGTGACTAGTTTTCCTTTTTGAAGAAATAATTTCTTGATGTATCACATGATAATACCCTACCACAGAGGCCGATCCAACTATCATATGATCATAAGAAAATTTTACTTACTTTTAGGAAGTCTCCTCAGTGAGATCCAATGACAACGTCTACTTTGTGGCAGGTTCATTTCATGCCATCACAAAAGACCATGATGGAGGAAGTAGGTCTTATTTAAGGACCTCCCACTCAATATTTTAAAAACTTGCAAGGTTTTTATTTTCTGGTTTCAATCATGAATGATCAATATATGCATGACAAGTACATGTGACATTCTTCCCTAATCTATATACATGCTTATCTCATATATGTACGAACATATATGTGTAGTCATATAAATATATCATGCTTATCTCAAAAATATAAAAACATAAAATTTAAATGACTCTGACCAACCAAAGTTTCCATGATTCCATCCTAGAAAAATAATAAAATTATAGAATTACAAAATTTACCCCTAAACATACTTTGGGTCTCTCAATTTTACCACCACGGTCTTTGCTACGGTACTTGTTCATGTTTCCATTGTCATTGACTTTTTGTCACCGTTTTCGTGTGACCACCACTGCCAACCATTGTCGGGCCACCATCGGACCACCGTTGACTCCAATGGGTTGATTTTTTGTCATCTTATTTTTTTCGAGTTTCGCTGGGAAAAATAGGTTATAAAATTCCTATGTTCGTTTCTAGCTCACATATTTTATTCTAAATAAATAATAAAATAAAACCCTATGTGGAGATGATAGTCCACGATCCAAAATATACATGCTCGAAAAAAAAATTAAATTACAAATAAATTTCTAGGAATCACAACTTCAAAAATAATTACTTTATCATCCATAATAATAAAATACTTATATACATCCATTCACATACATTCCCCTAAACTTGAGGATAATTACAAGAATGCCACATCTTATCAAATATTAATTAAATAATATGAAGAGAGAGATTCAGTCTCGGTTTCAACTATAAACATAGCACAACTTGACTATTGATACCAATTGTTGGAAAAAATCCAGTATGAAAATGGTTTTCTTGAACAACAAAAATTTAAATTTTGAAAATCGACCCGATTTGTGATATTTATAGCAATAAACCTTGAACCGAAATCATACTTGTGTTTTTGAAAAAGCGGGTCCTTGACATTTTTCGGCTTTAAAAAAAGTTTTTCTCCGCTATTATTGTACCACGAACTGCTTCGAGTGTGGGATCAAACCAATCAAACCAAAACGTAGAACTAGAAAAAAATTTCTTTATTTTTGGGGTGAAAACAAAAATTCTTTCTTCAAAATAGAAACTGACAGAATTGTTATTTTGGAAAAATATATAATAGTTGAGAATAAATTCTCTCTATTTCTTGGCAGAGCAACAATATCCTCAAGTTGTGTAAATAACTCTACTCATGTCATCTATTTATAGGGAGGGAAGGTAGAACCTTTGTAGAATTGTAAAAGTTTATTTCAAATATAAAACCAACTTCTTAGTCCAACTAGGAGAGGGAGAGGGGATAATAGGGTGTGCTTCCCCTTATATGTATTATGATGGGGATTCGGGCTTCTCATTGTTTTGGGCTCAATTATATATGCTTTTTGGAATTTTAATCCAACACTTTATTATTTACTTTAATCCAATGCATATTTTTCTATTTTTCAAAATAAGCATTAATTTTCCAATTAAATAATATTCTCATCCCAATTTTACCCCCAATAAAATTATGACGATTTTACCCTTCGTAAAATTTCAAAGAAAATATATTTAGTATTTCACAACTCAACTTGTTCATTATGATTGAATTACTTATTTTCATTTTTGGGCTTTAAAACTTCTAAAAAACATAAATTGATTTTTCTGATAATTTCTAAGTAATCTATATATATTTGTAAATGGATCATTTCTCATTTTTCCATTTTCGTTTTTGAGAAACCCACATTCTTTTCCAAAATGATTCCATTTCTTCGTTTCAAAGAAAACCACAATCATTTTTCTAAATGTTTCCCATTTTTCCATTTCTATTTATTCTGTTCATTTTCATTCAATATGCAACTCAATTTTGGTTTCAACGAGCTAGCGGAGAGACCGATTGGACATATGTAATTAAGGATCAAATGATTTATAATTAAGTTTTGGCTTTTCGCCTATTAATTATAAACTCATTTAGTCACGAAGTCATTCCACCATAGTATCATGACTGAGCTCTCCCTAATGACATGCCATTACAAAATCAACTATTCAGGGCTTGTCCAATGACCTTTTCATAAGTGCGTTATCCTCATAATATATCCTTGATCTCTTTGGGATGATATCCGTTCTCCCAATATGATCCTATTTTATCTCATGGTGACCATTACATCTTCCTTCATGAAAAGTCAATCACTATCAAATAGTGATAAAGTCATCCATCAAAAAGATGAATGACCTGTGGCCACGTTTACTTTTCATCAACGTTTAATACCTATGAGAAGATATCAATTACCCATGTCTCGGACTATGAATTCTACTATTGTGAATGAAACTATATATTGCAGAAGTTGTACACCCAACACACCAACTTTCGATTCCTTATTTATTCAAACTCAGACTTGTACTTACATCAAAGTGTACGAGTCACGCATACATAGTCCGCCATCCACTCAAGATTTAGGTATGCCACACTATGAACATCACAAGCAAATATATCCATAAACGAATTCAAGATGTATTCTACTTGGGTCTATTCCAATGTACTGTCAGTCCAATCAATCGCATCTATGCCTCTAACTTCTGGGAGTCATCTACTCTGATGCCCAAGACATCTCTCCGATTTTACTTTGGGGTACAATCCCTTCACAGAGATACTGTACCCTTCAATTTATGCTCTAGGTACAGTCTATATCATCCAAAGATCCTTTCTGTAGCCTCTATCCAAAACTCGACTAGGTAGGGCCATCCCAGTAATACCCTTAAATAGTTCAGCTATATTGGATCGAAACCTCTCAGTTACGGACCCACAACTGCTAGATCTAGCTTGGGCTCCAGCCACCAACTGAAGAACCCTAAGCATAGCTTGTTTGGGCTCAACTATGGGTTCAGGGGTACACACTTGAGATACATAAGACTCAACATGGCCCTCACGACCTTGTGTTCCACGGTCTCGCATACTACAAGTTTGCACACCTCTAGTATTCATATCGTTTTCTAGAGTTCTATGCTTTATCTACCGTTTAGAAATAAAGTTTTAGTTATTAATCAAATTATTTTCAGTCTAAAGTTTGACTATATTTTATAGTTTATATTTTTTGTAACAGCCCAATTTCGGTGGAATCGGAACAGTGGTATCGGGACCACAAATTTGATTCGAAAAATAAAATTTATTTTTATTTTATTATATGATCCACATTATACTAGAAAATTCATGTGAAAATTTTAAAAAGAAAATTTCACCGATTATGTGCTTAATTACGAGAAGGACCAAATCGCATAAAATGCAAAAGTTAGATTCTAGTAGCTAAAAGGATCAAATAGCTATGGAATTAAAAAAATTAAGGTCCTTATATGGTAATTAGACCATTAATAAAAAGTATGTAGATATTTTTGGATGATTCAACCATGGAAAATGAGAAAAAGGCTAGGGACTAAATTGAAAAGTGAAAATTTTAATTAATTAAAAGATGATAAAATAGATATAATATTATTTTCTCATATTCTTCCCTGAAAACATGGAAACCCTAGGAGAGAGATAAGAGACTTTCATGGCCAAATTGGGTAAGTTTTCTTGTCCCGTTTTTAGCAATTTTGATATTTTGAAATCGGGATAGCTTAATATCTCTATTTGGAGGATTAATTTGAAAATTTATCAAAGTATGAAAAAGGGTCATGGATGTATATACTGGAAATTAGAAATTTATGGTAGAAAATGAAAGATTATTGATAGATAAACAACTTTTACAAAGTGATTTTTTGATGAAAACATGATTTAGGGACTAAAATGAAAAGTTGTAAAATTTGATGAAAGATTCTGAAATTTTATGAATACATGTGCTGTAAAATTTGTAATGGGGCTTTGGTTAGTCTTGGAATAGGGATTAATTTGCACAAGTTTCATTTTCTGAGCCTAGGGACAAAAATGAAATTTATGGAAAAGTTAGGGGCAAAATAGTAATTTTTCCTAGGATGAAAATTTAGTCCACATGAATGTAAAATATGATAATTTGATATTAAATCTACTCATATAGATATGGATAGACCAAATTTGAAGTTAGAATAAGGAATAAGGAAAATGTTGGATTAGTATATTTTACGTACACAAACCTTTGTCGAGGTAAGTTCGTATAACTAAATTGTATATGTTTTTATGCTTGATTTAAATGTTATGTTTGTGAATTTTATCAATGTCATAGTTATTTGAAATGATCACCTACTTGATATAGCCTGATAAATGAAAATGCCCGATAAAATGGTAAATGAATAAAATGTTACTTGTATGCTTGACGTGAATGTGGAATGTGTTTTACTTTAATTACATAAATGTTACGGAGGTATGAAATAATCAAATGCTCGATAATTTTTGAAAAATGTTTAAATTCCATTTGAATAAATGAATATCGATGGATAAATGTAATCACCGAAATGAATGAGGTCCTGCATTTGTTGCAGAATGGATTAGGCTCGAACGAGCAATCCTAATGACTTCATTACAGAAATGATTTAGCCCGGATGGGTAATCTTGATGTGAGTCCTCTTGAGCATATATTATGAATTGGATTTAACCCAGACGGGTAATCTAGATTGGACTCTATAGGGAATTCTTTGTCATATAAAGGATTTAGCCTGGAGTGGTAATCCGACAAAGCCCTTAGAGTATATGTTACTGCTAGAATTTAGCTTGGACTAGTAATTTTGCTGTATGATACGTGGCTCGAGAGTGTACCTACAAGGTACTACTGAGTATGAATTGACGGAATGTGGAACTGTACACCTCGAGTGTACTACCTGTGTATCCATCGATATTTCGAATAAATTCAACGGGTAAATTTCTGGCAAGAGCAAAGATGAATTGAAAACAAATTGACATGGAATGATACATATGATATGGAAATATGACATGAAAAGAATATTACATGAAATACAAGAAGATGATATTTGTATATGGAAATTACTTGATGAGAATGTTCATTCTCGATCATGAACCGTACGCCTTGAATGTACTACTACTTGTGTGACCTTAATACTCAAATAAAATGAGCAAAGTCTTTCCCTGAAATGATCTGAACTCGAAAAGAATTACTATGAAGTTATACTTGTATTAATAAGAGATGTCTATACATGTTAAATGAATACATGTAACAACCGGGTTTAGACCCTAGTCGGAGCAGTTGTTTTGAGACCACAAAGTTGAGGTCAAAAAAAATTTTAATATTATTTTTCGTGTTTACAGTGTGTGGTTAAGTATGTGTGAAAATTTCGTGTGAAAATTTTATCGATTGTGTGCCGAATTATGAAAAAGGACTCAATCGCATAAAATGTAAAAGCTGTGTGCTGATTGTTAAAGTACTAATTCGGCATGGCTTATTAAAATGTGAGTCCTTATGTTGTTATTATTCCATTGATAAATTGGATGGTTTAAAATGCCTAAGGTTAGTGGATTCTAAATGTTTATAATAAGTCTATTTTAGTAAATGAATTATTAAATGAATTATAATAAAACAAAAGCCATTTTCTATTATTATCATCATCCATAGTCGAATATCAAGAAGAAAAAGAGTGTTTTTATGTTTACTTAGGGTTCGGCACACATCTTGGTTAATTGAGGTATGTTTCAAGTTCGGTTTTTGATAATTTCTACATTTTTATAATCGTTGCTTCGTGTTCTTTCAAACCCATGCTTTAATTTTAGAATTTGATGGTGATTTTGAGATATGCCATTGATGAATGCTTGAGCTATGTGCTATTTGTAACACCTTGAATTTGGGCCTAGTAGAATTGGGTGTAACACCCCAAACCCGGTCTACGCGTCAAGACCAGACTTGGTATGCCACACAAATCGAACATTCATCTAATCAAATGTTTTAAAGAAAACAGATCTTCAAAAACTATTTTGGTGATGGAATTTATCAAAAACTGAGGTTAATTTGTAATCTATGATTTTAGAGTTTAAGAGTTTATAATTTGATCTTGAAGAAATAATTGGTTAAATTTTTAAAGAAGTTTAAAATGAATTCAAAAAGATTTTGAAAACAAAAATCATAAAAGAGTTTTCACAAAATTTTTACGAGATTGAGATATTTAAGAAAAACCTCTTTTTATAAGTAAATTAAAGAAAATATTATAAAAATTAAAATAGTCCCTTTTAGTATCTAAAACATATTAAAATCCATCCACGATTTAAAATCCATAAAAATAATAATAATAGAGGCCTTATTACATAACAACTGAAAATTTGTTAAGTAAAATACTAAAGAGTAGTTCAAAGTTCATATAAACCATCATTTGAAGTATGGCCCCCGCGAAGTCATCTCCGGCCCAAGCCTCCATCAATTATCGTTACCTGAGAAGGGTAAGAAAATGGGGTGAGTTACTTAGAACTCAGTGTGTAACCCACTTACCGTGTCCACTGGGCCAAAACCATATAAGCATTTAATTGGGCTTGAGCCCATTTACGAATTTAACAATATAGTAATATAAAAAAATGCATGTGAAATGCAATTCCCAACCAAGCCTAAATTTCCATCCGCTACACACCACCCGTACCAACCAGCACACCTGTGGGGATCAAGTCAACCCACCCCGCCAACACACCAATCACAGGCATAAAGCCATTTAAAATGTTTGTGGCTGAGCCACCCGAACTAGATTGTGGCAGAGCCACCCGAACTAGATTGTGGCAAAGCCACCCGAACTAGATTGTGGCAGAGCCACCCGAACTAGATTGTGGCAGAGCCACCAGAACTTCTCTTCAATTTTATCCCAACCCATGCAATCATGTATACATATACAAGGCATAACAATATTCATATTATAATTTCAACATAAGGCCCATACTACAAGTTGGCCCATGTGGTAATTTAGCAATTAGGCCCATCAAGCAATCTAACAATTCAGCCCATTAAACAATCTAGCAATTTGGCCCATTAAGCAATCTAGCAATTTGGCCCGTTAAGCAATCTAGCAATTTGGCCCATAATCACATAAGGCCCTTTTTATAATTTTCACACTTGGCCAATTTTATCAAATAATTCGTATGGCCCATTTATCACATGGGGCCCAAAATATCACTTTTTAACATAATAGCCCATTAAGGGTAATTCCGTAATTTTCACGATTTAATACTGATTTCATGCACTTAACACTAAAGTGTTATTATACCATATTTTTCGATTTCATCAACGTTGAGGTTTTTTTAGTCTAATGTTTAATTACAGTATGACATCTAGCCCATGAGGTAAGTGTGAAATTACACACCTGATTACGGTGAGGACTACACTTTCCCGATTATTGATACCTAAATACGTATCATACTCGATTAGAACACTGATACTAAATATAAATCTATGTTAAAGATAAACGATCTAGATCTTTTACCCTCGGATTCTCAAACAACAACTATTTGTGGTTTCTCTCCGATTGATGGTTCATAACCCGTTGAAGAACCATGAACAGTCAATGGCTCAGGAGTACGAACGACTTTAAATAATTGATTTTCACCAGAAAAGGGTCCACAACCCGGTGGAAAGTCTCGGATTGTTGAAACAGCCCTTCGCTTGAATCTAGAGGGAATAGCGAAATCGCCTCTTCGATCACTATTCACCACTCTTTTCGACCCTATCTTGTTTGCCTCCATTGACAAAAGATTATTAGTCCAACTACTATATTGGGATTTAAGACTATTATTTTAAGGCAAAATCGGCTTACCACAAAAATATCTTTGCGTTCGCGGAATGAAAATCAAGCGTTAACGTCCCTAGGATAAAATCGATTAATAACCCATCTTTGACGAGATAACGAAATAATATGGAAGTCCTTGATAGATATCCTTACCTTAACACTTCGATTCGATTTCTAGCAAGTCATGATGATTACGAATACTCCGAGCTCGGCCTTCTCTATAACGCTATTAAGATGAATAAGATTGTTTAAAAGAAAGGAAATAAGGGATGCTATTTTCAGGTCAAAAGACCTCTAAACAATATGCATATTCGCTAAGACAAAGAAGAAAAATAAGAAATGAAAAGGGTTCTCACCACTTGATTTAAACGAAAGTTGAAAGAATGATTAACAAGAGAAAAAAATATGTGAGGAGGAGGATTCACTAAGAAGAAAATTTTGATGGAAATGATGCTAGCAACATTCTACCATGGTGGAAGATTTTGGAAGAGAAAAAATGTTAAAAGGTTCTTTAAAAAAAGAAAGGAAGAAAGAAGAAAAGAATGAGAATAATGAGAGTGTTTGTGAATCGATTTTCAATATTGGAAGATGAACAAAGAAAGGGGTCTTGTGTTTGGTGTATATTCGGCCAAATGAAAAAAAACAAAGAAAAAGTCCTTTCAAGGCTATATGATTTCGGCACAAAGAGATTAGAGTTTAGGAAGAAAAGATGATATCAAAGTGGTAAAAATGAAATGGTCAAAGAATCAAATGCTCACCTATTGCTCAATTTCGGCTAGGAAGAGAAATTGTGGAGAGAAAAGAAAATAATGCACTAATTTGCTAAAGCTTTTTCACCAACCAACTCCAACACCTTACCCACATTCGGCCATCCCCTCTTAGCACAAAAATCATCCACATACATTGACCAAAAGTCAAAGTTTAGCCACCCCATAGTTTCCAAAACACCTTCCCTTGTTTCAAGCCTTATGTCCCCCTTTAATGCCTTTTCCAAAAGATTCTTTCCCTTAAGTTTACTCTTACCATTTCTCTTAGCCTTCATACCATAAAAAGAAAAATCTAACTTGCCAAGAATGAAGCTTGGCCGACACATGCTAGAAGAGTGAAAAATAAAAGTCACCAAAATGCATTCTATAGGATTCGAACCTCTCCCCTCAAGCAACACTCATGGTGCCAACTCCACTTTACTACTAGCTCATCTTATGCTAGCTTTTGACACTAAAATTTACTTAAACCTCAAGGTCACTTGTTCCTCTTCAGTAAAGTACTCCTTACAAAAATTTATTCTAATTCCAAATAATCCAGAGCCTTCTCAAGACTATAAATTAAACACACAAATTGAATCATTCACAAGCTAAGCACCAAAAAATATGCAACATATCGATACTCAATTTTTAGGATGTTACATTGGGCCTATTGGGCCCTGATCGCAGAAGCATTTTAAAATTTTTGGGATTATAAGAATGGCATTATTTCAAGTTTGACCTATTAGGTGAGTGATTTTGGAAGGTTAGGGGGCTTCATCAAACTTGGGCTTTAGGAAAATTTTGGTTTTAGGTGAATAAAACCCTGAGAGTTAGTAAGTAGGCTTTAAGAATAAAATGTGGGAAGAAATGACACAAAAAGGGCTTGTGGTGTAGTGGCAAAGTGACGCCACATAAGAGACAAAGGAGTGACGCCATAAGGAAGTAAGGGGTCCAAGGTTCAAGCCTTGGCACTGGCATTTCATTATGATTTATTTTTAAGTGAACTTGGACTTTGGCCCATAGATTTATATTTAGTTGCGCATGATGTTAGACACAAGAAAGTGAGTGGTCTAGTGGCAAGGCGTTATTAATGGTGCAAGGGAGCCTGGGTTTGAATCTCATGACAAGTAGGGGAATATTTATTTTGCAAATTGGACGGCCAGAGTTTGAGTTGGATTTAAACTCTGCTGATGGAGGGATCCTACATCGAAAAGATAGCAAGAGGGAAGATGAGAGGCTAGCTATATATAGAGCTGTCCATGAGGAGAGGAAGCATACATTGGTGGGCGTTTGGGCATAGGAGCATTTGGAGCGCGGATTAGCTTCAGACTCCTATCAGGTGTGTATTCTCTCTACTCTAGCTATAGAGCAGCAAATGCCGAAATGTTGGACACACGACGATGGTAGCCACACAAGCGTGCGAGTGCACATGTGGGAGCTTCGGCGCGATAGTTGAGGCTAGCTTGGGTGTTCTTGTGCGTTTAGGCTGTTTGGGCCAAGTGGGCCCAATGGGCCCGTGGGCCCATATGAAAAAATTGTGTTATTGTGTAGTAGATAGTGAACTGGACTATGGGAATCTCATATCTGTGGCTAGATTTGGGCTAAGTGGGCCACACGGACGTGTGGGCCCAATGGGTCGAATAAGGGGCCTTGAGCCCATTTACACCGTTATGACCATTTAGGTTATCTAAGTCGCTCGGGGCGGCAGTAGGCCTTTAGAATGACTGCTAAATGCAAAATTACTGAAGTACCCTCGATGGGTAAATTACCGAAATACCCCTGGTTTGTAAAATTACTGAAATACCCCTGGTTTGTAAAATTATCGAAATACCCCTAGTTTGCAAAATTACCGAAATACCCCTGGTTTGCAAAATTATCGAAATACCCTTGGTTTGCAAAATTATCGAAATACCCCTGGTTTGTGAAATTATCAAAATGTCCTTAATTTATAAAATTACTGAAATATCCTTGGTTTGCGAAATTACCGAAATACCCTTGGTTTGTAAAATTATCGAAATACCCCTGGTTTACAAAATTACCAAAATACCCCTAGTTTTTGAAATTACCAAAATACCCCTACTTTGCAAAATTACCAAAATACCCCTGGTTTACGAAATTACTAAAATACCCTTAGTTTACGAAATTATCGAAATACCCCTAGTTTGTGAAATTATTGAAATACCCCTGGTTTACGAAATTATAAAAATACCCCTAGTTTGTGAAATTACCGAAATACCCCTGGTTTATAAAATTACCAAAATACCCTAGTTTGTGAAATTACCGAAATAGCCCTGTTTGCAAAATTACCAAAATACCCTTGGTTTGCAAAATTATCGAAATACCATTAGTTTGCAAAATTATCGAAATACCCCTAGTTTACAAAATTACCAAAATACTCTTGGTTTGCAAAATTACTGAAATACTCTCGATAGGTAAAATGACCGATATGCCCCAAAGGGCAAGATGACGGAAACACCCCTACATGTTATATGGTTATTCTTGTATGCGATTTATGATTATTATCGCATGTTTATTTTTGTATGATGCATTCATGTGTTATTATGTTGCATGGGAATAGGATTATTAATATGGAGGAAGTGCTAATAGGATCGCATGGTCACTTGACGACTGCGAATCCACCAAAGGCTTTTTAGCCACCAAGCAGCCATGCTGCACCGATAAGTTAGTGTCGCAACCGGTGCTACGATGGGTGGGTCGATTAAATCCCCACAGGAGTGCACGGTTGGACAGAAGACGGAATGCAGGGTTGGTATGGGCATTAATGCATTGCATACATGGATTTTAATATTGAAGCCTCATAAAAAGAACTATCCGACGTACGACCTTGAATTAGCTGTAACACCCCAAACCCGGTACATACGTCATGACCGGATCTGGTATGCTACGGGTTGATTGTTGAAAACTTTGCTTTAAAGGGGTTTTGAAAATCTCAGTTTATTTTAGCCGACTAATCATTAATTTGACATTTTTGAAAGGAACCTTAACATTCGCATTGAATGTGCTTGAAAAGCCCATTTTCATTTCACTTATAATTAAGACTTCGAAAACATAAGCTTATAAATTGTAACATAAAAAAAAAATATAGATCGATAACCTAAGTTATAGAGGCCTTATTACAAAAATAATCCCAAAATTAAAACTCAATGAAAAACCAAAAACAGTCTATGAAAATAAAAGACTTGATGGCCCCTCGAGTCCACCTCGGCTCCCATGTCCACGATCTACTGCTAATCTGAAAAGTTGGAAAAAATAAAAGGGTGAGTCACCAAGACTCAGTGTGCAAATCCCAAAAACACAAAAAAGCCTTGAGGCCCACAAACACATTATGGTCCTTGGCCTATACACAATGACAACAGATTGTTTTCATGCAACATGGCCCATCCCAAGCCTAAAAGTCCATCCTCTACACACCCCCGTACCAACCATCACATCGTGGAGATTTCTACAATCAACCCTCCATCCGCTACACACCAAATCGAAAGCTGTGCTGCCTGTCATAAAGGCCGATCACTATGTGACCTATGTGGCAAAGCCATCGATCGCCATTCGACCTTAATAATACATTATAGTATTTCGACAGTTGTGCTGCCTGTCATAAAGACCGATCACTATGTGACCTATGTGGCAAAGCCACCGATCGCTATGCGACCTTCTTCCCTTCATCATATCAATCCCATCCCATGCATACATACATGCAAGAATTAGAACATTATACTATCTAAACAGATCACGACTTTCACATACTTCACATAGATACATATAGAAGTTTCTATGATCACGTACGACTAGCATCCACTTACTTACCCTTTTAGGGTAACACAACCCGTGGCCATCCCATACACGACACCGCTGCTTCATTTGGGGTGGGACTAATCCAACCGCTTCCTTCGATTTGTTGATTTTCGAGTCTTTTAGCCCATAACATATACATAGTCGAAACCCTTACCTTGAAATCTTTAACTAGTGTGATAGAGATCTACACACTAAATATGGCCTAACAACCAACTAGATTCATGGTCTCAAAACCGAAAGAGAAGAAAAAAGAATAGAAGAAATCGGACTTACCTTAACACGAGAATTCGATTACTTTTGAGAAGATCCGATGTCGACACTATCGAAAAGAATAAATCGATGGAGATGAAAGCGACGGAATTTATGCTAAAAAGCTTTTGAATAATGAGAGAAAAGAATGGGAAAATAAAACCTAAGGTTTTGTTTTTGGGACCCTTGGATAACCAAAACCGTTCGGTCCACAACCCTATTCTTTCTCCCTTATCTTTATCCATTCACACCTCTAAAAGAGGCCAATCCCATCTTCCTTCCTTTATCCATTATCCATATTATCCAAGTTATGTAATCCATCCTTATTGTCGCCCCACTTGCTCCTCCTTTAAGTACATGGGCTCCAAGCGGCCATAACTTGGGCCTCGAGGATGAAAGCCCAACTGACCCCTAACACTCTAATTAACATCACATAACCACACATTAAACGATAGGCCCATTAATTCGGGATGTTAAGTTCTACCCCTTAAAGAAATTTCATCCTCGATGTAATCCAACTAGGTCAAGTCTTACCTCCATTAGGTACCACATGAGACGAATCAACGTTTGATGCAAAGCCTTCCAAAATCACGACATGAACCTCGGGTCCTTGTCTGATATGTTTGATACTGGTACTCGATCGAGCAATCATAATCCTTTAACAACTCGATCCACCTCCTCCGCCTTAAAAATCAACTCTTTTGTGGGTCAAAAGGTATTTTAGGCTTTTATGATCTTTTATGATATAAATAATAGATTTCTCCCGTCTGCAGATAATGTCTCCAAATATTTAAAGCAAAATCACCGCCGCCAACTCCAAATCATGGGTGGGATAATTTGCTTCGTGCGGTCTTAACTGCTGAGATGCATACGCAACAACCTTTCCATCTTGGATCAACACGCATCCTAGTCCCATGTGTGACGCATCACAGTAAATCATGAATTCCTTCCCAGCCTCCGGTTGAATCAATACCGGAGCCTCCGTCAAAATCCTTTTTAACTTCTCGAAACTCTCTTGCTGCTTACTAGACTAAATAAACAGAACTCCTTTCCACAATAACTTAGTCAATGGTGCCACGATTGAAGAAAATCCTTCAACAAACCTTCGATAGTACCCAGCCAGACCAAGAAAACTCCAAATTTCTGCCACAGACCTAGGTGGCTTCCAATCCAATACCGCTTCAATTTTTCGAGGGTCAACCCTAATCCCCTCTGCCGACACAACGTGGCCTAGAAAAGTAACTTCACTTAGCCAAAATTTGCACTTACTGAATTTGGCATACAACTGCTTCTCCCTCAGAATCTGCAAAACCACTCGCAGATGTGAATCATGCTTCTCTCCCGATCTTGAGTAAACCAAGATATCTATAAATACCACGACAAACCGATCCAAGTAGGGTTGGAACACTCGGTTCATCAAATCCATAAACACCATTGGTGTGTTAGTCAACCCAAATGGCATTACCAAAAATTCGTAATGGCCATAACGGGTCCTGAAAGCTGTCTTATGAATATCTGATTCTTTGACCTTAGGCTAATAGTATCCTGATCTCAAATCTATCTTTGAGAACACTGACGCCCCTTTCAGTTGATCGAACAAGTCATTAATCCTTGACAACGAATACTTGTTCTTGATAGTCAACTTGTTCAGCTGACGGTAGTCAATGCACATACGCATTGATCCATCCTTCTTCTTAACAAATAACACCAGCGCTCCCCAAAGTGACACACTTGGTCGAATAAATCCTTTATCTAACAACTCTTGTATTTGTGCTTTCAACTCTACCAACTCCTTTGGCACCATCCTATATGGAGCGATAGACACTGGTGCTATTCCCGGAAGAAGATCGATACCAAACTCCACTTCACGATCCGGAGGTAATCCCAAAAGCTCTTTTGGGAAAACATCAAGAAATTCCTTCACCGTCCTAATGTCCCTAACAGTTAGGTCCTTGGCTTCTAGAGCCTGAACAAACATTAATACCGCCTCGCATCCTTTTCTCACCATCCTTTCTGCTCTTATGGCATTTACTACATTCGACAAACAGTTCCTCTTTCTCCTATCACCAACACTTCACCACCCTCGGGGTTTTCAACACCATACGCTTGGCTGCACAATCTAGATTAGCTTGATACTTCACCAGCCAATCCATGCCTAATATTAAGTCGAACTCCCCGAACGATAATTCCATCAGATCCGTTTGAAAAACTATTCCCTGAACTTCTAGGGTACCTCCCGATAGAGTTTATCTACTACCACAGATTGTCCTAATGGGCTAATTACAGTCATCGCCCTAAGGGTAGTCTTGAAATCTAAACTTAAAGTTTCAGACACACTACTAGCAACATATGAATGTGTCGACCCAATGTCAATCAATTGTAAGGCAAACCAAATATTAAAAATGTACCGGTTATAACATTCGGTGCGTCAGCCTCCTCTCGACGTCTGGCAGCATAGACTAACCCCGACTGTCTCACCTCAGTGTTTCTTACCCCTCGGCTTGGTGCTCTACGGTTCTAACCAAACCGTTACCACCTCTAGCTGGACCACGACCCCTCTGCGACTGCTGACCTCCTCTATCTGGCTGAGCATTTTCCTGCCTTACGGGTCCTACATCGCTCCGTGGCTGTGGACAGTCCCTAATCTGATGGTTCAAAGATCCACATCTAAAGCATTTTCTACTGCCTGCCCAACACCCACCTACATGGAATTTACCACAGTGAACACACCTCCGTGTCTGGTTAGCAGCAGATCTCTCCACCCGATTCAGCTCATCTGACCTAGGTCTTTTCTGAGTATGCCCAGCTGCTCCTGACGATCCAAAATTCCTCCTAGTTCCACTTCTATCTTTATCCCGATTCAGCTTTTTCGTTCGCTTTACCTCCTCAGCTATCTTAGCCTTCTCCACAAGCACAGTAAATTCCCTCTCTCGCTGTGGAGCTAACAAAACACGTAAATCATCCTTCAGGCCATCTTTAAATTGAACACATCATTCATGTTCTATGGCCACTATCCCGAGCATAACGACTCAAGCATAAGAATTTCGCTTCATACGTCACCACCGACCTACTTCCCAGAACCAGATTCAGGAATGCTCTACGCTGCGTGTCCATATAACTCGTTCCAATGTATTTACTCTGGAACGCCATTCTAAAGTAGTCCCAGGTGATACGGTCAGCCACCGTACCATCCTTAATCGTAAGCCACCATTGATAAGCTTCGTCCCGGAGAAGAGACACTACTCTTTTTAGCTTCTCTTCTTCCGTGAAATCTAGATCATCCATTATGCGTTCAACTGCCTCTAACCAATACTCAGCTGTACTCGGGGCTATCCTAAAAATTCCCTTAAACACTTCTTCCCCATTAGCTCTAAGTCGCTCCGACACAGATTGTCGAGCTCTTGTGCCCATGCCTGCCCCAGCAACCCTCTCTAACACCCTCAACATCACCTGAGATACCGCATCATCTCTGGCCGTCTGATCCAGAAATTTTGCCTCCACAGCTGGTGGCACTGGTACCTCATTCCCCGACCCGTGACCAGGCCCTACCGGTTCTGACACAGTAATCCTGCCTCTACCTCGGCTCACGCACACCACGTCCTCTAGTGTTCATTCTACCGATTCGCATTTATCTGATTAGGAATTTTATAAATTATTAATTTCTTCCACTGATTAATCACGAACAATCTTATGGAAAATAGTTTTAATAGTAGTTCTTTTGAATTTGAACTCTATTTACAAGGTTCAGTTCTCAGGTCTGTATTACCTACCTCTAGAATCCACATACATTCAACTATCACACATCAACATACAAGTAGCATCCATGAACTCACATTCATCACATAAGGGTATTTTTATCATTTCACTACCCAAGGGTATTTTCAAAATTTTATCCTACAGGGGTATTTTTGTAATTTTCAAAATAGGGTATCTTGGTGATTTTACAAAATAAGGGTATTTTGGTAATTTTACAATTCAGGGGTATTTAGGTAATTTTGTAAATTTTTGGTAATTTTACAAATCTAGGGTATTTTGGGAAGTTTTCACAAATCAAGGGTATTTCAAAATTTTACTAAACTAGGGATATAAGTAATTTTGTGAAATAGGGTGGTTGGTCCCTTTCGAGTTTTATTTATAAATTTTGGCCCGTCAACAAGCCCTCTCGGTTAGAGTGAACAAACACTACGCACCAGGTAGGATTCCAGCGAAGAGGAGGTGAGCCGCTAGGGCCACTTAAATACCAAGCTCTCCCTGGATCTAATCCTAGACATGCGTATGCCTATTACCACACCCTAACCCTGTGACTTGTTCACAGACATGTTTAATTAGAAATTAAGTCTTATGAGATTTGAAGAATTGTTTATACTAAACCTAAAGTCCATAAATCTAGCATACTAGCCTACGTCCCTAGAGAGCCCATCAAGCCCAACATGTATATCACATAATGAGTTTAGAATACTTACCTGCGTGGATCGGGTGCCGGTAGACTCAAAGGCCATATCTCAATCGAACTTTTCTCAAACTTACATCACTTTTACAAATCACTACTGGACCCATTTCACAGCCCGAGTTTTAAACTGGGCTCTGATACCAAAATGTAACACCCCAAACCCGACCATACATCATGATCGGATCTGGTATGCTACGGGTTGAATGTTGAAAACTTTGCTTTAAAGGGGTTTTGAAAATCTCAGTTTATTTTAACTGACTAATCATTAATTGTGACATTTTTGAAAGGAATCTTAACATTCGCGTTGAATGTGCTTGAAAAGCCCATTTTCATTTCACTTATAATTAAGACTTCGAAAACATAAGCTTATAAATTGTAACATAAAAAATATAGATTGATAACCTAAGTTATGGAGGCCTTATTACAAAAATAATCCCAAAATTAAAACTCAATGAAAAACCAAAAATAGTCTATGAAAATAAAAGACTTGATGGCCCCTCGAGTCCGCCTCGGCTCCCATGTCCATGATCTACTGCTCATTTGAAAAGTTGGGAAAAATAAAAGGGTGAGTCACCAAGACTCAGTGTGCAAATCCCAAAAACACATAAAAGCCTTAAGGCCCACAAACACATTATGGTCCTTGGCCCATACACAATGGCAACAGATTGTTTTCATGCAACATGGCCCATCCCAAACCTAAAAGTCCATCCTCTACACACCCCTGTACCAACCATCACACCGTGGGGATTTCTACAATCAACCCTCCATCTGCTACACACCATATCGACAACTGTGCTGCCTGTCATAAAGACTGATCACTATGTGAGCTATGTGGCAAAGCCACTGATCGCCATGCGACCTTAATAATATATTGTAGTATTTCGACAGCTGTGCTACCTATCGTAAAGATAGATCACTATGTGACCTATGTGGCAAAGCCACCGATCGCTATGCGACCTTCTTCTCCTTCATCATATCAATCTCGTCCCATGCATACATACATGCAAGAATCAAAACATTATACTATCTAAACAGATCATAGACTTTCACATACTTCGATACACATAAAGAAGTTTCTATGATCACGTACCTGGCATCCCTTGCCTACCCTTTTCGGGTAACACGACTGTTCATACAACCTATTTCCAGCTTTTAGCCCATAACATATACATAGTACAATTTAACTAGTGTGATGGAGATCTACACACTTGATTATCGACAGACAAGATTCTTTCTATGTCAACACCGCCGAAAATCGATACGATGGCTAATCGCTAAGGTTTTATTCGAGTGGTCCACAACTCGGTGGCCAATCTGTCTTCGCTATACAGCGTTTCTTGAACTTTGGGGCTGGGGCTATAGATCCAACCCCTTCCTTCGATTTGCTGACATTTGAGTCCATGAATGACCTTAGTCAGGGGATACTATAATGATTGCTTAACGAGGCATTAGGTTAAGGCACAATAAGGAAAAGAAACTAATTGAACACTTAGGGAGAATCAAAACCCTTACCTTGAAATCCCGAAAAAGTAATGTGGTTCGAAGGCTAATAATTTTTGGCTTAGAAACCTAGGCGATTAGATTTCCTTCAAATCCCAAAATGCCGCCCAAAAAGAACATGAGATCAGTGAAAACGTCAAACTAAAGATGGCCTAACAACCAACTAGCCATTCGGCTATGGTCTCAAATATCGGAAGAGAATAAAAAAAGAATAGAAGAAATCAGCACTTACCTTAACACAGAGAATTCGGCAACTCCTAGGGAATTTCAGCTTTTGAAAAGATCAAAAAGAAAAGATGATCTCAAGAGATCTATGAAGATTCAGCTTTGATGAAGAAATCGACAAAGAGAAAAGAATAGACAAGGGTATTCGATTATGGAGATGAAAGTAGAGAAAACCATAGAATCTCGACTTTTGCATAAAAGTGGAGATGAGAGAATAAGATTAGGGGTTTCAAATTTTGAATAATGAGAGAAGAGAATGGGAAAATAAAACCCTAATTCCAAAAATAAAAAGATATTCCCCCCACCTAAACACATAATTTTGGCACCCCTTAGATATACCAAAATTGATTCCTCCTCCCTCCAAGAGATGGAAATTCGGCCACCACTGGCTGTTCAGCAGATAACTCCTATTCTTGCTCCCTTATCTTTATCCATTCACACCTCCAAAAGAGGCCTAAATAATACCACCTCTTCCTTCCTTTATCAGCATATTATCCACATTATCCAAGTTATTTAATCCCTCCTAATTTTAAGCCTTATTGTCGTCCCACTTGTTTCTCCTTTAAGTGCCGAAAATGGCCCAAATACATGGGCTCCAAGCGGCCATAACTTGGGCCTCTTCACCTGCTAGTGATGCCACCTTATAGCTCCTTTATAGCGCCCCTTGCTACTGGGCCACAAGCCCATTTTGTAATTTAAACCACAGATACCATCTTTTAAACCCTATAGTGTCCAAATGGAAAATTTAACCAAGGCCTCGGCCCTATCCTGAGCCCAATCTGGACCCCAACACTCTAATTAACACATGACACATAACCACACATTAAACGCATAGGCCCATTAATTCAGGATGTTACATTAGCTGCGATTGTGTTTGCACTTAAGATTTGGTGCCATTATCTGTATGGTGAGAAATGTCACGTGTTTTCAGATCATAAAAGTCTGAAATATCTAATGGCCCAGAAAGATTTGAACCTGCGTCAAAGAATTTGGTTAGAACTGTTAAAAGATTACGAGCTTGTAATAGATTATCATCCGGGTAAAGCAAACGTGGTTGCTGATGCGTTGAGTAGAAAGTCATTGTTTGCACTACGTGCTTAGAATGCTCAGTTAGATTTGTTTGATGATAGTTCTGTGATAGTTGAATTGAGAGTAAAACCGTTATTTGTACAGCCAATATGTGACGCTCAGAAGGTTGATAATGAATTATTGTTGAAACGAACTCAGTGTGAATTGATTTCTGAATCTGAATTTTGAGTTGTTGATGATTGTTTAAGATTCTGAGATTGAATCTATGTTCCAAGAAATCTGGAGCTAATTCAATTAATTTTGGGTGAAGCACATAACTATCGCCTATCTGTCCATCTAGGAAGTACAAAGATGTATCAGGATTTGAAACTACACTACTGGTGGTCTGGTATGAAATGAGACATTTTGAATTTGTTTCAAAATGCTTAGTTTGTTAGCAAGTGAAAGCAGAACATCAAGTTCCGTCTGGGTTGTTACAGCCGATTCTGATTCCTGAATGGAAATGGGATAGAGTAACTATGGACTTTGTTTCTAGGTTGCCTCTGAATTTGAGAAAGAAAGATGCAATATGGGTCGTAGTTGACCGATTAACTAAATCAGCCCATTTTATTTCGATAAGATCTGATTTCCCACTGGAGAGATTAGCTGAGCTTTATATTTCTGAGATTGTGAGATTGCAAGGGGTGCCACTATGTCAGATAGGGATCCGAGATTCACATCGCGATTCTGGAAGAAATTGCAAGACGCTTTGGGTACGAAATTGTATTTCAGTACAGCTTTTCATCCGTAGACGGATGGTCAATCCGAGCGAGTCATTCAGATTTTAGAAGATATGTTAAGATGCTGTGTACTTGAGTTTAATGGTTCTTGGGAACAATACTTGCCGTTGATCAAATTTGCGTATAACAATAGTTTTCAGACGAGTATCAAAATGGCACCATATAAAGCTTCATACAGATGTAAATGCCGTACAACTCTATATTGGATTGAACTCAGTGGGAATAAGTTACACGGGGTTGATTTGATAAAAGATACCGAACAAAAAGTGAAACTGATCCGAGATTGTTTGAAACCAGCATTTGATCGTCAGAAGTCCTATGTAGACTTAAAACAAAAAGATATAGAATTTGAGATCGGTGACAAAGTATTTTTGAAAGTGTCTCCGTGGAAGAAAGTGCTTCGATTCGGACGTAAAGGCAAGTTAAGTCTGAGATTCATCGAACCGTATGAGATCATTGAACTTATTGGGCCTGTTGCATATAGATTGAAGTTACCCTCTGAATTAGAAAAGATTCACAATGTATTTCACGTTTTGATGCTCCGTAGATATCGGTCTAATCCGTCACAGGTGATTGCCCCATCTGAATTTGAAATTCAATCTAATATGACATATGAAGAGGAACCAATCAGTATCTTAGCTCGTGAAGTTAAAAAGTTAAGAAACAAGAAAATTCCATTAGTAAAAATATTGTGGAATCGACACGGATTAGAAGAGGCTACGAGAGCTTGAAGATTCAATGAAACAACAACATCCAAATCTGTTAACGGTAAAGTTTTCGGGGACAAAAATCCCTAAGGGGGAGAATTGTAATAGTCCAATTTATGCCCTAGTCGAAATAGTAATTTTGGGACCACAAATCTGAGTTCGTATAATATTTTAATATTATATTCTATGCCGTTGATATGTGAATTAGCATGTGGTAAATTTTTGTAAGCGAATTTGTTTGTTTGCGTGTTTAATTTGAGCAAAGGATTAAATTGCATTGAATGTGGAAGTTTCTTGCAATTTGTTAAAGTACTAATGTGTTATGGCTTTGTAAAAGTAAGGGTTTTATGTGGCAATTTGTCCAAAATTATAGATAGTGGATGAATGAAAGTCAAGTATGCCCTTGTTATATATATGTTTTCTTTTGTTAAGTGAAAATGGCATTTTAGTAAATGAATAATAATATGTTTATAATTAAACAAACAAAGAAAAGATGAGGGTATCATCCTCTCTTACCGAAAATCAAAGAAAGAAAAAGAAAGGAAACAAAGCTAAAGTTCGGCTAGCTTTTGGCTTGATTAGGTAAGATTTTTACTTCGGTTTTTGATAATTTTTACGTTTCTGCAATCGTTGCTTTGAGAGCTACAAAACCCATGCCTTGATTTTGCATTTTGATGATGTATGTGAAATGTGCCATTGATGATTTTACAAGCTTTGTGATGTTTGAGGATGACATATGAAAGACTTGAGTTAGATAAACATGTTTTGTTCTTGAAGTTTTGATGAATTTAGCTAAATAAGGCTAAATTGTGAAAATGGTAAATTGAAGGACTAAATTACAAATTTGATGAAATATTTGGACTTATATAGTCTTTAGAGAGGTTCGGCCAAGCATGTGTGTGTGTGGATTTTGTGAATTTGATGTTTTGTGAAAAATGGACTAGATTGTTAAAGTGTGCAAATATCAGGGTTAATTTGCAAATAGCCCTAAATGTGTGTCTATGGATTGAATTGATTGAAATGGTGAATAAAAAGGGTTAATTCTAAATATGTTTAGATCAAGAACTGAGAAAATGGACTTAGATCGCGGAAAGTGAAAGTTAACGAGTAGCCATTTTCATTCCGATAAACCGAACCGAGGTAAGTCACTATGCAAATAAATGAATTTGTATGATATCATATTTGTTCTTATGACTATTATTGAATATGGATATTCATGAAAAGATATGCAAATGAAATTTGGGATAAGTTTGATATAGTGACTAAGTCCGTGAAGTCCCGTACGAACCTAGGAATTGATAGGATTAGATATGTCATGACATAGGTATCTATTCTATTTTATCATGTAAGACCAAGTCCGGGACGTTGGCATTGATTTGAAATTTTGTGTAAGACCTCGTCTAGGACGTAGGCATCAATATGAATTATATGTAAAAGACCTCGTCTGGGACGTCGGCATCAATATGAACTTTATGAGTAAGACCATGTCTGAGACATCGTCATCATATTGACTCGTGTAAGACCACGTCTGGGACATTGGCATCGTTTTGACTTGTACGTGTAAGACCACATGCAGGACGAGAGCATCGATATCTGAATGCATGTAAGACCTCATCTGGGACATTGGCATTGTACTACTATTCCGAGCTTTCTGAGTATCCTACTAGGTTCCTAAGGGTTCAACGGGCAAGTCTGCAATACGAATGGTATATCCGAGCTATGATCCATTAAGTGAATGAATATCCGTTTCATGTATGTTGAATGTGCATTAAGTATGCATGAACGGTAAGTATGCATACGACTTTGATTTGAAGAAAGGGATGTTTGAATAGGATAAGTTGAATGAGATGCAAGGAAGATTATGAAAGAGCTATGAGCTTCAAATGAGTTTTGAATGGATAAATGTGACCAATGTAGTCATAAGTATGAATCAAGCATATACATGATAAATTGTTAAGTGTATGAGATGTGCAAATGTATCAAATTACATATATGCTTTTTATGCCAAGTTTATTTGTATATGACTTACTAAGCTTTTGGAAAGCTTACTCTGTGTGTGTATTTTCTCTGTTTTATAGGTCGTCGAAGCTATTGAAAGCTCGGGATTGTCAAGGATCATCATCACTCTACTAAACTCATTTTGGTACCCTTTTGAAAATGTATATGGCTAATTATGGCATGTATAGGCTAGATAGGTGTATATGTTCATGAAGTGAGGATGGCCATGTGTATTGGCAAGCTTTTGAGTTGATAAATGGTTGAATGAAAGAGTTATGAAGCATATATTTAGTATATTTTGATACATATGAAATGGTTAAGTTTTTGTAAAGCAAATGGATGATACATGTTTGAAATGATGTAGGATTTAGTTTGTAAATTGGTATGAATGGAATTGATATTGAATGTATGGATGAAGTGAACCATTTGATATGTTTTGATTGCCATATATGCATATTATGCTTAGGTATATATTGCTTGTAGGAAGACCCTAAGTGGATGGCATATTGGCCTTGTAAAAGGGCCTATAATGTCACATGGTTGAGGCACACGGGCGTGCCTAAGACCATGGATAAATTGGCAGAATATAGCTTAAATTGCACACGGCCTCGACATGGGTGTGTTTGATGGCCGTGTGAGAAATGGCAGTATGTGATCTAGTAGTACACGGCCTTAGCACACCGGCGTGCTTGGTGACCGTGTTGATTTTGGCAGTATACTACCATGGGGAGTACACACGGGAGTGTCCAGTAGTCGTGAATGAGGCACGGCCTACCCCCACGGCCGTGTGTCCCTGTATGTTAGAAAAGTTTCAAGTTTTTATGAAATTTCTTATGTGTTTTGGTTTAGTCCCGACTCAGTTTATAAGCATGCTTAAGGTCTCAATGACTTACTTAAGGGACATTATGATTGATATTGATGAATGGTTGTACGATTAATTCTGTAAATGTTTTCGATCTATCCGGTAATGCCTTTAACCCTAGTCCAATGATCAGACATGGGATAGGGGTGTTACAGGACAAGTCATAGGTATGCCATGTTTTGCCATGGCTTGGACACATGGGCGTGTTTGAGGCCGTGTGAGGCACACGGCCTACCCACACGGGCATGTGACCTCTGTAACGTAGAAAAATGTTTAAATTTCAAAAAATTTTGTACGTGTTTGGTTTAGTCCCGACCCCTTTCTACACATGTTTAAGGTCTCGTAGACCTCATTAAGGGACCAATTGAATGTAAAATGCTATGTTTGGATGTGAAATGATATTGAATGTTCTGAATTGATAGGTAATGCCTCTTAACCCTATTCCGGCGACAGTTTCAGGTTAGGGGTGTTACAAAACATGTTGTGGAAAGCATATGTGAATGGGAACTTGATTTTTGTTGAGCCCATACATGTCTTGATGTTACTATGGAATGTATGACTAACAAGGGAAATGAGAATGTGTGTAGGGTTTGAGATCAAAGTGGTTGAATATGCCTTACTTAGTTACCTCAAATAGGATGTATGGTAAGTTAAGTGCCATGTTATATGAATTTACTAAGCATTTTATGCTTACCCTATTTTATTTTACCCTGTTTTAGAGTAAATCAGAAGCTCGACGGAGATCACTCACACTATCCATCGGCCCATGACGGTACAATATGGTAAATCAATTATGGTTGTTAAGGCATGTATAGGATATGTTGGCCAAATTGGTATGTAAATGTAAATGATGCTTGTAATCTAGCCATTGGAATGGCTAGTCATGGTTCTTGTGAAATACTTGAAATGTTATGCTTGGTAACCATATGTATTTGTTAAGTAGTTGATCAAATCATGTTTAACACATGAATTGAACCAAGGTAGGATAGTAAACATGTATGCATGCAATGATAGGCCATGTTGAATGATGAAATTTGCTTATTTGAATGCTTAGAATGGTTGGATTATACTTGGTATGTTTTGGTGCAGGAAAATGGTAAATTTGGGTGACAAATGAGGCTAGGAAATGGCTTTATTTTTTCCACACGGGAAGACACACGGCGTGTGTCTATACCATGTGTGACACACGGCCTACCCCATGGGCGTGTAGCCAGGTCGTGTGTCCCCTGCACCATAAATTTGAGAAAATAGAATGCTCAGAATTGAGCACACGGGTAGAGACACAGGCGTGTGTCTTAGCCATGTGGGTGTCACGGCCTTGAACATGGGCGTGTGTCTTGGCCGTGTGAAACCTGCACCTAATTAGAATTGAATTAATTAACCACACGACTTAGCACACGGGCGTGTGGCATGGCCGTGTGCCACAAGTCAGAGAGCAACATAAATTGGACAGACTTGATGCACAGTTGTGTCCTTTGGACCACAGGGTGTGTGAGCCCTGCACCTTGGAAAATTTTTGGAATTTCGCAAAAAATTCCCTGAGTTCACAATTTAGTCCCGACTTAATTTTGATGCTCGTATTGGGCATTGAGGGTCCATTTAAGGGACATTATGAATGACCTCGGTGAATGAATAGTAACTTGCCCAAATTAATTGATAAATTCCTGAATGTTTTGGTAACGCTCCAAAACCCTGTTTTGACGACAGATACGGGTTAGGGGTGTTACAAATTTTCTATAGTTTCAATAGTAACAGTACTATGGAAGATTGGCTTTGGGGCTTCGAATATTTTTGAAATCAAACTTTTAAAATTTATTTGTTGCATGGTTCCCAAAATACCCTTTTAAAATATGCACGTAGATTTAGGTAAAAATCACAGTCCAAGTATTCATATCATTTTCTAGAGTTTTATGCTTTATCTACAATTTAAAATAAAGTTCTAGTTATTAATCAAAGTATTTTTAGCCTAAAGTTCGACTACAGTTTATAGTTTATAATTTTCCTATAGTTTCAATAGTAATAGTACTATGGAGGATCAACTTTAGAGTCTTAGATATTTTTGAAATCAAACTTTTAAAATTTATTTGTTGCATGGTTCCTAAAATACCCATTTAAAATGTGCATGCAGATTTAGGTAAAAACCACAATCCGAGTTTTGATGTAATAACCCAATTTTGGCGAAATTAGAATAGTGGTTTCGGGACCACGAATCCGAGTAAAAAATAAAATTTATTTTAATTTTATTATACGGTTCGTATTATGTTAGGAATGTCATGTGAAAATTCAGATAAGAAAATTTTACCGATTATCTGTTTAATTACGGAAAAGACCAAATCGCATAAAATGCAAAAGTTGGATTCTAGTAGCTAGAAGGATTAAATAGCTATGGAATTCAAAAATTGAGGTCCTTATATGGTAATTAAACCATTAAAGAAAAGTATGTAGATATTTTTGGTGACTCATCCATGGAAATTAAGAAAAAGGGTAAGGACTAAATTGGAAAGTAAAGTAATTTAATCAATTAAAAGATGATAAAAGAATTATCATCTTACTTTATGTCATATTCATCCCCAAAATACATGGAGATAGAAGTAACTTTCATGGCTCAATTGGGTAAGTTTTCTTATCTTGTTTTTAGTAATTTTGATATTTTTGAAATCGGGATAGCTTAATATATCTATTTGGGGGGATCAATTTGAAAAGTTATCAAAGTATGAAAGTTAGGTTATGGATGAATATGCTAAAAATTTGAAATTTATGGTAGAAAATGAAAATTTTTTGATAGATAAACAACTTTTACAAAGTGATTTTTGCTGAAAACATGATTTAGGGACTAAAATGAAAAGTTGTGAAATTTGATGAAAAATTCTGAATTTTTATGAATACATGTTGTAACATCCTAGATTAGGGGTTATGCGTTCGTGCATAATTCATGAGATAGTGGGATCAGTGGGTGTGTTGGATGTGTTCTGAAGAGTTTCAAGAACCCTAAGATGAAAGGAAATGTAAGGAAATGTAAGGAAAAGAAAGGAAAAGTAAGGAAATGTAAGGAAATGTAAGGAAATGTAGGGAAATGTAAGGAAAATGTAAGGAAATGAAAGGAAATGAAAGGAAATGAAAGGAAATGTAAGGAAATGAAAGGAAATGTAAGGAAATGTATGGAAATGTATGGAAATGTATGGAAATATATGGAAATGTAAGGAAATGTATGGAAATGTATGGAAATGTGTGGAAATGTAAGGAGATGTATGGAAATGTAAGGAAATGCTTTAGAAATGTTAAGTTTTGGAAACTAAACTAAAATAGGAAAGTGACCATTTTGGAAACCTAGACATTTTTGGAAACTTAGACATTTTTGGAAACTTAGACATTTTGGGAAACCTGAACATTTTGGAAACTTGAACATTTTGGAAACTTGAACATTTTGGAAACCTAGACATTTTGGGAAACTTGAACATTTTGGAAACCTGAAAATACTGAGTCCGCTGAAAATTTTAGGAAACTTAAAATTGACCCCTAATATTGAATTTAAGAGCCCAAAGGGAACTTAGGGCCAAGTGACCCTAAAAATATAAAGCATGTGAAATTTGACCCAACAACGGACTTGGAAATGTGGCTCAAGATGCCACCAAAGGTTTTAGAAATGGCCCAAATACAAGAGGCTTTTGGGCTGAGTTTGAGACATCCAGAAGCAAATAATGAAGGCCTTATTTTGCTTCCGTAAAAGCTGAGGTGGACGGCATGGGTTTCTAGAAAAGGAAGAGTTTTATTCACATAAATATGTGAATAATAAGAGATAAATAAAGGAGTTTTATTCACATAAATATGTGAATAATAAGAGATAAATAAAGGAGTTTTATCCACATAAATATGTGAATAATAAGAGATAAATAAAGGAGTTTTATTCACATAAATATGTGAATAATAAGAGATAATATTATCTTAAGGAGAGTGGTGGCCAAGTCAAGGACTCTTGGCCTAGCAAATTTGGCTATAAAAGGAGAACCCAAGGTCTTTTCTCTCATCTTTCCAAGTAACCAAAATCCTTTGCTCTCTCCCTCTGAATTTTCTTTCTATCTTTTCTTCTTCTCTTTCTTCATCTGTCAAGCCAAAACCTTTTCTTTTGATCCTGATTAAATCTCCATAGCAAAACCACAAACTCTAGGCAAGGAAGCAATCGGTCAAGGCATTAAGGATCTTTTACAACCGTCGAATACAAGGAGGAATCTTTCGAAATCTAAGGATCCAAGGTAAGATAATTTATTCGATTAAAGGTTATGATGTATATGTTAGATTAGATCTAACATGAAAATTTCGACAGACATATAGGGCAAGGAATTCTCTTGATTTGGAATTTGTATGGTAAGTGATATTCGCCAAGGCTTAATTTTGGTATTTGGAATTATTTTTCATTATTTCAAAAGCGAAAACTCACATGGTTACATGATTTAGTATTAGCGATTTCAAGGAAAAAGGATACTAGTAATTTGGGATTTGATTTACAATCATCCAATTCGCAACAAGGTAAATAATACAAATCCTACTAGGATTTGGTTTTGTCTAAAAGGGGTTTATTAATGTGTTTTAATTGGTGGGCGAATATAGGGATTAATAGATCTAAAAATTAGATCGGGATTCTCGAGATATCAAGGAACCTATTAAGCGAAAAAGGTGTGTACCCTTACTATCCTTCGATATCTTATGGCTAAATATTTTAAATATATGATATGAATAATAATGTGAATGTGGCTATGTACCACAAATGTGGCAAAAGTACCAGTGCACGTTTCCTACTTCGATAGGATTGTGAAAATGTTATTTTAATAACATGCTAATATATGAATATGAACATGAAATTAAGTTATGCAATATATATGTTTTGGGGCATTCGGGTTTTATGTGAAAGGGGAGAACAGTGTTGACTTGGTCTCACCAACGAAGGTGTTGACTTCGGTCTCACCAACTAAATATGTCGACTACGGTCACATTGCGAAATTTTGGTAACTTTGTTACAATAGTGTCTAATGACACAACGTGGAGAGTAGCGGATGGAGGGTCGACTTAGTAGTCCCCACTGTGCAGGTTGGTACGGTGGAGAGTAGCGGATGGCTTATAGGTTTTGGGTTTGGGTTGCATCATAATTTCATTATTATATGGACTTGATGATTTGAACATGAATGCGATTTATTGAATGTTAGTATTGTGTGCACATTGAGTCTTGACTCACCCCATTGTGGGAATTATTTTCGGTGATGAGCAAGTGATTTGACCCAAATGGGTGGACCATGAGGTGGCCATGCTACATTCGGAGAATTTATTTAGTTTGGACTTTATTTGATTTAGTTACTTTTATTTTATTTTGGGTTTTACTTGATGTAATAAGGCCATAAGGCCCAGTTGGATTTTCTTTATTTCTTTTTACTTTTAATTATTATGTTTACGGATTTTTATTAAGTAAAGATCAAGCAAATACATTTTAAAATAAAACCTAAATGTTTTGTCACTTTAAATAAATGGATTTTAATGTTGGATAAATTGGTTTTCAAAGACAAGCCCAACCCAAACCAATCTTTTTTTTTCAAAATCACACAAGTTTTTCTCTAAGTAACAAAAGAATTTTGAAACCGGTTTACTTGAGGAACATACCAGATCCGGTCCATTCTCGTGGGCCGAGTGTGGGGTGTTTCAGTTTGGTATTAGAGCCCAGTTTTAAACTCTCGGCCTGTGGCCTAAGGCCCAAAACGTTTTCAAAACAAGCCCAAAAGAGTTTTATGAAAATATTTCTGAAAGTAGACAGATTTGATGGCATGGCACCTAAGTCTCCGACCCGCAGTCCACCAGGTAAGTACCCCTAACTATATGTGTGATTTTGTGATTTATATAAGGGTAGAAAAGGCATGGAACGTAGAATAGAATGATAGGAATTTGAACCCTAGGATTAGTCTACTCAAACACAAATACATAAGACTTAATACACTAGACAAACCTGTGATTAATTCACCGAGCTAGGGTGTGGTAACTCACAGCGCATGTTCAGGAGTGGATTCAAGAAGAGCTTGGTATTTAAGCAATCCTAGTGACTCACCTCCTCTTTACTCGAATTCTACCAGTGCGTAATAACTGCTCACCCTAACCAAGAGGACTTAGTCACTGCTAAACCCAATAACTAAAACCCGAAAGGGACTAGCCGTATTTTATGGAAACCCTAATTTTAAAATTTCTAAATTACCCTCTTGGTTTGACAAGAATATTTTTATAAATTTTCCTGAAATATTTCGATTAACAAATTTACTAAAATACCCCTAGTGGTAAAATTACAAAAATGCCCTTGGTTTATAAAATGTCCAACTACTCAATAGTTTTGCCAAAATTTCATTATGTTATAAAAGTATAAAAACCCTAATTTGCAAACTATCAAAAATACCTTGATTTTGGAAAAAAAAATTACAAAATTGCCCCTAACTTACTAAAATTACCAAAATGACCCTAACTTCCAAAATTTTTGCAACTACATCGCTTTTGGAAAATAAATTTCTGAAAAAGAACCCTCAAAATGTTGCAACTTCTGAAATATCCCCAATTTATTAAAACTTTACAATTTACCGGTTTGTGGAAAAAAAAATTTACCAAAATACCCCAAGGACCAAAAATTTACGAAATCCCTCGATTTCAAAATTTTCCAAAATACCCTGTGAACTTAAAAGGACCAAAAATACCTTGTGACAAAATCACCAAGGAACCTTATTTTGACAAATTACGAAAATACCCACAGTAGGACAAATTACGAAAATACCCCGGGTAGTGGAAAAACAACAAATGAAAAAACTACAACGTTTCTCCGAATGAACTAAGGTTCATAATTGTTTGATGGATGTGTGAATGAATGAAAAGACTGTGCATGTATGAATCTGAAAGAACCACTTGTAAAAAATTCTTTCCATAAAACTTCTTCGCGGTTAATCGGTGAAACAAAATTTTTAATACATAAAACTTCTTAATCGATTAAATCGCGACGTTAGAAATGAGTTCTAAGGGATGGGAACTTAGAGAATGTGCCTAGAAAGTATGATAGTTCTTTAAGATCGAGTGCAAAGACAATAGCGTAGTGTGGTGAGTTAGATCTGACGGATGAACGATGGTAAGTAATTTCGAGGACTAAATTATTTTTAAGGGGTAGAACCTGAACATCCTAGATTAGGGGTTATGCGCTCGTGCATAATTCATGAGATAGTGGGATCGGTGGGTGTGTTGGATGTGTTCAAGAGTTTCAAGAACCCTAAGATGAAAGGAAATGTAAGGAAATGTAAGGAAAAGAAAGGAAAAGTAAGGAAATGTAAGGAAATGTAAGGAAATGTAAGGAAATGTAAGGAAATGTAGGGAAATGTAAGGAAAATGTAAGGAAATGAAAGGAAATGAAAGGAAATGAAAGGAAATGTAAGGAAATGAAAGGAAATGTAAGGAAATGTATGGAAATGTATGGAAATGTATGGAAATATATGGAAATGTAAGGAAATGTATGGAAATGTATGGAAATGTGTGGAAATGTAAGGAGATGTATGGAAATGTAAGGAAATGCTTTAGAAATGTTAAGTTTTGGAAACTAAACTAAAATAGGAAAGTGACCATTTTGGAAACCTAGACATTTTGGAAACTTAGACATTTTGGAAACTTAGACATTTTGGGAAACCCGAACATTTTGGAAACTTGAACATTTTGGAAACTTGAACATTTTGGAAACCTAGACATTTTGGGAAACTTGAACATTTTGGAAACCTGGAAAATACGGAGCCGCGTGAAAATTTTAGGAAACTTAAAATTGACCCTAATATTGAATTTAAGAGCCCAAAGGGAACTTAGGGCCAAGTGACCCTAAAATATAAAGCACGTGAAATTTGACCCAACAACGGACTTGGAAATGTGGCTCAAGATGCCACCAAAGGCCTTAGGAAATGGCCCAAATACAAGAGGCTTTTGGGCTGAGTTTGAGACATCCAGAAGCAAATAATGAAGGCCTTATTTTGCTTCCGTAAAGGTGAGGTGGACGGCATGGGTTTCTAGAAAAGGAAGAGTTTTATTCACATAAATATGTGAATAATAAGAGATAAATAAAGGAGTTTTATTCACATAAATATGTGAATAATAAGAGATAAATAAAGGAGTTTTATCCACATAAATATGTGAATAATAAGAGATAAATAAAGGAGTTTTATTCACATAAATATGTGAATAATAAGAGATAATATTATCTTAAGGAGAGTGGTGGCCAAGTCAAGGACTCTTGGCCTAGCAAATTTGGCTATAAAAGGAGAACCCAAGGTCTTTTCTCTCATCTTTCCAAGTAACCAAAAATCCTTTGCTCTCTCCCTCTCGCCGAATTTTCTTTCTATCTTTTCTTCTTCTCTTTTCTTCATCTGTCAAGCCAAAACCTTTTCTTTTGATCCCCGATTAAATCTCCATAGCCAAACCACAAACTCTAGGCAAGGAAGCAATCGGTCAAGGCATTAAGGATCTTTTACAACCGTCGAATACAAGGAGGAATCTTTCGGAAATCTAAGGATCCAAGGTAAGATAATTTATTCGATTAAAGGTTATGATGTATATGTTAGATTAGATCTAACATGAAAATTTCGACAGACATATATAGGCAAGGAATTCTCTTGATTTGGAATTTGTATGGTAAGTGATATTCGCCAAGGCTTAATTTTGGTATTTGGAATTATTTTCATTATTTCAAAAGCGAAAACTCACATGGTTACATGATTTAGTATTAGCCGATTTCAAGGAAAAAGGATACTAGTAATTTCGGATTTGATTTACAATCATCCAATTCGGCAACAAGGTAAATAATACAAATCCTACTAGGATTTGGTTTTGTCTAAAAGGGGTTTATTAATGTGTTTTAATTGGTGGGCCGAATATAGGGATTAATAGATCTAAAAATTAGATCGGGATTCTCGAGATATCAAGGAACCTATTAAGCGAAAAAGGTGTGTACCCTTACTATCCTTCGATATCTTATGGCTAAATATTTTAAATATATGATATGAATAATAATGTGAATGTGGCTATGTACCACAAATGTGGCAAAAGTACCCAGGTACGTTTCCTACTTCTGATAGGATTGTGAAAAATGTTATTTTAATAACATGCGAATATATGAATATGAACATGAAATTAAGTTATGCAATATATATGTTTTGGGGCATTCGGGTTTTATGTGAAAGGGGAGAACAGTGTTGACTTCGGTCTCACCAACTAAGGTGTTGACTTGGTCTCACCAACTAAATATGTCGACTACGGTCACATTATGAAATTTTGGTAACTTCGTTACAATAGTGTCTAATGACACAACGTGGAGAGTAGCGGATGGAGGGTCGACTTAGTAGTCCCCACTGTGTGCGAGGTTGGTACGGTGGAGAGTAGCGGATGGCTTATAGGTTTTGGGTTTGGGTTGCATCATAATTTCATTATTATATGGACTTGATGATTTGAACATGAATGCCCGATTTATTGAATGTTAGTATTGTGTGCACATTGAGTCTGTTGACTCACCCCATTGTGGGAATTATTTTTCGTGTGATGAGCAAGGATTTGAATGGGGCGTGGGACCATGAGGTGGCCATGCTACATTCGGAGAATTTATTTAGTTTGGACTTTATTTGATTTAGTTACTTTTATTTTATTTTGGGTTTTACTTGATGTAATAAGGCCATAAGGCCCAGCTTGGATTTTCTTTATTTCTTTTACTTTTAATTATTATGTTTACGGATTTTTATTAAGTAAAGATCAAGCAAATACATTTTTAAAATAAAACCTAAATGTTTTGTCACTTTAAATAAATGGATTTTAATGTTGGATAAATTGGTTTTCAGCACAAGCCCAACCCAAACCAATCTTTTTTTTTCAAAATCACACAAGTTTTTCTCTAAGTAACAAAAGAATTTTGAAACCGGTTTACTTGAGGAACATACCAGATCCGGTCCATTCTCGTGGGCCGGGTGTGGGGTGTTTCACATGTTCTGTAAATTTTGTGATGGAATTTTGGTTAGGCTTGGAATAGGGAGTAAATTGCACAAATTTCGTTTTCCGAGCCTAAGGATGAAATTGGAATTTATGGAAAAGTTAGTGGCAAAATGGTAATTTTTCTTAGGATGTAAATTGAGTCCACTTGAATATGAAATGTGATAAATTGATGTTAAATTTACTCGTATAGACCCGGATAGACCAAATTCGGAGCTAGAATGAGGAAAAGAGGAAAGTGTCAGATTAGTAGATTTAATCTACCCGAACATTTGTCGAGATAAGTTTGTGTAACTAAATTGTGTATATTTATATGCTTGAATTAAATGTTGTGCTTGTGAATTGCATAAATATTATATGTATATGACATTGGAAATATACTTGACAAACCCGACAATAATAAGGCCCGATAAATGATAAATGATAAATGATAAATGATAAATGATAAATGATAAAATGTTACTTATGTACTTGAAATGAATGTGGAATGTGTCTATTTGAATTTTGTGAATATTATAAATGTACGAAATAATCACATGCCTGATAATGCTTGAAAAATGTCAAATTACATTTGAATAAATGGAGAATTCGAGGGATATATGATTTCCCGAAATGAATGAAGTCCTGCATTTATTGCTGGCGGAATTTAGCTCAGACGAGTAATTCCATTTACCTCATTATAAAATGGATTTAGCCCGACGAGTAATCCTGATATAAGTCCTCTCGAGCATATATTATAGGTTAGATTTAGGCCGGACGGGTAATCTAGATCAAGCTCTTTAGAGCATATGTCATAAAAAGGATTTAGCCTGGACTGGTAATCCTGACTAAGCTCTATTGAGTATATATTGGAGACAGGATTTAGCCGGGACTGGTAATCCTATTGTATATGTATATGTATATGTGTGGCTCGAGAGTGTACTCTTTGAAATAGTACCTTATGGGTACCATTGGACATGAGTTGACGGATTCTGATTTGTATACCTCGAGTGTACTACCTTTGTATCCATCGATATTCAGAATAAATTCAACAGGTAAAAATCTTGACATGAGAAGTTATGAATAAGAAATGAGTTATTACACGTATTTGTCTAAAATACATGAAAATGATGATACATGAAAATTGACATATGAAAACATGAGATGATGATATTTGTACATGGAATTCATTTGATGAATATGTTCACCCTTGATTATAGACTTGTATACTTTGAGTGTACTATTACTCGTGTGACATTGATGTTTTGAGTAATATGAGTAAAGTTTTGATATGAAATAATCTAAACTCGAGATGAATTATATGAAATTATACTTGTAATACAAAGAGATGATTTATACATGTTGTGGAAAGCATATGCTGCTGAAACTTGATCGTTGTTGAGCCCATATATGTTTTGATGTTATTATGGAATGTATGACTAACAAGGGCAATGAGGATATGTGTAGGGCTTGAGGTCAAATTGATTGAATGTGCCTTACATAGTTACCTCAAAATAGAATGAATGGTAAGTTAAGAACCATGTTATACAAACTTACTAAGCATGTAATGCTTACTTAGTTTTATTTCCCTGTTTTATAGTAAATCCAAAGCTCGTTGGATTGAAAGCTTGGAGGGGATCATTCACACTATCCATCGGCCTATTTCGGTACATATGTTAAATCAATTATGGTTATAATGGTATGTATAAGTTATATTGACCATATTAGCATGTAAATGTAAATGATTATTGTAATCTAGCTAGTGGAATGACTAGTGATGATTATGTTTTGGTATATGTATATATATGTATTAAGTTTATTGTATGGAGATAACATAAGTGTTTGTTATTGACTGATTGAGAAAGGTTAAATGAGTATGCTTACTAAAGGGTAAGATTAAAAACATTAATGCATGTAACAATATATCATGTTAGATGTTATAAATTGCTTGAATTCAATGCTTGGATTGGTTGGTATTTGGATGAAAGTTTGGTGTAGCTCATTGGCAAAATTTTGGGTGAGAAATGGAGTTAGAAGTGGCTTTATTTTGTCCACACGGGCAGACACATGGGCGTGTGTCTAGGCCATGTGTGACACACGGGCATGTGTCTCGATTGTGAGACACACGGCTTGGTACATGGGAGTTTGGTTAGGCCGTGTGTCCCTAAACCTAAAGTTTGAGAAACAGAATACTCAGAATTGAGCATATGGGCAGAGACACGGGCATGAGTCTCAGCTGTGTGTGCTATACGGCCTGGAACACGAGCGTGTGTTTTGGCCATGTGAAACCTGCACTTAATTTTGAAAGAATTTAATTAACCACACGGCCTAGCACACGGGCATGTGGCATGGCCCTGTGCACAAGTCAGAGAGTTACACGGGGGTCAAACACGGTCTGTAGCACGGGCGTGTCCCTCAGGCCACATGGGTGTGTGAGCCCTGCAACTTGGAAAATTTTTGTGATTTCGTGAAAAATTCTTAGAGTCTCCGATTAAGTCCCGTTTTGATTCTAATGCTAGTATTGGGCTTCGAGGGTCCATTTAAGGGACGTTACGAATAATCTTGAAAAAATGAACAATAATTGAAATGATTAATATGTAAATGTTTTGTAAACTCTAGTAATGCCCCGTAATCCTATTTCGGCGACGGACATGGGTTTGGGGTGTTACATTTAATGGTATCAGAGCTACGATTTAGTCGGTTCTTGGATTAAACGTATCATATGTGGAGTTTAGAAATACATGCCATTATATAACCTGTAACACCCCAAATCAGGTCTATGTGTCAAGACAAGATTTGGTTTGTCACATAGATCAAACATTCTTTTAATCTTTCTAATGATTTAAGTGAATCGGTACTACAAAACCTTTTGAAAATAAAGTTTAATAAAAACCAAAAGAAATGATTTAAATTCGTTAATTTTAAGAAACATTAGTTGAAGTCTTATCATTTAGTATTTAAATATCAAAATCCTTTAAGTAGTTTTTTTTTTAAAAAGAGTTCAAAAGAATTTGAAGATAAGATAAGTTAAAGAATCACATATGTTTCAAAGTATTTTTTTAAAAAAAAATCATTATAGGATTAGCATAAACCCATCAAAATAAAATTTAAATCCATCCACACATAAAAATCCATAAATATTAATAGAGGCCTTATTACATCATATCCAAAATAATAATTTAAAGAAAGTACTTAATAAAAGTTCAAAGTTTATAAAACCCATGTTTGCAGTATGGCCTTCACGAAGTCATTTTCAGCCCAAGTCCACGTCAATTTCCATTACCTGAGATGGAAAATTTAAGGGAGTGAGTTACTCAGAACTCAGTGTATAACTCACTTACTATATCCACTGGGCTAGATCATCAAGTCATTATTTTGGGCTTGAGCCCATAAACAGATTTAGCAATATAATAAATGAAATGTATGCAAAATGAAATTTCCCAACCAACCTAATATCCTTCCGCTACACACCACCCATACCAACCATCACACCTGTGGGGATCAAGTCAACCCACCCCGCCAACACACCGATCGTAGGCATTAAGCCATTTTTATATTTGGTTGTGGTGAACCAACGAACTAGATTGTGACAAAGTCACCGAACTAGAGGCATTAAGCCATTAAAATATTTGTGGCAGAGCCACCAAACTAGAGGCAATAAGCCATTAAAATATTTGTGGCGAGCCAACGAACTAGATTTTTGGCAATGTGCCTTTCTTCTCTTCATCATAAATCCCAACCCATGCAAACATGTATGCATAATACTATATACATATGATAATTTTAGCAGAAGGCCCAATTTACTTGTGAATCAATATTTCAAGTTTTTATTAAGGCCCACAATACAAAATAACATTTAGCCCATTTAGCAATCCAATACTTTGGCCCATTCAACGATCTAGCAGATTTTTTGACCTATTTAATGATCTAGCAGATTTTTCAGCCCATTTAACAATCTAGGATTTTTTTTGGCCCATTTAACGATCTAGCATATTTTTTTACAATTTATCAAATACTCATTGAGGACGTTTTCATAAATTTCACAACTTTAACAGTTTTCATGTATTTTCACATAAATACTAATTATTACGCATTTTTCAAATTTTGTCAATTTTACGATTTTTCCCAATACTTACGGTATAACATCTAACTCGAGATAAGTGTGAAGTTACACACCTGGTTATTGTGAGAACTAGACTTTCCCGCTCGTCAATACCTAAACGTAACACGATAAATTAGAACACTATTTTTAAATAAAACTACACTATTGATAAACGATCTAAATCTTTACCCTCAGGATTTCGAACCACTTCTATTTTTGGTTTCTCCCCGATTGTTGATTCGTTACCCGATGAGAATCCATGAACGAACAAAGGTTCGGTAGTACGAATGACTTCAAACAACTGGTTCTCCTCGGATGAGGGTCTGCAACCCGGTGGAAAATCTCGATTCCCGAAACAGCCTTCGTTTATACTTAGGGGGATTAGCGAAACCACCCCTCTTTCGAAGACTATTCACTACCCTTTTCTGCCCTATCTTGAATGTCTTTAATGACATAAAATCATTAGTCAAACTAATAACTATCGAAATAGGACTAACGATTTTTAAAAAATGAGATTGGCTTACCATAATTATCCTCGTTCCACGAGGTAGCAATCGAGCGATTACGTCCCTATAACGAAATCAATTAAATAACCAACTATACCAATATGACGAATAATGTGAAAATCCTTGAATAAACTCCTTACCTTAACTCTTAAGATCGATTCCAACGATCCACGATACTCAAGAACACTTTGAGTTTCTGCCCTCCAAAATCACTCTATTGCCCACAGTTGAAAAGAATTGAGTGAGAAGAATACTTATGTCTAATGGAAGATTCGGTTATGACTAAACAAGAAAATAAAAATGATTCGGCACAAGAGCAAACTAGCATTTGTCCATGAGAGAAAATATTGAAGAAACTTTAGTTGAGAAAGAAGTAAAAGAATGGAAGATGGATATGATGATGATTCGATTTTCAAGAGAGAAAAAGAGAAAGAAAAAGAGAAAGAAAAGAGAAAGAAAAGAGAAGGAAAAGAATTGAGTTTAAGAGAATTGTGCATTCGGCATTTGGGGAGGAAAAATGAGAAAAAGAATGGCCTTCTTTCTTTTTGTGTGTTGATAGTTTCAGCACTAGGAAAAATAAAACACTAAAATGATTAGCAAAGAAATGACCAAATGGTCAAAAAGAAAGATGCAATTGTTTCCTCAAGGTTGTTGACAAATTCGGCTAGAGAGAAAATAGATGGAGAGAAAATATGTTTTGCCAAAGCAAAAAATGACCAAAAAGAATGTGTTTCTCCAACACACAAGCCTACAAGCCAATCAACAAAATCGACCATCCCCCCTAGCCCCTATACCGTCCACATACATAGTCAAAAGGCCATGAAAGAGTTGCCAAAACATCATCCTAGTCTCAAGCCATATCATCCTCCTTTTTCCTTAAGTTTAAGAAACATTATCCCCCAATTCAAGCCATTCTATCCCCTAACTCAAGCTTTCCATAACCCTTAGTCTTCTTACCAAAAAATAATTAATCCAACTCATCCTAATCTTATCCATAGCCGACACATGCTAGGATAAAGCAAAAAATAAAACTCCCAAATTGCATGCTAGGAGATTCAACCTCTCCCTCAAGTCCAACTTATGGCGCCATCACCACTTTGCCAATTACTCATCTTATGCCATCTTTTAGTACTTAATTAACTTAAGTTTCAAGGTCACCTGATTTCTTTACACTAAAGTACTCTTTACTAATTTTTATTCAAATTCTAAGTAAACCCAAGCTAACCTCTAGCAACATATTGATACTCAAATTTTAGGATGTTACAATTCTACCCCTTAAAAAATTTCGTCCTCAAAATTTACCTGATTAAAGGAGGTGAGGATATTATTGCCGAATTGCATCCTCAGGCTCCCACGTAGCTTCCTCCGCTCCGTGATTACGCCATAAAACCTTGACCAACGGCACGGTCTTCTTTCTTAGCACTTTAAGATCTCGGTCTAAAATTTCCACTGGTTCTTCCTCAAAAGACAAGTCTGGTTTCAATTCCACTTCCTTTGCCAGTACTAAGTGAGATGGATCCGATCTATAGCGCCTCAGCATGGAAACATGAAAAACATTATGAATTTGACTCAACTCCAGAGGTAATTCAATTTGATAGGCCAGTGGACCATCACGCTTCATCACACGATATGGCCCAATGAACCTAGGGCTCAACTTGCCCTTCTTTCCAAATCTGAAAATTTTCTTCCAAGGTGAGACCTTCGAAAGACTGCTCTCCTCAAGAAACTCGATATCCCTACGCTTCAGTCTCATACGACTTCTATCTATCCAAGCTTCCTTTAACCGTGCTCAATAACTTTTACCTTTTCCTCTGTTTTAGATATTAATTCAGACCCAACATCGCGCTCGCCAATTCAGTCCAACAAGTAGAGTACAACACCTACGACCATACAATGCCTCGTAGGGTGCCATCTGAATGCTAGATCGATAGCTATTGTTATACGCAAATTCGCCAATGGTAGAAATTCCTCCCAACTACCTCTCAAGTCAATCACACATCCCTTAACATGTCTTCCAATATCTGAATTACTCTTTCGATCGACCATCTATCCGAGGATGAAAAGCCGATCTTGAAATTTAACTTTGTTCCCAAGGCTTCATGCGAGCTTTCCAAAATCGTGATGTAAATCTAGGATCCCCGTCGATATAATAGACACTGGTACCCCATGCAACCTTACGATTTCAGATATATACAGCTTAGCCAATTTTTGCAATGAGTAATCCGTACGAACTGGAAGAAAATGAGCAGTTTTTGTCAATCGGTCAACTACCACCCATACGGAGTTTTTCTTAGTAGGTGTTAAAGGTAACCCACTAACAAAATCCATTGTTATTCGCTCCCATTTCCAAAGAGGAATCTTTACTGATTGTAATAAACCTGATTGCAATTAATGCTCCGCTTTTACTTGTTGACAAGTCAAACATTTTCCTACAAACTCAAAAATCTCACGCTTCAACCTTGGCCACCAATACTGTTCACGGAGATCCCGATACATCTTATTTCCTCCGGGGTGCATAGCATAAGGGCTACTATGCACCTCCCACAGAATCATTTGCCTCAAATCTGAGTCTTTAGGCATACAAACCCTTCCACGAAAACACAGCACTCCATTCGTGTTTATACCAAAGTCCTCTATTTCACTCCTTCCAACTTGCTGAAATAAGGGTCCCAACTTTTTATCTAATATCTGCTTTTCCTGAATTTGTTCTAACCACAGAGGCTTCACCAAGTTCGCTAATGCACTACCATCCTCAAACAAACTCAAACGAGCAAACATTGCTCTTAAATCAGATACCACCTTACGGCTTAACGTATCAGCTACCACATTAGCTTTTCCAGGATGATACTCGATTGAGAAATCATAATCCTTTAATAATTCCACCCATCTTCTTTGTCTCAAATTTAACTCCTTCTGAGTAAGAAGATACTTAAGACTCTTGTGATCCGTGTAGATGATAGACTTCTCACCGTAGAGATAGTGCCTCCAAATCTTTAAAGCAAATACCACTGCAGCTAACTCCAAATCATGAGTAGGATAGTTTACTTCGTGCGGTCTCAACTGTCGAGAAGCATAAGCCACCACCTTTCTATTTTGCATCAGCACACAACCCAAACTCGTGTGAGACGCATCACAATAAACAGTAAATTCTTTTCTAGCCTCCGGCTGAATCAAAACTGGTGCTTCCGTCAGAATCTTCTTCAATTTCTTGAAACTCTTTTGTTGTTTTTCAGTCCAAACATACTGTACTCCCTTCCGCAATAGTTTAGTTAGGGGTGCAGCAATCAACGAAAACCCCTCAACAAAGCGTCTATAATAACCAGCCAAACCTAAGAAACTCTAAATTTTAGCTACCGACTTTGGTGGTTTCCAATCTAGTACATCGTCAATCTTCCGAGGATCCACCCTTATTCCTTCAGCTGATACCGCATGACCCAAGAAAGTCACTTCCTTTAGCCAGAATTCACATTTACTGAATTTGGCATAAAGTTGCTTATCACGAAGTAACTACAATACTATACGCAAATGCGTGTCATGCTCCTCATCATTTCTTGAATAAACCAAAATGTCATCTATGAACACTACCAAAAACCGGTCTAAATATGGTTGAAAGACTCGGTTCATCATGTCCATAAATGCGGCTAGTGCATTGGTTAACCCAAATGGCATCACCAAAAACTCATAATGTCCAAAACGAGTTCGGAACGCCGTCTTATAAATATCTGCTTCTTTCACCTTAAGTTGGTGATAACCCGATCTCAAATCAATTTTGGAGAAAACTAAAGCTCCTTTCAATTGATCAAACAGGTCATCAATTCTTGGCAAAGGATACCTATTCTTGATCGTCAATTTATTCAATTGCCTGTAATCAATGCACATACGCATCGATCCATCCTTCTTCTTAACGAACAAAACTGGTGCTCCCCACGGAGACACACTCAGTCGAATAAATCCCCGATCCAACAATTCTTAAATTTGAGGTTTAAGCTCCGCCAACTCCTTCGGTGCCATTCTATAAGGAGCAATAGACACTGGAGTTGTTCCGGGCAAAAGCTCAATACAAAATTCTACTTCTCGATCTGGAGGTATACCAGGAAATTCATCGGGAAATACATCTGGAAATTCCTTCACCGTCCTCACATCATCCACAGATAACTCTTTGGCATCCAAAGCACAAATAAAGGCTAAGAATGCTCCATACCCTTTCCGCACCAACTTTTCTGCCTTTAACGCTGATACCACATTTGCCAAGTAATTCCTTCGTTCACCTATCATTATTACTTCTTTATCACTCAAAGTTCTTATTGACATCCGCTTTTCAAGACAATCCAAATGCGCCTTGCTTAGCTAACCAATCCATGCCTGAATGAGATCGAACTCATTGAAAGGCAATTCCATCAAATTCGCCAAAATATTTCTTCTTGAATTTCTTAGGCACGCCTCTAAACAATTTATTTACAATTACCGATCGTCCTAAAGGACTAATTACCGTCATTTCACTATCGATAATTTTAGATTCTAGATTCAAGTTTCCAGATATGGCACAAAGAACATACGAGTGGGTAGAACCAATATCTATCAAGGCAATAACAGTACATCAAAGATGAAGAACGTATCAGCTTATTACATCGTGTATTGCCATCCTTGCGGCGTCTAACTGCATAGACCAATCTAGGTTGTCTTGCATCCGTGTTACCTCTAGAACCATTGCCTCGACCGGTGCACCTTGACCACGCCCAGCCCCATTACCACCATGACCGTCCACGGCGTCTCGGTGGTCAGCCGAGTTCCTCTTGCTTTGTGCGTGCATCCATGTCTGAACTTCCCGAGTCGTATCCATACGTCGAGGGTAATTTCTATATTGATGATCCATTGAACCACATTTATAACAAGCACCCGTTTTCCTCCAGCACTCTCTAGAATGCTGTTTCCCACATTCAGTACAATATCGACTCTGATTACTAGCCACAGGTGCTCTACCTTGAGCTGGTTCATCATTCCGAGGCCTCTTCAGAAACCTTTTGAAGAACCCAAATACTTTATATCCCTCTTGCCTCTAAATCTTTCCCGATTCTGACGTTCTAAGTTCTCAGCCTCTTCGGCTATCTTGGCTTTTTCCACAAGCGTGGCAAAAGTTCTAACTTGTTGTGGGGCTATCAGAACCCGCAACTCATCGTTCAACCCATCCTCAAAGCGTACACAATGCTCATGATCCGTTGACACTATTGTCCGAGCATAGTGACTCAAGCGTAAAAACTCAAATTTCATACGCCGCCACCGCCTTATTTCCTTGAATTAGATTCAAAATTCCTTCCTTCGGGCGTCCACATAACTTGTTCCTACATATTCCCTTGAAAGGCAGCTTTGAAGAATTTCCAAGTAATCAATGCAGCCTCGGTGCCTTCTCGAACAGTAAGCCACCATTGATACGCCTCGTCTCTTAGTAAGGACACGGCTCCTTTCAGTTTCTGCTCGACAGTGCATTCCATATCATCCATAATCCACTCCACAGCTTCGAGCCAATATTCTGCCACATTTGGAACTACACCGGAAACTCCTCTAAAAACTTCTGCACTATTAGACTTGAGTCGTTTCGATATCGACCCACGAGCTATTGGCCCAACTCTAGTTCCAGTGACCTTTTCAAGGACTCACAGCATTGCTTGCGTCAAAGCATTATCTTCTTCCATATGATTATGTGTTCCTGTCTCACTTTCAAGTGACGCAGGTGCATCCATTTTCAAGATATGATTTGGTGCTTCAGACGCAAACTGTCCTCTACCATGGCCACGCTTCATCTGCGCCCACGACCACGCCCTCTAGAGCTCATAATGTCTAATTCGATTTAATCTGATTACAAGTTTTATGAATCAGAATACTATTTCAGTGTTTATTAATGATGTTTTATGAAATTTGAGAGATAAAGTTATTTTTCGCAAACACATTCTATAGTATCAATCTTTACGATTTTCAACATCTAAAACTAGAAGTTCTAGAGTGTTCCTATGATCATATCATCATAATAATCATAAATACTTACTTAACTTGGTGCCGGATGCTTGTGGTGCCATACTAATATTTAAAACATAATTGAAATAATTTCATACAAAGGTTATTTGTTGAACCCAACCATAGCCGAGTTTTGAAACTAGCTCTGATACCATTAAATGTAACACCCCAAATCAGGTCTATGCGTCAAGATGAGATTTGGTTTGTCACATAGATCAAACATTCTTTTAATCTTTCTAATGATTTAAGTGAATCGGTACTACAAAACCTTTTGAAAATAAAGTTTAATAAAAACCAAAATAAATGATTTAAATTCATTAATTTTAAGAAACATTAGTTGAAGTCTTATCATTTAGTATTTAAATATCAAAATCCTTTAAGTAGTTTTTTTTTTAAAAGAGTTCAAAAGAATTTGAAGATAAGATAAGTTAAAGAATCACATATGTTTCAAAGTATTTTTTTTTAAAAATCATTATAGGATTAGCATAAACCCATCAAAATAAAATTTAAATCCATCCACACATAAAAATCCATAAATATTAATAGAGGCCTTATTACATCATATCCAAAATAGTAATTTAAAGAAAGTACTTAATAAAAGTTCAAAGTTTATAAAACCCATGTTTGCGAGATGGCCTCCACGAAGTCATTCTCGCCCAAGTCCACGCCAATTTCCATTACGAGATGGAAAATTTAAGGAGTGAGTTACTCAAAACTCAAAGTATAACTCACTTACTATATCCACTGGTCCAGATCATCAAGTCATTATTTTGGGCTTGAGCCCATAAACATATTTAGCAATATAATAAATGAAATGTATGCAAAATGAAATTTCCCAACCAACCTAATATCCATCCACTACACACCACCCATACCAACCATCACACCTGTGGGGATCAAGTCAACCCACCCTGCCAACACACCGATCGTAGGCATTAAGCCATTTTTATATTTGGTTATGGTGAACCAACGAACTAGATTGTGACAAAGTCACCGAACTAGAGGCATTAAGCCATTAAAATATTTGTGGAAGAGCCACCGAACTAGAGGCAATAAGCCATTAAAATATTTGTGGCAGAGCCACCGAACTAGATTTTTGGCAACAGGCCTTTCTTCTCTTCATCATAAATCCCAACCCATGCAAACATGTATGCATAACAGTCTATATACATATGATAATTTTAGCAAAAGGCCCAATTTACATGTGAATCAATATTTCAAGTTTTTATTAAGGCCCATAATACAAAATAACATTTAGCCTATTTAGCAATCTAATACTTTGGCCCATTTAACGATCTAGTAGATTTTTCGGCCCATTTAACGATCTAGCAGATTTTTCAGCCCATTTAACGATCTAGCATATTTTTTGGCCCATTTAACGATCTAGCATATTTTTTTACAATTTATCAAATACTCATTGAGGACGTTTTCATAAATTTCACAACTTTAACAGTTTTCATGTATTTTCACATAAATACTAATTATTACGCATTTTTCAAATTTTGTCAATTTTATGATTTTTCCCAATACTTACGGTATAACATCTAACCCGAGATAAGTGTGAAGTTACACACCTAGTTATTGTGAGAACTAGACTTTCCCGCTCATCAATACCTAAACGTAACACGATAAATTAGAACACTATTTTTAAATAAAACTACACTATTGATAAACGATCTAAATCTTTACCCTCAGGATTTCGAACCACTTCTATTTTTGGTTTCTCCCCGATTGTTGATTCGTTACCCGATGAGAATCCACGAACAAGCAAAGGTTCGGTAGTACGAATGACTCCAAACAACTGGTTCTCCTCGGATGAGGGTTCGCAACCCGGTGGAAAATCTCAGATTCCCGAAATAGCCCTTCGTTTATACTTAGGGGGATTAGCGAACCACCCTCTTCAAGACTATTCAACGCCTTTTCTCGCCTATCTTGAATGTCTTTAATGACATAAAATCATTAGTCAAACTAATAACTATCAAAATAGGACTAACGATTTCAAAAAAATGAGATTGGCTTACCACAATTATCCTCGTTCCACGAGGTAGCAATCGAGCGATTACGTCCCTATAACGAAATCGATTAAATAACCAACTATACCAATATGACAAATAATATGAAAATCCTTGAATAAACTCCTTACCTTAACTCTTAAGATCGATTCCAACGATCCACGATACTCAAGAACACTTTGAGTTTCTTCCCTCCAAAATCACTCTATTGCCCATGGTTGAAAAGAATTGAGTGAGAAGAATACTTATGTCTAATGGAAGATTCGATTATGACTAAACAAGAAAATGAAAATGATTCAGCACAAGAGCAAACTAGCATTCGGCCATGAGAGAAAATATTGAAGAAACTTTAGTTGAGAAAGAAGTAAAAGAATGGAAGATGGAGATGGTGATGATTCGATTTTAAGAGAGAAAAAGAGAAAGAAAAAGAGAAAGAAAAGAGAAAGAAAAGAGAAGGAAAAGAATTGAGTTTAAGAGAATTGTGCATTCGGCATTTGGGGAGGAAAAATGAGAAAAAGAATGGCCTTCTTTCTTTTTGTGTGTTGATAGCTTCGGCACTAGGAAAAATAAAACACTAAAATGATTAGCAAAGAAATGACCAAATGGTCAAAAAGAAAGATGCAATTGTTTCCTCAAGGTTGTTGACAAATTTGACTAGAGAGAAAATAGATGGAGAGAAAATATGTTTTGCCAAAGCCAAAATGACCAAAAGAATGTGTTTCTCCAACACACAAGCCTACCAAGCCAATCAACAAAACCGCCATCCCCTAGCTCCTATGCAGTCCACATACATAGTCAAAAGGCCATGAAAGAGTTGCCAAAACATCATCCTAGTCTCAAGCCATATCATCCTCCTTTTTCCTTAAGTTTAAGAAACATTATCCCCAATTCAAGCCATTCTATCCCTAACTCAAGCTTTCCATAACCCTTAGTCTTCTTACCAAAAAATAATTAATCCAACTCATCCTAATCTTATCCATAGCCGACACATGCTAGGATAAAGCAAAAAATAAAACTCCCAAATTGCATGCTAGGAGATTCAACCTCTCCCTCAAGTCCAACTTATGGCGCCATCACCACTTTGCCAATTACTCATCTTATGCCATCTTTTAGTACTTAATTAACTTAAGTTTCAAGGTCACCTGATTTCTTTAAACTAATGTACTCTTTACTAATTTTTATTCAAATTCTAAGTAAACCCAAGCTAACCTCTAGCAACATATTGATACTCAAATTTTTAGGATGTTACAAAACCTATGATAGAGTGATATCTTCCGACTTTGATGAAGATTATTTTGCAAATAGACAGAGATGCTTTCCAACCAAGCTAATTTCGATACTTGATCGTGTCAGATAGTCGAGTTTTAATATTTATAAAAGAGTGATCGAACCTGTAGACTAACTGTGACGACGATAGAGGCAAGTGCACCTATCGAATAGTAGTATAGCTCAGGCAAGAATATCTTATCGAACCCAAGGGAACCTAAAAGTACTACTACTCACTTTCCCTCTATTATTTAGCCTGAAATTTGGAGTGATTGAATTATTAAACTAATGAAATACTTAGACTAAATGCAAAGGCAAAAGATTGAATTGGAGAAAGAGTTTAGGAAAACTCAGTTGATAAAGATGATACCCTCAGGAAGAATCCACCTATGACTTCACTTATTATTTATTCCCCAAACCTTATGATTTCTTTACTTAACTTGATCCGTGAGACTCCCTAACCTATATTAAACCCTCTCTCGAGGCGAATAACGTCTAACCTTAGGTTAATTAGTGGAACTCTCATTGTCTTATAATAACCCCCTAAGGAAGCAGTAAATCGATCAATGGATTCCCATATTAGGTTTCACCCTAATCTGGTAAAATCTCGTAACCCTATCTCTAGGCGCCCGATCAACTCCGCTCAATTATGCTAGATCTACTCTTAGGTAGGGTCTATTACTCCCCCACCTAAGCACATCAGATTAAATTAATCAACATAATTAAGAACAAATCAAGTACTTATCATATAATTTAGAAATCAAATAACAAAATCCATCATAGGTTTCATCCCCTTCAGGTATCTGAGGGGTTTAATGCATAACTAAATACGAAAACATCTTAAGAGTAAAGAATAAACAAAACATAAAAAATCCCTAAAACCCCCTGAAGGAATTAAAGGAGAGATCCTTCATCTTGAATGGAGTTCCAGCTTCTTGAGATGAATCAACTGGCTATTTTCAAATGATTCCCTAAAAGATGAACGCTTTGGGAAAAGCCTCTACCAAAAAGCTCCTCTTTAATGTTTTCCTTGGGTTGTTTATATAGGCTTTGGGATGCTATACTTGGCTCCTAAGTATCTCTTTTAAGCAGAATTACTATTAGGGTGTTGGAGTAGAATTAGGAGTATGTTTCTTTGGCTTCAAGCATCCAAATCCAAGTGAAATTGCTCTCTCCCGCGGCAGGGGCATGGCCATGACACATGCCCGTGTAAATCGTGGTTGGGCCGTGTCTCGATTCTGTTGTTTTGGACATGGCCGTGGCAAGTCGGGGTTCTGGCCGTGCTTCGGGTCTATCGATTGGGGCACGACCATGTAGATCACCAAGCATGTCCGCGTGATAAATGGATGCTGCATGGCCGTGTGTTACGTAGTTGAGGCCGTGCTCTAGGTAATTGGCGAGGCACGGTCGTGTGGGCTTTAGGCCAGGCCATGTTGATTGCTTGCTAAGGCCCAATTACTCCGTTTTAAGCTCGTTTTGTGTTCTTTTTATCCTCGAGTGCTTTCCTGAGTATAAACATGCAAAGAAAGGATTAAAAGCACCTTTTAAATAAATCAATGGCTAAATCATCCAAAAGCATACTAAATATGGGGTTAAAATATGTTACTTTTACGGTTTATCAAATACCCCCACACTTAAGCTTTTGCTTGTCCTCAAGCAAAATTTTCAACTTACAATTAAAATGAACTTTCCATAATTCATAATTCCTATCGACAATGTCTCATCATAATTCATAGATAATTTATACATGGATAATTCAACTCAAAGAACCCTAAAGATTCAATTACGATAAGTCATACCTTTATAGCACTAAAACATAGGTGTCTCCTCTTATCTAAGTGATTATCTTTAATTCAAAATCGACAAGAACTGACATCCTCACTAAAGATTTACTCAAATCACTCGAAGGTGTTTAAGGTTCAAGAATAAGCACTCTAAGTCGAACCTGAAAAGTTAATCCCATAGGCTTGCCTGAAAATCAAATCTCCACCATCAGATATGAGATGATACATGATCAAAAGGTCTTTAATCGTGGTTGTAACGGGGCTAAGGTTAAGGGTGTGGATACAGGCTGGATTAGAGGTTTAGAATCGAGACTGACTTGACAAATTGCCTAACTAGAAACACTGAACTAAATATGAATATTTACTTCAAATGCAAACTAATAATACCACTATAGATAATTACTATATAATAACGAATATTTTTATTACTTAAAATTTTATAATATTTTAATACGAGCTTTTTCTTTAACAATTGGAGTTTAAATGCTCTAAGCTCTTTTTTATACTACTAATATTGAATATACTTAGAATTTTTTTAAGAACAAACCAAAATAAGCATAATAGAAGGATCTTTGGTGATTGAAATAACTTAATTCGGCAATTGATCAAATCAATTCTCGATAGAGGGGTAGTCAAAGGAATGTTGATAACAAATACAAAGGGATTTTGGGTTAATGTTAGTGGATGAGTCAATAAAAAGGTTGTTAGGATTCAATGGGATTCACTAGGGGTTAATTTGTATGGGTAGGCGTTTTAGTGGAGTGAATAGGTTAAAACCTAGGTGGCTTTATCATCTCAGTGTATCAAATCATTAATGTGGTCTCGACATGCATAAACGAGGCAAGTTCTAGAATAACAGTTCAAAGTTGACACACTCATAATCAATTAAAGTGAGCACGAAAAAGGGTATATGCTCTATAAGGCTTAAAATATCATAAAAAATTATGGGTGTTTTGACATCAATCCTTATAAATTTTGAACTTCAAGGTGATACTCAAATTAGGTTCAACAATCTATCAATTTTAATTTTTAGAAAGTAGACTTATCATGCTCGATTCTCTAGTATTCTTTAAATTTAATCATCAATGCACAATTAACTAAGACTTATTCTAAAACATATCGATAAAAATCATAAATCATTAGAAATTTCACCCTAATTAATAATATAAGAAAAATACTTAAGATCAAGACTAATTTCAAGGTTTTGAGAATTATGCAAAAAGTTAGGCACTATTACCCCCACACTTAAGATGTACATTGCCCTCAATGTACAAAGATAGATAATGATAATTAGGTGCCAAATCAAAAAGATAAGTGGGGAAAGTAATACTCCCTAAAATCTAGATGATCCTGGAGTTTGAGTGTGTGATGGTGTTTTCTATGGGCCTGGTGGAGTGGCTACTGGAAAGTAATTTGCTAGATGAAGAAATTGGGTAGCCTGTGAAGATATAGCCAAGAGATCTAGAGAAATAATAATACTATACTAATAATATAATTAAAGATTAAGGAAATAAAATGAAGGAGACTAAGAAGAAAAGTGAAATTAAAAGAAAATACTAATGGACTAAGGAGTCCTTATTGTTGGATGTTTCGCGAGGTGGACGTGACCTCGAAGGCTATGGTGCATGATTCCCAAACAGCCTTTAGAACCTAAAACCAAGAAACTAATATGAAATAAATTAAATTAAGCAGGATATAAGTAAAGATAAGGAAAATAAAGGAGACAAGAAAAGAAAAATAGAACCTAAAAGGTTTTCGAGACCCTTGGCGTGTCAATTAAGTGAAGCTGCCGGCATGAACTCATGTTGAGGTCTCCTCTGAGGAAATGATGCTGACCTTCTTACGTTTCTTCGGCATGATCTTTGTGTTGCTCAAGAGTCTTGGACCTTTTCTATGAACAGAGTGAAAAATTTGCAAGAAAGAAAAGGGAGAAGAAAGATGGGGGAGAGGGGAAGGTTGTGGGGATTTAAATAAAATTTTCAAATATGGTATGTTCCCATGCCCATGTGCCAAGGGTGTGTCGATTCACACGGCCGCTTCGCACGTCCGTGTTGTGGAGTGTGTTGTTCTTCCATGCCCGTTTGTTGATGGGCACGCCCATTTCTAAAAAGCTAGTATAGGAGCACGGGTGGAATGCACGGGCGTGGTCTACCCATACTCAATAAGTCAGTATCTTAGCACGGTTGTGAGGCACGGCCATGCTGTTTTTGTCGGTGCCCATCTGTGGGTGGTTGGATTCTTGATGTTGGGGGTGGTTGGATGTCTTGCACGGCTCTACTCTGTCAGTGTGATGGTTTCGGTGGTCCACACGGCCACGAACACGGTCGTGTGGCCTGGAAACCTGTATCTTTATTTTAAATATGGAGAGAGAAAAGAGAAGAAAAGAAAAGAAAAAAAATAATTTTTCAAAAATAAAAATAAAAAGTGTTAGTGCTCGGGTTGCCTCCCTAGAAGCGCTCGTTTATAGTCTTAAGCTAGACTGTCCTAGACCTTGAAGATTTTTAGGGAGGTTTAAAGGTTTGAATATTTTCCCTCTTACTGACAGTTTTATTTTCGTGACAAAGTTTAGGTCGAGAAGCATTTACCTTGAAATTGTCGAACATTGGATTGCTTACCTCGACTATTTCGTGTGGGAAAACATCGTGTACCTGAAGGAGTATTTCTTCCTTTTTCTTCAGTTCTGTTGAACTGATGTAAGGATCGGCTTTGTCTAACAGCACCTAGTCTCCTATTTTAAAGTGATTTGATGTCCCTATGAGCTCTTCTAATGGTTCCTTAGGTTTTACTTCTTGTGGATCTAGCTTTTCTTTGGTGTGTATCTTCTGCTCTTCTAATTTATCGGTCTTTCGATTTTATTTCTGGTGTGATTCTTCTGTGACTTGAGGACTATGAGTTGGCTCAGCTTTGATGCTTTGTGATGTTTCCTCCGATGAAGTTTGAACAATTTGATTATCTATTGAAACGGCTTTTTTACCTTCATCTTTTGTTGACCGATTCATCTCCTGCACGAAGTATGAGTTCTCCTGTGGCAACGCCAATTTAGTCTTGGCAGTTGCAAGAAAAGGTCTACCTAAAATTAAAGGGATTGAATTTCCCTCATCTATGTCTAAAACAACAAAATCTACTAAGAAAACAAATTTATCGATTTTTACTAAAACATCTTCAATAATGCCCCTAGGAATTCTAACAGTTTTATTAGCTAGTTGAATACTCATCCTAGTTTGTTTGGGCTTCCCTAGACCTAGTCGTTTAAACAGTGTATAAGGCATGACATTTATACTTGCCCCTAAATCGGCTAACGCATTATCAATAGTTAAACTACCAATTAAACATGGAATCGTAAAACTCCCTGGATCTTTTAGTTTCTATGGTAGCCTGTTCTGTAGCATTGCTGAGCATGTTGCATTAAGTTCTACATGGTGCTCTTCATCTATTTTGCGTTTATTTGTCAAGAGCCGTCTTAAAAATCTCCTTGACTCGGGCATCTAAAAAAGAGCTTCAAGAAGAGGTAAGTTAATATGTAATTTCTTTAAAAGTTTTAGAAACTTACCAAATTATTCCTCTGAATCATCTTTTTTCAATGCTTTGGGATAAGGTATGCGAGGTTGGTATTCTATGATTACCGGTTTTTGCCTATCTTATGCTACCTCTGTTTTACCTTTTTCTTCCTTAGTTTCTTTTACTGAGGTTGGCTCGTCTACTTTTGTATCCTCTTGAGCTGTGATGGCTTGGATTTTCTCTTTTGGGTTTATTTCTATGTTGCTTGGTAGACGTCCTTGTTGACGTTCAGAAATCACCTTTGTGAGATGTCCCACGGACCTAGTAAGTTCTCTAAGTTGATGCTCGATTCCTTTGATCAATTTTTGTTGTTCATCATGTATTGCTTTAGTCTTTTGGAGACGAGAATCTATAGCTGCCATGAATTTTGTCAACATCTCTTCAAGGGTTGATTTCTTTTCCTGTGGATAGGGCTAGTTTTGGTAATTTGGAGTAGGTTGTTGCCTTTGATTTCCTTGATTTCCTTGTCCCCCCATGAAAAATTTGGGTGGTTCCTCCAACCTGCATTATAAGTGTTACTATAAGGGTTATTATTAGATCAGAAATTGTTACCTATATAGTTGGTCTGCTAGTTTTCTGCTCCTGGTTGGTAGGGTGGGTACTCAGAATTCGCCACATTCCCGCTTGCTTCGCATTGCATGACTGGATGTACTTGTGAAGAACATAAATTATCAAGCTTTTTATTTATTAACTCCACCTGTGTTGACAGCATTGTCACTACGTCTATGTTAAAAACTCTGGTTAATTTTGTCGATTTAGCTCTTGTAATTTGCCATTGGTAGTTGTTCAACGACATCTCCTCAATAAAATCGTAAGCCACTTCAAGAGTTTTATTATTCAATGTTCCATCGGCTGATGAATCAATCATTTGCCTAGTTGGAGAATTTACACCATTTAAAAAGTTGGACTTGAAACCACAAAGGTAATCCGTGGTGTGGGCATCTCCTTAGGAGATCCTTGTATCTTTCCCATGCATCATATAATGTTTCTGTGTCATTATAGTATGCGGAGCATTCTATTCTTGCACATTTGGTGGGTTGTTCTCGTCCATCCTTTCAGTAGGATTGGATCTTTGCTGTTCTTCTCTTTGATAGTCTAGGGCTTGTCTAATTTCTCTGCGATTTCTGTGAGTGATAGCTTCAATGTCACTCTCGTATTCTAACGGTCCTCTCGGGATTCCTTCTAGTCATAAACTAGAGGTACCTGCTATGAAAAGAAAGAAAGAAATTTAGAAAAACAAAAATATATGAATAAAAATAAGAGAAATTTAAAAATAAAGATAATGGCTAAAGTAATAGAAATAGAGCTTTCTTAATATTTTAGGACTCCTCGGCAACGGCGCCAAAAACTTGATCGTGTCAAACAATCAAGTTTTAATATTTATAAAAGAGTGATCGAACCTGTAGACTAACTGTGACAACGATAGAGGCAAGTGCACCTATGGAACAGTAGTATATAGCTTAGGCAAGAATATCTTATCGAACCCCAGGGAACCTAAAAGTACTACTACTCACTTTCTCTCTATTATTTAGCCTGAAATTTGGAGTGATTGAATTATTAAACTAATGAAATACTTAGACTAAATGCAAAGACAAAAGAATGAATTTGAGAAAGAGTTTAGGAAAACTCAGTTGATAAAGATGATACCCTCAGGAAGAATCCGCCTATGACTTCACTTATTATTTATTCCCCAAACCTTATGATTTCTTTACTTAGCTTGATCCGTGAGACTCCCTAACCTATATTAAACCCTCTCTTGAGGTGAATAACGTCTAACCTTAGGTTAATTAGTGGAACTCTCATTGTCTTATAATAACCCCCTAAGGAAGCAGTAAATCGATCAATGGATTCCCATATTAGGTTTCACCCTAATTCAGCAAAATCTCGTAACCCTATCTCTAGGCGCCCGATCAACTCTGCTCAATTATGCTAGATCTACTCTTAGGTAGGGTCTATTCCTCCTCCACCTAAGCACATCAGATTAAATTAATCAACATAATTAAGAACAAATTAAGTTCTTATCATATAATTTAGAAATTAAATAACAAAATCCATCATAGGTTTCATCCCTTTAGGTATTTGAGGGGGTTAGTGCATAACTAAATACGAAAACATCTCAAGAGTAAAGAATAGAAAAACATAAAAATCCCTAAACCCCAAAGGAATTAAAGGAGAGATCCTCCGTCTTGAATGGAGTTCCGGCTTCTTGAGATGAATCAACTGGCTATCTTCAAGTGATTCCCTAAAAGATGAACACTTGGGAAAATCCTCTGCCAAAAAGCTCCTCTTTAATGTTTGCCTTGGGTTGTTTATATAGGCTTTGGGATGCTATACTTGGCTCCTAAGTATCTCCTTTAAGCAGAATTACTATTAGGGTGTTGGAGTAGAATTAGGAGTATGTTTCTTTGGCTTCAAACATCCAAATCCAAGTGAAATTGCTCTCTCCCGCGGCAGGGGCACATCCATGACACACGCCCATGAAAATCGTGGTTGGGCCGTGTCTCGATTCTATCATTTTGGGCAAAGTCATGGCAAGTTGGGGTTCAGGCCGTGCTTCGGGTCTGTCGATTGGGGCACGGCCATGTAGATCACTAGGAACGTCCATGTGATAAATGGATGCTGCACGACCGTGTGTTACATAGTTGAGGCCGTGCTCTAGGTAATTGGTGAGGCACGATCGTGTGGGCTTTGGGCTAGGCTGTGTTGATTGCTTGGTAAGGCCCAATTACTCCGTTTTAAGCCCGTTTTGTGTTCTTTTTATCCTCGGGTGCTTTCCTAGTATAAACATGAAAAGAAAGGATTAAAAGCACCTTTTTACATAAATCAAGGGCTAAATCATCCAAAAGCATACTAAATATGGGGTTAAAATATGTTACTTTTACGGTTTATCAATACTACTGAAAGTGATACTCACGTGCCTGAGTAAAAATGTTGCTTATGATGAAATGGGACTTATAAAGGTATGAAATAAATATTTTAGAATGGACATTTTAATGATAAATGTTAAGTGATATGTGTATACTTGTGAAAGTTGAAATTTGAGGCTTAGGATCTCCACCCCCTTATTAGTATAGTTATATGCAATGAAATTTATAAGGTTTATATTGATTTAGTTTAGAAGTGTGGAGCTGAAGAGTTCAGTGGCTGAATGGTAAATAAACCAGTTAAAACTGAGAATGGGTTAGTAAAGAAAGATGAGTTCTGAAGAGAAATATCATATTTGTCTGAAAACTATTTGGGATATGCAATGCCACTATTAAAGAAAGAAGTTATTTATGAGCAATCGATTTATTCAGATATGGTATCTACAGAATGGGTTAACTGAAAATTTCTTCCGAATAAGCTTCGTGAGTGAACTGAATAATGTGAGATTATTAATGACTTTATTAGTCAGTGGAATAGTGATGAAATTGCAAAGATATTTGAATGCAGCTGTTATAATCGGGTATATTACAACAATCTCTTTTGGGTATTCTACATGTTCTATTATTCTTAGAGGCATATGAAATTGTTCATGTTTAGATGCAATATTTATCATATAGAAGGATTGGCGAATCATGATATTAGATAGAATTATTGTTAGTCTAGTTGATTCATAATTGACATTGTTCTATCTTTCTCTGGTCTTCTAAAACTATTATGTTTGATAGGAGATTTGATGATAAGATTCATATGATATTATTTTCTACTTCTACTAATTGAAGCCCTAAATTGTGAATATGCAAATTATGTTGTCTTTATTACAGTTGTTTCTACTACATAAGTGCGATATTATTCTTCTGGATTTTTCTGAGATATTATCAATTACTTTATTATTTAGACATGGTTTATTTGTGAAAGATATTCATTGGCTGGAGGTAATTACATTTATTACCGTTATAAAAGTGATTCGATCATGAAGTCTGGTGATAAGGATCATAGATTATGGAAACTGTATTCTTGCACTGGCTATTATTGGGGCCACTTTCTGTTTTCCTCTTCTAATTTGAGGTGCACTATTGATGTTGAAGTATTGTTTTATCTATACAGCTGAAACGTTAGTCATATTATAGCAATATGGTTTTAAATCTATCTGATGGTTATGGTTTCAAAAACTCAAATCTTCAATGTTAATAATTGAAATAGCTACATTGAAGACACAGTTATTATAGAAAAGATGTAAGATTTGAATGGACCGATAAATATCAATAAAGTTTTGACCAGTTGGAAGCTCTGTTGATCGAAGTATTAATTCTGGTTCAGCCTGAATCAGGTAAGGAATTTGTTATTAAAGTGATGTATTATTCAATGGGATTCGACTGTGTTTTGGTGCAGTAAGGCAAAGTAATAGCCTGTACTTTCAGACAGTTAGAAACCACATGGAAAGAATTACCCGATACATGATCTAGAATTGACAGCTATTGTTTTTTTCTGTATTGAAATCTTACGACATTACTTGTTTGGTGAAAAACGCCATATATTCACCAATCATAAAAGTTTGGAGTATCTGATGTTACAAAAATATTTGAATTTGAGATAGCGTATATGGCTTGAATTGTTGAAAGATGATGATTTGATAATTGAACCTTACTCGGAAAGAGCAAATGTGGTTGCAGATATTCTGAGTAGAAAATTTATGTTTGCCTTGCAAGCCATGGGTACCAATTGTAATTGTATGATAATAACTTAGTTTTAGATGAGTATAACTAAACCGATGATTCTACAATGATTAGTGAAACTCAAAACAATGATAATGAGTTGTAAGTTAAAAGAATACGGTGTGAATTAATTTCTAATTCATAATTTCGAATAGATCCGTAATTATATGTTATTCGAGATGAGTCGTGTACTTAAGAATTTGGAGCTAGTATAGAAAATTTTACATGACCGATTCTGATGTTACTATGTCTGTTTATCTGGAGAATGATAAAATGTATAACGATTTGAGAAATAGATATTAGTAGCCCGGAATGAAATGTGGTATTTTGAATCTGTATTTAAATGTTGGGTGTATCAGCAAGAAAAAGATGATACTTTCAAGATGGTTATAGTCAACAAAAATACCGAAATGGAAATGGGACAAAGTTACCACGAATTTTATACTGAGATTCTCCCTGCCTATGAAAAAGAAAGATGCTATTTGAGTAATTGTTGATTGTATGATGAATCCTGCACATTTTTTCCTGGTATGAATTGACTTCTCACTTAATAGATAGCTTGAATTATCCATTTTTGAGATTGTCAGATTATATGATGTGCTAGTTTCTGTTATTTCTAATGGAGATCTACAGTTCACATCCCAATTCTGAAATAAGTTACAAGAAGCTTTGGGTACACGGCTACATTTTAGTACCACATTTCATTCTCAGATGGATGGTCAATCTGAACGTGTGATTCAAAAGTTTGAAATATATGCTTTAGTGCTATGTTTTAGAATTTGATGGTAATTGAAAAAAAAAATATTTGCAATTAACCGAATTTGCATATACAAATAATTTCCAGTCAAGTATTAAAATGATACTGTACGAGGCTCTGTATGATCATGAGTGTGCAACTCCATAGTATGGAACTAGAATTGTGAGAAAAAGAATATATGGGATTGAATTGATCTTAGACCAAGTCAAATAATTCAAATGGTGGGCAAGGAGGAATTAAGGAGTGAGTTAAGGATTTGACTAATTCAAATCGGTTTGAATTAGTGGCCATGAGTGAGCTTAGGAGGTGGCGAATGTTGGAGTCTTCATGGGGAGAGTGGCGGTTTGGTAGGTGTGTAGTGGGGAGTGCCAAAATTCTTTTGGCAATTTTTGGGTGACTTTCGTGACCTTAGTCTAGTGCCTAAAGAAAATTTTCAAAGGAGTCTATCATTTGTGTTTTTTTTTTTTCTTTCTTTCTTCATTGAAAACCAAAAATCCCCAAGCAACATCTATTTTGCCGAAACAAGCATTCTCTCCTCTCATATTTGCATTCTTTCTTTCTTAGAACACTTGTGCCGAAATACATATTGTTTTTTTAGCCGAATTTGCTCTCTTTCTTTTCTAATCTACTTTGCCTTTTTTCCCTACTCCTTTAAGCATTTCTTTGCTTCTACTTCCAAACTGTAGCCGAATTCTCCACTTGTTTCTCTCCATTTCACTTGAACCGAAACCATCTCACCTTGTCCCCTCAAACTTTCTTTCTCTTTTCTCAAAACCCTTTGCTGAAACCTTATCTCCATCTCACCTCTTCTCTTCCTCTCTTACCACTCAAGCCGTACCATAAGTGGTGTTAAGCAGCTATAGCCGAACCTTGAGTGATAGCTTTAATCAAGCACAGCTGAATCTTCTTCTCTTTTTGTTTAAGTCTTGGCCGAATCACAAGCAAGGGGTGGTCTCTTCTTTTTTCTCCAATCGGGTTTTAGAGGAAGGTTAGTGCTAGGCGAATGCCTATTTCTTTCCCTCCACTGTTCTCTGTCGATTTTTGCAAGGTAAGGTTGATTCGGCATTTGTTTGGAAATGTGTTCTTTTTATCCTCGGGTGCTTTCACGAGTATAAACATGAAAAGAAAGGATTAAAAGCACCTTTTACATAAATCAAGGCTAAATCATCCAAAAGCATACTAAATATGGGGTTAAAATATGTTACTTTTACGGTTTATCAATACTCTGAAAGTGATACTCACGTGCTGAGTAAAATGTTGCTTATGATGAAATGGGACTTATAAAGGTATGAAATAAATATTTTAGAATGGACATTTTAATGATAAATGTTAAGTGATATGTGTATATTTGTGAAAGTTGAAATTTGAGGCTTAGGATCTCCACCCCCTTATTAGTATAGTTATATGTAATGAAATTCATAAGGTTTATATTGATTTAGTTTAGAAGTGTGGAGCTGAAGAGTTCAGTGGCTGAATGGTAAATAAAGCAGTTAAAACTGAGAATGGGTTAGTAAAGAAAGATGAGTTCTGAAGAGAAATATCATATTTGTCTCGAAAACTATTTGGGATATGCAATGCCACTATTAAAGAAAGAAGTTATTTATGAGCAATCGATTTATTCAGATATGGTATCTACAGAATGGGTTAACTGAAAATTTCTTCCGAATAAGCTTAGAGTGAACTGAATAATGTGAGATTATTAATGACTTTATTAGTCGATTGGAATAGTGATGAAATTGCAAAGATATTTGAATCATTTGTTATAATCGGGTATATTACAACAATCTCTTTTGGGTATTCTACATGTTCTATTATTCTTAGAGGCATATGAAATTGTTCATGTTTAGATGCAATATTTATCATATAGAAGGATTGGCGAATCATGATATTAGATAGAATTATTGTTAGTCTAGTTGATTCATAATTGACATTGTTCTATCTTTCTCTGGTCTTCTAAAACTATTATGTTTGATAGGAGATTTGATGATAAGATTCATATGATATTATTTTCTACTTCTACTAATTGAAGCCCTAAATTGTGAATATGCAAATTATATTGTCTTTATTACGGTTGTTTCTCTTGCATAAGTACGATATTATTCTTACGGATTTTTACGAGATATTATCAATTACTTTATTATTTAGACATGGTTTATTTGTGAAAGATATTCATTGGTGGAGGTAATTACATTTATTACAGTTATAAAAGTGATTCGATCATGAAGTCTCGGTGATAAGGATCTGATTATGGAAGCGTATTCTTGCCTTTGGCTATTATTGGGGCCACTTTACTTTTCCTCTTCTAATTTGAGGTGCACTATTGATGTTGAAGTATTGTTTTATCTATACAATTTGAAAGCGTTAGTCATATTATAGCAATATGGTTTTAAATCTATCGATGGTTATGGTTTGAAAAACTCAAATCTTCAATGTTAATAATTGAAATAGCTACATTGAAGACAAGTTATTATAGAAAAGAAGTAAGATTTGAATGGACCGATAAATATCAATAAAGTTTTGACCGGTTGGAAGCTTTGTTGATCGAAGTATTAATTACAGTTCACTGAATCGAGTAAGGAATTTGTTATTAAAGTGATGTATTATTCAATGGGATTCATTGTGTTTTGGTGCGATAAGGCAAAGTAATAGCTTGTACTTTCGCACGCTTAGAAACCACATGGAAAGAATTACCGATACATGATCTAGAATTGACGACTATTGTTTTTTACGTATTGAAATCTTACGACATTACTTGTTTGGTGAAAACGCCATATATTCACCAATCATAAAAGTTTGGAGTATCGATGTTACAAAAATATTTGAATTTGAGATAGCGTATATGGCTTGAATTGTTGAAAGATGATGATTTGATAATTGAACCTTACTCGGAAAGAGCAAATGTGGTTGCAGATATTCTGAGTAGAAAATTTATGTTTGCCTTGCAAGCCATGGGTACCAATTGTAATTGTATGATAATAACTTAGTTTTAGATGAGTATAACTAAACCGATGATTCTACAACAGATTAGTGAAACTCAAAACAATGATAATGAGTTGTAAGTTAAAAGAATACAGTGTGAATTAATTTCTAATTCATAATTTCAGAATAGATCTGGTAATTATATGTTATTCAGAGACAGAGTCTGTGTACTTAAGAATTTGGAGCTAGTATAGAAAATTTTACATGACTGATTACAGTGTTACTATGTATGTTTATTTGGAGAATGATAAAATGCATAACGATTTGAGAAAGAGGTATTAGTTGCCCGGAATGAAATGTGGTATTTTTGAATCTGTATTTAAATGTTGGGTGTATCAGCAAGAAAAAGATGATACTTTCAAGATGGTTATAGTCAGCGAAAATACCGAAATGGAAATGGGACAAAGTTACCACAATTTTATCTTGAGATTCTCCACGCCTATGAAAAGAAAGATGCTATTTGAGTAATTGTTGATTGTATGATGAATCTCGCACATTTTTTCCGGTATGAATTGACTTCTCACTTAATAGATAGCTTGAATTATCCATTTTGAGATTGTCGAGATTATATGATGTGCTAGTTTACATTATTTCTAATGGAGATCTCGGTTCACATCCCAATTAGAAATAAGTTACAAGAAGCTTTGGGTACACGGTTACATTTTAGTACCGCATTTCATTCTCAGATGGATGGTCAATCTGAACGTGTGATTCAAAAGTTTGAAAGATATGCTTCAGTGCTATGTTTTAGAATTTGATGGTAATTGAAAAAGAAATATTTACAATTAACCGAATTTGCATATACAAATAATTTCCAGTCAAGTATTAAAATGATACCGTACGAGGCTCTGTATGATCATGAGTGTGCAACTCCATAGTATGGAACTAGAATTGTGAGAAAAAGAATATATGGGATTGAATTGATCTGATCCGTGAAACCAAAGAAAAAATGAAAGTGATTCGAGATAGTTTTAAGGTAGCTTCTAATCGTCAGAGATTTTATACAGATCTTAAATGAAAAGAAATAGAGTTTCTAATTGGCAACAAAATGTCCTTGAAAATTTTGTCATGGGAGAAAGTTCTCCGGATTAGTCGTAAAGGTAAATTAAGTTCGCGGTTTATTAAATCATATGAGATCATTGAAAAGAATCAGACTTGTCGTGTATCGATTTGCATTATTGTCAGAGCTTGACAGAATTTACAGTGTTTTTCATATGTCTATGTTAAAATAGTATAGATAAGATTCGTCACATGTTATTTCTTTGATAGATATTGAAATTCAGCTTGACACGATTTACAGTGAGTGATGGATTGAAATTCTAGCACTTAAAGAGAAAAACTAGGAAATAAATAGGTAGCTTTAGTAAAATTTTCTAACAATGACATGATATAGAAGGAGCTACCTAGGAACTAGAGGAAACTATGAGAAAGTAATATCTGAATCTGTAACACCCCAAACCCGGCCCACGTGTTATGACCGGATCTGACATGTCATATGAGAAAAACATGTTAAATCATTTTTATTCATACTAAAATAGGTGTTGTTTTGCTATAATCGAGAAAACAAGTTTAATTTGAAAATTTGATAAAGTCTACTAACCTCGGAGGTTGATTGATAAATCGATAAGTTGAATTAGAGATCTTATAAAATCGTGACTTTTGAAAATATCATTGATAATTCAATAGAAAATTTGCAAGTTAAAAATATTTGTAAAAGTTAGTCATAAAATCCATTTGTTAATCTATTTTGGAAAAACCATTATTAATGATTTAAAAAAATCCTGTTTAAAACAATTTAAGAAAAATAATAAATCGTCCAAACATAAAGCAAATTAAAGTTTATCCTATAGGCCTTATTACAAGTTTAAACCCAACATAATAAAAGTAACGAAATAGAAGCGAAAATTAATTTACTAAAGTTGAAACATTTATTTTGAACTATGGCCTCCACCGAGTCATCCATGGGCCCAAGTCCTCATCATTTGAGATTTACCTACAAGGATTAAGAAAGAAAGGAGGGTGAGTTACAAGAACTCGATGCATAATCTCCTTCTAGTCATCCACTGGTGCGAACCCATTTAGCAATAACTTGGGCTAGAGCATATGTAGCATAATCTTGGGCGAAACCCATTTACATGACAGAATATATATATGTGCAATGTATGCAACCCAACCCATCCATCAATACACCCGTACCAACCATCACACTGTGGGGATCAAGTCAACCCATCCGCCATCACACCAAAACGCAGACAAATTGCCATTTATCATAATATTTGTGGGTGAGCCACCGGTATCATATCGATATTATAATCACGATGGCACAAAGCCATATTTAGGTTGGCACATAGCCATTATCAGAATTTTGTGGCAATGCCACCAGGCTACACTTCTCTTCATTCAATTTTCCCATCCCATGCAATATGTAGAGATGCAATATACATAATAACATAAAATATCCATATATTAATAACAACCATTAATCCATTGAATACTTTTAATGAATCGGCCCATTAAAGCAATATAATAATTCGACCCACTAAAGCATTTTAACAAATTAGCCCATAGGGGCATTTTGGTAATTCGGCCCATAGGGGCATTTTCGTAATTTGGCCCATAAGGGCATTTTCGTAATTCGGCCCATAAAGGCATTTTCAATAAATCGGCCCATAGGGACATTTTTGTAATTCGGCCTATAAAGGCATTTTCGTAATTCGGCCTATAAGGGCATTTTTGTAATTTACCCTCCAAGGTTATTTTGGTAATTTCGTAACCCAGGACTTAACTACTAATTTGGGGCATAAAAATTGAAACTGTCCATCTGCGTCATATTGACTAAATTGACTATAACTCGTGTTAGGAAACTCAAAATTTAGATCCGTAAATTTTCTTTGAAACTAGGCTCACATATCTTCTTACTAAAATTTTTCTAGAATTTTTGGTTTAGCCGTTTAGTACAGTTTATTCATTAAAGTTTCCCCTGTATCACTAACCAACGATTCTGACCTCTCTTATCTTAAATCCAAATATCTCATTGTACAATTTTTATATATTGCTCCCACTTGTTTCTATTGAAAATAGACTCACTAAAGAATCTATACATATAAATTATAACTCATAATTCACTTTGTACAATTTTGAATGATTTTTCCAAGATAGAAAAGGGAACCACGAAGTCACTTAGAACCAGTCTCACTAAAATTAAAATATCACAGAATATAAAATACCTCTTCCTACTCTGTTTCTTTCATATAAAAATAGACACAATAAGATTTAATTCTATACCTTATTAACTTTCTAATTCCCTTTCTCCTATTTTTCATGATTTTTCAAAACCACATCTCTGCTGCTAACTAAAAACTATTTCATTGCAAAATATGGTTTCTACTACGAACATATGCACGCCTGAGTGATCACAAATGCCAATTTTTGATTTTTTGATCTTTCGACCGAATCACAAAACATTTCATACAAATATTCAGAGAGGTGTGAGATTACACACCATTTCAAATATGTATTCGGAAGGGTACGAGATTACACACCTTATTTGGATTTCCTAAAGAACCACTTTTTGTTTTGCCCCCACAATCGTGATCCTTCCCTACTAGGTTCTAAAATCCAGCCTTGCACTTTGGGTATTGCAACGAGTTCCTAAAGTAAATAAGTGATGTACCACAGGGGTTAGTGTAACATCCTGGAACTTGGCCTAGTAGGATTGGGCCCAATGGGCCTTGGTGGTAGTAGCGTTTAAAATTTTTGAGAATAAGAGAATGGTATTAAGGCAAGTTGGACCTATTAGGTGAGTGATTTTGGAAGGTTAGGAGGCTTTTATGAAGTCCCGGGTTAAAGTTAGGCCATAGGAAAAATTTTGGTTTTAGGTGAAAAAAACCCTGGGAGTTGGTAGATAGGCTTTAAGAATAAAATGTGGGGAAAAATGACAAGTGGAATGTGTGGTGTAGTGGCAAAGTGACGCCACTTAAGGAGCAAGGGGGTGATGCCACAAGGAAGGAAGGAGGTCCATGTTTCAAGTCTTGGTGCTTGCATTTTAGTTTTCTTTTTAAATGGATTTTTGAATTTGGCCATAGGACTTATATTTAGTTGCGCATGATTTTAGAAACAAGGAGCTAGTTGGTAAAGTGGCTAGCAGCGTGGGTTATGTTACAAGGGAGCACGAGTTCAATCTCATGACAAGCAAGGAGTATTTATTTTGTGGATTGGATGAGAAGAGTTTGAGTTAGATTTAAACTACGCTAATGAAGGATCCCACATCGATGAAGTTACAAAGAAGGAAGGTGAGAAGCTAGCTATTTATAGAGTATTCTATGAGGGAGTTAATATACCTTGGTGGGCGTTTGAGTGCGGACCTAGAGGATAATCGCCAATAGTAGCAAAGGAAGGGCTACTATAACGTGAGGTGCACCTGCAGTAAGGTTACGGTGAGATTTGGTTTCCTATAAGTGTATATTAAGTTATGATTAATCATTAGGTGATGTCGATTGTAGGTTCGTGACTAAAGGGATTTCTGTTGTGGCGTGGTTACAGTGTGTACAAACACTACACACACGAAATCGGCAAGTAGAAAGTGGCTAAATGGGCGGTGGGCCCCGAGGCTAAGTTTGATGAAATGGTTTGGTTGGTTATCTGAATTGAATTAGTCATGCATGATACATGAATTGGATTTGTTTTGGGCCTAATAGGCCATATGATGAGATTTGGGCCTAATGGTAGTAAGGATGTAATTTGGGTTTGATGAGCTTTATGGGGATGTGAACAAGTGTGCTAGGGTTTATGGACCTTAGGCCTAGTTTGAACAACTCTTAAATTCCATAAGACTTTCTAATAATTAAACATGTCCGTAAACAAGTCGCTGGGTTGGAGTGTGGCAACGGGCATACGCATGTTTAGGATTGGATCTAGGGAGAGCTTGGTTTTTAAGCGACCCTCGTGACCCACCTCCTCTTTTTTGGAATCTTACCTGGTGCGTAGTGTCTGACTTTAGCCGCGAGGACTTATTGATGGGCCAAAGTTCATAGCTAAAACTCGAAAGGGATCGAATACCCCCTGATTTATGAAATTACCAAAATACCTTCGATTTGTGCAATTACCGAAATACCCCGATTTGCAAAATTATCGAAATACCCCCAATTTGTGAAATTACCAAAATACCCCTAGTTTACGAAATTATTGAAATACCACTAATTTACAAAATTACCGAAATACCTCGATTTACAAAATTAAAATACCCTTGGTAGGTAAATTACGATTTGTGAAATTACAAAAATACCCTTGGTAAATTACGAAAATACCCTTGATGGGTAAAATGACCGATATGCCATTGGAGGGCAAAAATGACAAAAATGCCCCTACATGTTATATGATTATTCTTGTATGTGATTTATGATTGTTATCGTATGATTGTTATTGTATGTTGCATTCATGTGTTATTATGTTGCATGGGGATGGGATTATTCGAAGGGAAGTGCAAATGGGATCGCATGGTCGCTCTTGTGGATCCACGAAGGCTTTTAGCCATAAAGCGACTATCTTTGCACCGATGAGTTAGTCATAGCGGTGCTACATAAGGAGTGTAGGGATGGGTGGGTCGATTTAATCCCCATAGGAGTGCGAGGTTGGACGGAGGCAGTGCGAGGTTGGTATGGGCATTAATGCATTGCATATGTGGCTTTATTTGAGATGGGCTCGAGGCCGATAAATATGATTTGTGACATTTATGGGTTAAGGCCCAATGATGCTTTTATGGGCTAAGGCCTAATTTCCACAGATTCTTAAAATGGGCTTGGCCCAAACTATTGTGATTCATGTTTTTATTGATGAGGTTATACTGCGAGTTTCGTAAACTCACACCCTCTTTTAATATTTTTCATCGGGTAATCCTCGATGGCGGTTTGACGTCTTTGGAGGACTCGGAGGTAGCCACACTACAAGCAATTTTGGACTCTAGTATTTTACTTATTTTTAACTTGGGTTAATATTTTGTAATAAGGCCTCTCTTAAATTCGGTTTTAGTTTTGGATTTTTAGTTTATTATGTCTTAAATCGCTAAACTTTGTATCACGGTTTTCCAAAATAATATCTGCTTTCAAAATACTATGCTTTCGCGAATAGGTCGTAAACATCACATTTTCATAAGTCAGTCATTTTAACTAAGTTTTTGCAACAAACAGTTTTTTTAGGTAATAACTTTTTAATAAATGTCGATTAATAATAAGCAAACGTAAACTGGGACTTTAGTTTTTAATATCAAGAAAGGTTTTCAAATGGAAGCATGGTTTATCAAAAAGCACCCCAATGTGACACACCAGATTTGAGCCTAACTTCTAGGACGAGTTTAGGGTGTTACATTTAGTGGTATCACAACCTAGGTTGCAAAACTCGGGCTGTGAGATGGGTTTTAGTGTTTATTTTAAAGATGTTTACAAATGATTTTTGAAGTAGTTTTGAAAGGTTTTTGTGTGGCACACCGAGTCTCCAGCGTCGGACCAAGTAAGTTCTCTTATCTATTTTAAACTGTTATTGCTGTAGGTAGATACTGGGCTTACATTAGATGATAGACTATATTGAGGCCCGTAGAGGACTAAAAACTATAGTGAGCTGGCAATTTCGAAACAACTCTTAACTACTATTTCCATAAAATATTTGTTTAATTATTGGAACTATGAGCTAAATTCATAAAATTTGTAATTAGGATAATTAGGACTAGAGTCTTGACGAAGCGTAGTGGTATATCCGGTATTGTGCGGCTATGAGATAGTTGGAAATTTTGGGGATGAAATTTCTCTAAGGAGGGTAGATTTGTAACATCATGGAACTAGGCCTAGGAGGATTGGGCCCAATGGGCCTTGGGGGTAGTAGGGTTTAAAATTTTTGAGAATAAGAGAATGGTACTAAGGCAAGTTGGACCTATTAAGTGAGTGATTTTGAAAGGTTAGGAGGCTTTTATGAAGTTCCGGGTTAAAGTTAGGCCACAGGAAAAATTTTGGTTTTAGGTGAAAAAACCCCTGGAAGTTGGTAGGTAGGCTTTAAGAATAAAATGTAGGGAAAAATGACAAGTGGAGTGTGTGGTGTAGTGGCAAAGTGACGCCACTTAAGGAGCAAGGGGGTGATGCCATAAGGAAGGAAGGAGGTCCAAGGTTCAAGTCTTGGTGCTTGCATTTTAGTTTTCTTTTTAAATGGATTTTTGAATTTGGCCATAGGACTTATATTTAGTTGCGCATGATTTTAGAAACAATGAGCTAGTTGGTAAAGTGGCTAGCAGCATGGGTCATGTTACAAGGGAGCCTGAGTTTGAATCTCATGACAAGCAAGGGAGTATTTATTTTGTGGATTGGACGAGAAGAATTTGAGTTGGATTTAAACTCTACTAACGGAGGGATCCCACATCGGTAAGATACAAAGAAGGAAGGTGAGAAGCTAGCTATATATAGAGCATTCTATGAGGAGAGTTAATATACCTTGGTGGGCGTTTGGGTGCAGACCTAGAGGATAATCGCCAATAGTAGCGAAGGGAGGGCTACTATAACGTGAGGTGCACGGTAAGGTTACGGTGGGGTTTCAGTTTTCGATAAGTGTATATTAAGTTATGATTAATCATTAGGTGATGTCGATTGTAGGTTTGTGACTAAAAGGTTTACAGCACGCGTGGTTACCAGGTGTGTACAAACACTACACACACGAAATCAACAAAGTCGAAAGTGGCTAAATAGGCCCGGTGGGCCCTGAGGCTAAGTTTGATGAAATGGTTTGGTTGGTTATACGAATTGAATTAGTCATCCATGATACATGAATTGGATTTGTTTTGGGCCTAATAGGCCATATGATGAGATTTGGGCCTAATGGGCTGTAAGGATGTAATTTGGGTTTGATGAGCTTTATGGGGACATAGACAAGCATGCTAGGGTTTCTGGACCTTAGGCCTAGTTTGAACCACTCTTAATTTCCATAAGACTTTCTAATAATTAAACATGTCCGTAAATAAGTCGCTGGGTTGGAGTGTGGCAACGGGCATACGCATGTCTAGGATTGGATCTAGGGAGAGCTTGGTTCTTAAGCGGCCCTCGTGACCCATCTCCTCTTTTCTGGAATCTTACCTAGTGCGTAGTGTCTGTTCACTTTAGTCGCGAGGACTTGTTGATGGGCCAAAGTTCATAGCTAAAACCCGAAAGGGATCGAATACCCCCTAATTTACAAAATTACCAAAATACCCTCAGTTTGTAAAATTACCGAAATACCCCGATTTGTGAAATTGCTAAAATACCCTCGATTTGTGAAATTACCAAAATACCCCTAGTTTACGAAATTACCAAAATACCCCTAATTTGTAAAATTACTGAAATACCCTCAATTTGTGAAATTACAAAAATACCATTGGTGGGTAAATTACAAAAATACCCTTGGTAGGTAAATTACAAAAATACCCTTGGTAGGTAAATTACGAAAATACCCTTGGTAGGTAAATTATGAAATACCCTTGGTAAATTACGAAAATGCACTCGATGGGTAAAATGACCGATATGCCCCTAGAGGGCAAAAATGACAAAAACAGCCCTACATGTTATATGATTATTCTTGTATGTGATTTATGATTGTTATCGTATGATTATTATTGTATGTTGCATTCATGTGCTATTATGTTGCATGTGGATGGGATTATTCGAAAGGGGAAGTGCAAATAGGATCGCATGGTCGCTTGACGACTGTGGATCCACCGAAGGCTTTAGCCATAGAAGCGACTATCTTAGTGTCGATAAGTTAGTGCCGCTCTGCGGTGCTACATAAGGAGTGTAGGGATGGGTGGGTCGATTAAATCCCCAGGAGTGCAAGGTTGGACGAGAGGCGGTGCGAGGTTGGTATGGGAATTAATGCATTGCATATGTGGTTTTATTTGAGATGGGCTCAGGCCGAGATAAATATGATTTGTGACATTTATGGGCTAAGGCCCAATTGCCACCGTTATTGAAATGGGCTTCGGCCCAAACTGTTGTGATTCATGTTTTTATTGATGATGGTTATGCACACTGAGTTTTCGTAAACTCATACCCTCTTTTAATATTTTTCCTCAAGTAATCCTCGATGCGATTCGACGTCTTTGGAGGACTCGGAGGTAGCCACACTACGAGAGGTTTTGGACTCTAGTATTTTACTTATTTTTAACTTGGGTTAATATTTTGTAATAAGGCCTCTCTTAAATTCTGGTTTTAGTTTTGGATTTTTAGTTTATTATGTCTTAAATCTGCTAAACTTTGTATCACGATTTTCCAAAACAATATCTGCTTTCAAAATACTACGCTTTCACGAATAGGTCGTAAACATCACGTTTTCATAAGCCAGTCATTTTAATTAAGTTTCCACAATAAACAAAGTTTTTTTTAGGTAATAACTTTTTAATAAATGTCAATTAATAATAAACAAACGTAAACTAGGACTTTAGTTTTTACTATCAAGAAAGGTTTTCAAATGGAACCATGGTTTCTCGAAAAGCACCCCAATGTGACACGCCAGATTCGGGCCTAACTTCTAGGCCAGGTTTGGGGTGTTATATTTAGCCTTCATCCAATATTCGGCCCTTCCACAAGAGCAAGAAGTTGATATCATCACCATAAAATAGAATCACATGAGCGGTGTAAAACATCGAAATAAAGAGTAACATCTTACCACCAATATTCGGCCTAATCACCCACTTACCAATCAACTTCCAAAAATAAGGCTAAGAGAATGATAAGTAGCAGCAAAGAATGGCTTGATAGTTTCGGCAAAACAAAGGAGAAAGGTGCACAATTTTGGCTTTAGAGTTTCGGCAAGAGAAGGAAGAAATTGGGAAAAGAGAAAACTCAAAATGCTCCAAAGAAGAAAAGTTTACATGCCCTAAAGCTTACAAAACTCTATTGGATCCTCTTCCCCCCTTACCAAACCTTGTATCATCTTTACCAAAAAGATGAGTGTTGACCCAAAATATTCTTTCCAAAACATCCTCCACACTTTAAGCCAACATGTTCCCTATTCTTTCCTTTTCTTTTTCCTTCTTTCCTTCCATTCATCCTTTCCTTATTTCCTTAGCCACCTTTCCAAAAATTAAAAGTCTTCCTTACCTAAAATACCACCATGGCTGACACTATGGATGAATAGCACAAAAAAAATAATCAAAATTTGCACCAAGTGGGATTTGAACCTCTTCCCCTAAAGCCCTTCATGTGACACCACATCCTCTTTACCATATGCTCATTTTATTATCAATTTACTCACTTATTTCCATAAGCATTGATGCCACTTACCTTCTCCCCCTTAAGGGCTTAAACACAAAAATTTTCCTATAGTTTAACTTGAACCCAGAACTTCCTAGAAACCCCGTAACTTTCCAAAATCACTTTCCTAATAAGTTCAACTAGAAATAAAGCCATTCTCTTGTTCTCCAAAAATTTTAAATGCTTCCGTGCTTAAGGCCCAATGGGCCCAATCCTACTAGGCCTAATTTCGAGATGTTACAAAATCTCTTAATTGGTAAAATTTTTGAGGACAAAAATTCTTTAGGGGGAGAGTTGTAACACCAATATCGGTGAAATTGGAATAATGGTTTCAAGACCACGAATCAGAGCCGAAAATAATATTTATTTTAATTTTATTATATGGTCCATATTATGTTAGGAATGTCATGTGAAATTTATAATAAGAAAATTTTAAAGATTATGTGTTTAATTATGGAAAGGACCAAATCGCATAAAATGCAAAAGTTAGATTCTAGTAGCTAGAAGGATTAAATAGCTATGGAATTCAAAACTTGAGGTCCTTATATGGTAATTAGACCATTAAAGAAAAGTATGTAGATATTTTTGTTGACTCATCCATGAAAATTTAGAAAAAGGGCAAGGACTAAATTGGAAAGTGAATTAATTTAATTAACTAAAATTGATAAAAGAATTATCATCTTATTTTATGTCATCATCATCCCCAAAATACACGAAACCCTAGGAGAGAGAGAATAAACTTTCATGGCTCAATTGGGTAAGTTTTCTTATCCTATTTTAAGTAAATTTGATATTTTTGAAATCGGGATAACTTAATCTATCTATTTGGGGGATCAATTTGAAAATTTATCAAAGTATGGAAATTAGGTTATGGATGAATATGCTGAAAATTTGAAATTTATGGTAGAAAATGAAAGGTTGTTGATAGATAAACAACTTTTACAAAGTGATTTTTGATGATTCCAAGATATGTCATTCATTTTCAAAACGTGAGTCATTGTCAAAAAGTTATTCACTTTTAAAACATTATTAATTTTCAAAACATCATTTATTGCGGAAGCTTTTGAATAGGTTGCATATTTGCGGTATTTTTGCTAAAGCATTTGTCTTTTTGAAAACTCGCGTCTTATCCTACTGCTAGCAGTTATAAATCAAAAAAATCAGAATCCCAAATTAAAATAAAAACTCAAAGAGGCCATTATTTTAGTAAAATACCCAAAAATTAAATCGAAATCATAAAATACTAAATCGAATTAGATAGGTCGTGTGGCCACCGCTGAGTCCTCCGTTGCACCGATCCGCCTATGACTTGGGATTACCTGTACAGTTAAAACAGATGGGTGAGTTTATGAAAACTTAGTGTGTAATCCTATAATAGCAAACAGACAGAAGACAAACGCAGTATGGGCCTAAACCCTTTTCAGTATCAGTGACAATTTTAGTTTGGGCTTTGGCCCATCTCAGTACAGAACAGTCATATGCTTGGGCCTTGGCCCATTTCAGTAATATTAATCAGTGTAGTAAAAAATGAAATAGTATACAAGTCCTACCCATCCAGCCTCTACACTCCATCTCCATCCAACCCTACACTCTATGTGGGGATATAATCGACCCACCCATCCCTACACTCCAGCGAGTACCAAATGCGACACTATACAGTGATATGCAGTTGGGCTGCCAGTAATTTAGGCTCGAAGCCTTTCAGTACACTTCCTCTGATCAAGAACAACCTATCCCCATGCAATGCATCATGCAATCATGTCATGTCATATCATAGTATCGTGTATGTATTCAGTACAGTCTACATAGCATGCTAAAATATAGCCTTACATGTACCTATACATATATATATCACACAGGGGCATAACAGCCATTCAGTCATTTAGGGGTCTAAGTAAGCTTACTGACCACACAGTAGGTCCACAATTGAATTGGGCTACTCGTACCACCTTAGTAGTCAGATAGTGAAAATAGGCCCACGAGCCCATGTGTGCCCACACACCCATGTGGCCCACATGGCCCATAATGGCCTTGGATGTGTGAAATGCACGACCTGGCCCAACAATTTCCACACGCCTGTGTGGTTTGCTCGTGTTGGGCCCACACGTTTGTGGGGCCCACACAGCCCTATTCGACCTGGCCCATGAAATCGCACATTGTAATATCCCGGGTTAAGGGGCTATTTCGATTTGGCATTGTTTGCATGTTTAAATGCTTGCTATGATGTTGTTTTGGTGTTTTCGAGATTTAGTTGTAGGCTAGGTGTGAGCTGGTAGGTGGTGAAATTCTTGTTTTTGGGCTTTAGGGGATAGAAGCGAGAAGGTGTTGGGGTTTATATTTAAATTAAGTGAAATTATAGCACAAATGAGGAGCTAGCTAAGTGGCAAGGCATCGCCACTTAGACCTTAGATGTGGCGTCATCTGGTGAGGAGGTCCGAGTTCAAGTCGTAGAGCTCCCATTTGTCACCATTTTGGGCGGCATGGAGGAAGAGGTAGAAGGCAAGTGGAATTCTACCTTGGACTAAGTCAAACCGTTCAAAAGCAAGGTGGAGAGTGATTGTAGGAGTAAGACTTGGTAAACACATTTGAAATGTGTGGAGTGGAGTGTATGGGGGAGATTTGGCCGGTTTTGGTGAGAGTTTGGGGGGAGAGGAAGTGTGTGGCCGGTTGGTAATTGGGGTGTGCCGAATTTGCCTTAGGATAGGTGCATTTTTCGGTCACAATTGTTTTTGTTTTGGAAGCTAAATTGTTGTTAGTCAAAAGCTAGTAAAAGAGCTCTCTTCTTGCAATAGCCTAAGCCGAAAGGAACCTCCCATTTTTGCTCTTTGAAATCGAAACACAAAGCAACTTTAATTGCCAACCTTGCACTCTTCTTTTGCGTTTTCTTCTTTTATCTTTTGTGTCAACCAAAACCCCTATAGTAGCCGAAACTTCTTTTGTTCTTTTGTTTCTTCCATTTTCCTTCTTGGAAGCAGAAAAACCTTTACCATTAGAAAAACTTCACTTGTTTCTTTCTTAATTTTTCTTTTGTAGTCGAATGCTATTTGGGTTCTCAAGTCTTTGCTTATTTTGCTTCCTCTTCTACTCTTGGCAGAACCATATATTCACTATCTCCTCTTTTCTTTTCCATTGGTGTTAAGCGAAACTAGTGATCATTCCTTCTCACTTTCTTCTTTTGCTTTCACAACCCTTGTGCGAATTCTCCCTTTGTTCCATACCATTTCTTCTGAAAATTTCTCTTCTTCTAAACACACCTTATTCTTTTCTTCCCCTCTTCAAAACCGAAAGTGACCCCCCTCCACTCATCTCTCTTCGTTTCATCTCTTTTTCCAAAACCAGTTAGCGAATCCTCCTTGTGTTGGCGAATATTTGGTGGTGTTGGGAGCTTGGTTCCAATCGTTTGGTAGTGGGTAAGTACTAGGCGAATGGCCATTCCTCTTCTTTCTCTCACCTTGCCGATTCTTATTATGTTGATGGCGATTGTGATTGTTGGAAGGTGCTAATTTTTTTATAAACCAATTCTTATTATAGAACATCCGGATCTAAGGAGCGTGCTAAAGGAGTTTTCTTTCTACAGTAGCGGCGAGGAGTAGTGGTAAACGAGTGCTATATTCGATTTCATTTAGTTTTCTTTAAGACCGATGGTTAAGGGATTAGCGCTTTCGTTTATCGAGTGTGCGATTGTGTAAGGAGACACCATTATTGAAGGCGGTTTACGAAAGAACCTTTGTTGGGTTGGATTTGGTAGGAAACCAAATCCGGGATAAAAAAGGGTAGCCGATATACCCTTTGATTTCTTTAGTTATGGCGAATGATATGTGTGCTAACTTGGTTGGTTGGTCGATTTTAGGATCAAAGTTGCCGAGGTGGTCGAGGTCTTAGATCGGTTCTTAGTATTAGAATCTCCCTTAATTGGTGTGTAAACTAACACATACATTTAGTAATATAATTGATAACTTGTGTGATGATTAATGAAAGCGATGATGATTGATGTGATACCTAATGGGTATGATTACGGACTCGGTAAGTCGATATTATTATTATGAGTTTCTTGATGATTTATGTGATACCATGGTGTGGCTATATATGACATGGGATATGAGGTTAGACATAATAGCATGATGTGCATGATTATATGATATGCATGATTACATGAGTGTGGCATGTTGATGGGTGATCTGAGTGGAGGGCGCGGTGATATTTTGTCTTGTGAGCACCGGTCTTTAGTAGCACACTTTGTGACTTTGGGTCACGGAGGTTTGGCACCTCATTGCGACTTGTCCACGTGGTTTAACCACAGTGGGTTGGCCCCACATGAGATATGGGATCGTCCGCTAGTGATTTGGTATCACACGATGGGTTGGCCCATCATCAGTTGTGACTTCGGTCACGGTGCTTTAGTAGCACAATTGTGTCTTTGGGACACGGTGGTTTGGTACCACATTGGCGGATATTGTGTCTTTGGGACACGGTGTTTTGGTAACACATTGTGACTATATGTCACCGGTGGTTTAGCACCACCGGTGGTTTGGTACCACAGGGGTAGAAAAGGCGATATGGATGGTTAGGATCGGGTTGCATTAATTATGTTGCTTTGTATGATGTGTGATAGCATGTTGTTCTTCGGGAGCGGGATTTACACTCTGAGTCATTCGACTCACCCTCTCCTTTGACATTTCATGTGACTCGTAGAAGCGGACATGGAGCCGGGATGGACTCGGGGTGCACATGCCATGCTTTAATAAAGGACTATTGAATTTGGGTACTTTAGCTTATTTACTTTATTTGGGTTTTATATTGGATTTGTAAAAGGCCTTTAATTTATGTTTTGGTGATGTTTATGTTTTAATTAGATTTTAATATGCTTTAACAAAACAAGTTGGTATGAATTTTACTAAAACTTGGAAAGATAATGATTTCAAAATGATAGCATAATATGTTTTAAACCATACCATGGGTATCACACCATGTCTTTATAGTAAGCAAATTCAAGTGATTTTCAAATCAAACTTGTATTACTCCTAAGTCTAATAAGGATTTTAAGTAACACTAAGAAACTATTAAGGTTTAAATGGTTTAAACTCATTTAGCCACAGTCTGGTTAAGATTTCAAAAATCTCGGGGTTTCACATACTCCATCGATTTCAAACAAGTCTACTCAAATTGTCTTCAAAATACCTTTGTGTTTTCACTCGGCTTTTAGCGAAAATTTAACCTCTTACAAACATGTTTCCCCGTAACATACAGTTCGGACGTGGTGTCTTGTCGAGGTTTGGGGTGTTACATTTGTGTATCGAGCCAAGTTCAAAAGCTCATTTGTGGGCAGGAGCCCAAAATGTTTTAAAACTATAATTTTCAAATATTCTATTTTTAAAGTATGGGTTGAAGGGCATGGCACCGAGTCAACACCGATTCGCCCGGTAAGTACCCGTACTATTTGTTGTGATTGACATGATTGGATGGTTAGTAAGACTACTTTAGAAATGAGACTAATAGGACTCGTGGACTCATGAAACAAAGCTTCTTTAAAATTCATAAAACTTTGCTTTAAACACGATTGGAATAATGGTGATACATAAAATTCTTTAACGAATGAGATTTAGTCATGAGTACAGAGGTGGGCGTGGTCGTGGGCGTGGTCGCGGTAGGATGATGTTTACGAGCCCATGGGTTACAGGCGGGGTTGAAAATGAGATCTGGATTCGCCACCAAATGGAGGTGGTGAGTTCGAGAACAGACCGGCGATGATCACGATATCGAGCGATCTTTGCGGGTTTTAGAAGGTAGGCTGGAGGCGGTGGGGGCGTGGGAGCTAGGAAATGCATGCTGGCGACTTGGGCAAATGAAATTTGAATTCTTAGGGGTGTCTCGGTGTTGCTCTAGCACTTCTTGAAATCTTGGTGAAGCGACGAGCGGATCATGGACGATCTGGACCTAACAGTAGAAGAAAAATTAAAGGGATCGTATCACTTCTCGAGATGAGTCATATCGATTGGTGGCTCACGGTCCGTGATAATATTGCTGCAGAAGATCGACTTGGGACTATTTTGGTGCTTATCGGAAGAAATGCGTCGGAGCTAATTACATAAATGAGCGGAGGAAAGCATTTACGAGGTTAGTCGAGAACAAACACAGTATCGGAGTATGAGGCCGAGTTTACGAGTGAGTCGGTATGCCGGTATGGTGGCTCTTGAAGAGGAAAGGTGCATTCGTTTGAGGATGGCTGCGAGGCGAGTTAAGATTGTTGATTGCGCCCGAAGGAGCATGAATTTGCGGTTACGGTTGAAAAGCGAAGGTTGCGAGGGCATTAAAAAGTCGTGAGGCGGGGTATGGATAGGAAGCTGTCATAAAAGGAGTTTTGGGTCTTCGGGTCATCGGTGTCAGCGAAGAGGCTAGACCAGTGAAATTTGAATCGATCGGGTAGGTTTGTTCTTGCTAAGCGAGGACCTTGCCTGATGTAACCGTTAATGGAAAGGCTCACTTGGGGAGGCTGCTTTGGGTGATAAGCGAGAGGTTGTTTTGAGTGTGGCTCGTTGGACCACCGTGTGAGGGTATCCGCATAAGTTGGCTAAATTGATCGAGAATCGGTAGTAATCAATCTGAAATAATGGACCGCCGCAGAGGGGCGAGGTAATGGCGAGAGGAGAATACTTGATTAAGTGGGGCCGTGGAGCAAGGCGGCGAGTGCAGGTGTAGTTCGAGGCCGAGGCGGCTGGTTTGGTATATCTTTGCGGCGCCGAGAGGAGGCGGCCTTGCGGACGTCATCACCCAGTGCGTTTTTGATTTTGGTTCTCCTTATCTTGCTTTAATTGATATGGGGTCTACACACTCTTATGTTGCCGGTAGTATAGTAGAGACAATGGATTTAGACTCGAGATATCTTCAGGCGGATGGTAGTAATAAGCCCTCAGGTCACTCTGTAGTGGTAGATAAAGCGTATAGAGGCGATACCTCTAGAACTCAAGGGTAGTATTTGAGGTGATCTGATGGAGCGCCATTCGGGAGTTCGATCTAATTCTCGGAATGGATGGTGGGTAAGTATCGGCGAAGTTGAATTTGTGGCTAAGCGCATAGTTCAACACTGACTGGGGGTGATGAAGTAGTTACGATCGGTAATAGGAGAAACTATCATCCAATGTGGTATCTGCTCTGAAAGCCGAGAAAATGGTGAGAAAATTTGAAGCATATATGGTGCATGTGTATGCCTTGGAGGCTAAGGAGTCTTCGTGGAGACCGTTGGACGGTTGGGGAATTTGTTGATGTGTTTCTGAGGAGCTTAGGGTTTGCCACGGATCGGGAGGTAGAGTTCGGGATAGATCATTCTGGAGGCGCACCGTATCCATTGCTCCGTCTGGATGGCACCTAAAGAATTAGTGGAGCTTAAGGCTCAAATCCGGAGTTATTGGACCGAGGCTTTATCGGGCCAAGTATTTACGCCATGGGGAGCGCTTGGTACTCTTTGTAAAGAAGAAAGAAGCGGCACTATGCGGATGTGTATAGACTACATGTTGAACAAGTGACGATCAAAACAAGTATCCACTACCTCGGATAGATGACTTGTTTGATCATTTGAAGGCGTCTGTTTTCTCGAAGATTGACCTAAGGTGGGATATCACCAGTTGAAGGTAAAAGAGGCGGATATCTGTAAGGCGGCATTCCGTACTCGGTATGGGCACTTTGAGTTCTTGGTTATGCGTTCGGGTTGACTAACGATGCCGGCGACTTTCATGGATCGATGAATAGGGTGTTCCAACGATATCTAGATCAATTAGTGGTGGTTTTATCGGCGACATCTTGGTATACTCAGGGGAGAGGAAGAGCATGATGCTCATTTACGGGTGGTATTGCGATTCTAAGGAGAAAGCATTTCATCTGAAAGTTCGATAAATCGAGTTACGCTCGGGAGGTGACATTTTGGGTCATGTAGTGTGGTGAGGGATTAAGTGGACCCCGTAAGATAGAAGCGGTTTTGGATTGGAAGCCGCCTAAGTCGATGCGGAAATTGGAGTTTTACGGGCTTGGAGGATACTACCAAAGATTTGTAGAGGTTTCTCGTTAATTGCGGCACCAATGACCAAATTATTGAGAAAGGGAGTTAGTTTGTTTGGGTGAGAAGCGGCGGGAGAGCTTGATAAGTTAAAAGGATTTTAGTGAAGCTCGTTCGATTCAACTGAGGTAGTAAGGAATTCACGATGTCTTGCGATGCATCACATCTGGATTGGGTTGTGTCTTTGATGCAAGAAGGGAAGGTTGTGGCTACGCATCCCGGCATTGAGGCCACATGAGGTCAATTATCCTATGCACGATCTGGAGTTAGCGGTATAGTATTTGCCTTAAAGATATGGAGGCATTACTTATGCGGAGAGAGATCGATAGTCTATCACGGACCATAAAAGTTCAAGTACCTCGACTCGGAAAGACTTGAATCGAGGGCAGTGGGGTGGATTGAGTGCTTTGAAAGACTACGATTGCTCAATTGAGTATCATCCGGGCAAGGCTAATGTTGTGGCGACGCATTGAGCCGTAAGGTTATTTCGGATTTAGGCGTTGTTTGCCCACTTGAGTTTGTCTGATGTGCGGAGTATTACAGCGAAGCTGAGTTAAGCCTACTTGGGTTGGCGAGATCGAGAAAAGCGGTTGTTAGATGAGGTTTTGGCCGCAGAGGACTCAGTGCGAAGAATGATGGTTTGAAGGGTATAAACTTGTCTAGTGATGGGGTTACGTGTTTCGAGGGAAGGCTTGTATCTTAGAGATCTTGAATTGAGGCAAAAGATTCTTGAGGATGCTCATAGCAGACCCTACGCTATGCATCTGGAGGTAGCAAAATGTATAGGGATCTCGAGAAAGCGATTACGGTGGCGGATCGAAAAAGGAGGTGTGAGTTTGTAGGGAAGTGCGACATGTCGACAAGTCAAAATGAGCACCGATTCTTGTGCAGGTTGCTTGACCGGTGAAGATTCCACGATGGAAGTGGGAAAGGATAACTATGGACTTCGTCGGTGGGTTCTGCTTACCCGAGCAAGAAGGATTGATTTGGGTAATTGTGGATCGGTGACTAAATCCGCTCACTTTATTCCGGTGAGGTGGATTACTCACTTGAGAGGTTGGCGAATGTATGTGTCGAAGATTGTGAGGCTGCGGGGTGCCGTATCAATCATCTCGGATAGGGACCCCGATTCACGTCAAGGTTTTGGAAGGCTTTGCATCGAGCTCTGGGTACAGGTTAGATTTCAAAGCGGTATTTCATCCATGATGACCGGAGCGATCGGAAAGGTTATCTGATCTTGGAGGACATGCTTGAGGTTGTGTATTGGACTTGAGGGTAGTTGGGAGGAGTATCTACCGTTGGTGAGTTACGCCTACAACAACGATTACCAAGCGAGCATTAAGATGGCACCTTATGAGGCGTTATGCGGTAGAAGGTGTCGTTCACCGACTTGTTGGACGAGTTAAGTGAGCGTCGGTTGTTGGGACCAGAGTTGGTTCTTTGAGACCGAAGACAAGGTTAAGTTGATTCAGCTCGATTGAAGGAAGCTTCGGCCGAAGTCTATCTGCGATCTTAAGCGGAGATATTGAGTTCTTGTGGGAGATCGGGTTTTCTGAAGGTCTCACCATGGAAGAAAGTATTAAGGTTAGGAAGAAAGGCAAGCTTAGTCAGAGGTTTATTGGGCCATATAAGGTACTAAGGCGAGTGGGACGATTATGTATCGGCTCGAGTTGCCGGTGAGCTAAGTCGGATACGGACGTGTTCCACGTTTGATGCTTCGGCGATATCGTTCCGATCCATCACATGTAGTAACGATGAGGAGATCGAGTAAATCGGATATGTCCATGGAGGAAGAGCACATGTCTGATTTTAGATCGGGATGTGAAGGTTCTGCGAGGAAGTCCGTGCCGTTGGTTAAGGTTCTTTAGGCGGAATCATGGCGTGGAAGAAGCGGCGTGGGAACCGAGGATATGATGAGACAACAATACATAACTCTTTTGATCGAGTAATTCGAGGTCAAAATTTATTTTTAAGGGGTTGGCGTAATATCCGGGTTAAGGGCTATTTCGATTTGGCATTGTTTGCATGTTTAAATGCTTGCTATGATGTTGTTTTGGTGTTTTGGGATTTAGTTGTAGGCTAGGTGTGAGCTGGGTAGGTGGTGAAATTCTTGTTTTTGGGCTTTAGGGGATAGAAGCGAAGGTGTTGGGGTTTATATTTAAATTAAGTGAAATTATAGCACAAATGAGGAGCTAGCTAAGTGGCAAGGCATCGCCACTTAGACCTTGAGTCTTGGCGTCATCTCTGGTGAGGAGGTCCAGAGTTCAAGTCGTAGAGCTCCCATTTTGTCACCATTTTGGACGGCATGGAGGAAGAGGTAGAAGGCAAGTGGAATTCTACCTTGGACTAAGTCAAACCGTTCAAAAGTAAGGTGGAGAGTGATTGTAGGAGTAAGACTTGGTAAACACATTTGAAATGTGTGGAGTGGAGTGTATGGGGGAGATTTGGCCGGTTTTGGTGAGAGTTTGGGGGGAGAGGAAGTGTGTGGCGGTTGGTAATTGGGGTGTGCGAATTTGCCTTAGGATAGGTGCATTTTAGGTCCAATTGTTTTTGTTTTGGAAGCTAAATTGTTGTTAGTCAAAAGCTAGTAAAAGAGCTCTCTTCTTGCAATAGCCTAAGCCGAAAGGAACCTCCCATTTTTGCTCTTTGAAATCGAAACACAAAGCAACTTTAATTGCCAACCTTGCACTCTTCTTTTGCGTTTTCTTCTTTTATCTTTTGTGTCAACCAAAACCCTATAGTAGCAAAACTTCTTTTGTTCTTTTGTTTCTTCCATTTTCCTTCTTGGAAGCAGAAAAACCTTTACCATTGCAAAACTTCACTTGTTTCTTTCTTAATTTTTCTTTTGTAGTGAATGCTATTTGGGTTCTCAAGTCTTTGCTTATTTTGCTTCCTCTTCTACTCTTGGCGAACCATATATTCACTATCTCCTCTTTTCTTTTCCATTGGTGTTAAGCGAAACTAGTGATCATTCCTTCTCACTTTCTTCTTTTTGCTTTCACAACCCTTGTGCGAATTCTCCCTTTGTTCCATACCATTTCTTCTGAAAATTTCTCTTCTTCTAAACACACCTTATTCTTTTCTTCCCCTCTTCAAACCGAAAGTGACCCCCTCCACTCATCTCTCTTCGTTTCATCTCTTTTCCAAAACCGATTAGCGAATCCTCCTTGTGTTGGCGAATATTTGGTGGTGTTGGGAGCTTGGTTCCAATCGTTTGGTAGTGGGTAAGTACTAGGCGAATGGCCATTCCTCTTCTTTCTCTCACCTTGCCGATTCTTATTATGTTGATGGCGATTGTGATTGTTGGAAGGTGCTAATTTTTTTTATAAACCAATTCTTATTATAGAACATCCGGATCTAAGGAGCGTGCTAAAGGTTTTCTTTCTCATTAGCGGTGAGGGAGTAGTGGTAAACGAGTGCTATATTCGATTTCATTTAGTTTTCTTTAAGACCCGTGGTTAAGGGATTAACGCTTTCGTTTATCGAGGTGTCCGATTGTGTAAGGAGACACCATTATTGAAGGCGATTTGAAAGAACCCTTTGTTGGGTTGGATTTGGTAGGAAACCAAATCCGGGATAAAATAAGGTGGCCGATATACCTTTGATTTCTTTAGTTATGGCGAATGATATGTGTGCTAACCCGTTGGTTGGTCGATTTTAGGATCAAAGTTGCGAGGTGGTCGAGGGTCTTAGATCGGTTCTTAGTATTAGAATCTCCCTTAATTCGGTGTGTAAACTAACACATACATTTAGTAATATAATTGATAACCCGTGTGATGATTAATGAAAGCAGGTGATGATTGATGTGATACCCTAATGGGTATGATTACGGACTCGGTAAGTCGATTATTATTATGAGTTCTTGATGATTTATGTGATACCATGGTCGTGGCTATATATGACATGGGATATGAGGTTAGACATAATAGCATGATGTGCATGATTATATGATATGCATGATTACATGAGTGTGGCATGTTGATGGGTGATCTGAGTGGAGGGGCGGTGATATTTTGTCTTGTGAGCACCGGTGCTTTGGTAGCACACTTTGTGACTTTGGGTCACGGAGGTTTGGCACCTCATTGCGACTTGTCCTGTGGTTTAACCACCATGGTTGGCCCACATGAGATATGGGATCGTCTGCTAGTGATTTGGTATCACACGATGGGTTGGCCCCATCATCGGTTTGTGACTTGGTCACGGTGCTTTAGTAGCACAATTGTGTCTTTGGGACACGGTGGTTTGGTACCACATTGGCCGGATATTGTGTCTTTGGGACACCGGTGTTTTGGTAACACATTGTGACTATATGTCACCGGTGGTTTAGCACCACCGGTGGTTTGGTACCACACGGGGTAGAAAAGCGATATGGATGGTTAGGATCGGGTTGCATTAATTATGTTGCTTTGTATGATGTGTGATAGCATGTTGTTCTTGGGAGCGGGATTTACACTTTGAGTCATTCACTCACCCTCTCCTTTGACATTTCGGTGACTCGTAGAAGCGGACATGGAGCCGGGATGGACTCGGGTGCACATGCCATGCTTTAATAAAGGACTATTGAATTTGGGTACTTTAGCTTATTTACTTTATTTGGGTTTTATATTGGATTTGTAAAAGGCCTTTAATTTATGTTTTGGTGATGTTTATGTTTTAATTAGATTTTTAATATGCTTTAACAAAACAAGTTGGTATGAATTTTACTAAAACTTGGAAAGATAATGATTTCAAAATGATAGCATAATATGTTTTTAAACCATACCATCGGGTATCACACTATGTCTTTATAGTAAGCAAATTCAAGTGATTTTCAAATCAAACTTGTATTACTCCTAAGTCTAATAAGGATTTTAAGTAACACTAAGAAACTATTAAGGTTTAAATGGTTTAAACTCATTTAGCCACACGATCAGTTAAGATTTCAAAAATCTCGGGTTTCACATACTCCATCGATTTCAAACAAGTCTACTCAAATTGTCTTCAAAATACACTGTGTTTTCACTCGGCTTTTAGCGAAAATTTAACCTCTTACAAACATGTTTCCCCCGTAACATACCGTGGTGTCTTGTCCGGGTTTGGGGTGTTACACACATGGTCGGCCTCGCCGGTCACACACCCATTTTAGTCACACAGCCTATCACACGGGCAGCCGCGTGCTTGTGTGGAGTCGACGATTCACACTTTTTGAATTTTTTCGATTTTCAATTGTAGAATAGTGTTTACACACACATGTCACGAATTTGATGTCAAAACACTCCCTAAGCCCGAATACCTATCAAAGGTCATTCAGAATCGATTAGCAGTTTAATTCACAGGTCTTGACAATTGTTAACAATATTAGCTTGACTTACCGTGAAGAAGACCCTTCGCTAACGCTGTAAAATCGAGAACCACGAGTACCCTAGAACCTTCATTTAGCCAAAATAACACCACTTAATCACTTAAAGTTGTGCCAAATCGAGACGCACAAGCAAACCAAAATACTAAATTCATAAATGTTACCTTCACATGCACCAACGGGGTTTTGCACACTTTGCACACTAATCAAAGATCGCCAGTCTGCTGAATAATTCCTAACAATAACAAAACCCCTCTTAAATGATATTCCAAAAAGAAAAGTCAGAGTTATCACTCACCGAAACTTACCAAACCCATGAAATTAGGAGTTGAGCCCAAGAGAAGAATAAATTGGCTAAAAGAGATGAAAAGGAAAAATGAAGGGAGGGAGAAGGTTCGGCCAAAGAAAGGAAGAAGAGAATATTTGTTAGTGGGGTAGAAGAAGAATAGAAAATCGATAAGCAATGGGGGGAGAAACGATTGCCGTAGGGAAGAACGAAGTCAAAAAAGAAGAAAAAAGAGAGAAACTAGTGGGAACCCTTAGCAATATTCAACCTTCAAGAATGGAAAACAATCGACAAAATCCAAAATGAGGAGAAAACCAAACCCTAGCCAAAAATTTGAAAGAGCAATAAGGAATTCAATATGGCACCAACTCTCTCTTCATATCCCTAAAATCTCTCCTTAAAAACCTCTCTCTTATCTCACCAAAATCCTCTCAACAACTGAAACCAACCCTTAGTCAACCTCTTCAGTATTTTGGCTGGACTAAAATACCAACACGGCACAAGCAATAAAATAAGTTCCTCCTTGTTTGCGCAAAGAATCAAACCCCAGACCTCTTACCCATAAGCCCTCCACTTAACCGCCAGACCAGCAGACCCATTCTGACATATTTTACCTGTATTTATTTATAAGCCTATTGTCTAAAAATAGGGGTTTATTCAATAAAAATAAATTTTTTGCCCAAGCAAAGGCATGAACTTGGGACCTGTCACACACACCCAAAACACATAACCACTGAATCAAATACATAGTTGTGTCATAAACATACAAAAATAAATATTAAAGATTTTTGGGGCGTTACATTTATATGCTTGAATTAAATGTTGTGCTTGTGAATTGCATAAATATTATATGTATATGACATTGGAAATATACCTGATGAAGCCCGATAAATAATAAGGCCCAATAAATGATAAATGATAAAAAATGTTACTTATGTACTTTAAATGAATGTGGAATGTGTCTATTTGAATTATGTGAATATTATAAATGTATGAAATAATCACATGCATAATAATGCTTGGAAAATGTCAAATTTCATTTGAATAAATGGAAAATTCGATGGATATGTGATTTCCTGAAATGAATGAGGTCTTGCATTTGTTGTTGACGAAATTTAGCTCGAATGAGTTCCATTTACCTCATTATAAAAAGGATTTAGCCTGGATGGGTAATCCTGATATAAGTCCTCTCAAGCATATGTTATGGATTAGATTTATCCCGGATGGTTAATCCAGATCAAGCTCTTTAGAGCATATTTCATAAAAAGGATTTAGCTTGGACTGGTAATCCTGACTACGCTCTATTGAGTATATTTTGGAGACAGGATTTAGCCTGAACTGCTAATCCTGCTATATACGTATATGTGTGGCTCGAGAGTATACTCTCTGAAATAGTACCTTATAGGTACCATTGGACATGAATTGAGGGATTCTGATTTGTACACCTCAAGTGTACTACCTGTGTATCCATCAATATTCTAAATAAATTCAACGGGTAAAAATCTAGACATGAGAAGATATGAATAAGAAATGAGTTACTGCACGTATTTGTCTGAAATACATGAAAATGATGATACATGATAATTGATATATGAAAACATGAGATGATGATATTTGTACATGAAATTCATTTGATGACTATGTTCATCCTTGATTATAGACTTGTACACTTTGAGTGTAAATTACTCGTGTGACATTGATGTTTTAAGTAATATAAGTTTTGATATGAAATAATCTGAACTTGAGATGAATTATATGAAATTTTTCTTGTAATATAAAGAGGTGATTTATACATGCTAAATGAATACATGTTGTGGAAAGTATATGTGCCTGGAAACTTGATCATTGTTGAGCCCATATATGTTTTGATGTTATTATGGAATATATGACTAACAAGGGCAATAAGGATATGTGTATGGAATGAAGTGTAACATCCGGGATTTAGGGTTGTGCATTTATCTTGTTTTTATGTGTCTGGTGTACTGGGTGTGCTGTTCGAGTGTGTTGGTGGTCTCGGGGAAGGCCCAAGGTTAAGTCAGAACCTTGGCCAAAATTTTAATTTTGGGCACTTAGAGGGGGAGCTGGCTAGAAGCAGGACTTAAGGTTTACTATGGGTGTTTGTTGACACAAGAATTCAATTGGAAAGGTGGCAAGGAGGCGGCACTTAGGGAGTAGGTAAGTGATGCCTCAGGGGAGTAGGTTCGAGTCACGTTGCCAACAATGTGTCTTTATTATTTATTTTATTTTGCTCTTGTGTCAAAGGCTTGGGTGGTGGAATCGGTTAGGAGCCTTGAAGAGTGGTAGTGGAATTGGTCAAATAGTTTTGAATGGGAGGCCAAGAGAGAAAGGTGGGTTTGAATGGTTCAAATTTTTTGAATGGATGAATGGGAGTGAATGTAGGAGGTAATCAAGGAGTGGTGGCTTGTTGGGAATTGGTTCGTCGAATTTTGAAGGTTGGGGGGAGAGTTTCGATCTTGGGGCTAGGAGGGTGGTGAGCTGAAATCTTAAGGATTATAGGTTTAGGTCCCTCTTTTGGCAAGGGTTCAATCGGCTTGGTGGTGTTTAGTGTTGCCGATTTCTCCTTAGTGTCACTTTGAGCATAAGGTTGGAAACCGAATAGGAAATACACTCTCCTCTTTTTAACTTTTTTCTTCATTTTAGTGATAGCCAAAATCGAAACTTGTTGCTCTCTACTCTATTCTTCTTTTCTCATTTCTTTCTCATTATTCATTTATCATATTTTCCCCTCTCTTTTCTTGTTCCACCGAAACCTCTTGAGCTTTGCCGAATCTCTCTTTTCTCGTTTGGTGATTTCATTTCTTTTGTTGTTTCACTCATTTTTGATCATTGCCGAATCCCCTATTAAACTCTTTTTCTTTTCACATCGTTCCACTGTTGGCTAATAAGATTTTCTTTTTCATCTCATTTGATCACCTGACCGAATCATCTCTTTCAACCATTCACTGTTGTCTACACCCTAATACCTTAGTCGTCCCTCCTATTTCTCCTCTCCTTCTTCTTCACTTGATTGGAAATTGTTCCTGTATCGATTGTTACATGTGGTCGAATCTAAGCCCTGGTTGCAGAGTATTCTTCTTCGATTTTGATTTCAAATATCCGTTAGTACGTAGTTAATCTTTCCCTTTCATTTCCTTTCTTCTTTCTTGCCAAGCTGAATGGCTAAGTGGCTTGGTGAGGCCATCGTTTGGACTGACATTTTCTATCTTTTTGTTTCTCTTTGAGGGGCTCGTATTCTGGGAATTCAAGCTAACCAAATAATCTGACTTTCAACTCGGAATCATTAATCTTTGAGCACTATATCTCTTTTCGGGATTTCAAGATAAGGGGTTCTGTTTAGATCTTTTAGGTTCGCTTATCGTATTCGTTATCTTAACCCTGTGTTGTTGTTGAACAACCATATTTCCTTATAGTATCTTCTAACAAGATCTTTTGATGGAATCCAATACCCATCAGGCGAAGGAGGGGGTTGGACCCTTGATCCCAGCCCCTAAATTCAAGAAATGCACGGTGTCTGCTGTTCGAGATTGGCCATCGGATTGTGGGTCAGCTTCTGAGCAGAACAGTAAGAGATAGCAGTGGTTCCTGCTAGTGATAGTGGCGACATAGATAGCATAGTGCTGTTTGTAATCAGGTATGTAAAACTTCACACTTTAATATTATTATATGATACTAATCAATTGGGGCTGAAAAGCCAAAGCGACTAGTGGATAGTCATTATGCCTTTGTGGGTATGGTGAAATACCAGGTAAGTACCTTGTTGGTACGAATAAGTTAATAAATGTATGCCATAACGACACTGTTCATTGACATAGCATGATACTTTCATTTGGTTGCATACGTTATGCATGGGTTAGATATGTTGATTGAAAGGGAAGTGCTTAAGACTGTCACTAGTGGTTTGGTACCACAAGTGGGTTGGCCCCACATTCTTGATTCCATGACTAAGTCTCAGTGGTTTGGAACCACCAGTGGTTTGGTACCACATACATGTGATTTCGTGACTTGTCCCAATGGTTTGGTACCACAGTGGGTTGGCCCCACATACATGATTATTAGGGATTGTCACTAGTGGTTTGGTACCACAAGTGGGTTGGCCCCACATATGATATTTTGTGACTCTGTCACCAGTGGCTAGGTGCCACATAAGGAGTGTAGTGGATTGAGGGTTGATTGTAGAAATCCCTATGGTGTGATGGGCTGGTACAGGTGGTGTGTAGAGGATGGAAAATCTAGGTTGGGCTGGGTGCATTGCATTCATAAACGTGTATATTGTTTAAAGATGGGCTAGGGCCCAATAGGTGATTGTGGGCTTGGAGCCATTTTATGTAACTTAAGGGGGATTTACACACTGAGTCTTGGTGACTCACCCTTTTGCTTAACCTTGCAGGTGATCAGTAAGACGTGGACTTGGGACTCGTGGAGGCCATAGCATGTTATTTTCAGTAAAACTCAGTTTCTTCTTAAGACTGTTTTAATTTGGGGATTTTAGTTATTGTAATAAGGCCTCTTAAATTACTATTTGGCTTTACATTTTGTATTTAGTTATGACATGATGTTATTACACGTTTTAAAACATGATTGTTAAAATGGAGTTTTCAAAACAGAAGTAACATAAAACAACTATTTTTCCCAAATGCTAACAAAGATAACAAAATAACGATAAATTAAACTCAAAACTTTCTTTTTCTTAAGTTACAAACCTTGATTTTCAAAACTTCACCTAAACAAGGAAAAAAAACCTTCAAACTTACGAGTTTTCATCAAGATTCCAAATTTTTCTTACAACCTTATTCCCCATGACATACCAGATCTGGTCGTAACGTTTAGACCGGGTTTGGGGTGTTACAATTTTGGTATCAGAGCCAAGGTTTGTAAAACTCAGACTGTGAAATGGGTTCAACAGTGTTTTATTAGATCAATGTGAATTGGAGGAAATGTTTTGATCGAAATATGGCATCTGAGTCTACTGGCACCCGATCCACGTAGGTAAGTGTTCTAAACTATTGTTGGTGTATGCATGAAATGATTGTAGGTATGACTGGGTAAGTTTGTTAGTTTTAAGAGACACGAGCCTTAAAGACTGAAACATTTTGGGGGTGTCTTGTAAAAACTACTCTCTAAGACTTTCTCATAAAACTACTCGGTGTTAAACAGTGAAAGACATACCAACTCATAAAACTTTTAATCAGATTAAGTCACAAACGTTAGTCATGAGCACTCGGGGGTGTGGACGTAATATACGTGGTCGTGGTAGGGGTAGGACTACTGTTTCAGAACCAGTAGGACCTGGTCATGGGTCAGAAAGTGAGATACCAGTGCCACCAGTGGTGGAAGCAGAATTTCAAGACCAAATAGGCGGGGATGATGCAGTGTCTCAGGCGATGTTACGGGTCTTGGAGAGAGTTCTTGGGGCAGGTATGGGCACTAGGGCTCAGAAATCTATGTCAGAATGACTTCGAGCCAGTGGGGCGGAGATGTTTAGGGTGTTTCTGGTGTAGCTCCCAACGCAGCTAAATATTGGCTAGAAGCAGTTGAGTGTATAATTGTAACACCCCGCACCCAAGACCGATACTAGGTCTGGATACGAGACAATACTATGCTTGAACTCACTTAAACATGTACTTACGAGCTATAAAATTTAATTCCAACTTAAAAATTTCACTTTCTTAGTCAACACATACATTACAAGGGCCTACGAGGCCTTAAACTCGTGTCTAAAAATTTCGGAACTAAATCGAATAATTCATTTTTGAAACAGGGTTCACATGCCCGTGTGACTTGGAACACGCCCGTGTACCCTTAAGCACGCCCATACCCTCAAAACATGGGAAGCTACTGACTATTTTCGCACGGCTTAGACACACCCATGTCTTCCAACCGTAGGAGGCTACTGACTAATTTCACACGGCCATGACATGCCCGTGGGCTTACACCGTGTGCTAATCCTTGATATACTGACTAAATCGTAGCGTCTGAGTACACGCCCACGTCCAACTCGTGTGTATAACACGGCCTATACACACGACCGTGGAATTTACCCGTGGCCTATTCTGATTAATAATACTAAGGTGTAGGGTTAACACGGCCTTGACACACGCCTGTGTGTCCAACCGTGTTGGCACTTATAGGCTATTTACCAAGCTGTTAGCCAACCTGAACTGAAGATCATTTCCATACACAATTAACGATGCAATAACAACCCAATTTTAGGACTAATACTACATGTTTCATTGATCTTAATAAACATACATACTTAGTGAAATTTGGCCAATCACTAGCCATATACAAAAGAATAATAAACTTAATAGCCTTTACAAATGCCCTTCTAAAAGCATGTCCACAAAATGAATGTTTCCTATACATGCCATACTTAGTAAAGTAACTTGGCTATACCAAAATAAGAGTTGATAGTGTGCTACGAGCTCCAACTCTGATGATCCACAAATTAGCTTGGCGGGACTACATAGAAAGAAACAATCAAATACGTAAGCATTTAGCTTAGTAAATTTGCATATAAAACACATGTTGTTAAGCTTGCTTAATAAAAACCATTTAGCATAACAATAGTATCGTAATTTTAGCTCTAAAGCTTACTTACTCATGCTTGGTTCTTACATGTCTCATGATTCTCACTATGCTCATTTTTTTGTAAAGTAAACATGATACCCATGTCACTTGATTACATTGATCAGCGTACTTAAACAATAATCATTATGATTTCTAATTCTTCATTCATAACATGAGTAATATTTAATTCATTTTGAAGTTAGCTTTGCTTTTTTAGCCCTTCTTGTTACCTTATTATTAACCTTTCTTATTTGCCTGATGAACTTCTACGAATACTCGAGGATACTTGATCTCTTCCCACTTAGCATGCCACCAAAGCCATATCTTAGGCAGAGTCTTACATGGAATTTCTCATATTGGTTTCAAGGCCATGTCTTGACATGGACTTACATGAATCTTGCCCTTATAACTTACTCAATTCCAAGCTTGCCTTGGACTTATATGATATCTTGATCAATGCCAAGCATGCCTTGGATTTACATGATATCTTGATCAATGCCAAGCTTGCCTTGGACTTACATGACATCTTGATCAATTCCAAGCTTGCCTTGGACTTACATGATATCTTGATCAATGCCAAGCTTTCCTTGGACTTACATGATATCTTGTGCGGTATATCGGGTATCCTGGGAAATTCATATTCAATCGGGGCTTGCTCATGTTTAATCTCTTTTTTCACAAAAACGATAGGCATTACAAAATAGCAATGTATATTATACTAAGCAATTCAATGATAGTAATCATAAAGCTTAGAAATCATACAAACTTACCTCAATATACAAAATGTAGGGAGATGTGCAATTTAGTCATCGACCTTGTTCTTACCTCGGGTTCGATCGGGGCTTCGTTTTTCTTGATCTATAATCATGAAATTCATTCATTTAGATTTCCTATGATTACAATACATCAAATTATTCACTTGGGCAAAACGACCATTTTGCCCTTGTACATTGGCAAAATTATGATTTTGCCCCTAAGCTCGTAAATTATTATTCAACACATTTCCTCAAAAATTAAGTCTAACTGAACCTTTATTCCTCCTACAACAACCCACAAATCTAGCTATTTAATGCATTTATTACCAAACTATAACATTTACATCTTAGTCACATTTAGGTGTTTTCACAACAACACATTTCATAAAATTTGTTTCACATCTCCCCAACATTTATTTTCTTCCATAAAAACTCAGTTAACAACATAAATACTCCCATATCAAGTCCTTGGACTTTCAACCATATCACAAATTAGTCCCTTCATTAGCTAGATTAAGCTTTGGGGACTCCAAAAACACAAAAATCACCAATTAAAACCACCAAAATCACTTACTTGAATGAGAGTTGAGTGGTTGAAAGTTTGAAGCTCCAAGAGCTCTATTTCCTCATCAATTTTTGATGGAAAGAGATGAGTGAATAGTGAAATATGATAACATCCTTTATTTTTTATTTTATTCATGCTATCACCTAATTTCTACCAAATTGACTATCACTTAATGCTCTTGTCCCCCTATTTTGCTTGTATGGCCGGCCAACTCATGAAAGATGGCCTAATTTCATTTTAAAATCCTTCCAATTAAAATCTATGGCTATTTGGTACCCCTACCTTAAAAATAGAACTTTTGCATCTCATGCGATTTTGTCCTTTTTCTCAATTGGTCATGCTATTAGTGAAATTAAGGCACCAAAATTTCTATATAATCATATATTGACACCACAACACATAAAATAGTACTAAAATAATTCTCCTCAACCTCGAATTAGTGGTCCTGAGACCACTATTTTGACTAGCCCCAAATTCGGGCTATTACAACTCTCCCCTTAGGGATTTTTTGTCCTCGAAAATCTTACCAGTAAAAAGGTTTGGATATTGGTTTCTCATACTCTCTTCTCGTTCCCATGTAGATTCTTCTATTATGTGCCTTTGCCACAGAACTTTCACTAAGGCAATACTTTTATTTCTCAGTTGCTTGACTTCCCGAGCCAAGATCTTGACTGGTTCTTCACCATAAGTCATGTCAGGGCGAATCTCTATTTTTGATGGAGTAATTATATGTGAAGGGTCTGATCTGTAGTGTCACAACATTGACACATGAAAAACATCATGTATCTTCTCTAATTCTGATGGCAATAGCAAACGGTAAGCTACCGGCCCAACTCTCTTAGTAATCTCGTAAGGTCCAATAAAACGTGGACTTAATTTGCCTTTAAGACCAAATATAAGAACTTTTCTCCATGGTGATACTTTCAAAAAGACTTTATCCCTAACTTGTACTGATCTCTTTTCTCTTTCAATCCGAATAGGATTTCTGTCTGTCTGAGGTAGCTTTTAAATATTCTCGAATTACTTTCACTTTCTCTTCAGCTTCTTTAACCAAATCAACCCGTGAATTTGGTTCTCCTTGAGTTCAGTCCAAAACAAGGGAGTTCGAAACTTATGCACATATAGGGCCTCATAAGGTGCCATCTTTAAGCTCGACTAAAAGATATTATTATAGGTGAATTCTACCAATGGGAGAAACTTTTCCCAACTGCCTTGAAATTCCAAAACATAACATCTAAGCATGTCCTCAATTACTTGAATTAACCTTTCTGACTGATCGTCAGTCTGAGGGTGAAAAGCTATGCTAAAACTCAATTTTGTACCCAAAGCTTCTTGCAGCTTCTTCCAAAATTTGGACGTGAATCTTGGATCTCTATTCGATATGATCGATAAGAGAACTTCGTGAAGTCTTACTATTTCTAAAACATACAAGTTTGCCAACTTGTCTAGGGAGTAATCCACTCGTATAGGTATAAAGTGGGCTGACTTCGTGAGTCTATCAACCGCTACCCAAACAGTATCTTTCTTGCTCGGAGACAATGGTAAACCCGTTACGAAATCTATGGTGATAAGGTCCCATTTCCATTCGGGGACTAAGATAGGCTGAAGTAAACTCGAAGGCACTTGGTGTTCAGCCTTTACTTGCTGACAAATAAAACATCTTGAAACAAACTCCGAAATATCTTTCTTCATTTTCGGCCACCAATACTGCTGCTTCAAGTCACTATACATCTTTGTACTTCCGGATGTACAGACAAACATCTACTATGTGTTTCATACAAAATTCTTTGAATAAGCCCCTCTTTCCTCGGTACACAAACTCTATCTCTAAACATCAAGTATCCATTAGAATTAATCTGAAAGTCGAATTTAGCATCTGACTCGCATTGAGCTCTCTTGACTTGCAACTCACTATATTCTTTCTGAGCCTCAAAGATCTCTTGAAGAAATATTGGTCTAGCTCTTGACTCAACTAAAAGGAAGCCATTGTCGAATAAGGATATCATTGAATTCAATGCTCTTAAAGTAAATAGAGACTTCCTGCTCAAAGCATCGGCGACTACATTCACCTTTCCTGGATGGTAGTTGATGACCAACTCATAGTCTTTTATCAACTCTAACCATCTTCTTTGTCTTAAATTCAACTCTTTCAGCGTCATCAAGTACTTCAGACTTTTATGATCGGTAAAAATTTGACATTTTTCACCATATAAATGGTGTCTCCAAATCTTCAAAAGTGAAAACTATGACGGCCAATTCTAGATCATGCATCGAATAATTCTTCTCATGAGGCTTCAACTGTCTGGAGGCATAAGCAATCACCTTGCCTTCTTGCATGAGTACACAGCCCAATCCATTTAAGGATGCATCGCTGTAGACTACAAATTCTTTCCCTGATTCGGGTTGTACTAAGACTAGAGCTTCTGTCAACACTGTTTTCAACTTCTCAAAACTTTGTTGGCATCGTTCTGTCCACTCAAACTTCACATTTTTCTGCAACATTTTGTCATCGGGGTTGCGATCATGGAAAACCCCTTGAAAAATCGTCTGTAGTAGCCGGCTCGGCCCAGAAAACTTCTAATCTCAGTAATGTTCTTAGGTGGCTTCCAGTCCATTATGGCTGAGATTTTACTCGATCAACTTTGACTCCATCCCTCGAGACAATATGTCCTAGGAATCCTACTTCCTTGAGCCAAAATTCACTTTTACTAAATTTGGCATACAGCTGATTCTCTCGTAGGATCTGTAAAACTGCCCGTAGGTGTTCAGCATGCTCTTTCTCATATTGGAAATAAATCAATATGCCGATCAATAAAAACGACTACAAACTTGTCGAGGTATGGTCTAAAGATGCAGTTCATTAAATCCATGAATACCGCAGGAGCATTGGTCAACCCAAAGGGCATAACTAAAAATTCATAATGCCCATACCTCATTCGAAAGGCCGTCTTGGATACATCTGAGTCTTTCATTCTCAATTGGTAGTACCCTAATCTCAAGTCTATTTTGGAGAACACAGTCGCTCCCTTCAATTGATCGAACAGATCATCGATCCTAGGCAATGGGTACTTATTCTTTACTGTTACTTTATTAAGTTGACAGTAATCTATGCACATTCTCATGGTACCATCTTTCTTTTTCACAAATAAGATCGAGGCACCCCATGGTGAACAACTTGATCTTGCAAAGCCCTTATCTGTCAACTCTTGCAACTGTAACTTCAACTTTTTCAACTCTGTTGGAGCCATTCTATAAGGAGTAATGGATATCGGTACAGTACTAGGAGCTAGTTCAATGCTGAACTCAATCTCTCCAACTGGCAGTAGTTCGGGTAATTCTTCGGGAAATACATCCATGTATTCACATACTACCAGTATGACTCAATTTTTAGCTCTGTCTCCTGATCATTCAACACGAAGGCCAAATATGATTCATATCCTTTTCTTAAACATCTCCGTGCCATCATATGGGAAATTATCACTGGCAATTTATCTTGTTCATCCAATTCAACATGAAGGGTATCCTCATTCTCACATCTCATCTCAATGCATTTCTTCCTACAATTAACAATTACATTATGAGTAGTCAACCAGTCCATTCTAAGAATGAGGTCGAATTTATCAAATGGTAATAACATGAGATTTGCTTTAAAGCAATGACCTCTAATCATCAATGGACAATCTTTACAAACTTTATTAACTAACACACTCTTGCCTAATGGATTAGACACCTTAATTACAAATTCGGTGGTATCTATAGGCACGCTCAAACTAGATGCTAATTTCATACAAATGTAAGAGTGCGTGGATCCGAGATCTATTAAAGCAATAACTTTAGTATTGTAAAGAGAAAAGGTAGCCGTAATAACATCAGGAGAAGACGCCTCTTCGCGAGCGTGAACGGCATAAGTCCTTGTAGGCGCTCTACCCTTGGGTCTCACGGCCTGGTCTCTCGGGTTACCTCTTCCACTTGCCCCACTTTCCGGGTTTTCTGCAGTCTCCCCCTGACTATACTCACAAATTTTGGGTCCTGAGCTCTTTCTTCTTTCGTCATCTTTGGACAATCTTTTATATAGTGGTCTTACGAACCACATCTAAAACATGCATTTTCATGTGCCTGGCATTCCTCCAGATGGCGTCTGCCACACTGTGGGCATTCAAATTTGTCGGGTCTAAAATTCTTGACACTTGCAACTGAAGTCGTCTGTGCTTTGTTCCCTGAATACTATTTACTTTTGTCCTTAGCCAATCGGGTAGGGAAATCTTTTGACTTCTTGGGTGAAGATTGGAATGACTTATTCCACGGTCTCTTTCTAGAGTCATGAGACCCCATTTCAGACTTCTTCTTCTCTTTTATTAGCTCTTCGGCTTTACAAGCTATTTCCACTAACACGATAAATTCTTTTAATTCTAGGATAGCAACAACCAGTTTGATGTCCTCATTCAACCCGTCTTCAAACCTTTTACTCATAATAGCCTCTGTGGATATACATTCGCGAGTGTACTTGCTGAGTCATACAAACTCACGCTTATAAACTGTCATCGACATCTTGCCTTACTGCAGCTCTAAGAATTCCCTTCTCTTCTACTCTACAAACCTCTGGCTGATATACTTTTTCTTAAACTCTTCTTGGAAGAATTCCCATATAACCCTTTCCCTCAGTACAACCGACACAAGGGTGTTCCACCATTAGTAGCGAGAATCTCTTAAGAGAGAGATTACACACTTCATGCATTCTTCGAGGTACATGACAACTCATTAAATACCCTGATGGTATTTTCTAACCAGAATTCATCTCTTTCTGGATCATCCTCTTTTCTGGCCCAAAATTCTTCTGTCCCATGCTTCCTGATCCTATCAATTTGGGGTTTACCTCCTCTTACCACCTCTACTACTTGAGGGGCCACTAGAGTAGCTTGTGGAACAGGTGGGGGTGGAGGGGGTTGTGCGTTCGGGTTCACCCGAATGAACTCTGTATACCATGTGTTCATCATGTGGAGGAAGGCTTCTCTAGCCTCTTCTCCTCCCCTTTGACTCACCATAGTGGGTATATTCTCATTTTCGCTCGGCACTATCCCTTTAGTGGGAGCCGACACATTACTTTCTACGTCATCTGCCATATTCCCTTCGGAATCCATTTCTATATGTATAAACATAATTTAAAATCATCAAGAGTCGTCACATTATCAATATAGAAACATTCTTACGTATGGCATGTATAACTAGACTTATGCTCATGCTATGTTAGTTCTAGAATCGACTAAACGTAGCTCTAAAACTACTAAATGTAACACCCTGCACACAAGATCGATACTTGGTCTAGATACGAGACATTACTATGCTTGAACTCACTTAAACATGCACTTACGAGCTATAAAATTTCGTTCCAACTTAAAAATTTCACTTTCTTAGTCAACACATACATTACAAGGGCCTACGAGGCCTTAAACTCGTGTCTGAAAACTTTCAGAACTAAATCGAATAATTTATTTTTGAAACAGGGTTCACACGCCCGTGTGATTTGGAACACGCCCGTGTACCCTTAAGCACGCCCATACCCTCAAACCGTGGGAAGCTACTGACTATTTTCGCATGGCTTAGACACACCGTGTCTTCCAACCGTGGGAGGCTACTAACTAATTTCACATGGCCATGACACTCCCATGGGCTTAGATCGTTTGCTTATCCTTGATATACTGACTAAATCAGCACAGTCTGGGCACACACCCACGTTCAACACGTGTGTATAACACGGCCTATACACACAGTCGTGGAATTTACCCGTGGCCTATTCTGATTAATAATACTAAGGTACAGGGTTAACACGGCCTTGACACACACCCGTGTGTCCAATCGTGTGGGCACTTATAGGCTATTTACTAAGCCGTTAGCCACCCTGAACTGAAGATCATATCCGTACACAATTCAATGATGCAATAACAACCCAATTTTATGAATAATACTACATGCTTCATTGATCTCAATAAACATACATACTTAGTCAAATTTGGCCAATCACTAGCCATATACAAAAGAATAATAAACTTGATAGCCTTTACAAAGGCCCTCTAAAAACATGTCCACAAAATGAATGTTTCCTATACATGCCATACTTAGTAAAGTAACTTGGCTATACCAAAATAAAAGTTGATAGTGTGCTACAAGCTCCAACTCTGATGATCCACAAATTAGCTTGGCGGGACTACATAGAAAGAAACAATCAAATACGTAAGCATTTAGATTAGTAAATTTACATATAAAACACATGTCATTAAGCTTGATTAATAAAAACCATTTAGCATAAAAATAGTATCGTAATTTCAGCTCTAAAGCTTACTTACTCATGCTTGGTTCTTACATGTCTCATGATGCTCACTATGCTCATTTTTTGTAAAGTAAATATGATACCTGTGTCACTTGATCACATTGATCAGCGTACTTAAACAATAATCATTATGATTTCTAATTCTTCATTCATAACATGAGTAATATTTAATTCATTTTGAAGTTACCTTTCCTTTCTTAGCCCTTCTTATTACCTCATTATTAACCTTACTTATTTACCCGATGAACTTCTACGAATACCCGAGGATACTAGATCTCTTCCCACCTAGCATGCCACCAAAGCCATATCTTAGGTAGAGTCTTACATGGAATTTCTCACCTTGGTTTCAAGGCCATGTCTTGACATGGACTTACATAAAGTCTTGCCCTTGATAACTTACTCAATGCCAAGCTTGCCTTGGACTTATATGATATCTTGATCAATGTCATGCTTGCCTTGGATTTACATGATATCTTGATCAATGCCAAGCTTGCCTTGGACTTACATGATATCTTGATCAATGCCAAGCTTGCCTTGGACTTACATGATATCTTGGTCAATGCCAAGCTTGCCTTGGACTTACATGATATCTTGATCAATGCCAAGCTTGCCTTGGACTTACATGATATCTTGTGTGGTATATCGGGTATCCTAGGGAATTCATATTCAATCGGGGCTTGCTCATGTTTAATCTCTTTGTTCACAGAAATGATAGGCATTACAAAATAGCGATGTATATTATACTAAGCAATTCAATGATAGTAATCATAAAGTTTAGAAATCATACAAACTTACCTCAATATACAAAATGTAGGGAGATGTGCAATTTAGTCATCGACCTTGTTCTTGCCTCGGTTTCGATCAGGGCTTCATTTTTCTTGACCTATAATCATGAAATTCATTCGTTTAGATTTCCTATGATTACAATACATCAAATTCTTTACTTGGGCAAAACAACCATTTTGCCCTTGTACATTGGCAAAATTACGATTTTTCCCCTAAGCCCATAAATTATTATTCAACACATTTCCTCAATAATTAAGTCTAGCTGAACCTTTATTCCTCCTACAAAAACCTACAAATCTAGCTATTTAATGCATTTATTACCAAACTATAACATTTACATCTTAGTCCCATTTAGGTGTTTTCACAACAACACATTTCATAAAATTTGTTTCACATCTCCCCAACATTTATTTTCTTCCATAAAAACTTAGTTAACAACATAAATACTCTCATGGAAAGTCCTTGGACTTTCAACCATATCACAAATTAGTCCCCTCATTAGCTAGATTAAGCTTTAGGGACTCCAAAAACACAAAAATCACCAATTAAAACCACCTAAATCACTTACTTGAATGAGAGTTGAGTGCTTGAAGTTTTAAGCTCCAAGAACTCTATTTCCTCTTCAATTTTTAGTGGAAAGAGATGAGTGAATAGTGAAATATGATAACATATTTTATTTCTTTTATTTTATTCATGCTATCACCTAATTTCCACCAAATTGATTATCATTTAATGCTCTTGTCCCCCTATTTTGCTTGTATGGCGGAAAACTCATGAAAGATGGCCTAATTTCATTTTAAAATCCTTCTAATTATAATCTATGGCTATTTGGTACCCCTACCTTAAAAATAGAACTTTTGCATCTCATGCGATTTAGTCTGTTTTCTCAATTGGTCTTGTTATTAGTGAAATTAAGGCACCAAAATTTCTACATAATCATATATTGACACCACAACACATAAAATAGTACTAAAATAATTCTCCTCAACCTCGAATTAGTGGTCCCAAGACCACTATTCTGACTAGCCCTAAATTTAGGTTGTTACAATAATGGATGATCTTGACGTCACTGCAGAGAAGTTGAAAGGAGTCGTGTCTCTTTTTGGGATGAGGCATATTAGTGGTGCCTTACGGTCAGGGATGGTACAATGGCTGATCGTATCACCTGGGATTTTTTTAAGGCAGCATTCCAGGGGAAGTATGTCGGATCAAGTTATGTGGATGCGCAGCGTAAGGCATTTTAAATCTAGTTTAAGGGAGTAAGTCAGTGCTTGAGTATGAGGCAGAATTCCTACGTCTAAGCCGTTATTCCTAGGATATTGTGGCCACAGACCATGAGCGTTGTGTTCGACTTGAGGATGGGTTGTGAGATGAGTTACAAGTGCTGATAGCTCCACAGTGAGAGAGGGAGTTTACTGTACTTGTGGAAAAGACTAAGATAGCCGAGGAGGTGAAGTAGTCCGAAAAGCAGAATCAAGAGAGGAATAAAAATAAAAGGAATTTTGGTTTGTTAGGATCAGTTGGGCGGTTACAGAAAAGGCCTAGGGTTGAGGGGCCGAATCGTGTTGTGAGACCTATTGTTGATAGTCAACCTCTAAGGTGTGCTCGATGTGATAAATTTCATTTTGGTAAGTGTTTGGCTGGTAGTAGAGGCTATTTCAAGTGTGGGTCTACAGATCATCGAATAAGGGACTGTCCACAAGAGGGGGCAGAGCACAATCAACGGGTCAAGGTTATGTTCAGATAGGTAGAGGTGGCCAGCAACCATAGAGAGGTCGTGGTCTAGCTAGAGGGGGTAATGATTTTGGTCGTGGATGTAGAGCACCAGGCAGAGGTGTTGGGAGAAGTGATGCAAGGCGACCTGGGCTGGTCTATGCAGCCAGACCTCGAGAAGAGGGAGATGCACCGGACATCATAACCAGTACGTTCCTTATTTATGGGTTGCCTTATATTGCATTAATTGATATAGGATCAACACATTCTTATGTCGCTAGTGTAGTATCTGGAACTTTAAGCATAGACTCTAAAATTACTTCTAGGCAGATGACCGTAATTAGCCCGTTAGGATAATCGGTTACGGTAAATAGACTTTATTGGGATGTACCTTTAGAAGTTCAAGGGGTGGTTTTTTTGGCTGATTTGATGGAATTACCGTTTGGGGAGTTTGATTTAATCTTGGTCATAGACTGGTTAGCAAAGTATCGAGCAAATTTGGATTGTGCTGCTAAGCGCTTGGTGGTCCGGACTCTTGAGGACAAGGAGGTGGTGGTAATAGGAGAAAGGAGGAACTATTTGTCTAACGTAGTGTCCACCTTAAAGGCTTTGGTTTGTGCTTTGGAGGTCAAGGAGTTGTCTGTGGGGGATGTTAAGACAGTGAAGGAGTTTCATGATATTTTTCCAGAAGAGCTTCCAGGACTACCCCCGGATTGCGAGGTGGAATTCAGAATTGATCTTTTTCCGGGGACAGCACTTGTGTCTATCACTCCATATAGAATGGCACCGAAGGAGTTAGTGGAACTGAAAGCTCAGATTTAGAATTATTAGATTGGGGGTTTATTCGCCTAGTGTATCTTCGTGGGGAGCGTCGGTACTATTTGTTAAGAAGAAGGATGGATCAATGCGTATGTGCATTGATTATCGTTAGTTGAATAAGTTGACGATCAAGAACAAATAACTGTTGCCGCAGATTGACGACTTATTTGTCAATTGAAGGGGGCGTCAGTCTTCTCCAAGATAGATTTGAAGTCAGGATATCATCAGCTTAAGGTTAAGGAAATGGATATTCATAAGACGGTATTTCATACTCGATATGGTCATTACGAATTCTTGGTGATGCCCTTTGGGTTAACCAATGCACCAGCAACGTTCATGGACATGATGAATTGGGTATTCCAACCCTATCTGGACCGATTTGTCGTAGTATTTATAGACGATATTCTGGTTTATTCAAAGTCAGAGGAGGAGCATGATTCACATCTTTGGGTGGTTTTACAAATCCTAAGGGAGAAGCAATTGTTTGCCAAATTCAGTAAGTGCAAATTTTAGCTAAGAGAAGTTACTTTTCTGGGCCATGTTGTATCGGCAGAGGGGATTAGAGTTGATCCTCAAAAAGTTGAAGCTATCTTAGATTGGATGCCACCTAAGTCAGTGGCAGAGATTCAAAGTTTTTGGGTCTAGCTGGGTATTACAGAAGATTCATTAAGGGATTCTCCTTGATTGCGGCTCCTTTAACCAAGTTGTTATGGAAAGGGGTACCTTTTATGTGGATTGGCAAACAACAGGAAAGTTTTGAGAAGCTGAAGAGGATTCTGATGGAGGCTCTGGTGTTGATTCGGCCGGAGGCTGGAAAGGAATTTATGGTTTACTGTGATGCTTTACACTCGGGTTTAGGGTGTGTGTTAATGCAAGATGAAAAGGTTGTTATGTATGCGTCTCAGCAGTTAAGACCGCATGAGTTAAATTATCCCACACATGACTTGGAGTTAGCGGCAGTAGTTTTTTCTTTGAAAATCTGGAGACATTATCTGTACGGGGAAAAGTTCATCATTTATACAGATCATAAGAGCTTAAAATATCTTCTCACCTAGAAGGAGTTGAATCTAAGGCAGAGGAGGTGGATTGAGTTGTTAAAAGACTACGATTGCTCGATTGAATACCATCCGAGTAAAGCTAAAGTGGTGGCAGATACACTAAGTCAGAAAGTAATCTCAGATCTGAGGGCGATGTTTGCTCATCTTAGTCTCTATGATGATGGGAGTTTGTTAGCTAAACTTCAGGTGAAACCGACGTGGATAAGTCAGATTAAAGAGAAGCAGTTGTTGGATGATGTATTGAGTGTCGACTACTTCAAGTACAATATGATGGGGTAGAGGATTATAGTCTGAACAGTGATGGGGTTCTGTGTTTTTGTAAGAAAGTCTGCATGCCGGGGATGTTGAGTTGAAGCAGATGATTCTTCAGGAAGCGCATAGTAGTCCATAAGTTATGCATCCTAGAGGCAGTAAGATGTATCGGGATTTGTGAGAACAATTTTGGTGGCCGATTCTGAAGCGAGAAGTAACTGATTTCGTGAGTAAATGTTTGACATGTCAACAGGTAAAAGTGGAGCATCAGTTACCTTTGGAGTTATTGCAGTCGGTAAGGATTCCACTATGGAAATGGGAGAGGATCACTATGGACTTTGTTAGTAGGCTACCTCTTACGCCTACTAAGAAAGACTCGGTATGGGTGATTATGGATCGGTTAATAAAGTCAGCTCATTTCATTCTAGTTCATGTCGACTACTCTCTGCAAAGGTTGGCTAGACTGTATATAGCAGAGATTGTGAGGCTGGATGGAGTACCGGTGTCTATCATCTCGGACAGGGATCCTAGGTTTACGTCAAGATACTGGAAGGCATTACATCAAGCGTTGGGGAAAAAGTTAGATTTCAATACAACATTCCATCCACAGACGGACGAGACAGTTAGAAAGGGTAATTCAGATTTTGGAGGATATGTTGAGAGGTTGTATCATTGATTTCAGGGGTAGTTGAGAGGAATTTCTACCATTAGCAGAATTTGCGTACAACAACAGTTACCAATCGAGTATTCAGATGGCGCCATATGAAGCGTTGTATGGTCAAAGTGTCGAACTCCTACGTGTTGGACAGAGTTTGGTGAGCGTTAGTTATTAGGTCTAGAACTGATTTTAGAAACAGAGGACAAGGTTAAGTTGATCCGAACTAGGTTGAAAGAAGCTTCGGTAGTAGAATCTTATGCTGACTTGAAATGGATGGATACAAAATTTACAGTGGGTGATCGAGTTTTCTTAAAAGTGTCACCGTGGAAGAAGGTTCTAAGATTTGGTCGGAAGGGTAAGCTAAGCCCTAGGGTCATCGGGCCTTATCATGTATTGAAGTGTGTGGGACCAGTAGCCTACCAACTCGAGCTACCTTAGGAGTTAAGTCAGATTCATGGTGTGTTTCATGTTTCAATGCTGAGGCGCTATCGTTCAGATCCATCTCATATTATGCCAATAGAAGAAATTGAAGTAAGGCCTGATCTAACTTTTGAAGAAGAACCAGTACAGATTTTGGATTGTAATGTCAAGGTGTTGCGTAGGAAGACGGTTCCATTAGTTAAGGTTTTGTGGCATAACCATGGTTCTGAGGAAGCTACATGGAAACCAGAACAGGCGATGTAACAGCAATATCCTCATCTCTTTTGACCAGGTAATTTTGAGGCCAAAATTTCTTTAAGGGGGTAGAACTGTAACATCCGGGATTTAGGGGTTGAGCATTTATCTTATTTTTGTGTGTCTGATGTACTGGGTGTGCTGTTCGAGTGTGTTGGGGGTCTCAGGGAAGGCCCAAGGTTAAGTCGGAACCTTGGCCAAAATTTTAATTTTGGGCACTTAGAGGGGGAGCTGGCTGGAAGCAGGACTTAAGGTTTACTATGGGTGTTTGTTGACACAAGAATTCAATTGGAAAGGTGGTAAGGAGGTGCCACTTAGGGAGCAGGTAAGTGACGCCTCAGGGGAGCAGGTTTGAGTCACGTTGCCAACAATGTGTTTTTTTATTTATTTTGTCTTGCTCTTGCGTCAAAGGCTTGGGTGGTGGAATTGGTTAGGAGCCTTGAAGAGTGGTAGTAGAATTGGTCAAATAGTTTTGAATGGGAGGCCAAGAGAGAAAGGTAGGTTTGAATGGTTCAAATTTTTTGAATGGATGAATGGGAGTGAATGTAGGAGGTAATCAAGGAGTGGTGGCTTGTTGGGAGTCGGTTGGCTGAATTTTAAAGGTTGGGGGGAGAGTTTCGGTCTTAGGGCTAGGAGGGTGGTAAGCCGAAATCTTAAGGATTATAGGTTTAGGTCCCTCTTCTGGCAAGGGTTCAATCGGCTTGGTGGTGTTTAGTGTTGCCGATTTCTCCTTAGTGTCACTTTGAGCATAAGGTTGGAAACGGAATAGGAAATACACACTCCTCTCTTTTAACTTTTTTCTTCATTTTAGTGATAGCCAAAACCGAAACCTATTACTCTTTACTCTATGCTTCTTTTCTCATTTCTTTCTCATTATTCATTTATCATATTTTCCCCTCTCTTTTCTTGTGCCACCGAAACCTCTTGAGCTTTGTCGAATCTCTCTTTTCTCATTTGGTGATTTCATTTCTTTTGTTGTTTCACTTTTTTTTGATCATTGTTGAATCCCCTATTAAACTCTTTTTCTTTTCACATCGTTTCACTGTTGGCTAATAAGGTTTTCTTCTTTCATCTCATTTGATCACCTGACCGAATCATCTCTTTCAACCATTCACTGTTGTCTACACCCTAATACCTTAGATGTCCCTCTTGTTTCTCTTCTCCTTCTTCTTCACTTGATTGGAAATTGTTCCTGTACCGATTGTTACATGTGAGTGAATCTAAGACTTGGTTGTAGAGTATTCTTCTTCTATTTTATTTTCAAGGATCCGTTAGTAAGTAGTTAATCTTTCCCTTTCATTTCATGTCTTCTTTCTTGCCAAGCCGAATGGCTAAGTAGCTTGGTGAGGCCATCGTTTGGACTGACATTTTCTATATTCTTGTTTCTCTTTGGGGGGCGCGTATTCTAGGAATTCAAGCTAACCAAATCATCTGACTTTCAAGTCAAAATCATTAATCTTTGAGCACTATATCTCTTTTCGGGATTTTAAGGTAAGGGGTCCTCTTTGGATCTTTTAGGTTCGCTTATCATATTTGTTATCTTAACCCTATGTTGTTGTTGAACAACCATATTTCTTTATAGTATCTTTTGACAAGATCTTTTGATGGAATCCAATACCCATCAGGCGAAGGAGGGGGTTGGACTATTGATCCAAGCCCCTAATTTCAAGAAGCGCGGTGTCTACTGTTTGAGATTGGCCATCGGGTTGTGGGCCAGCTTCTGAGCAGAACAGTAAGAGATAGTAGTGGTTCCTGCAAGTGATAGTGGTGACATAGATAGCATAGTGTTGTTTGTAATCAGGTGTGTAAAACTTCACACTTTAATATTATTATATGATACTAATCAATTGGGGCTGAAAAGCCAAAGCAACTAATGGATAGTCGTTATGCCTTTGTGGGTATGGTGAAATACCAGGTAAGTACCTTGTTGTTTCGAATGAGTTACTAAAAGTATGCCATAACAATACTGTTCATTGACACAGCATGATACTTTCATTTGGTTGCATACGTTATGCATGGGTTGGATATGTTGATTGAAGGGAAAGTGCTTAAGACTGTCACTAGTGGTTTGGTACCACAAGTGGGTTGGCCCTACATTCTTGATTCCGTGCCTAAGTCTCAGTGGTTTGGAACCACCAGTGGTTTGGTACCACATACATGTGATTTCGTGACTTGTCCCAGTGGTTTGGTACCATAGTGGATTGGCCCCACATACATGATTATTAGGGATTGTCACTAGTGGTTTGGTACCACAAGTGGGTTGTCCCCACATAAGATATTTTGTGACTCTGTCACCAGTGGCTTGGTGCCACATAATGAGTGTAGCGGATGGAGGGTTGATTGTAGAAATCCCTACGGTGTGATGGGCTAGTACAGGTGGTGTGTAGAGGATGGAAAATCTAGGTTGGGCTGGGTGCATTGCATTCATAAACGTGTATGTTGTTTAAAGATGGGCTAGTGCCCAATAGGTGATTGTGGGCTTGGAGCCATTTTATGTAATTTAAGGGGGATTTACACACTGAGTCTTGGTGACTCACCCCTTTCGCTTAACCTTGTAGGTGATCAGTAAGACATGGACTTGGGAACCGAGGGGACTTGTGGAGGCCATAGCATGTTATTTTCAGTAAAACTCAGTTTCTTCTTAAGACTATTTTAATTTGGGGATTTTAGTTGTTGTAATAAGGCCTCTTAAATTACTATTTGGTTTTACATTTTGTATTTAGTTATGACATGACGTTATTACACGTTTTAAAACATGATTGTTAAAATGGAGTTTTCAAAACAGAAGTAACATAAAACAACCTTTTTTCCCAAATGCTAACAAAGATAGCAAAATAACGATAAATTAAACTCGAAACTTTCTTTTTCTTAAGTTACAAACCTTGATTTTCAAAACTTCACCTGAAACAAGGAAAAAAAACTTCAAACTGACGAGTTTTCATCAAGATTTCAAAGTCTTCTTACAAGATCTGGTTGTAACGTTTAGACCGGGTTTGGGGTCTTACATGAGGTCAAATTGATTGAATGTGCCTTACATTGTTACCTCAAAATAGAATGAATGGTAAGTTACGTACCATGTTATATGAACTTACTAAGCATGTAATGCTTACTTAGTTTTATTTCCCTGTTTTATAGTAATTCGGAAGCTCGTTGGATTGGAAGCTTGGCGGACATCACTCACACTATCCATCGGCCTATTTTGGTACATATGGTAAATCAATTATTGTTATATTGGCCATATCGGCTTGTAAATGTAAATGATTATTGTAATCTAGCCATTGGAATGGCTAGTGATGATTATGTTTTGGTATATGTATATATGTGTATTAATTTTATTTTATGGAGATAACATAAGTGTTTGTTATTGATTGATTGAGAAATGTTAAATGAGTATGCTTACTAACGGGTAAGATTAAAAGCATGAATGCATGTAACAATATATCATGTTAGATGTTATAGATTACTTTAATTCAATGCTTGGGTTGGTTGTTATTTGGATGAAAGTTTGGTGTAGGTCATTGGCAAAATTTTGGGTAAGAAATGAAGCTAGATGTGGATTTATTTTGTCCACACGAGTGTGTGTCTAGATCATGTGTGACACACAGCCTGGTACATGGGTGTGTGGTTAGGCCGTGTGTCCCCTAAACCTAAATTTTGAGAAACAGAATGCTCAGAATTGAGCACATGGGTAGAGACATAGGCTTGTGTCTCAGTCATGTGTGCTACATGGCCTGGAACACGGGCGTGTGGCTTGGCCGTGTAAAACCTGCACCTAATTTCAAAAGATTTAATTAACCACACGGCCTAGCACACAGGCATGTGGCATGGACGTGTGCACAAGTCAGAGGGTTACACGGGGGTCGAACACGGCTTGTAGCACGGGCGTGTCCCTTAGACGACACGGGTGTGTAAGCCCTACAACTTGGAAAATTTTTGTAATTTCACGAAAAATTATTAGAGTCTTCGATTAAGTCCCGACTCGATTCTAATGCTTGTATTAGGCCTCGAGGGTCCATTTAAGGGACGTTACGGATAATCTCAGAAAAATGAATAATAATTGACATGATTTATCTGTAAATGTTCTGTAAACTCTGGTAATGCCTCGTAATCCTTTTTTGGTGAAAGACATGGGTTAAGGGTGTTACATTTGAACTCGAGCTCTAATACCACTAAATATAACCTCAATAACCTGGTCTAGCAACAAAAAAGTGTGATGTTGACAATTTTAAAAAAAAAAATCAAATTTTATGCATAAACATTTTAAATATCAATTTAAGTAGTTCTAAAAATCTAAAGTCACGCAATCAAATAATCCCAAAATAAAGTCTCATTCCACAATCCAAATAAAATTTATTACTGTCCCAAAACAAATAATAGAAATAAGTTTAAAAATACCTTAATAGCAAAAACATCTAAGTTGCTCCTCCAAAAGCTGTCTAAGTCCTAAGCTCGAGGATTATCTAAAATTAAATCAGAAAAACTAAAAGGTGAGGTAATAAGCTCAGTGTGAGTCATAACTCCAGAAAACAAAAATAGACAGTAAATATAACATTCAAGCCAACAAATATACGGAGTATTAGAAACAGTACATAATTCACAGTTTATGTCATGCATGAGCATGTCACTATAGTATTTTTTAGAAAAGTTCCTACCCAACTCCGCTACACACCATAATAAGATTTCCCATGAACTCATCCAACTAATAACACATTAGTTTGTTGAAAACCCATCAGTATTGTAGATAAATTGCTAGTATTGTGGACAAGCCACCAATAATGTAGATAAATTGCCAGTATTATGGACAAGCCACTAGTATTGCAAACAAGCTGCCAATATTGTGGACAAGCCACCAATATTACAGAAAAGCTTTCAGTATTGTGGACAAGCCACCGGTGTTGCAGACAAGCTACTAATACTTCCTCCTTACATAATCGACCAGTATGACATGCAATATCAATAACAAGATCAGTCCAATAGGCATGATTTTTAACATGCGATCAGTGGTAGAATAGTAGGCATGAATTATCATGTATCTAGTATTTCAGTATTGGTAACCATGTTTCTAACATGTAATAGAATTTTATAGAAACAATGACATGTTTTTTTATATGCAATTAGATTTATCAGTCTCAGTGAACATAATTTATCATGCCATTAATATCTATGATAGAACAGTGGCATTCTTTAGCATCACAAAACATGTGAAACAGTACCAAATCATACAATAACATTACACACATATTTGGCAACATAAAACACTTACTAGCAACCAATCCTAATAAAGGATGTCATTCATCAAGAATACTTAATGTATTCATTTAGTCATAAATTTGAAAAAGGTTTGAATGACTATTATTAAACATACGTATATAATGTTTATGGGCAAAACATTCATAAACTTTAATTGGTTAAAACCCACACCTTGAATGAAAGTCCCACAATACTAGATCTACTCTTTCACACACCTACGCTTTAGATGTAGCTAGTTCCCATCTCGATCTTTTTATAGAATAATGGTACCAATACCAACACATAAATGTTCCATTTTCGGCTATACAATCCAATAAAAAATTTCTTTTGAAATCAAATGAAAATCACTTGCCCTATTACTCTTTCAAATAGGGATTCGATAATCCTCTTGTGTTAATACAAATTTAAGTGATCCGGATTGAAACCTTCAATGAAAACACAATATACAAAATGTATATACAAGTTTCATCCAAACCAAGAAAAAGAAAGGATTGTGATTAGATTGGAGTAATCATCACTTACACTTCATCGGGTTGGATTGAAAAAAATGTGATTTCAATGGAAATATCGAGTAGAGGGAAGAATAGTAGATATGGAAAAAAGATGAGTATAAAAACAATGTATTAACTTAAAAGAAGAAAGAGAAAGAATGGAAGAGATTCGGTTACAACAAAAGAAAAGAATAGATAAGGAGAAAGGAAGAAAAATGGGTGGCGATGGTAGTACAGCAGAGGAACAACAGAGGAGTGATGGTGGAGAAAAGAAAGAAGAGAGGGAAGGGAGACAATGTAAGGGTGGTTGAGGCAATGCAATGACAGTAAATAGTGGTTAGAGTGGTGGCAAAAATAAAATATGGTGGCACAAGGTGGTGGATAAGAGAAAAAGGGAGAGATGTGAAGGAAAATGAAAAATGATAGTTCTTTGGTGGTAGGGGCGGGACAAACAAGTCAAATGGGAGGAAAAAGGAAAGAAGGGAAACAAGGAAAATGAAGGAAAGGGAAGGAACAAAAGGAGGGAAAACATGAGTAACTAAGGAAAGAATGAGGAAGAAAATGGAGGAAAGAATCTTTGGGTTGACAACTCGTTTAGGCGACAAAAGGAGTTGACCAAGGGGGTGTGTCAAATTGAAATAAAAATGCTAGAGAAGGGACTTTGATACGTGCTCGCAATCGGTTGAATATTACAAGAACATTTACGTTGTTCGACCGTTCTAAACAGGTAACTTAAAACAAAACTTTAAAATAAAATATAGGATAAGTGAAACAGATAATCAAAATAAAACTTTGATCCGAAATCAAACTTAGAAATGAACCAACATTATAAGGGAACGTGACCTGATTTCTACAAAGTTTGAAATGGAAAGGAAGTTAAAAATTAAGCAAACTGTGACCCATTATGTATAAAGAGATAAGGAGATCACCACACTCTAGACTGGCATAAGAAGGAGAGTGATAAGATTAGTTAAAGTGTATTCTATTAGATCGTAAAATCTTGATAAGTTCAATAAGTTTTTAAAAAAATAAGAGAATAATCTCAAAAATTATATTGATGAAAAGTTCAAAAGTTCTTCAAAGCTTACAAATGATAGCATATTTATAGGATAAGGTAGGTAGTCCAATAGCCACAAATCGACCATTAAATGAAGATTCTAGAATGTGTCGTACATGAACTTATGTGATACATGTATTGTCAAATTTGTTGCATGACTGAATAGTCAGATCCACTCCCTTTTATTGTGCATATATTTGGGTGTTCAATGAACAAGTTAAATGGCAATTCGCCTTCCTTGAATGTCCGTGCACCTCTCAATTGTTATCCATGCATCTTTAATGCAACAACCCATTTTTAGTGGTGTCGAAAAAATTGGTTTCAAGACAACAAATTCATCGTGTGAGTCCATAAATATTATTATTTAATATTTACTAATAAAATATAATATTATATTGAATTTTCATTTGATAAATTTTGTTAATTGGATGAATAGTTAAGTTTAAGTGGTTTGTCCCTAAAGTCAAGTGGTTTTAGAAAATGAGGTATCAGAACATTTTTTCTATAAACCAAGCCTGTAAATATTTTTATTATAGAGCAATTTTATAGGTGTATTAAAATTTGGTCAGGAAATTTTGACGTTTAAATAGTTAAGTAAAAATGATTAAATTGTAAACTCTACAAAAGTTAATCGCTATTAATCTAAAGGAGTTAAATGATTATATAAGCATGATTAGATGGTTTTAATTGGAAATTAGCCATCTTTTGTATTGGGTGGAAGGTTTGGTTTGACATAATAGTAATTTTTTTGTTAATTTAATGGTTAAAATGGTAATTTGGTAAATAAGTAAAAAATTAATAAAGATGAAAACATCATATTCTTTCTTGTTTTCTTCTATTAAAAGCTGAATACTCCATGGATGAATAAGAGAAGTTTTAGCCAAGCTTTAAATTACATGCATGGTATGTATTTTTCATCTGTTTTTAGTGATTTTTATGTTTTTGATCGTTGTAGCTTAATCTAGCTAACCCAGGGACTAATTCGTAAAATTGTTAAATGTTTTGATTTATTCCATTGATGAATTTATGATGCTTTTGAAGCTTGATGATATATTATTAAGCTTGATAGTTAAATAGGATTATATTGTAAAATAATTTTGGTTAGTTTTAAGTTTAAGGACTAAATTGATAAAATAATAAACTTGGCATAAAAATCTTGTGATATTTTAAAAAAATATAGGCTATAATTGCATAGGGAAAATTGCGGCTAGCATGGAGTTGGTTTAATTGTGATAAATTTGAAAGTTTTAGGTTTAGGGACGAAATTGAATAAAAGTTAAAAGTTTAAGGTAAACGTGTAAAATATTGATAAAGGGTCAAATATGTGAACTTAAATATTTTAAGGTATTTGAATTGGTTAATTAAATTATCATATTAGATCAAGAAACAGATCGAATGGTTGATAATCACGGGAAAGGAAAAGTCGTTGAATAGTCGTTATCGAAGTGTTGGTAACTACTGCTTTTTGGTAAGTTCGTATTAGATGTTCTTATGTTTATTAATGTTGAAATCATAGTTGTATATAAATATTTTGTGTATATGTGTTTAATAAACATGGTTGATAAAGGTAAGTTGTAAATGTGACCAAAGACTTGAATGGAAAAATATGGTTTTTTATTTGTTTGATTTGAAACATGTTATGCTATGGAAAGTTGATATCAAATTAATCTTGGTATATGGTTAATATCATGAAAGGATCAAGGTATATAGGTTAAGCCTGTGTGAACTTAGTGAATAGCTAGGATACAAATGACATGTCATTAGGGCATAGTAGGCACTAGTTGCTGGTAATTTCAGTAGCAGGTACTTTGTACTGGTGTTGCAGTACCAAGCACTTTATGCTCGGTGTTATATTTAGTAGGTACTATGTACCGGTTATGGATACCTGGCTTGAGATCCTACATGAGTTGTGGATTCTCTGAAACTTGTGTGAGCAGCATCATGTATCGATTAATTTTCTTTTGTCAGCTTATTTAAGCACTACCCTCCTGTGTATCTAAAGTCAATTAACTATTGTTCTTCGGGCTAAATAGTTAACTATTGAAATGGAAATGAAATGAGATGATATTTTGAATTACATTTTATTGATTATATATTGGTATGTGAATCTTAACATGTTATGTATTGATGATGTGAACAATTTAGGTTTAATCATTTCGTATAGTTGGAATGATGAAAGAAGGCAAAGGTTGGTTATTTTTATGTTATAAATATGATTTGTAAATTAAATTGACAGGTATATGATGTTTTTGTTTTACTAACTTATTAAGCTTTACGTAAGCTTATTCTAATTGGTTTTCTTCCTTGTAGATTGTTATACTCGTGCTGTTAAATGGAACTTCGTTGGAGATCACACTATCCAACAATTCTTTCGGTAACTATTCATTTATTTTGATCCGGTTATAAGTGGCATGTAAATAGGATTTTGGTATGAACAAGTTAATGATGATCTTGGTGATGTTTTGTGCCATTTGAAATTTAAATATGTATTTGGTGTTTATGGTGACTTGAATTTGGTAGCATACCATTTGATGCTTATCTCGATCAATCGTTGTGGAATGGCCATTTTGTTTTGAAATTTATGTTGAGTTATGTTAGCCTTTGAAAACTTGTTATAAGTGGATGATTTTGGCATTTAGTATTTGTGGTCTAGTTGGTGATTAAACAAGCTTAACAAGTTAGTGATGTTTTAGTTTGGTTGGTTAATAGTTATGCTTGAATTGTGGTGTCAATTAAGCTATATTGGTTAGGTATGTAAGTTAGATGAATGCGTTATATATGTTACATGTCTATCTATATGCATCTTTAAGCTAGGTTTTGAGATTGGCATGAAGTGATCTTTTCAAACTTGATATTTTTGACCATTTTAATGAAAGTGTTGATAAAATGTACTAAAGTATCGATACCAAACCATATGAACAAATTTAAAATTTACAGAATTTAAATTTGGTATCGATAATTTTATTTAGTATTGATATTTTTCTAATTTGTATCGATACCATGGAAATAATATTGATCCATTTATTTGGCATAATGCTAAAATGGTATCGATAAATATTTTCGTATTGATACTTATTATAAAATATCGATACTTATTTACTCAGTATCGATACTGGTCTAAAGTTTAAAAACATTATAATTTCGTCCATTTATTCAAACTTGAATCAAATTTTATAATAATTTAAAGCTTTATATAGTTCTATTTTCGTTCCTATTGATTGATGTTTGTATAAATATGAATAGTTAATGGTTAAATTGAATAAATTTATTTTGGTTTGTTTGTAGCATCTCATAGCTCAGGTATGGTGATCGGGCTGAGTATGAGGTATTTCATTTAAGGTGCAATATAACTTCATTTAGTTCCCCTTGAACGTGCATGTATGTGGCAATAAATGAACCGACTGAAAATTCACATTAAGGCCCCCTTGTAGCACCGTCGATGCATGAAAGCTTGTACTTTGCATTCGGTCATTCATGTTTGTGGCTAGAACATTCTTATAAAAAATATGAAGGATCTCATGGCCATCAGTGAATGTTTGAATTATGAAGAGCTAAGGAGTTCACCATGTATGTATTTGAAGAGGAATCTGAAACGACATAGGGACTTGATGCTCATAATATGGATGGTCAAATGAACCTGAAAAACATTATAAATAGATCCCATACACAATTTCAAAATAGGACAAACAATAATTAATTCTTAAGAAAATAATGCATAAGAAAACTAGATTCGACAAAATATAACTAAACACACGAAATACTTAAACAAAAAGAATAATAATTTACATGCTATGGAAACAAATGCAAACATATGTAATCACATGAAAAACAAATAAACACAAAGTAATAAAACATAGTTAAACACTCTGACAAACAACATAAATATAAATGTTATGAAAACACAAAGTTGTGGACAAAACTAAATATTGACACATAAGAACACTAATATGTAAATATCAAGTAAGGAAATTGAATGATGGATTTCATTTTAACTGTGGGATTTCCATATTATTGAACCCAAATAGCTTGAAACGACCTATGTTTGGTCCTTGTAAGCCCAATATCTCTTACTCTATTTTTAAGGTGCCAATATCTCTTGACCCAACAAGAGGCCCACTTGGAGGCATAATTATATGATGTGACCATGCATGTATCAGACTCGAAATTTGGTCTCAAGAATAGCTACACTACTTAACCACTAGGACATAACTCACACTTGTTTAAATGCTAACAATAAATAAATAAAAATGAGGCGTGAAAACAAATACAAGTTGTCTTTCCTATTACGATCTGACCACGTAATACTACTTTGTATCAGTTAAACATTAGACAACCAATGAGAAGCATTTCCTTCCATTTTGTTTTGTGTGAAAAAACCATGCAAGGACAATATACAAAGTATTAATGTAATTTATGAATAATTTTATTAACCAGTCTGTTTGAAAAAAAATACAAGTGTACTTAGACAAAAACACTACACATAGGAAAATAATCTCCCACTTGACCTAGTGAAGTAGATGTGTCATGTTTCACATTCCTATGCCCCCATATGTTTCACAAAGAGCACTCTAGATATAAGAGTCTTGGCTAAACAAACCCCCAAGGTTTGTCCTCAGAAGCGATTTTGGACTACATCCTCTATTCCATCAAACATTCCTGTCTCCTTTAATGTGTTTTTATGTTACGTGGTTTCTTTTTGGTTTAGCTATATTCGTATTGTTTTAGTGCCATAGATTTTCAATACCTCATACCCTCTATAGTGAAGTTAGCTATGTAGCCTACTTGACATTTATTCATACTATGGACCCGCCGTTTAGGAAAACAACACAACCCGATGTCGATTTTCTCGAATCTCGACATAGATTTTCAATACCTCATACCCTCCATAGTAAAGTTAGCTATGTAGCCTACTTGACACTTATTCACACTATGGACCTGCCGTTTAGGAAAACAGCACAACCCGATGTCGATTTTCTCAAATCTCGACACTTTTGGAAGTCAAAATAATATATCTGATAGGAGTAAAATCTCTTCCAGAATACACGAGCATATAATCCCTCATTCTCCATAAATACTTGACTATATGCTTAACTTCTTGCCAGTGTCTTGGTCTTGGATTTGCCTGATATCGACTTATCAAACCCACTGTAAAATAGATATATGAGTGTGTGCATAACATAACATACATGAGACTTCCTACTGCTGAAGCATAATGAACCTTTCTCATGTTCTCTCTTTCTTTCTTTTGCTATTTTAAGATAGTTCTCTAAAGAGAGATGAAATCCCAATACGGAGGGTTGATTTCCCTACTTTGAATTGGTAATTGCATAACAGTCCAATATCTTGTCTATATACGAAGACTAAGACAATGCTTTCACTTTATTGTTTCAATCCTTAGGATTTAAATGCCTAGAACAAAATTAGCTTCTCCCAAGTCCTCCATACTAAACCGTTGGGTTCAACACGTTTAACCAATGACAATGTCCTTACATCTTTTCCAATAAGTAGAATGGAATTAACATATAGAAAAGACCACCTTTCCATCCCTTAAACGTTTATAAACACAAGGTTCATCTACGTTCTGCTCAAATCCAAAAGTCTTGATCACTAGGATCAAATCTTTGATTCCATGAGCAAGATGCTTGCTTATGTCCATATATGGATCTAAGCAGGTTGAAAAATTTATGCTTGCTTCCTTTAGCTATATATCTGGTGGGCTACATCATCTAGATTCTCTCTTCAAGATAGCCATTCAAAAACGCTATCTTGACATCCATTTGTCAGATCTCGTAATCGAGAGCCACCACAATGGATAACAATATGCGGATTGACTTGAGCATGACAACCAGAGAGAAGGTTTCTTCATAATTAATATCTTCTTTCTGAGTATAACCTTTTGCTACACTTTTTGCATTATAAGTTTCCACTTTTCCATCCGCATTTCTTTTCCTCTTGTAGATCCACTTACACCTATGGGTTTTATCCCTTTTGGTAAGTCTACAAGTTCCCACACAGAGTTGGAATGAGTCCATATCAGCTTTCATAGCTATTCCCCAGAGCTTGGAATCAACATTTTGCATCACTTCGTCATATGTGAGTGGATCATCATCTTCCTTTTTGGCAGACTCAATGTTAGAAACACTTTCGCCAAATTGAAGAACTCAAGTGTAACACTCCAAACCAGATCTGATAACTTGATCCGAATCATGGGTGTTACCTCTCTAATACAGGTGAAACTTAAACCTCTCTAATACAGGTGAAACTTAACTCTACTTACATAAATTACAATTGATTTGAACTACTTAATTACAAGACTTCATAATACAATACAAAAGTATAAACATTGAAGAATTTTGGTTATGACACATAGGGAATTCTATTACAAGTATTACTGAGATGATGTCCTAGTCTAATGTAGTTATCCCAATTCAAGGGTTACTATGTGCTAGACAAACTCAATCATGCCATCAAGCTTGCTCTATATGCATAATATTCTGCTACGCCTTTCTTTGGGCATAGTTCTGGCATCGTTCCACCCAGGCACAACCTCACAGTCAACCTGAAATAGAAAACACAATTCTTGTAAATTTGTGAGAAGTTAGTGAGAAATAATCATTTGTACCTTAGTCGTTGATTTCCATAAACAGTGGATATTCCATCACCGACAGCTCCTTTTCTTAAAGCTTTAGCTGTTTGTCACCAGGAATAGTTTACCATTAACGAAACATAATCCTTCCTTCTATCTACTATATCATGGTTAATTTCCTTTCTAAACTTATTCCTTTCATACTCATCTTAATCATGATTCCCTTACATAATGTTATTCACAAAACAATATTTGAATTTTCTTTCCTTACCTTACCTTTTTTCAACTACCTTTTCTTGTTACAGTTCATTGATAGATGCCCTTCATCAAACAATCAGACGTACTCAAGTCTGTCCTCAATTTTACTTAACTTATACTTTGAATTCGCCACATGCTCTGGCACATTCTAGTTCCTTTGTTCTTTTCTTAAGACTATACAGGATATGCCATACATTACATATGAAGCTCCCCACAAGGGAGGCTCATTAGAATATCTCATTGAAGGTGTAACATAATGCACGATAGTGAATTTTCCTTCTGAGTTCATTAAAAATATTATTCCTTCAGATTTCATCGTGAATACCATTTTTTCTCTTAGGGTCTACCATAGAGGCGTTTCCTTTGAATGGTTGTCCCAAGGGTCATTATTTAGAGTGTACCACAAAGACATTCCCTTCATAGATCACCACGAAAGCTTCCTTTTCAAAGATCGCCACAAAGGTTTTCTTTTTCTGGCATGATCACGATATGGATTCGCCTAGACTCACATTTCATGAGGTTTGTCTGTTATCATCCTAGGTCACGTAGAGGACGCTTTGGGTAATCACCTTCCTTTAGTGCTTTTCCATATGATGCCATAGCCCAACTATGTTCTTACACAATATGGTGTTATAGAATTTTCCTATCATAATCGTGTTTAAAGTCCCGACGGACCTTTTTAGACGACTCCACGAGACAAAACTCATCATGCTCAAACCCACTCTTATCAGAACATATCGAATAACATACAATTAAGACGCATGTACATAATCCAGACATCTAGATGAAACTATACTTTATATCCACCTACTTAAACTCAACATGTCTATACCAAATATGCATATCATTCTCAACAAACATTAGCACGGTCATAAACATACTTCATTAACCATACATAGGGTCATATAGATAACATATTGCAACCTCAAGGATTACAGCATCATCTTTCAGCCACTTTCTTACAGACCTATAAGTACCATCATCATACAAACAAGAGTCAGCATAAAGACTCACATGATTCTCACAACTCTAGATCTAGACTTCCATTGTGCAATCAGGAGCAACTACTGCTACAGAATAAAGAAACTCATCAAGATTTATTGATATACCCCATTTTCCATCATTTTTAACACTAAAAATCCCCAAGAGGGACCTTTTATCCTTTATCTCACTGATCTTTCAAGTCTAACAGATTTACCCTTCACCACACATTATGCAAAGTCATAAATCTTACATCGACGTGGTGTAATCACTAGTAAATATCCAAATCTACAACTTTAGCTCAAGAGAGAAAAAAATTACTTTGGGTTCCTTTAAATCTAAACAAAAATACTTCTTGAAGAAGGAAGAAGAAAATTCCCACTTTGTATACCTAAATTTCAATATATAGAACCCAAGCTCTTATTGGGACCTACCACGTGTCACACACTTTCAAAGCTACATTTATTAATGGTTTACAACTGTAAGTAGAAATCCAATATTTTTGTATTCCTGGTTTGCCTTTTTGTTCCTTTCCAACTACCTCAAATAACGTAATTAGCACAACAACTTAATAAACTGGGGGTACAATACCTTTGGCAATAATACCCTACTTATAAGGTTCTCAACACTCTTACCACATCTCTTTCTCATTATAACTTAATATATTTTAATAACAACCCTCGCTTAATAATCTGATACAAACTTTGTGCCCGATCTATATGCTAGAATAACAATTGGAAGATAACATTACACCACTCAAGTTACTTTTAGTTTACTCGCCAAATCCAGAATCCGCCTAAAGCTAGGTGTTACATCAAGCTTACGAAAAACCCTCCCACTACGACTAAGCACCATATGCTACTAATCTTCTACAGGTCCATTATTAAGAGTTGGTTTTGGAACCATTTCTATAGGGTTTTGTATATTTCTCAAAAGTTCCTCAAGTACTTCTTTACTCCAAGGTTTAAAGTCATTCATGTAACTTTTTTCAAGAAAAGTAGCATAAGTTGACACTATATCGGTTTGCTCTTTCGGGTTATAAAACAAACCACCTTTTTTTTCCCTTCAAATATCTTACAAATATGAACAATTCTATACGTGAGTCCAACTTTCTCACATCTTTATCCAATACATGGGTTGGACATCCCCAAAGCCTTAAATGATTAAGATTCGGCTTCTTGCCATGCCACAATTCATATAGAGTTTTCGGTGCTGCCTTAGTTGGCATATCATTTAGAATATAGCAAGTCTTTTGTACCGCATATCCTAAGAAAGAGATTGGCACGTTCGAAGAACTTAACATTGTATGTACCATTCTAACAACGCTTGATTTCTTCTCTTCGACAAGCTATTCTATTGTGGAGTGCCCAATGCGATTAACTAGGATAAAATCCCATTCTCCATGACGTACCTTAAAAATTTATCATATAAATATTCCTCACCTCGATTTGATTGAAGTGCCTTTATGGGTAAATCTAGTTTTTTCTTTACTTCCGTACAAAACTCTTCGAATTTACCAATGCATGATGTTTAGGAACTAAATTGGAATGGATTAATTGCATATGTATGCTACATTTTTGAGGTTTGGAGCAAAGGTATCGATAATCGGGTTTTAAAATTAATACCTTTGTGTTTTGAAATGTGTAAGAAGTTAGAATAAAGATTTGCTATCAATACCTTTTCTCAACTATCGATACCTGGGGTAAATTTATCGATACTTCATGACAGGTATCGATAATTTTTGACACTTTGGGATTTAGTTGAGAAATAAAATGCAAGTTTGGTATCATTTTTTTCCAGGTGGTATCGATACCACACTGAAAAAGTATCGATACCTATGGACCTGGTTTAAGAAATTTGCTAAATGGACCTCGTGCATGTTAATACTCATTTTTAAGATTTTTATGGTATGCTTTCCATGTAATAATGATAATTAAACCAATTAAGTGACCTAAAACCTAAAAGCATATTATAATAAAGGACGTTTTGCTTAGAATAAGCTTTCCACTTATTACGAGTAAGATGAGACGGTGGTGTGGCATTTCGTACTTAGGCTTGGCGACTAGGCCAGGTGTAACGCCTCAAATTTTGGGCCTAGAAGAAATAGGCTTTGAGCATCGAAGCAATTGGATTTTAGTTGTGTGATAGAAATTTCACTAATTGCATGGTTGCTTTACTGGATGTGTGCTTTAGGAGTGATTGGGAGTGTTTTTGGAGGTCTTGAGTTCAAATCTAGGCTATAGCAAAAATTTTAGTTTTCCCTAAAATTGAACCTGGCGTGGGTCGAAAGGACTTATTAATGTTTGAGGATAAAATGTGACACAAGGTAGCTTGTGGTCTAGTGGCAGAGGCATTAGGAGTATGCATGTGGTCTGAGGTTTAAGTCATGGTGTGCACAGAATTTTTGGTTACTCCTTGAATAAACCTGGATATTAGCATGAAAGCTTTATAAAATATTGAGGAAAAGTTAGGACACAAGAAATCTTATGTTGTGGTGGCAAGTGGTGAGTTGGGCATTTAAGAAGGAGTGGGTTTGAATCCCATGGCATGTAAAGATGGAGTTTTATTTTATATCTCTGTAGCGTGAGAGGCAAAGTTTGATTCAAAGTCTGCAGAGGTGGTTGGAGACTTGGTCATCAAATTTGAATGGGTTTGAATGGGAGGTTGGGAGCAAATCAAGGAGAGAATTGTGGAGAGAATCAAGCGATTCAAAGGTGGGTGTGTTGTAGCCGATCAAGGAGTCTTGAGTATGTAATTTCGACAAGGGGGATTTTTTAGTGCTTTTCTCTGCACTTGTTTGGTTTTGGGCACTTTTGGGGGTGTGCCGAAATTTATTACTGAAGAGTCTTCTTTCATTTCTCTCTAAGTGCCGATATAGAAACTTACCACTCGGCCATTTTGCTGCTTGAGTTTTGCACCTTTTCTTCAAGCTTTTGTTGGCCGAATATTTGCTTTCCTCCCTCTTCCAATCTAAGCGAATTTACTTCCTCTCCATCCCTTTCCATTCATTTCTTTTCTACTTTTTCTTCTTTCTTTCTACCCTCTTCTCCTTTTCTTCTCTTAAGCGGATATCATCCCTCATCTTTTGGTTTCGATTTCCTATTAGCTCGTGAATCGAGTCTTTTCTCTTGATTAGTTTGGGGTGTCCGAATTCTCCATTTCCTCTCCTTCTCTGTTTCAGTTCTGCAAGCGTTTTGAAATCGATAAGTGTTCATTTCGTATTTAAAAATGTTCTCTCCTATTCCCTTTTTCTAAAAGTCTAATACTCCTCCATCTTATTCTTTGATTACCGAATGTTAGTTTCCTAAGTTGATCGTTGGGTTTTTAGATTTCTGCAAGAAGTGACGGGGTGCTAGTGATTAAGTGATGGCAAAGGAGCCAGCTGAGATTGAGCATGTAGCCTCTACTCTCAAGTTTAAAAGGCGTGCGGTGTCGGCTATTCAAGACTTTCCACCAGGATGTGAAAGACTGACTGCACCAGACTCTGGTTCGAGTCAGCTAATCACAGTCGACCGATCTAGTCAAGGTAAGTGGTAACCGACCTCTCGGTTAAGTAGTTGTTAAGAGTTTTTCCTAACAATATTTGTTTAGTGATTAACTGAATGTTATGTTTGAATATAGGTTCTAGTGATCGTGAATTCTTAGTACTCTACGTGATCAAGTGTGTAACAGTACCCTGTATTAGATAGTTGGCGAGAAAGTTGATATAGTGTGTGTAACCACACTCCTTCTGATCGCACATCGACAAGATGTCAAAAAGTCAAAATATCGGCAAATGATGCCATGCGAGCGTGCGATCGCACGTGTGGTGGACCGAGCCCACGAATATGGGTGTAAGATGGTTGAGACCACCATGAGCGTTCTCATGGGATTAGGTCACTTTGGGCCGAGTTGAGGCGAAATGGGTCGTGTAGGCCCAGTGGGCTTATGGGCCCACACGGATAAAATGTGTGTGATGTGGTAAGTGTTGTTTGGACCGTAATGTTTGCATAACTGTGGCTGTTTCTAGGCTAAATGGGTCACATGAGTGTATGGGTCCACGTGGGCCGAGTAATGGGCTTTAGGCCCATTTACACCATTATGACTGTTTAGGTTACTTAAGTTGCTCGAGGCGACGATGGACCTTCTACTGGGTCGTTAAGACCTCGATTTATGAAATTACCAAAATACCCTCAATTTATGAAATTATCGAAATACTATTGATTTGTGAAACTACTGAAATACCTTTAATTTATGAAATTATCGAAATACCTTCGATTTATGAAATTATCGAAATACCCTCAATTTTTGAAATTACCAAAATGCCCTCGATTTGTGAAATTATCGTAATACCCTCGATTTGTGAAATTATCAAAATACCTTTAATTTTTGAAATGACCGAAATACCCTCAATTTATGAAATTATCAAAATACCTTCGATTTGTGAAATTACTGAAATACCCTTGATTTGTGAAATTATTAAAATACCCTTAATTTATGAAATTATCGAAATACCCTCGATTTGTAAAATTATCGAAATACCCTTGATTTGTGAAATTATCGAAATACCCTCGATTTATAAAATTATTGAAATACCCTCGATTGTGAAATTACCAAAATACCCTTAATTTGTGAAATTACCAAAATACCATCGATTTATGAAATTACCGAGATACCCTCGATTTGTGAAATTACCGAAATACCCTCGATTTATGAAATTATCGAAATACCTTCAATTTGTAAAATTACCGAAATACCTCGATTTGTAAAATTATCAAAATACCTTCAATTTGCAAAATGACTGAAATACCCTTATAGGGTAAAATGACTATTTTGCCCTTGTGGGTAAATGACTTAGACTATGAATTTGATTGATTTGACTGTGATCGTATGACTGTGTTTTAACTGACTTGACTATGGTCCTATGACTGATATGCTTTTAATATACGTTTAAACAACTGTTACTGAGAATGGCCATTTTGCATACACGTGTAATGATTGAGCATGACATACACGACATATTGCATGGGGTTGGGACAATGATACGGAGGAAGTTCTGATAGGGTCGCATGGGTCGCATGAGACGATTGTGGGTCCAATATTGATCTGTTAAGGTCACACGGGTCGCATGGGTCGCATGAGACTACTGTGGACTGACGGACTGCTTAAAACCGCATAGTCTTATTATGGCTCTATGCCAACCTAATTATGGCTCTGTGCCATCTTGATTATGGCTTTGTGTCAATCATAATTACCCGTGGTTGTGTGCCGATTATATTACAGTCGCTGATGGCTATGTGCCAAACTTATTACAGTTATCGATAACTTTGTGCCATCTTAATTATGGCTCTGTGCCATCCTGATTATGGTTTATAACCATTCTGTTTATGGTTTTTAGCCGTTCTGTCCACGGCGCCAAGCCGTTCTGTTGACTTAGTGTCGTAGCCGGTGTTAAGCTTGCTGTGTTGGCTGGATTTGGGTGGGATGCATCCTCATACTACTGCATATCTGTTTATGAGATCTATCACTATACTGGGCTTAGGCCCACTTGTCCTGTTATTGGTTTGGGCTAAGCCCAATTGGTTCTGTTATGGGTTGTGACCCAAAGATATTGTAGTGGGTTTTGGCCCTCGTATGCTCTGAATTGGACTGACTGTTACTCTAGTAAGTGGATTATACACTAAGTTTTTTGTAAACTCACCCCATTTTTAACTGTGCAGGTAATCCCCAGCGTTAGGAGGATCGGTGCTGCGAGTGACTTGGAGGTAACCACACGACTGCGACTGTTATACTTTGGACTTTATATATGTTTTAAATTTCATTTTTGGTTTTAATTTCTGTAATAAGGCCTCTCTAGATTTAATTCTGAATTTGGGCTTTTGCTACGTTTTATATCTGTTAGTCGTAGACGAGTTTTCAACCCAATTATTGTTTTAAAAAAACATATGTTTTAAACTTCTTTACTTTAAATTAGCTTTCGCAACAAAAGGAGATTTTTTAACGAAGTTAATAACATTTTTAAAAGTGATTAACTTTTCAATGAACCACGTTTTGAAATTGAACACACACAAACTGATATTTTAGTTTTTAATTTCATTAAGGAGGGTTCTCAATAAAAACATGGTTTTTGAAAAACAATTCAATGTGACACACCAGATCTGGCCCTAACATTTAGGCCTAGTTTGGGGTGTTACATTTAGTGGTATCAGATCCTGGTTGCAAAACTCGGCTGTGGATTGGGTCTTTAAAATTGAATTTCTGAAAGTATTGTTTCAAAAAGGCTTGAAAAGATTTAAAGTTCTCAAATGTTGTATTGACCATTTTTTTTGAAAGTGTGGTACACCGAGTCTCCGGTGGCGCTGAATCCGTAAGTTTTTGAAACTGTTGTTTATTTTTGTTGAAAAGTAGTAGATAGAGTTACTTGATTTATTAGATATTAGACAATAGTTCTCCACTTAAAGTTGGAGTTTGTATTTATTCTGTGTGTATTCTGGAAATGATATGCGTGTGATATCCATCCGCCCCGATGGATAGATGGTGTGGTGCGTGCTTGTATTATTAGGATCAGAGTGCGCAGCGAGAGCGTAGTGTGGTAGGCTAGAGTGTGTAACTATTCTGATAGTTAGAAATTTTAGGGATGAAATTTCTTTAAGAGGGGTAGAGTTGTAACACCCCGAATTTTGGGCCTAGAACAAATAGGCTTTGAGCATTGGAGCAATTGGATTTTAGTTGTGCGAGAGAAATTTCACTAATTGCATGGTTGTTTTACTGGCTGTGTGCTTTAGGAGTGATTGGGAGTGTTTTTGAAGGTCTTGAGTTCAAATATGGGCTATAGCAAAAATTTTAGTTTTCCCTAAATTTGAACCTGGCCTAGGTTGGAAGAACTTATTAATATTTGAGGATAAAATGTGACACAAGGAAGCTTGTGGTCTAGTGGCAATGAGGCATTTTGAGTATGCATGTGGTCTGAGGTTCAAGTCATGGCGTGCGAAGAATTTTTGGTTGCTCCTTGAATAAACCTGGATATTAGCATGAAGGCTTTATAAAATATTGAGGATAAGTTAGGACACAAGAGATGTTGTGTTGTGGAGGCAAGTGGCGTGTTGGGCATTTAAGAGGAAGTGGGTTCGAATCCCATGGCATGAAAAGATGGAGTTTTATTTTATATCTTTGTGGTGTGAGAAGCAGAGTTTGGTTCAAACTCTACAGAGGTGGTTGGAGACCTGGTCATCAAATTTGAATGGGTTTAAATGGGAGGTTGGGAGCAAATCAAGGAGAGAATTGTGGAGAGAATCAAGGATTCAAAGTGGGTGTGTTGTAGCCAATCAAGGAGTCTTGAGTATGCAATTTCGGCAAGGGGGATTTCTGAGTGCTTTTCTCTGCACTTGTTCGATTTTGGGCACTTTTGGGGGCGTGTTGGAATTCATTGCTGAAGAGTCTTCTTTCATTTCTCTCTAAGTGCCGATATAGGAACTTACCACTCGGCCATTTTGCTGCTTGAGTTTTGCACCATTTCTTCAAGCTTTTGTTGGCCGAATATTTACTTTCCTCCCCTTCTTCCAATCTAAGCCGAATATATTTCTCTCCCTCCCTTTCCATTCATTTGTTTTCTCCTTTTTCTTTTTTCTTTCTGCCCTCTTCTCCCTTTCTTATCTTAAGCTGAATATCATCCCTCCTCTTTTGGTTTCAGTTTCCTATTAGCTCATGAACCGAGTCTTTTCTCTTGATTAGTTTGGGGGTGACCAAATTCTCCGCTTCCTTTCCATCTCTATTTCGATAGCTCCGTATAGAATGGCACCAATAGAGTTAAAGAGTTAAAGTTCACAGTTGCAAGAGTTGACTAATAGATGATTTTCTAGATTGAGTTTTTCACCTTGGAGTGCTCTTGTTCTGTTTGTGAAAAAGAAAGATGGTACGATAAGAATGTGTATCGATTATCGTCAGTTGAATAAGGTGACCATAAAGAATAAATATCCATTGCCCAGAATTAATGACTGATTTGATCAATTAAAAGGAGCTATGGTATTTTCCAAGATTGATCTGAGATCGGGATACTACCAGTTGAGGGTAAAAGACTCAGACATATTGAAAACTACTTTAGAACGAGGTACGGGCATTATGAGTTTTTAGTTATTCTATTTGGACTAACCAATGCTCCTACTATTTTTATGGATCTGATGAACAGAATTTTTAGATCATACCTAGATCGATTTGTGGTGATGTTCATAGATGACATATTGATTTATTCACGTAATGAAGATGAGCATGCTGAACATTTGAGAATCATGTTGCAAACACTGAGAGAAAAGCAATTGTACGCGAAATTCAGCAAATGTGAATTATGGTTACACGAGGTTAGTTTTCTGGGACATATTGTGTTAGCTTCTAGGATTCGTGTTGATCCGAGCAAGATTTCTGCTATTCTGGATTAGAAACCTCCGAAGAATGTGCCTGAAGTCCGTAGTTTTCTAGGTTTAGCTGGTTATTACCGTCAATTTGTAAAAGGATTTTCAATGATAGCTAGTTCGTTGACTAAACTACTTCAGAAAGATGTAAGATTTGAATGGTCTAATAAATGTTAGAAAAGTTTTGATCAGTTGAAAACTCTGTTAACAGAAGCTCAATGTTAGTACAACCAGAATCAGGCAAGGAATTTGTGATTTACAGTGATTCTTCGTTAAACGGTCTGGGATGTGTTTTGATGCAGGAAAGTAAAGTTATAGCTAATTCCTCGAGACAATTGAAGCTACGTGAAAAGAACTATTCGACGCACAACCTTGAGTTAGCTGCGATTGTGTTTGCACTTAAGATCTGGGCCATTATATATACAGTGAGAAATGTCACGTATTTTTAGATCATAAAAGTCTGAAATATTTGATGACCCAGAAAGATTTGAACCTACGTCAAAGAAGATGGTTAGAGCTGTTAAAAGGCTATGAGCTTGGTATAGATTATCATCTGGGTAAAGCAAACGTTGTTGCTGATGCATTGAGTAGAAAATAATTGTTTGTATTACGTGCTTTGAATGCTCAATTAGATTTATCTTATGATAGTTCTGTGATAGCTGAATTGAAAGCGAAACCATTGGTTGTACAACAAATTTGTGATGCTCAAAAGGTTGATAATGAATTGTTATTGAAACGAACTCAGTGTGATTCAAATTCTGAATCTGAATTTCAAATTGTTGATGATTGCTTGAGATTACGAGATCGTATCTGTGTGCCAAGAAATCTGGAGTTAATTCAGCTAATTTTGAACAAAGCACATAACAGTCATCCATCTGTTCATCCGAGAAGTACTAAAATGTACCATGATTTGAAGCAACATTATTGGTGGTTTGGTATGAAACAAGACATTTCTGACTTTATCTCAAAATGTTTAGTCTATCAGTAAGTGAAAGCTGAACATCAAGTTTTGTCTAGGTTGCTTCAACCGATTCTAATTCCTGAATGGAAATGGGATAGAGTAACAATGGATTTTGTTTCGGATTGCCTCTGACTCCAAGAAAGAAAGATATGATATGGGTCGTTGTTGATCGATTGACGAAATCTGCCCATTTTTTCGGTAAGATCTGATTACTCGCTTGATAGATTAGCTGAGCTATATATTTCTGAGATTGTGAGATTGCATGCCACTATCTATTGTATCAGATAGAGATTCGAGATTTACATCGAGGTTCTGGAAGAAATTGCAAGAAGCTTTAGATACGAAACTACATTTCAGTACAACTTTTCATTCGTAGATAGATGGTCAGTCTGAACGGACCATTCAGATTCTTGAAGATATGTTAAGATGTTGTATACTTGAGTTTAATGGTTCGTGGGAATAGTACCTACCATTGATTGAATTTGCATATAATAATAGCTTTCAGTCAAGCATCAAAATGACACCTTATGAAGCTTTGTACAAACGTAAATGTCGTACACCTCTGTATTGGATCGAGCTTAGTGAAAATAAGCTACATGGGGTTGATTTGATAAAAGATTCAGAATAGAAAGTGAAATTGATCCGAGATTGTTTGAAAACAGCATCTAATCGTCAGAAGTCATATGCGGACTTAAAACTAAAAGATATAGAATTTGAGATCGGCGATAGAGTATTTCTGAAAGTGTCACCGTGGAAGAAAGTGCTTTGATTCGGACGTAAAAGCAAGTTAAGTTCGAGGTTCATCGGGCCATATGAGATCATTGAACGAGTTGGGCCTGTTGCTTATAGATTAAGGTTGCCCTTTGAATTAGAAAAGATACACAATGTATTTCATGTTTCGATGCTCCGTAGATTTCGATCTGATCCGTTTCATGTGATTACTCCGTCTGAAATTGAAATCTAATCTGATATGACATATAAAGAGGAACCGATTCGTATCTTAGCTCTAAAGTGAAAGAGTTGAGAAATAAGAAAATTTCGTTAGTGAAAGTATTGTGGAATCGACACAAAATTGAAGAGGCAACATGGGAGCCGGAAGATTCAATGAGACAGTAATATCCAACTCAGTTTAATGGTAAGATTTTTGAGACGAAAATCCCTAAGGGGGGAGAATTGTAACAGTCTGATTTCTACTCTAGTCAGAACAGTGATTTCGGGACCACAAATCTTAGTTTGTATAATATTTTAATATTATTTTCTGTGTCTTTGATAAGTGATTATGCATGTGCTAAAGTTTCACAAGTTAATTTTCCCATCTGTGTGTTTAATTTGACGAAAGGATTGAATTGCATTAGATATGAAATTTGCATGTTATTTGTTAAAGTACTCAAGTGTTGTGGTTTTGAATGTTTATGGCCTTAGTAGGCAATTATGCCAATAAGTGAATAGTGGATGGACAATGTAACACCCCTAACCCGAAATCGTCGCCGTTATAGGGTTAAGGGGTATTACCGATCAATCAAAACATTTAACCTCTAAATGTCGACACAAAGTCAAACATCACCAAACACATTCATATACAATCATAGTGTCCCTTAAACGAGTCATCAAGACCCTAAGCATGCTTATAAACCGAGTCAGGACTAAATCAAAACACATATAAAATTTCATGAAAAATTAAAACTTTTCTAGAATAGAAGGGAGACACGCCCGTGGGGGTAGGCCCTGCCTCTCCCACGGCTACATGACACACCCATGTGACTTCCCCGTGGTTACATACTGCCAAAATCAACACAACAATAAGCACGCCCGTGTGCTAAGGTCGTCTCCTATAAGGTCATATGCTGCCATTTCTCGCACGACCTGTAGGCACGCCCGTGCCATGGCCGTGGGTAGTTTAAGCCACATTCTGCCAATTTACCCACGGTCCGACACACGCCCGTGTACCCCAATCGTGCGACACTATAGGCCATTTTTGCAAGGCCAACATGCCACCCATAAGGGTCCAACCTACAAGCCATACAACCTAAACATCTCATGCTCATATTATCACCATAAACATACCAATATTGTCATTCCACTCATGCATACAATTTCAACTCTATTTATGCTAAATTCAATACCAATACTTATTCTACCACAAGCATAATTCATTCCCAATTTCACTAACCTCTAATAGCATTTATCAGCACAAAGTTAGCACTTGGTAGAAATTTTATCAATCAACAAATCATGCCAAAGCTGCATCACACATATCACATTCATTCATGACAAACTTATCACATATCTAGCCACATCTCATGGCTAATTACAATCTCAAACATAATTCAATTTACTAGCCTATACATGCCATATTCCAGCTATATACATCTTTTCAAAAGTACCAAAATAGAATGCCGATAGTGTGATTTAGAAGTTGATGATCCCAGATCCGAGCTAGCTTTACTGACACTGCAAGGCAGAGAAACAAATCACACAGTAAGTTTGATATACAATACAATTATCATACCAAATTAAATCGATGCAAAAATAAACAATCACTTAGATCTATTATCTCATATTCGTGCCTTCTCATCCATAGCCACAATGCTCATTTCCTCAATCAAAGCTTAATTTTACTCATCAACCACAAATGTTCAATACGTACCTTAACCACGCAAAGCCATTAAACCTCCAAGCTATTCATTGCTCGATATTATTTGTCGATCATTCTTTAATTTAATCGCACACTTAGTGCCACATACTTATTCAACTCATAATGTTATCGCACACTTAGTGCCTATTCTTTTAACCAACTCTTCTAGGTATCGCACACATAGTGCCGCAGCAATAATCCAAAGCTTTCATAACATCGCACACACAGTGCCACAGCAATAAACCGAAGCTTTCATCACATCGCACACACAGTGCCATTCATTGCTATCTCGATTTCACATTCGCACACTTAGTGCCATCAAATTAAAATCATGTCCATAGTAACTCACTTTTATATACATAAACATATTCATTTCATATCAACAAAATGCATCTCAAATACATGTATTATATCCAAACTTACCTCGGACATCGAACTATCGATACGGTCGATTAATCGAGCACTTTATCTTTGCCTCGATCTCGATCCTAACCTCTCCTCTCTTGGTCTATACACATTCAAGTTCAATCCATTCAATCATCAATTCATTCATTTTAATCCAAACACACATATTTAGGGCATTTTACAAAATAGCCCTCACATTTTCACATTTCAAAACTTTAGTCCCTATCTCACAAAATCATCAAATACTCAAAATTTCAATATAGATGTGCTTAGCCGAATTCTCCCCATGCTTATACAAGCCCTCACATTTCATTTATTTTACATTTTAGTCCTCCAATTCCTCATTTTCACAATTTAACTCAAATTACTCAATTTCACCAAAATTTCAAATACAAACTATGTTCATCTAACTCATATCTTTCATTTAACACCAAAAATCATCACAAACTCAATATAGCATCAATGGCATCTCACACAAACATCATCAATACTCAAAATTCAACCATGGGTTTTGTAGAGCACAAAGCAACGATTATAAAAACGTAGAAATTATCGAAAACTGAAACCAAATCATACCTTAATTGAATCCAAAAGCTAGCCGAACTTAGCTTCTTTCTCTTTTCTTCTTCTTTAGTATTTTCGGTTCAAATATGAATAAAAATTCCCACTTTCATATTTTGTGTTTTATTATAAAACATTTTAATGCATAAATTACCATGTTAGCCTTTAATAATAACATATTATAATACATTTTAGTTGGTTAAAAATGTCCATCTACCATCCACTAAGTACAAAATGGTTTAATTGCATCATAAAGCCTCCATATTTAAAAGACAACAACACTTAGATACTTATAAATCAGCACATAGCTTTTACCATTTACGCAATTAAGTCCTTTCTCTTAATCCGACACTAAAACGATCAAATCATCACACAAAATTTTCACGCAGAGTATGTCACATATCATTCACACAGAAAATATCATTATAATATTTTTACGACCTCATATTTGTGGTCTCGAACCACTGTTTCGACTAGGGTCTAAACTGGGTTGTTACAACTCTCCCCCTTAGGGATTTTCGTCCCCAAAAACCTTACCAGTGAATAGTTGTGGATGTTGCTCTCTCATAACGTCCTCAAGCTCCCACGTAGCCTCTTCAATTCCGTGTTTGTGCCATAATACTTTCACTAGAGAAATTTTTTTATTTCTCAACTCTCTGGTCTCTCGTACCAAAATTTGGATCGATTCTTCACTATACGACAAGTCTGACTGAATCTCAACCTCAGAAGGAGCACCGTCGAAGCATTGACATATGAAACACATTATGGATCTTTTCCAATTCAGATGGCAATTTCAATCTATAAGCAGCCGGTCCAACTCGTTCAGCGATCTCATACGGTCCAATGAATCTCAGACTCAGCTTGCCCTTTCGGCCAAATTGAAGTATTTTCTTCCACGGAGACACTTTCAAAAACACTTTATCGCCAACCTCGAATTCAATATCCTTTCGTTTCAAATCTGCATAAGATTTTTGATGATCTGAGGCTACTTTCAAACTGTCACGAATTACTTTCACTTTCTACTCAGTCTCTTTTATAAGATCAACCACGTGAATCTTGTTCTCACTTAGTTCGGTCCAATACAATGGAGTTCGACACTTTCGACCGTACAGAGTCTCATATGGTGCCATTTTGATACTAGACTGAAAACTATTGTTATATGCAAACTCAATCAATGATAGATGCCTTTCCTGTGTGCTTTCAAATTCGAGTATACAACATCTTAGCATATCCTCAAGAATCTGAATAATTCGTTAGGATTGACCATCCATTTGTAGATGAAAAGCAATACTGAAATGCAATTTCGTGCCCAAAGCATCTTACAATATCTTCCAAAATCACGAGGTAAATCTTGGATCTCTATCAGACACAATAGATAAAGGTACTCCGTGTAATCTCACAATCTCATTTATATACAATTTAGCCAACTTATCTAAAGAATAATCAGTTCTCACAGGAATGAAATGAGCTGATTTCGTCAATCTATCAACTATCACTTAGATTGCATCTTTCTTGCTTGGAGATAAGGGTAAACCCGACACAAAGTCCATCATGATCCTCTCTCATTTCCACTCAGGAATCATAATCGATTGCAATAAATCGGACGGAACTTGATGTTCAGCTTTAACTTGCTGACAAACTAAACATTTCAACACAAAGCTAGAAATATCTCTCTTCATACCATGCCACCAATAGAGCTGTTTCAAATCATTATACATTTTTGTACTCCCCGGATGTACAGTCAAATGGCTATTGTGAGCTTCAGTCAAAATCATTTGAATCAACTCTAAATTTCTCGGAATGCAAATCCGATCTCTGAATCTCAAACAATCATTATTGTCAACTCAAAATTTTGATACAGCATCAGAATCACACTGAACTCTTTTTGCTAACAACTCATTATCAATCTTCTGAGTATCACAAATCTGCTGTACAAACATCGGCTTTACTTTCAATTCAGCTACAACCACATCATCATCACACAGATCTATCTGATTACTCATAGCTCGCAAGGCATATAATAATTTCTGACTCAAAGCATCAGCTACAACATTAGCTTTACCCGGGTGGTAATCTATCACAAGTTCGTAGTCTTTCAACAATTCTAACCATCTTCTCTGTTGCAAGTTCAAATCTTTCTGAGTCATCAAATACTTTAAACTCTTATGATCAGTATATATGTGACATTTTTCACCGAATAAATAGTGACGCCAAATCTTCAATGCGAATACAATTGCAGCCAATTCAAGATCATGCGTTGGATAATTCTTTTCATGCGGTTTTAACTGTCTCGAAGCATAAGCGTTGACTTTTCCTTCTTGCATCAACACACAACCCAAACCATTTAACGATACATCACTATAGATATAAAATCTTTGCCCGATTCAGGTTGAACTAACACCGATGCTTTTGTCAACAACACTTTCAACTGCTCAAAACTCTGACGACACTTTTCTGACCACTCAAATTTAACATCTTTCTGTAACAACTTTGTCAATGGATTCGCAATCATCGAGAAGTCGTTCACAAATCATCTATAATATCCCGCTAGTCCCAGAAAACTACGGACTTTGGACACATTTCTCGAAGGCTTCCAATCTAAAATAGCAGAGATTTTATGCGGATCGACTCATATTCCAGAAGCAGATACAATATGCCCAAGAAAACTGACCTCAGGCAACCAAAATTCACACTTGCTAAACTTTGCATACAACTATTTCTCACGCAGAGTTTGTAGCATGATTCTCAAATGCTCGGCATGCTGCGTCTCATCACACAATAGATCAAAATATCATCAATGAACACCACCATGAAACGATCCAAATACGGTCTGAATATTCAATTCATCAAGTCCATAAATACTACAGGGGCATTTGTTAGTCCAAAAGGCATCACTAAGAATTCATAATGTCCATACCTCGTCCTAAAAGCAGTTTTTGGCACATCAGATTCTTTAACTCTCAACTGATAGTAGCCCGATCTCAAATCTATTTTAGAAAATATTGTAGCTCCTCTCAACTGATCAAACAAATCATCGATCTGAGGTAATGGATATTTATTCTTTATCATCACCTTGTTCAATTGTCGATAATCAATACACATTCTCATAGTTCCATCTTTCTTTTTCACAAATAATACAGGAGTTCCCCAGGGTGAAAAACTCGGTCGTGCAAATCTTTTGTCAGTCAATTCTTACAACTGAGATTTCAACTCTTTCAATTCTATTAGTACCATTCTGTATGGAGCTATCAAAATAGGAGTAGTTCACGGCACTAACTCATTACTAAATTTGACTTCTCTAATCGGAGGTAACCCCTGTAACTCTTCTAGAAACACATCTGGAAACTCACTTATCACAGGCACCGATTCAACTTTACTTTCCAACACTTTTGTATCAATCACGTACGCCAAATAAGCTTCACAGTCCTTTTCACATAGTTCACAGCCTTTATCACAGATACAATAGTTGGTAATCCTTTCATATCACTAGACTCAATTCTAACTATCTCACCATTCTGACTCTTCAATTCAACATTCTTTCTCTTACAATTCACAATGGCATTATGCAAAGTAAGCCAGTCCATTCCCAGAATTATGTCAAATTCATCAAATGGTAGCAACATTAAATTGACCGGGAAACATAAATCACGAAACATCAATGGGTAATTCTTGCACACCTTATCCACCAAAACACACTTGCCTAAGGGGTTTGATACTCTAATCACAAATTTAGTAGACTCAATAGGTAGAGTCTTATTCGATACTAAATTCATACACACATAGGAATGAGTTGATCCAGGATCTATCAATGCAATGACATTAGTATCAAATAAAGTGAAAGTACCAGTGATCGCGTTTGGAGATGATGCTTCCTCTCGTGCACATATAGTATAGGCTCGGGCAAGTGCTCTTGCTTCTGACCTCACAGCTGTATCAGTTGTTCCTCTCTGGCTTTCGCTCATATTTCTGATGTTTTTGGGTGGTCTACCCCTTATTGTCACATTACTCGGCCTTTCATTCTGAATATTTTCTTCTTCGACCATCTTTGGCCAATCTCGGATAAAATAATCGTGGGATCCACACTTATAGCATGTTCTATTGTTATACTTGCCCCATCACTCTCCCACATGTCGTCTCCCACATTGTCTACATTCGGGCTTGTTACTCTTAACACTGCCAACGCTTGTTTTATTCGAAGCTTGAATTCGTAAACCAGTACTCTGTCTCGAATGATCTCTATTTGGATGTTCAAATGAGGCATTTGAACGATTGCTTGCATCTTTATATCTCTTTGCTGAAGATTGAGAGAATTTATTCATCGATCTCTTTCTTTCATCACGAGCCTCAGAAATAGCTTTTTTTCTTTTCTTTACCGAGCTCCTCAGCTTTGTATGCTCTCTCCACAAGTACAACAAATTCATTTATATCTAGTATCCCAACCAGTAACTTAATGTCTTCATTCAATCCCTCTACGAAATGTTTGCACATAGTAGCTTCAGTAGAAACACACTCTCTAGCATATTGACTCAATCTTACAAATTCTCGCTCATACTTAGAAACAAACAAATGACTCTGTTTCAGCTCTAAAACTATTTACGTTTCTGATCAATGAAGCGATTGATATACTTCTTTCTAAACTCAACTTGAAAGAAATCCCAGGTTATTCTCTCTTTCAGAACTATAGATATCAACGTTTTCCACTAATTGTAAGCCGTATCTTTCAACAAGGAAACTGCACACCTAATGCACTCTTCAGGGTTCAGCGACATCTCATCAAATACTCTGATTGTATTTTCAAGCCAAAACTTGGCTCGCTCAGCTTCGTTATCAGATGTGGCCCTAAACTCTTTAGCCCCATACTTGTGAATCTTATCCACAAGAGGTTTATTCAATCTGATCGGATCTACAACTTGTGGTACAACAGGTACTTGAGGGGGTAGAGGTTGTGGAGTAGTCAGATTTGTTCTAACAAATTTTGAAAACCATTCACTCATCATACGGAAGAAGGCTTGCTTAGCCTCACCTCCCTCACCACTATCATTTGGCCTAGATGTGGTCGGCGCTGCCCCTTGAGCGGGAGCAGACGCATTACTCTCTACGTCATCAGCAACTGCTCGATCGGGATCCATTACTATATTAAAACACATTTCAACTGTTAGATTTCATCACACTATCGCAATTTCACAATATGGCATGAATAGCTAGACTCACGCACACTACGTTAGTCTGAGAATCGACTAAATCGTAGCTCTGATACCAATAAAAATTTTAACACCCCTAACCCAAAATCGTCGCTATAATAGGGTTAAGGGGTATTACCGATTGATCAAAAAATTTAACCTCTAAATGTCGACACAAAGGCAAACATCACCAAACACATTCATATACAACCATAGTGTCCCTTAAACAAGCCATCAAGACCCTAAGCATGCTTATAAACCAAGCCGGACTAAACCAAAACACATATAAAATTTCATGAAAAATTAAAACTTTTCTAGAATATAGGGGAGACACGCCCGTGGGGGTAGGCCGTGCCTCTCCCACGGCTACATGACACACCTGTGTGACCTCCCCGTGGTTACATACTGCCAAAATCAACACGACAACAAGCACGCCGTGTACTAAGGCCGTGGCCTATAAGGTCATATACTGCCATTTCTCACACAACCTATAGGCACGCCCGTGCCATGATCGTGTGCAGTTTAAGCAACATTCTGCCAATTTACCCACGGTCTGAGACACACCTGTGTGCCCTAACCGTGCGACATTATAGGCCATTTTTGCAAGGTCAACATGCCACCCATAAGGGTCCAACCTACAAGCCATACAACCTAAACATCTCAAGCTCATAGTATCACCATAAACATACCAATATTGTCATTCCACTCATGCATTCAATTTCAACTCTATTTATGCTAAATTCAATACCAATACTTATTCTACCACAAGCATAATTCATTCCTAATTTCACTAACCTCTAATAGTATTTATCAACACAAAGTTACCATTTGATAGAAATTTTATCAATCAACAAATCATGCCAAAGATGCATCACACATATCACATTCATTCATGAAAAACTTATCACATATCTAGCCACATCTCATGGCTAATTACAATCTCAAACATAATTCAATTTACTAGCCTATACAAGCCATATTCCAGCTATAAACATCTTTTGAAAAGTACCAAAATAGAATGTCGATAGTGTGATTTACAAGATGACGATCCCAGATCCAAGCTAGCTTTACTAACACTGCAAGGTAGAGAAACAAATCACAAAGTAAGCTTTCCAAAGCTTAGTAAGTTTGATATACAATACAATTATCATACCAAATTAAATCGATGCAAAAATAAACAATCACTTAGATCTATTATCTCATATTCGTGCCTTCTCATCCATAGCCACAATGCTCATTTCTTCAATCAAAGCTTAATTTTACTCATCAACCACAAATGTTCAATACGTACCTTAACCACACAAAGCTATTAAATCTCCAAGCTATTCATTACTCGATATTATTTACCGATCATTCTTTAATATAATCGCACACTCAGTGCCACATACTTATTCGACTCATAATTGTTATCGCACACTTAGTTCCTATTCTTTTAACCAACTCATCTAGGTATCGCACACACAGTGCCGCAGCAATAATCCAAAGCTTTCATAACATCGCACATACAGTGCCATAGTAATAAACCGAAGCTTTCATCACATTGAACACACAGTGCCATTCATTTCTATCTCGATTTCACATTCGCACACTTAGTCCCATCAAATTAAAATCATTTACTTAGTAACTCATTTCATATACATAAACATATTCATTTCATATCGATAAAACGTATCTCAAATACATGTATTATATCCGAACTTACCTCAGATGTCGAACTATCAATACAGTCGATTAATCGAGCACTTTATCTTTGCCTCGATCTCGATCTGAACCTCTCCTCTCTTGGTCTATACACATTCAAATTCAATCCATTCAATCATCAATTCATTCACTTTAATCCAAACACACATATTTAGGGCATTTTACAAAATAGCCCTCACATTTTCATATTTTGACACTTTAGTCCCTATCTCACAAAATCATCAAATACTCAAAATTTCAATATAGATGTGCTTAGCCGAATTCTTCCCATGCTTATACAAGCCCTCACATTTCATTTATTTCACATTTTAGTCCTCCAATTCCTCATTTTCACAATTTAACTCAAATTACTCAATTTCACCAAAATTTCAAATACAAACTATGTTCATCTAACTCATATCTTTCATTTAACACCAAAAATCATCACAAAGCTCAATATAGCATCAATGGCATCTCACACAAACATCATCAATACTCAAAATTCAAGCATGGGTTTTGTAGAGCACAAAGCAACGATTACAAAAACGAAGAAATTATCGAAAACCAAAACCAAATCATACCTTAATTGAATCCAAAAGCTAGCCGAACTTAGCTTCTTTCTCTTTTCTTCTTCTTTAGTATTTTCGGTTCAAAGATGAATAAAAATGCCCACTTTCATATTTTGTGTTTTATTATAAAACATTTTAATGCATAAATTACCATGTTAGCCTTTACTAATAACATATTATAATACATTTTAATTGGTTAAAAATTTCCATCTACCATCCACTAAGTACAAAATGGTTTAATTGCATCATAAAGCCTCCATATTTAGAAGATAAAAACACTTAGATACTTATAAATCGGCACATAGCTTTTACCATTTACGCAATTAAGTCCTTTCTCTTAATCCGACACTAAAACGATCAAATCATCACACAAAATTTTCATACAGACTATGTCACATATCATTCACACAGAAAATATCATTATAATATTTTTACGACCTCGAATTTGTGGTCTCGAACCACTGTTCTGACTAGGGTCTAAACCGGGTTGTTACAGACAAAGGTCAATTATGCCTTGATATATATATATATATATATATTTCTTATTATTATGAAAGGTTATTATGGTAAATGTGTTTATATCATATTATTAATTAAACAAAAGCTTAAAATAAGCTATAATGTTATGTTCTTCCATATATTTGAGATAGAAAAGAAAAGTTTTGAAGCTTTCTAATATTCGTCTACTATCAAGCTTTATTAAGGTATGGTTTTTGATAATTTTTTTGATAATTTTTATGTTTTTGCAATTGTTGCTTTGTCTACTATCAAGCCCATGTCTCAATTTTGTGTATTGATGATGTTCATGAGATATGCCATTGATGATATGTTGAGTTTTGTGATGAGCTTAGTTGTTAAATGAAAGATTTGAGCTAGATGAACATCCTTTGTTATTGAATTTTTGATGAATTTAGCTAATTAGGGCTAAGTTGAGAAAATAGTAACTTGAAGGATTAAATTACAAATTTGATGGAAAATATGGGCTTGTATGAGATGTATGAACATTCGGCTAAGCATGAGTATGTAATGATTTTGTGAATTTGATGTTTTGAAAAAAATGGACTAAATTGATAATTTGTGCAAATGTGAGGGTTAAATTGCAAATAGCCCTAAATGTGTGTTCTTGGATTGAAAATGAGTTAGTGAATAATTTTGAATATGTATAGATCATGAATCGAGGAAAACAGACTTAGATAGTGGGAAAGCGAAAATAATCGAGTAGTCGTTTCCATTTCCGTAAAATCGAATCTTAGGTAAGTCATTATGCAAATAAATGTATTTATTTTAAACTGTGTATGATCATATTACTATTGTTAGCTATGAATGCTTATGAGATGATCCGTACATGAATTTTGAGATAAGGTTGACTTAGTGTCGATATCCGATAAGTCTCGTATGAACCTAGGAATAGATAGGATTATCTATGTCATGACATAAGTATCTGTTCTTTTTTATCATGTAAGACCACGTCTGGGATGTTGGCATCGATATGAGCTTTACGTGTAAGACCATGTCTAGGACATTGGCATCATATTGATTCGTGTAAGACCCAGTCTGGGACAGTGGCATTGATATTTGAGTACACATAAGACCTCGTCTGGGACGTTGGCATTGTATGGCTATCCTGAGCTTTTGAGTATCCTATTAGATTCCTCTCGGTTCAACGGATAAATCCGAGCTATAATCATTTACGTGAACGTATATTCATTTCAGGTACATTTGGTACGTACACTAAATGTGTATAAAAGGTAAGTACCCATGAGACTTTGATTTGAAGAAATGTATGATTGAATATGAGATTGTGAATAAGATACAAGAATGGTTATGAAAGAGCTATTTATATATATAAGATTTATGAATTGATGAATGTGGCAAATAAGGCCAAGAAAATGGGTCTAAGCATACATGTGATGAACTTGCTATGAATATAAATTTTGCCAATGTTTCCATATGCTTATAAAGCATAGGTTTATTTGTATATGACTTACTCAGCTTTTGGAAAGCTTACTCTCTATATGTGTGTTTTCTCTGTTTTATAGATCGTTAAAGCTACTGAAGGATCGGGACCGTCGAGGATCATCAACACACTACTCAACTTATTTTGGTACATTTTGGAAATGTATATAACTAGATATAGCATGTATAGGCTAGTCATTTGGTTAATTATGAGATGTGAACTTAGCCATATGATTTGGCTAGATATGAGTTGAAAATATGCTTAAATGAATGTGCTTTGTAATGTATATTTTGGTATGGTTTGAAGCTCATGAAATGGTTAAGATTATGGTAAGTTTGGATAAATTATTGCTTGTATATTCATAAGTTTTTGTCTTGTAAAGTTGGCATGATTGAAATTGGTATTGAATGTATAGATTAAATGGTTATTTTGGTATATTCTTAGTTGTCAAATGTGCATGAGATGTATTGATGATTGGCTTATAGGTTTGACCCTAAGTGGGTGGCATTTTGGCCTTACAAATGGCCTATAATGTCACACGATTGTGGCACATGGGCGTGCCTAGTGACCGTGGGGCTAAGTCAGTAGCTAGCTTAGGAGCACACGGCCAAGATACACGGGTGTGTCTAGTAGCCGTGTGAAGAAGTCAGTATATGGCCTAGTAGTACACAGCCTTGGCACACGGACGTGTCTGGTAGCCGTGTGGTTTTGACAGGATCGGTCACTGCCAGGGTACATGGGCATGCTTGGTGGTCGTGGGGTAAAGTCAGTTTTGACCACGGGGTAGACACACGAGGGTGTCTAGCAGTCGTGGGAGGCACACGGCCTACCCACATGGGCATGTAACCCCTGAAACTTTGAAAAGTTTTAAATTTTTGAGAATTTTTGTATGTGTTTCGATTTAGTCTCGACCCTGTTTCTAAGCATGTTCAAGGTCTCGATGACCTATTTAAGGGACTCTATGATTGAGAATGATGAATGGTTGTATGAAATTTCTGTAAATGTTTCCGATCTGTCTGGTAATGTCCTTAACCCTAATCTGGCGACGGATACGGGATAGGGGTGTTACATTATTGGTCCCTTCTCCAATGTCTGCCTCAGTGCCTATCACCTCAAAATGTATTTGTAGACAGGGACCCGGGGTAGGGTTGTTATACGAACTCCCACCATAATTTTGATTTTCGGGCATATGCGATGTCCCTCCGCAATCTAACTAATATGTCCATCCAAAATTAAGATCAAAGTCAAACCCACGATGTTGACTTATTGGACTAACATTCTCAACAGGCTCTAAATTGGCTAACTCAAAAAATAACTCAACTAGTTGGGGGTTATCACTCCCAATCGACCACCATATTTCCATCACATTGCTCAAGTCATCATCATCTAATAGTAAAATAATCTGTAGAGATTGGAAACTTGTAAAATAATCTGGACATTGCCCTTCCACAACGGATAGTTATTTTCGCACTGATCGTCCTTTTCATTTCTTCCAGCTTTACAGTTTTATTGAATCGCAACCTTACTCTCTGCCGACCTTGAAATAAACAACCAACATCACCTTCTACAATTTCACCATAAAAAAGAACGTACACCAAAAACACCGAGTTATTCATCTTCACTAGAATTTTTGAGCTCTCCTACTAAACACAACAATTTCTCTCTTTTCTTCTATTCCAGTTCAACTGCTACAAAAAGACCTCAACAATATATATATGTAGTACAACTAAGGTGGTGAAGCCATAAAGAATGGCTCCACCAAAATAAAATATCATTTTTTAATTTTAAATTAAAAAAACAACACATTTGAAAAAAAAAAAAACCATACAATACACTAGTGGTGCAATTCTATATAGCTCCACCAAATAAAATATTATTTTTTAAAAATAAAAAAGACATTTAAAAAAACTCTGATAATAAAGTGGTGACGCCATTTAGAATGGCTCCACCCAATAAAAAAATATTTTTTTATAATTTTAAATTTTGAAAAAAACTAAAAAAAGTTATATTGACATGTACAAAAGTGGTGGCGGCAAACTCTTTGGCTCCATCAAAAAAGGATTATTTTTTAAAGCCCCAAAATTTTCAGAAATAGCAAAAAAAAAAATGATTTTTTAGAGGGTGTGTCATGTTGGCAACGCCAAACTCTTTGGCTCCACCAATTTTTATTGTAAATTTCAAGTCATTTACGTGTATAATCAGAAAAATAGATCATTTTCATGATTAATTAAAAATAAAATCATTTGTACAAAAATCCTATCTTATATTTTGGGCACATCCAAATATCTGGAAAATATTTTTAGAAATGTATTTAAATTTCTTAAAGGTTTAATTATGTTTTAAAGAATTTTTATTATGTTCTTAAATGATGTTTTCTTAAAAGAAAAATTTGTATAAGTTATAAAAGTATTTTAATAGCATCTCCTAACCATAGTGATCGAGATAAGTACAAAGTGTTGCACATATATTTTAATTTTTATTATTGTTTTAACGATGTGCCTCTTTATTCTAAAGATTTAGTATTTATAGAGTGGATGTGGTTTTAATTTAAATAAAAACTAATAAATGAAAATATATATCGATAGTAATTTAAATAATATTTGCATTTTAACCTAATATTACAATTTTTTGCATCATTTGCAACCCCTTTATTTCAAAATTTATTACCATAAATATTTTTTCCAAAATTTTGCTTACCGTGTGATTTTGTTGACACTGAAAAACAATATATTGTACAGAGCCGTATATTGATCTGGATTTTGCCATATTAAAATAGTACATTATCATACAAAGCTATCAATTGAAAAAAGTTTACTGTCATATGATTTTACGCAAACATTATATCATAGGAGGCTTAATTAAATAGATATTATTTACTTAAATTTTCACGAAAGAAAATATATTTATTCAATTATTAATGCATATTTGTCACCAATCATAATGTGATAATTCTCATAATTCTAATTATATTAGAACTAAATCTTACCATGACTATGTTAATATATTACTTTAATATATATATATATATATATATATATATATATATATATGATTAGGTTTACTTTACGAATCAACATAAATATTTTCTTTAGCTTAGAAACAATTCTTTCAAAATAGAAGCGATTCCTATTAAAATTAATTTTAACTCTTTTAAAAAAATAAAATTCATTTATAGTTTTTTTAAGTTCGCAAATATTAGTTTAAACATTTATTTCATATATAATTTTAAAATCTTATTTCCATTAATTTTCTTCAACAAGTTATTATAATATTTTTGGCAATCAATTAAACTTCAACAAGTTAAAATATTTATATCTACTTTTATATTGTCTACTAATTTTAAATGAAAAATTAAAGTATTATTTTGTATTTTTAAAAAAAGAAAAAAGATATCAATATAATTTAATGACTATTATAAATCTCTTATTAAGTGGATGTCCATCAATATCAAGATAAGTTTTATATACTTTAAATTCTAATAGTCATTAGAAGTAAATCTCTACTATATTTATACTTCTTATGCCTATAAATAGAGACTTTGGAGAAGCTTTGTAAAGATTTCGATGGATCAATAAAAATACGTTCTCTCTTTTCTCTCCCATTCTCTTTGTTCTTTATTCTTTGTCTTTTATTTTATAACACATTATCAGCACGATTCTCTTTTAATTGTTTTTCTCTTTAAGTCACAAAAATATCCCAAGATTTGCTATTATCGATTGCCTCCTAGAGTTGTTGCTATTTCAATTGAGGCCTATGCACTATGGGTAATCATTAGAGCCTCTAACCACTCAGCCAGTGTGATAACGATGATGCTAAATAATTTCAAGTATATTTAACTATGATTTATTTATTATATCATGTTTATTATAATTGGAGACTAATTATGACAACATGAATAGATAGATTTTGATTTGAAATCCACGCATATTTGCGATAGTGATTATGAATTAAAGAATTTTTTGGGACGTTTATAAGTTCATCCTAGTAAATCTATTGCATTCTCTGAAGTGAACGCAAAAGAAAATATAATCCAATATTATTTTAATATTTAGTAGTACAAAATTAGTCGAAAGCTCGGAAGAGCTAATATATTAATATCTTGTGATGGTTAATCCATTGGTTTTAAAAGATATTTATAATAGATCTCCTATTGAGATTGTGAATGAAGAAAATATTATATTTCATATGAATCACTATTGCTAAAAATATCTATTTTGAAAGGATGAAAAAAATGGAGGATTGAGTTATTGATTATTCTTGTTATTAAATTGAATTTACTGTGACTATCTTTGTGATCTTCTTTTGTCATCATTGTAACAGCCCGTTTTCAGTGAAATCGAACATTGGTTTTGGGACCACTAATCCGAGTCAAAAGAAAATTTATTTTAATATTATTGCACGGTTTGCTTTGGGAAAGGAATGTTATATGAAAATTCTGATAAAGAAATTTTACCGGTTATGTGTTTAATTAGGGAAAGAACCAAATTGCATAGAATGTAAAAGTTAAATTCTAATAGCTAGAAGGATCAAATAGCTATGGAATTCAAAACTTGAGGTCCTTATATGGTAATTGACCATTAAAGAAAAGTTAGTAGATATTTTTGATGAATCATCCATGGAAAATTAGAAAAAGGCAAGGACTAAATTAGAAAGTGGAAAAATTAATGGATGATAAATAATTAAATGGAAATATTAACATTTTATATCATCTTCATCCCCAAAAATTCCATGGAAACACTATGAGAGAGAAAGGAAACTAATCAAGCTTAATTAGGTATGCTTTCTTGTCCCGTTTTTAGTAATTTTTATATTTTTGAGATCGGGATAGTTAAATCTATCTATTTTGGGGATTAATTCAAAAAGTTATCAAATTATAGAAGTTTTTCCATGGATGAATATGCTGAAATTTTGAAATTTATGGTAGAAAATGAAAGGTTTTTGATAGATAAACAACTTTTACAAAGTGATTTTGATGAAAATATGATTTAGGGATTAAATTGTAAAGATGTAAAACTTATGGAAAAATTTTGAATTTTGTAAAATACATGTTATGTAAAAGTTATATGAAAATTTTGGTTAGGCTTGGAATAAAGATTAAATTGCATGAATTTCATTTTCTGAGCCTAGGGACGAAATAGTCATTTGTGATAAGTAATAGGGGCAAAATAGTAAATTTGCCTAGGATGTGAATTGAATTAAATTGAGTATGAAATGGATTAAATTGATGTTAAATTTATTTATATAGATCCTGAAATACCTAATACTGAGTTGGATAGAGGAAAACAAAAAGTTTCAGATAAGTAGATTTCGTGTACAAACAAGTATCGAGGTAAGTTCGTGTAACTAAATTGTGTACATTTATATGTTTGAATTAAATATTGTATATGTAAATTGTATAATCATTATGTATGTGAAATTGATTAAATGTCCGATAATGCCTGATAAATGTCAAATCCCGTTTGAAAAAATGAAAATTAATGGATACATGGTTTCTCGTATTAGTTGTAGTCTAGCATATTTTGCAGACACACCACAGCTTGAAAGAGTGTCCCGTTATTAGCCCTCTTGAGCTTCCCATTATATGGTTCAGCGAGCTTCCGTTATAGCTCTTCGGAGCATCCAATAGGTTGTGATCCTACATTTGTTGTGGACACACCTTAGCTCTTATGAGCATCACGATTAAAGGCTCTTTGTGAGCTTCCCGATAATGCTCGCTTGAACATTTTGATATTGGCTATCCAAACCTTCCCAATATGGTTCTTTGTGAACTTCCAACAAGGCTCTTTGTGAACTTCCCGATTATGGCTCTTATGAGCTTCTCGTTATATAGCCCGGATAAGCTTCTCGATAGGCTCTTTATGAGCTTCCCAAAATGGCTCTGTGTGAGCTTCCCGTTATAAGCCTCGAGAGTGTGCTTCCCGATTATATGCCCTAATTGGGTACTTTTGGAAATGAATTGACGAATTATAGGAGTGTACACTAAAATGTACTATATGAACGTATCCATCGATATTTCCAATAAATTCAACATGTAAAGTTCTTGTAACAGCCCATTTTTTGTCAAATCAAAATAGTGGATTTCGGACCACAAATTCGAGGCCAAAATATTTATTTTATTATTTTATTAAAGATTACAGCATGATAGAATTATTGTGTGAAAGTTTTGTAAAGAAATTTTACTGTTTGAATGGTTAATTTGAGAAAAAAAGACTAAATCGCATAAAGTGTAAAACTTGTGTGCTATTAGTTTAATGTGCCTAATAGCTATGGTTTATTAAATTAGAAGTCTTTAAGTTGTAATTAGACCATTGGTTGTCTAAATGGACATTTATGGGCATTATTATGCTTCTTTTAATGGTTTTATTAAAAGGTTAGAATAGTAATTAGGTATGTATTAACTACTTAAACAAAATAAAAGATGCCTATCATCCTTTTCTATGAACCACCACCGAACATTAAGGTGAAAAACCATGGAAGAGAGCTTCCTAGAGTTTGGCCATGTTGATGCTCAATTGAAGGTCCATTTTTGTCCCGTTTTTAATGATTTTTACATTTTTGAGATCGTTGCTTCGTATTCTAGCTAGCCCGTACCTTAGATTTCAAAATTCTTAAAGATTTATCATGTTGCCGTTTTGAATGCTTGATTAATTTGATGAATTATGATAGATTTGGAAGGCTTAATGTTAGATTAATGGTTTTTGTAAAGTGATTTTTTACAGAAATGTCAAAATGGGGTTAAATTGATAAAATGAGAAATGTGGTGGTTAAAAGTGTGAATAAATTGAAAATATGGGCTGATATAAGAATGGGTAATTTTCGTCCAGCATGAATTGGTATTAAATTGAATGAATTGTGATTTTATGTTATAAGGACTAAATTATAAAAAATGTGAAATAATAGGGGCAAAAATGTAATTTTGCCTAAATATGTAAATTGTGCTAAATTGAATGAAATGATGATTAAATAAGTAAATTTTGATATTATATAGATTGAGATAAACGAGATTTGGATCTAGAACGAGAGAAAACAAAGTATCGAATTAGTCGACCTAATTCGTCGTTACAGCAAACGAGATAAGTTCGTATAATTAGAATCAAACTTTAAAATACTTGTAATTATTTGAAATGAATGTATATAATTGAGTAATTGATATACTTGGAATAAGAATGCCTTAATGATATAAATTGATGGTTACCGAGCCCCATTTGAATCGTAGGAATTCGTAGGATACGAGTGACATGTCACTACGGTTACCGTTAAGGTCGAGATCCTGCATGTGTTGCGGAATCACCATAGTTGGTATGAGTTTACCAATATATCAGCTTGTAAGAGCTTACTATTTTCAGCTCGTTAGAGCTTACCATTTCAGCTCAATGGAGCTTACTATCCATCAGCCCAGGAGGAGCTTACTGATTATAGCTCAAAAGAGCAAAAATGAAAATGAATTGACAGATTATTAATTTATATATGTAATGTATATCACCTGAGTATCCCTCGATATTCTAATAGGTTCAACGGGCATAAATTCTATTATTGGTTATATGAAAAAGCTATGTGTTTACAGATGAATTACTTGTTATATAAATGGATTGTCAATTATATGAATAGGAAAGAATTGTTATAGGTGTTTTATATGTTACATGAATTTGGTATGAAATAATTCATTGATGTATGGAAATGAGATAAAGGTTTTTTATATGTACTTATGAGACTAACATATTGATGAATGCTTGTGTATAGGCATTTGGCAAGTGAATTTGATATACTTTGCCTATTTGTCTTTATTATATATGAATGGTAAGTTTAATTCTGAGTTATATGGGCTTACTAAGCTATAACGTACTCTGTTTCTTTTCCATGTATTATACAAGTTCGATAGCTTACTTGATTCGGATAAAGTCAGAGATACGCATCATACTATCTAGTTGCCGATTGGTACCTTTAAACTCATGGATATACGTAAATATGCCATGTATAGGCTAGTTATGAAGATAATATTTATGGTTATTTGAGATAGTGATTTTGGTACATATTGTGGTATAGGTTAAATCCATGCGATTTGGCTTAACTTGATATAATATTTTGGTTGTGTATAAGTATTTAAATATGGTATGTTTTGGCAAGTAGTAGGTGGAATGGAAATATGCAAATGTTGTTTTGATATGTAGTAGGCATATGAATGGAAAATGCATATTATCAATTAGGTATTTGATTACTAAGTTGAATTGGTATAATATGTGTATGAAATGTTATAGAATCACTGCCTATTGGGTTATAAAATATTGCAAATTATGCTTGTGTATGCATGTAAAAATAGGGTGGCAAAATGGCTTTGCAAATAGCCTATTTTTGTCCATACGAGCAGAGACACGAGCGTGTGTCTTGCCCATGTGTGACACATGGTCATGTTATACGACCGTTTGTCCCCTGGTGTTGATATTAAAATGAAGTTAGTATGCTCCACACGGTCTCGCAACATGGGCGTGTGACCGGTCGTGTCGTACAAGTCAGTGTACCCCCTAATTGGCACACGACCAAGCACACGGGCGTGTCACTTGGCCGTGTTGCATAAGTCAGTATACCCTACAGGATTGGCATGGCCTTGCACACGTCATGACACATGAACATGTGTGACCACTTTGAAGGGCACACGGGCTAGACACACGAGTGTGTGCTTGGCCGTGTGACCTAAGTCAGTATGTACCCCCTATTTTCACACAGCCGATGACACAGGCGTGTCTAATGTCACACGGCCTGGCCACACGGGCGTGTGTCCCCTGTTTCAAGAAATTTTTCAAGTTTTGTAAAAGTTTTGTAAGTTATTAGTTTAGTCCTGAATCGCTCCTAAAGCATGTTTAAGGCCTCGTACGCTATTATAAGGGACAAATTGATTTTGATTGAATGATTATTGAATGGTTGATTGAATGTATGAGAAAAGTATAGTTATATGTTTTATAAGTCTGGCAATACTCTATAACCCTATTCTGACGTTGAATACGGGTGAGTGTGTTACATTTATTGGTATCAGAGCTACGGTTTAGTCGATTTTAAGACTAACGTAGCATATTTGAGTCTAGCTATACATGCCATATAGAACCTGTGATAGTGTGATATCTCCCGACTATGACAAAAATTATTTTAATTAGACAGATATGTTTTCCAATTGAGCTAATTCCGATAGTGCAGAAAGTGGTACTCAAATATTTGAGTGAAAATATGTTTATGATGAGTTGAAATTCATAAAGGTATAAGTAAAAGTTCATAATATTATGTTATTGATAAATGTTATGTTATGTGCATATATATGTGAGAGTGAAATTTGAGGCTTTACTACCCTCACCCCCTTATCATTATAGTGTTACAATGAAATCCATAAGATTTAGATTGAATAAGCTCACAAGTGTGGAATTACAGAGTTCCATGATTGAAGGATTAATACTATGGTCAGATAAGAGAATGAGTCAACAGTAAAGACAATACTAAAAGAGATATCGGATTGTTTTGAAGGTTATTTGGATTATGCAAAGTCACTATTACAGAAAAAGTTGACATCGATGAAATAAAATATTCAGGTATCATATCTAAAGAATGTATTAACAGGAAATTCTACTTAATTGATTTCTATTAGTGATGGGATAAAAGAGGAATCAATAATGACAGAATTACACAGTGGAATAATGTTTAAATTGTAAAGATATCTGAGTACAGCAATATAGTCGAATAGCTTATAATGATCTCTTCTAGGTATTCTATATGATCAATTATTCTCAGAGATATATGTGGCTATTTATTTTCAAGTGAAACTCTTATTGTATGAGAACACTAGCTAAACATATAGATAAATGAAAGCATTGTTGGTCTGTTTGGGTTATGATCGGCATTGCTCTATATTTTCCTAGTTTCTATTCCATTGTGTTGATAGAAAAGTCGACGATAAAATCTGTATGATGCTAGTATTCTATTTCTACTGGTTATTATTTTGTTGAATATACATGAAGATTATATTGCTTCTGTCACAGTTGATTTCAGTGCTTATGAGTGATGTTTTCTTTTGGAATTTCTCTAGGATATCATTGAGATCTTTATCATTCTAGAGGGGTTATAATTTTTAGAAATTCTGTATAGTTCATACCTAGAGATTTCACTACCTCGATTTTATTATGATTCTATGTGATTATCTGCAAGAGATATTCTTTTGATGGAGATGAATATATCTATTATGATTATAACTTCTGGTTTGATCATGGGAGTACAGTGGTATTGTCATCAGATTTATGAGGTTATGTTTCTGCATTTATTTCTGTTGAAACTATATTTGATTTTCTTTTTTGTTCAAAATGCACTATTAACAGCTAGGATATTCTCTATTTATATGGTTGAGATGTGTAACATCTGGGATTTAGGGTGTTGCATTTACTTTGCATCTGTGTGTTTGGTATACTTTGTATGTTGTTTGGCGTGTTTGGGGTCTCCTAAGGCCCGGGTTAAGTCGAATCTTGGCGAATTTCAATTTTGGGCACTTTAGGAAGGAAGTCGATCAAGGCGGGACTTAAGGTTTATTGTTTGTGTTTGGTGACATAAGAATTAAAGTGGCAAGGTGGCAAAGAGGCACCACTTAAGAGGCGGAGAGTGGCATACAAGGAGCAGGGAAGGAGCAGGTTTGAGGTGCACAGTTCACATTTTGGAATTTATTTTGGCATTAGGATGAGTAGAGTTAGATTCGGCAAGGGACCTTGAAGAGGGGGTGTGGAATTAGTCAAACCTTTTGAATTTGAGGCTATGAGAGAAAGGTGGGTGTTGACTTGTTCAAATCAATTCAAATGGGAGGTTGTGAGTGAAGATAGGAGAAAATCAAGGGGAAGAAAGTGGAGAAGGGTGTTACCCAAATTTTTGAAGCTTGATGTAGGGGGGAGATGAGTTTAGGTGCCAAAAGTTTGGAAGGGTTAGCTTTTAGATGTAGTGAGCTCTTTCTTTTTGGCTTTTAGAGTTTTGGGCATTTTGACAGCTTTGTTCTTTCTTTGTATAGCCGAAACCCCAAGGGTCTTTGTCCATTCTTCTTTTAGCCTAAACCGAAACCATTTCTCTCCCTCTATTTTGCATTTTTGGTAACTTGAGTTTTTTGCCTCACCATCAAAAATTGAAACCTGTAGCACCCTTCTCGTCTCCTTTCTCTTTTCTCTGCTTTGCTCCACACTTTCTCCATTACTTCTTCAAAAGCCCAACCCCAACTCTCTCTTCCTCTCCTTTTCTCTTTTTATTTCTTTTGTTCACATTTTGTTTCACACCTCTAAACCCCTTAGCCGAAACTTATCACCACCCACACCACTTCATTATTTCTTCCTCATCTATTTTCCTTAGCCAAACCTTTACCCCTTACCCTAAAAGATTCATCTCGTGTTCTCTTTTTTTCTCAAGCCGAAATCCATTTGTTTTTTCTTCTCATGGTGTTGGTTCTTCACAACTGAAACTCATCTCTTACTTTGGTAGGTAGTATCCTTTTCTTCTTTTTTTTCTCCTCTAGGCCGAATCTTTTTCCTATATATCCTTTTGAGTTTTTGCTTTCATTCTTCTTCCCTTATAGCCGAATCTCTGACTATTGTTCCCTTTTCTTCTCCTAGAGGTATCATCATTAAGTCGAATCTTCTCTGTTTAACGACTTATGCCGAATCTTTGGGGGCATCTTTCAGTTTCGATAAGGGATCTTCTTCACTTTACTGTCTGTTCTCTTCCTTTTCTCTTTGGGTTGATTAACCAAAGGTGTTAAGGTGGTGTCATGGTGCTTTGGCCGAATGTAGGAGGGACTTCGTATTCATACTCCTATCTGCATCTAATCAGCGGTTGGTAGATTTTGGTACTCAATCGACTCCATCTCCGGATTATATCATTCTAGGTAAGAAATCTTTTCTTGGAACGTATATTCTTATTTTCTCTGTTCCAATGTCTTAACTCGGTCTTTTGACCAAGATCTTTTCATGGAATCAAATACCAACCAAGCAAATGAGGGGGTTGGACACGTAGTCCCTACCCCTAAATTCAAGAAGCGAGCAGTATCGGCAGTTCGAGACTGGCCACCAGGTTGTGGGCTAGTTTTTGAAAGGGATAAGCAAATCACTGTGATCCCTACAAGTGAGGACGTTAGCGAGATCAATAGTTTAGTTCTTCGGGTTTACACGTGTAATTACCACACTATCCCTTAATTGAATAAATGTGTATGTGTTATGTTTGAAAGCCGAAAATCGCAGCAATGGTGATTAAGCTACCCATGTTGGGTAAAATTGAAACCCCAAGTCAGTATATTATAATCAAGCCTTATAATTATTGTTGATAGCATGATTGTGTGTGTACACTAAGTATTGCATGTATGACATCATATAACCTGTCTATTATACTATGTTGCATGTGCATGGGATATTGGGATGATAATGATATGAAGGGGAAGTGTATCGGTGACATAGTCACACTAAATGATGGCTTGGTGCCTCATTATCGTATCGGTGATTTGATCACATGTTGATCGGTGGCTAGACCATGTTATATTGACTTTGAGCAATGTGTCTGTCAGCATGACTGCCAAAGAGGTGTGTAGAGGATGGAAGGTTGATTGTAGAAATCCCCACAGGTGTGTTGAGGATGGACTTATGGAGTGGAGTGTAGAGGATGGAAAATTAGGCTAGGTTGGGCTATCATGTTGATTATTTGTTTATAATGTGATGAGTGGGCTTCGGCCGATGGTGTTTTGGGGCACAGGCCCACTTGTGGATTTTGTGGACTAATTGCACACTGAGTCTGGTGACTCACTCTATTTTCTTAAACAACTTGCAGGTAACTCATAGTTTTTTGGACTGGGCTGGAATGGACTCGAGGTGGCCATGCATGGGTTACTCTATTAAACTTTATTTTATTTATCATTTGATACTTTTGGGATTTTTATTTGTAATAAGGCCACTTCAATTTGGTAAATTTTCTTTTGGATTTTAATTTTTGGACACATAAATTACAAACTACTTAATAGGACGTTTTGATAAAATACAAAACTGAGGTTTCTCTACAACCGATCAAACAACATTTCTTATAAAAAGAGGATCTTGTTAATAATCGAATAATCGAATAATCGGTAAGTTTTTTTAGATGTCACCTAACTGTAAGGCTTGGCTATTTAAATTTTATAACTTAAATGAATAATGGGATTTCAACTGAACTACAAAATTTGAGTTTTCTAAAATGTCTTAGAAATCAATTGGAGCTCGTAAAACTTTCTAAACTCTTTTTCTAGTAACATGCTAGATCCGGTCGTGGTGTTTGGGTCGGGTTTGGGGTGTTACAAGATGTCGGTCTTATTATGGCATTATGATTTTTTTTTGTTTTACAGAGGTGACTTCAGTATAGTACAACACTTCGATGATTAATAGTTGAGATAGCTTTGTTATATAATCCTTTCTAGTTTTCTTGAAAGGGAATTGACATCGGCAAGAGCATAAATGATAGAAGATCAAGTTCAAATCTGTATAATAGCATATAAAATGTTGCAAATTATGCTTGTGTATGCATGTAAAAATAGGGTGGAAAAATGGCTTTGCAAATAGCCTATTTTTGTCCACACGGGCAGATACACAGACGTGTGTCTCGGTCGTGTGTGATACAAGTTCATGTTACACGTTCGTGTGTCCCCTGGTGTTAATATTAAAATAAAATCAGTATGCTCCACACGGTCTCACAACACGGGCGTGTGGTACAAGTCAGTATACCCCCTAATGGGCACACAACCTAACACACGGGCGTGTGACTTGGCCGTGTTGCATAAGTCAGTATACCCTATAGGATTGGCTCGGCCTAGCATACAGCATGGCTCACGGGCATGTGTGACCACTTCGAAGGGCACACGGGCTAGATACACAGTCCTGTGGTTGGCCATGTTACCCAAGTCAGTATGTACCCCTATTTTCACACGATCGATAACTCGGGCGTGTCTAGTGGTCGTGTGAGACACGGCCTGGCCACACGGGCATGTGTCTCCTATTTTGAGAAATTTTGGTAAGTTTCGTGAAAGTTTTATAAGTTATCAGTTTAGTCCCGATTCACTCCTAAAGCATGTTTAAGGCCTCTAGGCTATTATAAGGGACAAATTTATTTAGATTGAATGATGAATGAATGGTTGAGTGAATGTATAAGAAAAGTACAGTTATATGTGTTATAAGTCCGGTAATGCTCCGTAACCCTATTCTGGCATTGAATACGGGTGAGGGGTGTTACAGTTCTGACATGACTAAATTGAATTTGAAATGATTTGTTATCAAAGTGTACATGTAATATGGAATAATGTTATGGAAAGCATATGTAAACGAAAGACATTAAATGATGAGCTCATCCATGTTTTTGGTATTATGTGAATTACTTGACTAACATACTTGTTTGAGTGTATGTGATTAGGCAAATTTGTCAATTTGTTGGAAATCATGTTACTGTATGCTTATTTGAATGAATGTAATTGGTAAGTTTCATTCTTGTTATACGAACTTACTAAGCATTAAATACTTACTAGGTTTTCTTTTTTCTATTTTATAGTGCTCGGAAGCTTGTAAAGGTTGGAGATCGGTCGAAGTATCATCACACTATCCTCCAGCTTGTTTTGGTATAAAAAGTAATCTTATTTTGACATAATGGCATGTATAGGTTAACTTAGCCAATGTTGGCAAGTACATGGTTGTTTGCATTTTAGCAATTGGAATGGCTAATAATGGTTTGTTTTGATATATTGTTATGAGGTTATATATGTCATGTTTAACATATATGTATGTGGTTGGTTAGATTGAATTAGAGTAAAATATAAATTATCACAAGAAGGTAAGTTTGATCATATGAATATGTGATATTATTTCATACATATTAATGATGTCTGCATGATTTATATGACTTGAATTGGTTGGAAAATATATGCAAATGTTGTTGTAGGTTGAAGGTTAAATTTGGGTGAGAAATAAGGATAGGAAATGGTCTTATTTTGTCCACACGGGTAGACACACAAGCGTGTGTCTTAACCGTGTGTGACACACGGCTTAGCACATGGGCATGTGGTTTGGTCGTGTGTCCCCTGTATCCTAAAATTGAGAAATAGAATGCTTAGAATTGGGCACACATGTGTGTGTCTCAGCCATATGTGCTACACGGCTCGGAACACGGGCATGTGTGTCTTGGCCATGTGAAACCTGCACCTAATTTATGATAATTAAATTGACCACAGACCTAGCACATGGGTGTGTTGTAGGCCGTGTGGCACAAGACAAGGAATTACACGGGTAAGGACACGGGCTAGGGCATGGCCGTGTGCCTCACATCGAATGCCCATACGAATTGAGACATGGGCATGTCACATAGCCGTGTGAGCCACACGGCCTACCCACACTGGCATGTGACCCCTATATATAAGAAAAATTTTGAAATTTTATGAAAAATGTTTTGAGTTCCCGATTTAGTCCCAACTTGATTCTAATGTTTAAATTGAGCCTCGAGGGTCCATTCAAGGGACAATAAGATTAATTTCGGATATGAAAAGTAAATGTAATAGCCCGATTTAGGGGCTAGTCAAAATAGTGGTTTCGGAACCACTAATCCAAGATTGGAGAAAATTATTTTAATATTTGTTTATGAGTTAAAGCATGATTATATAGGTGCATGAAAATTTTGGTGCTTTAATTTTAGCGATTACATGCTTAATTGCGAAAAAGGACTAAATCGCATAAAGTGTGAAAGTTTTATTTTACAATCTAAAGGTGTTTAAAAGCCATATAATATTAATTGGAAGTCTTTAAAGTGCAATTAGCCCCTCAAATAATGGTTGGCCGGCCATAGGGGACAAAGAGTTGAAAAAAGAGTCAAAGTTGGTAGAGATTTGGTGACTAAATTGATGTTTTATAATAAAATAAAGAAAAGAAATATATAATCTTTTCTCTCTATCTTCTCCACCAAAAATTAGCAGCAAAATAGGGGTTCGAGAGCTCAAAAATTTCAGCAAGCTTTTCTCCTTACAAATCAAGAAACACAAAGCCCGGACCGAAACCAAGGCAAGAACAAGGTGGTGGACTAATTTAAAAGAGTCCACATTTATTTTGATACCGAGATAAGTTTGTGTGTAATAAGTTCAACCTCATGCTAGTATATTTTAAAATGTTTGATATTTGTGAAGATGTATAATATTTCTATGTAATTGAGTAATGATGTTGAATGAGAGAATATTATCATCAAGACATGAGATAGGTAAGGTCCCGTATAAGACCATGTCTGGGATATGGCCTCGACATCGAATTGAGATCCTGTGTAAGACCATATCTGGGATATGGCATTATCATCGAATATGAAAATCGTATAAGACCATATCTAGGATATGGCATCGGCATCTAGAGGTGACCCATGTAAGACCACATCTGGGATGTGGCATTGGCATCGTATTTATGGGAATGATGGTGATTATGTATTTTCGAGTATCCCAAGTGATTCAATGGGATAAATAGCTAAGCTTATAATGGAGATGAGATTAGTGCTAAAGCTAGGTGATGAAGTGATACAGGTATATGTAAGACCACATCTGGGATGTGGCATTGGCATCGTATTTATGGGAATGATGGTGATTATGTATTTTTGAGTATCCCAAGTGATTCAATGGGATAAATAGCTAAGCTTATAATGGAGATGAGATTAGTGCTAAAGCTAGGTGATGAAGTGATACAGGTATATGTGAGTAATTCAAGAGAAATGTTCACGATATGTGACATGATGTGTAATTGGTAAGAGTAAGCATGAGTAAGTTATGGAAATTTACTTAAGACTTTGTGTTTTTATTCAACGCAATTGATGGTTGATATCATGAGCCTTTATGCTGCTACTTATTTCAAGCAAACTTACTAAGCTTTATGCTTACCCCTCTCATTTCACTTTTCCTTGTAGTATTGCCAAGCTAACTCGAGAATTCATGGAACATCAGAGTTTGGAATCCACACTATCAACTTCTCTTTGGTATAGAAAAGTTAGATTTATTTCGAGTATGGTATGTATAGGAATTGGTCATTTTGTTATGTCATATTTGTTAGCCAAGGTGTTAGCTATTAATGTTGTTCAATTCATTTTGTAAATGGTCATTGGAAATTGCCAATACTTGACAAGTTCATATATATAAATGATGGTGAAATTCATGAAGTGCATGCTTGTGTGGATGTCTTGATTTTGGGTTCTTAGAAGTTCCTTATGGTCATGATGTATGTTGAATTGAATTGGTGTAAGTGTGGTTGCCTTGTAGGAAGGTAATTGGCTTGGTAAATAGCCTTACAATTGTCCATACGGGTAGACACACGGGCGTGTGTCTAGGCCGTGTGTGACACACGGTTAGCCCCATGGGCATGTTGATAGGCCGTGTGTCCTCATGTACACTAGGTTGGCAAGTTAGAATACTCAGTAGAAAACACACGAGCTGAGACACGATCGTGTGTCTCAACCATGTGGGAGACACGGCCTAAGACACGGGTATGTGCCTGGGCGTGTGAAGTCTGCACTTGAAATTAGGAATTTAATTCGACACACGGCCTAAGGACACGGTCGTGTGCCTTGGTCGTGTGACCTTATTGAGATGATGATGTCATAAATAGAATCCCAAGGTTTTCACACACGGGTGAAGACACGGGCGTGTCATGGCCGTGTGAGGGACACGGGCTATGGGCACAGGCATGTGTCATGCCGGTGAAAACACCTGTAGGTTCGAATTGAAAATAAATCCACACGAGTGTGGAACACGGGCATGTGATATGCCACATGGGCGTGTTCCTTCTTTCACATGGGCGTGTGGCTCTTTTTTGTGTCAAATTTTACTAAGTGTTCAAAAGTTTATGGTTTGGTTCCAAATCATTTCGAGCGCAAGTTTAAGGTCTTGTAAACCTATAATAAGGACATTACGATCTCGAATGAAAAGTTTTAATTTGAAATAAAGTTTTTATGGATCGATATTGTATGATTGAGCAAGATAAGTACGGTAATGCCTCGTACTCAGTTCATGTATCAAATACGGGTAAAGGGTGTTACATTTAGTGGTATCAGAGCTACAGTTTAGTCAATTCTCAGACTAATATAGTGTAAGTATGAGTCTAACCATACATGCCATACGTATGAGTATTTACATAATGATAGTGTGATGACTCCTGACGAATTAAATTGTGTTTTTATATAGTAAATGGATCCCGATCGAGTTGGGGTTGATGATGCTGCAAGTAATGCGTCGGCTCCCGCACAAAGGACCGTGCTAGTAGAAAGTAGACCCGAGACTTTAGGTCAGGGAGAAGAGGCTCAAAAGCCTTTCTCCATATGATGAGCAACTGGTACACTGAGTATATACGAGCGAATCCTAATGCTCAACCCCCTCCACCCCCACCTATTCCTCATCCCACTCCTATAGCTCCCCAAGTGGTAGAGGTAGTAAGAAGAGAAAGGCCTTTGATTGATAAGATCTAGAAATAAAGAGTTGAGGAATTTTGAGCTAGTAAAGATGATGATCCAGAAAGGCTAGAATTCTACCTTGAGAATACCATCAGAGTATTCAACGAGTTGTCATGCACACCTGAAGAGTGCATGAAGTGTGTGGTATCTCTCTTGAGAGATTCGGCCTATCAATGGTGGAACACCCTTATGTCGGTGGTACCAAGTGAGAGAGTTAACTGGGAATTCTTCCAAGAAGAGTTCCAAAAGAAGTATATTAGTCAAAGTTTCATTGGCCAGAAAAGAAAGGACTTCTTGGACCTAAAGCAAGGTCAAATGACGGTGATTGAATACGAACATGAGTTCGTAAGGCTTAGTAAATATGCCCAGGAGTACTTGTCCACCGAGGCTATTATGTGTAAATTGTTCGAGGACGGGTTAAATGAGGATGTTCGTTTGTTTGTTGGTGTCCTGCAACTAAAAGAATTTGTGGTGCTGGTAGATAGAGATTGTAAGGCCGAGGAACTGGTCAAAGAAAAAAAAAAGGTTGAAATTGAGACTCGTGACTTAAAAAAGAGATAGTTAGGCAAGTCATTCCAATCATCATCCAAGAAGTCAAGAGATTTCATTATTCGATCAGCCACCTCAGCTGGATTTTCAAGTAGAAGTAAGGGTAGACAGTACCCGGGGTCTAAAGCTCAGACTACTTCGGTTGCTAGTGTTGGCAACGCTCGACCTAGCAGACCAAAATTTCTGTAGTGTGGCATACGTCATCCTGAAGAGTGTCAAGCAAATGAGAAAGCTTGTTTCTAGTGTTGATCCCTAGACCATTTTATCAGAGATTGCCCCGAGGTGGGTGAGAAAGAGAAACCTCAGTGCAAGATCGGGAGGTACTACTAAAGGAAGGCCATAGAGAAACTCGGAAATGAAATGAGTAGTAAGAATACGTCTAGAGATCAGATGCAATATCTGAAGGTAGAGCACCGGTGAGAACATATGCCATTCGCGCTCGTGAAGAGGTCTCCTCCCTTGATGTAATCATGGGTACATTTTCTCTCTATGATACTCATATTATAGCTTTAATTAATCCAGGATCTACCCACTTGTATATTTGCATAAAACTAGTCACTAGCATGAACATGCTGTAGAATCTACCAAATTTGTAATAAGAGTGTCAAGTCCCCTAGGCAAATGTGTGTTAGTCGATAGAGTATGCAATGATTGTCCTTTAATGATTAGAGGTCATTACTTTCCAGCTAATCTTGTGTTATTGTCATTTGATGAATTCGATGTCATCCTTGGGATGGATTGGTTAACTACTCATGATGTGATAGTGAATTGTGGAAGGAATTTTATTGAGTTGAAATGTGAAAGTGGGGACCTTATTCGTGTTGAATCAGATAAGAAAGATAGATTGCCAGTAGTGATATCTTCCATGTTGACTCAGAAATACCTAAGAAAGGGGTACGAAGCTTACCTTGCCTTTGTGATGAATGCTAGAGAGGCTGAGTTAAGAATTGAATCAGTGCCCATAGCATGTGAGTATCCATATGTTTTCCCAGAGGAATTGCCAAGGCTACCTCCGGTTAGATAGATTGAATTTAGAATTGAGTTAGCTCCTGGTATTGCACCTATATCGATTGCTTCGTATAAAATGGCTCCAACCGAGCTAAAAGAACTGAAGGCACAGTTACAAGAGCTAATGGATAAAGGCTTCACTGAATCGAGTTATTCTCCGTGCGGTGCTCCCGTATTATTTGTGAAGAAGAAAGATGGTACCATGAGGTTATGTATAGATTATTGGAAGCTTAATAAGGTAACCGTAAAGAACAAGTACCTCTTGCCAAGGATGTAACATCCTAAAAAGGGCCTATGCATTTCTAGCTTAATTGTATGAAATGACAAGTTTCAAGCACTATGAATAAAATTTTGATACTTTTGGAAACCTAGAAATGCATGAAAATGGAAATGAAAATGGAAATGAAAATGGAAATGGAAATAAAATGGAAATGGAAATGGAAAATGGAAATGGAAATGGAAATGGAAATGAAAATGGAAATGGAAATGGAAATGGAAATGGAAATGGAAATGGAAATGAAAATGGAAATGGAAATGGAAATGGAAATGAACATTTTCTAAACTTAGACATTTTGAAACCAAACCAAAATAGGAAACTAAACATTTTGGAAACCAAACCAAAATAGGAAACTAAACATTTTGGAAACCAAGCCAAAATAGGAAACTAAACATTTTGGAAACTAGGAAAATCTGAGCAGCTGAAAATTTTAGAAACTTAAAATGACCGGAATCTAATGAATTGAAGAGCCCAAAGGGAGCTTAGGGCCAGTGACCTAAAAATATAAAGAACATAAACTTTGACCCAATAACGAACTTGGAAATGTGGCTGAAGATGCCACCTAAGGCCACTTAGGAAATGGCCCAAATGCAAGAGGTTTTGGGCCTGAGTTTGAGTCATCTAAGAAACAAATAAAAGAAATAAAATTTTGTCTCCATGAGTGGAGGTTTGATGACACAAGGGGAGGAGTTTCCATTCAATAAAAACTCTTGACTAATTAGGAGAGTTGATGGAGTTTCATATTGATAAAACTAAACCTTATCACAAGTGAAGAATTGGTGAAATAGGGACTCTAAGACTAATAGATTAACTAAAGAGAGAAAAGTAAAAGCCATTCTCTTCTCTTCATCATTCTTGCCAAACCTCCTAATCAAAGCAACAACAATTTATTTTTTCTTTTCTTAGCGAATCCTCCTTGTCAAGGTCTCTCCATCTCTTTTCCTTTCTTTTTCTTTTCTTCTCTTGTTCCTCCACAAAAGCCAAAGCTTTGAGATCCCAAATAGAGCCATAGCCAATATTAAAAGAGATCATCAGGATTCAAAACGAGGTAAGAACATCACCATACATTCGCTAAAAGGTTCTTTCCATAGTTAAATAATAGTTCAAATCTAACAAGTGATTTCGACAGAATCAAATCGACTTCGGATTTAAAGGTAAGTAAGACATTCGCCAAGGCCAAACCATTAGTCAATTAGATCGATTGATCAAAAGCTAACCTATTCAAAAATCTAGGTTGGCCGATTACAAGGAAAGAGGAGGTGAAGTTTCGGATTTTAAGAATCCATAAGGTAAGTCCCCAAAAGGTATTCGCCAAAGTTTTGTGATTACTAAGATTAGATCTGAAATTATTAAAAGCGAAAACTAATTTATGATGAGGTTTCAAGGTTGGCCAAATATCAAAGGAAGGAAAACAAAGATTAAGGATTTGAATAAACATCAAATCGGCATCAAAGGTAAGCCTCTTTACAAATCCTACTAGGATTTGGATACTATAACCAAAATAGAATCTATGTTAAGTAATATTTGACAAACCAAATGTAGGAATTAGGATCTAAACGCTAGATCTTGCTTTGAAATCTCAAGGAATCGCTAAACAAATCGGTGTGTATTCCACACTATTCTTAATAGTTTTATGGTTTAAATATGCTATATATGCTAATGTGAAAGTGAATGAAAGTGGCTAAAGTGCCATATTATGGTACAAAGTGCTAAGGCACGTTTTCCTACTTCTACTAGGATTTGAAATAAATGTTATACAAGTGAAAAGTGATGTGAAAGTAAATTAAAATAAGTTATGCATGATATTTGTAATTTGGGGCATTCGGATTTATGTAAAAGGGGAAGAAGGTGTTGACTACGGTCTCACCAACGTTATAAGTGAAAGTGATGACTTCGGTCTCACTAAGTGATTGTGATGACTTGGTCTCACTAAGTGAATGTGATGACTTCGGTCTCACTAAGTGGTAACCGGTTACATTACGATGGTGGCTATGCCACAACATTATCGATGGGCGATGAGCACGTCATTGCAATGACGCCTTCAATGGAGTGTAGCGGAAGGAGGTTGACTTAGTAGTCCCCACGGTGTGCAGTGTTGGTACGGTGGAGTGTAGCGGATGGCATATAGGTTTGGGTTCTGGTTTGCATCATGATTTTGAAATTGTTATATGCATATGATTTTTTTTTATGGTGTGCCTATTTCTATTATGTTTAGTGTTGGTTACACACCGAGTCTATCGACTCACCCGTTGTGGGAATATGTTTGGTGATGGCGATAATGGACCGGAATGGCAGAACTTGTGGTGGCCATGATCGACTTGAAGTTCAGTTTAATTTGAATATTTATTTTATTTTAAAGTCTTGTACAATTTATTATTTTGGGTTTCATTTTATGTAATAAGGCCACCGTGATTTAATTTTTATTTCTACTATAATTACTATGTTATGAGTTAGGGCTTTGTAAAAAGTAAGCCCACTTAGTATGAAACAAGTTTAAATATTTTTGTCACTTAAAGCAAATGGGTTTTGTTATAAAAAAAATAAATTTGTTTTGAACTCAAGCCCAACCCACAACGGCTATCTTCCAAAACTCATAGTTTTCAAAACAGTTTGTATGAATTTGAATCGGGTTACTTGAGGAACATACCAGATCCATCCATTCTCATGGGCCGGGTTTGGGGTGTTTCAGTTTGGTATCAGAGCCCGGTTCAAACTCTCGGCCTGTGGCCTAAGGCCCAAACCGTTTTATATAAGGGTAAAAAAGGCATGGAACGTAGAATAGAATGATAGGAACTTGAACCCTAGGATTAGACTACTCAAACACAAACACATAAGATTTAAGGCATCAAACCAACCTATGACTAAGTCAATTAAGCTAGGTGTGGCAACCATGGTACGCATGTCTAGGAGTGGATCCTCAAGAGCTTGGTATTTAAGCAGCCCTAGTGACTCACCTCCTCTTCTTGAATCCTACAGTGCGTAGCTTGGTTCACCCTAACCTGAGAGGACTTAGTGGGTGTGGTAACCCAGACGCATGTCTAGGAATGGTTTCAGTGGGAGCTTGGTATTTAAGCGATCCGTGACTCACCTCCTCTCCACTGAATCTGCTCAGTGCGTAGCATTGGTTCACCACCACCAAGAAGGCTCGATCATAGGCTAAACTCAATAACTAAAACCCTAGGAAGAATTAGCCATTTTTTAACACTTAATATTAAAATTCTTAAATCAATTTCTTTCTCTTATCCTTAATTCATGAAAACTATTTCGGTACACAATTATTTTCAAAAATTTTTGATCCATAAAATTACAAAATGCCCTTAGTGGTAAAATTACCAAAATGCCCTTAGTTTATAAAATGATTCAACTATTCAACAGCTTTTACCAAAATTCCATTATTTTATAAATATTCAAAACCCTAACTTGCAAACTATCAAAAATATCTTGATTTTGGAAAATTACAAAATTACCTCGACTTACAAAATTACCAAAATGACCCCGATTTTCAAAATTTTGCAACATTCCCATTTTGAAGAAACAATTTTCGAAAAGAACCCTCGAGTTTTACAAACTTCGAAATACCATCGATATATTAAATTTTACAAATTTACCTCGATTTGTGAAAAATTACCAAAATACCCACGAGGTTATAAACTACCAAATAACCCAGATTTAAAACTTTTTCCAAATTACCCTAGACTTCAAAATTTTTAAAAATAATTTTTTGACAAAACACCAAGGAACGTGTTTCTTACGAAAATTACGAAAATGCCTCAGAGGACAAAATTACGAAAATACCCGGGTAGAGGAAAACAACAACAACAACAAAACTACAAACATTTCTCGAATGAACGAAAGTTCATACTTGTTTGATGGATGAACGAATGAATGGAAAAGACTGTGTTTGTATGAATCTGAAAGAACCACTCTTAAATACCTTTCCATAAAACTTCTTCACGATAAATAAGTGGAACAAAGACTAATCCATAAAATTTCTTAATCGATCTCTCGACACTAGGAAATGAGTTCTAGAGGACGTGGTCGCCAAGGTCGCGTAGAGAGGAAGAATAAGCGTGTCGAACCCGTTAGATCGTCAAGGTTACGACAATGAGTTACCACCGCCACCACCACCCCCACCGTTAATGTCGAGCAAAGGTCGGGACGGGGATGAGGCGTGTCGCGAGCCATGTTGCAGTATTGGAAATGGTGGTGGCGCGGTGGAAATTCAGAGCTCGAAAGTGCATGCGAGCGACTCAGCCAATGGGCCGAGGTGTTTCGTGGAGTGTCCGGTGTGCACCCAAGATCACGAGTATTGGATGGAAGCAATCGAGCGTATTATGGATGAACTCGACCGACCCACGAGGAGAAGTTGAAAGGAATGGTAGCCTGCTACGTGATGAAGCATACCAATGGTGGCTAATCGTGTTAGTGATGGTGCCACGGCGGAGGATCGGCGACGGGAATATGCTAAAGAGGCATATCGAAAGAAGTATGTCGGCACTTTTCGGTATATTGATGAGCGGAAGAAAAGCTTTTCTAGGACTAGTTCAGGAACAAATCGGCGGCATATGAGGTGAATTTACGAGGTTAAGTCGATATGCTCGAGGAGTAGTCGCGATCGAACATGAATCTTGTGTGTCCGTTTGAGGACGGATTAAGGGATGACCTAAGGTTCTTGATAGCTCCACATCGAGAGGGAGTTCTCCACGTTGGTTGAAAAGGCTAAGGTAGTCAAGGAATCAAGGACTCGACTAGGCGAAATTCGGCGTGAATAGACCCAAGAGAGGTTATGGATCATCGGAAATGTGCGTAAAAGGCCCGTAATCGAGGGGTCAAAGGGTGACAAGTTGATACGGAGGCGATGTCGTTCTTGTGATTATTGTGGAAGGAAGCACTCAGCGAGTGTTGGAAAAAGATAGGAGCATGTCTTAAATGTGGGTCTAAGGATCATATGCTCAAGGATTGTCCAAAGATATCGGATGATGATGACCAACAAACACGAATGCTAATCGGCGGTAGGGACGGCTGACCTCAACGAGGTCGAGGTTGAATAACCGAAGTTAATAATCTTTGGCGAGAGGGCGTGGCGAGGTGCCACCAATCTTGAGGCAAGACAATGGGGTTTGGTTTATGCGGTTCATAGAAGGAGGATGAAGATGCACGGACGTCATAACCCAGACGTTCCTCATTCATGGTAAACCCTATTATGCTTTAATTGATGTGGGCTCGACCCATTCTTATGTTGCTGTAGTGTAGTTGAGACACTAGGCCTAGACTACGAACTTTCGGATAAAGAGATGACGGTAGTAAGCCCATTAGGTCAAACTATAGTGGTAAATAAGATCTTTGGAATATACCCTAGAAATTGGGGTGAGCTTTGGTGACTTAATGGAATTACCCTTGAAATTTGACCTTATACTTGGTATGGATTGGTTAGTAGAACATCGAGTAGTGTTGGATTGTGCGGCTAAGCGAATGGAACTAAGAACCCCGAGGATGAGGTGGTCATTATGATAGGAGAAAGAAGGAACTATTTGACTAATGTAGTTTGGTGCTTAAGGCGGAAAGGATGGTGCGTAAAAGGGTGCGAGGCGTTCTTAGCCTTTGTAAGTGCATTGGATGGAAATGAGGAGGGTGTCAAAGTAGTCGAGCAAAGAAGGACTTTGAGGATGTGTTTCGGAGGAATTACCGAATACCCCGACAGAGAAGTTGAATTTGGAATAGACTTACTACCGTGAACAGCGCATCATGTCGATTGCTCCATACCGAATGGCGCCAAAGGAGTTAGTGGAGCTTAAGGCTCAAATCCGGAATTATTGGATCGAGGGTTTATTCGCCCAAGGTGTGTCTCCATGGGAGCACCGGTCTTGTTTGTGAAGAAGGAGGACGGAACTATGCGTATGTGCATAGACTATCGTCAACTAAATAAGTGACCATCAAGAACAAGTATCCCTTGCCAAGGATCGATGACTTGTTCGATCACCAAAGAGCCGCAGATGTTTTCAAGATCGATTCTGGTCGGGATACCATCGAGTTGAAGGTGAAGGAGGCCGATATCCATAAGACCGCTTTTAGGACAAGATATGGTCACTTTGAGTTTGTGGTAATGCCGTTTGGGTTGACAAACGCTCGGTAGCGTTCATGGATATGATGAATCGAGTGTTCCAACCTTACTTAGACAGTTTGTTGTGGTATTCATCGATGATATCTTGGTATACTCTAAGTCGGAAGAGGAGCATGATGAGCATCTCCGAATTGTGTTACAAGTATTAAGGGAGAAGAAGCTTTATGCCAAATTCACAGAAGTGTGAATTTTGGCTTAAAGAAGTTGCTTTCTTAGGACACGTGGTGTCCGCCGAGGAATAAGGGTGGATCCTAAGAAAATCGAGCGGTGTTGGATTGGAAACCACCTAAGTCGGTGGCGTAGATTCGTAGTTTCTTAGGGTTGGCGGCTATTACCGAAGGTTCGTGGAAGGATTCTCGTCGATAGTCGCGCCATTAACAAAATTGTTGAGGAAGGAAATACCCTTCGTGTGGACGGATAAGCAACAAGAGAGTTTTGAAAAACTTAAAAGGTATTAATGAAGCTCGGTGTTGATTCAACTTTGAGGCGGAAAGGATTTTGTGGTATCTTGTGATGCGTCGATATCTGGGTTAGGATGTGTTCTTATGCAAGATGGCAAGGTAGTCGCTTATGCGTCCCGGCGATTAAGGCCGCATGAAGTGAACTACCCAACCCATGACTTGGAATTGGCGTGATGGTTTTCGCTCTCAAGGTGTGGAGGCATTATCTCATGGAGAAAGATCGGTGATCTACATGGACCACAAGAGTCTCAAGTATCTGTTGACTCAAAAGGAGTTAAACTTGAGGCGTGAAGGTGGGTGGAATTACTAAAAGACTATGACTGCTCGATAGAATATCATCCGCAAGGCGAATGTAGTAGTGATGCTTTAAGTAGGAAGGTGGTGACAGACTTAAGAGCAATGTTCGCTCATTTAAGCTTATATGAGGATGGAAGTTTGTTGGTGAGTTGCAAGTCAAGCCAACATGGTTGAAGGAAGTAAAAGAGGACAGTTAGTTGATGAAGATTTGAATGCTAAGCTACAAAAAGCACGAGCGGAGAGTTGGAGGACTATGAGATTAACGATGAAGGAGTATTATGCTACTGAGGAAAGTATGTATGCCAAGAGACAAGGAGTTAAGACAGAAGATCCTTGAGAAGCGCATAGTAGCCCTTATGCTATGCATCCCGAGGCATTAAGCTATCTGAGACTTAAGAGAACAATTTTGGTGGCGGATCTTAAAAGAGAAGTTACGAATTTGTGGGAAGATGTCGAGCGTGTCGACAAGTTAAGGTCGAACACCAAGTTCCATCGAGATTGCTTCAACCAATCCAGATTCCACGAAGGAAGTGGGAAAGAATTACCATGGACTTCGTTAGTGGGCTTCCCTTACGCCTACTAAGAAGGACTCGGTATGGGTTATAGTGAACCGTTTGACTAAGTCCGCACATTTTATCCCAAAGAATAGACTATCCTCTTCAAAAGCTAGCCAAGTTATATGTGGCGAAATTGTGAGGTTACATGGAGTACCAATGTCGATCATCTCCGATAGAGATCCGAGGTTTACGTCTCGATTTTGGAAGGCACTTCATCAAGCTTTAGGCACCAAGTTGGATTTCACTACTACCTTTCATCCACAATCGGACGAGGCGATCGAACGAGTAATACAAGTGTTGGAGGATATGTTGAGAGGATGTGTGATGGATTTTCGAGGAAGTTGGGAGGACTACTTACCTTTAGCGAGTTCGCCTACAACAACAGCTATCGTGCTAGCATTGAATGGCACCATATGAAGCATTATGCGGTCGAAGGTGTCGTACTCTACTTGTTGGACCGAGTTAGGAGAACGTCGAGTTTTGGGACCGAGATAGTGGCGTAAACAGAGGAGAAGGTTGAAATAATTCAAACACGGTTGAAAGAAGCCTCAGATAGATGTAAGTCTTATCTGGAGCCTCAAGCGGAAGGAAATAGAATTTGAAGTAGGAGACCAAGTGTTTCTAAAAGTCTCACCATGGAAGAAAGTGATGAGGTTTGGTCGGAAAGGAAGTTAAGCCCAAGATTCATCAGGCCCTATCGGTATTATAAGCGAGTGGGACGGTGGCATACCACTAGAGTTGCCACCGAGTTGCAACAAATGCATGACGTGTTCCACGTGTCCATGCTACGTCGTTACCGATCGGATCCTCTCACATAGTACCAATAGAAGAAGTAGAGCTAAGGCCGGACTTAACCTACGAGGAAGAGCCGATTCGATTCGGGCGTGGCGTGAAAGTACTACGAAGGAAGTCCGTCCCTCTAGTTAAAGTATTATGGCGCAATCATGGATCGAAAGAAGCTTCGTGGGAGTCGAGGAGACCATGAGACAACAATACCCTCAATTGTTTAGTTAGAAAATTTCGAGGACGAAATTTTGTTTAAGGGGTAGAAGCGTAACATCCTAAAAGGGCCTATGCATTTCTAGCTTAATTGTATGAAATGACAAGTTTCAAGCACTATGAATAAAATTTTGATACTTTTGGAAACCTAGAAATGCATGAAAATGGAAATGAAAATGGAAATGAAAATGGAAATGGAAATAAAATGGAAATGGAAATGGAAAATGGAAATGGAAATGGAAATGGAAATGAAAATGGAAATGGAAATGGAAATGGAAATGGAAATGGAAATGGAAATGAAAATGGAAATGGAAATGGAAATGAAATGAACATTTTGAAACTTAGACATTTTGGAAACCAAACCAAAATAGGAAACTAAACATTTGGAAACCAAACCAAAATAGGAAACTAAACATTTTGGAAACCAAGCCAAAATAGGAAACTAAACATTTTGGAAACTAGGAAAATCTGAGCAGCTAAAATTTTAGGAAACTTAAAATGACCCCTAATGCCGAATTGAAGAGCCCAAAGGGGAGCTTAGGGCCCAGTGACCCTAAAAATATAAAGAACATAAACTTTGACCCAATAACGAACTTGGAAATGTGGCTCAAGATGCCACCTAAGGCTCCTAGGAAATGGCCCAAATGCAAGAGGTTTTTGGGCTGAGTTTGAGTCATCTAAGAAACAAATAAAAGAAATAAAATTTTGTCTCCATGAGTGGAGGGTTGACTGGCACAAGGGGAGGAGTTTCCATTCAATAAAAACTCTTGACTAATTAGGAGAGTTGATGGAGTTTCATATTGATAAAACTAAACCTTATCACAAGTGAAGAATTGGTGAAATAGGGACTCTAAGACTAATAGATTAATTAAAGAGAGAAAAGTAAAAGCCATTCTCTTCTCTTCATCATTCTTGCGAAACCTCTAATCAAAGCAACAACAATTTATTTTTTCTTTTCTTAGTCGAATCCTCCTTGTCAAGGTCTCTCCATCTCTTTTCCTTTCTTTTTCTTTTCTTCTCTTCGTTCCTCCACAAAAGCCAAAGCTTTGAGATCCCAAATAGAGCCATAGCCAATATTAAAAGAGATCATCCGGATTCAAAACGAGGTAAGAACATCACCATACATTCGGCTAAAAGGTTCTTTCCATAGTTAAATAATAGTTCAAATCTAACAAGTGATTTCGACAGAATCAAATCGACTTGGATTTAAAGGTAAGTAAGACATTCGCCAAGGCCAAACCATTAGTCAATTAGATCGATTGATCAAAAGCTAACCTATTCAAAAATCTAGGTTGGCCGATTACAAGGAAAGAGGAGGTGAAGTTTCGGATTTTAAGAATCCATAAGGTAAGTCCCCAAAAGGTATTCGCCAAAGTTTTGTGATTACTAAGATTAGATCCAAATTATTAAAAGCGAAAACTAATTTATGATGAGGTTTCAAGGTTGGCGAATATCAAAGGAAGGAAAACAAAGATTAGGGATTTGAATAAACATCAAATCGGCATCAAAGGTAAGCCTCTTTACAAATCCTACTAGGATTTGGATACTATAGCCCAAAATAGAATTTATGTTAAGTAATATTTGACAAACCAAATGTAGGAATTAGGATCTAAACGCTAGATCTTGCTTTCAAATCTCAAGGAATCGCTAAACAAATCGGTGTGTATTCCACACTATTCTTAATAGTTTTATGGTTTAAATATGCTATATATGCTAATGTGAAAGTGAATGAAAGTGGCTAAAGTGCCATATTATGGTACAAAGTGCTAAGGCACGTTTTCCTACTTCTACTAGGATTTGAAATAAATGTTATACAAGTGAAAAGTGATGTGAAAGTAAATTAAAATAAGTTATGCATGATATTTGTAATTTGGGGCATTCGGGATTTATGTAAAGGGAAGAAGGTGTTGACTACGGTCTCACCAACGTTATAAGTGAAAGTGATGACTTCGGTCTCACTAAGTGATTGTGATGACTTCGGTCTCACTAAGTGAATGTGATGACTTGGTCTCACTAAGTGGTAACCGGTTACATTACGATGGTGGCTATGCCACAATATTATCGATGGGCGATGAGCGCGTCATTGCAAATGACGCCTTGATGGAGTGTAGCGGAAGGAGGGTTGACTTAGTAGTCCCCACGGTGTCAGAGTTGGTGCAATGGAGTGTAGCGGATGGCATATAGGTTTGGGTTGGGTTTGCATCATGATTTTGAAATTGTTATATGCATATGATTTTTTTTATGGTGTGCCTATTTCTATTATGTTTAGTGTTGGTTACACACCGAGTCTATCGACTCACCCCGTTGTGGGAATATGTTTGGTGATGAGCGATAATGGACCAGACGGCGAACTTGTGGTGGCCATGATCGACTTGAAGTTCGATTTAATTTGAATATTTATTTTATTTTAAAGTACTGTACAATTTATTATTTTGGGTTTCATTTTATGTAATAAGGCCACCATGACTTAATTTTTATTTCTACTATAATTACTATGTTATGAGTTAGGGCTTTGTAAAAAGTAAGCCCACTTAGTATGAAACAAGTTTAAATATTTTTGTCACTTAAAGCAAATGGGTTTTGTTATAAAAAAAATAAATTTGTTTTGAACTCAAGCCCAACCCACAACGGCTATCTTCCAAAACTCATAGTTTTCAAAAGCAGTTTGTATGAATTTGAATCGGGTTACTTGAGGAACATACCAGATCCATCCATTCTCGTGGTAGGGTTTGGGGTGTTTCAAAGGATCGATGATTTGTTTGAACAATTGAAGGGAGCCACTCTATTTTCCAAGATAGACTTAAGGTCAGGATATTATCAGTTGAGACTCAAAGACTCAGATGTACCAAAAATCGCATTTTGGAGAAGGTATGGTCACTATGAGTTTTTAGTCACGCCTTTTGGTTTAACCAACGCCCCTACTATGTTTATGGACTTGATGAACCGCATCTTTCGGCCATACTTGGACAAATTTGTTGTAGTCTTTATTGATGATATATTGATCTACTCTCGGGATGAGAATGAGCATGCTAAGCATTTGAGAACGGTACTGCAAATTTTGAGACATAAACAATTTTATGCCAAGTTTAGTAAAAGTGAATTTTGGCTTAAGAAAGTTGGATTTTTGGGGCACATTGTCTTGGAAGATGGAATTAGAGTTGACCAAAGTAAGATTTCAGCAATTGTGGATTGGACACCACCAAGGAATGTAACCAAGGTTAGGAGTTTTTTAGGCCTAGTTGGCTACTATAGATAATTTGTCAAAGGATTTTCCATGATAGCTACTCCAAGGATGAGGCTATTTCAAAAAGATGTGAAGTTTCAGTAGTCAAAAAGTCGCAACAGAGTTTTGAGAGATTGAAGGTATAAATTCTTTGAGTTCCCAATTTAGTCCCGATTTGATTCTAATACTCATTTTTGGCCTCGAAGGTCCATTTAAGGGACAATATGATTAATATTCAAAAATGAATAGAATTTGAGATGAATTATTTGTAAGTGTACTGAAAACTTTGGTAACGCTCTGTAGCCCTGTTTCGACGATGGATACGGGTCAGAGGTGTTACATTTATTAAAGCTACGGCTTAGTCAATTCTCGGACTAACGTAGCAAGTATGAATTTAGCTATACATGCCATTATATAATTTGTGATAATGTGAATCTCCTGACCATTTTAAATGTGTTTTTCATATAGTAATGTCATCCAACCAAGCTAGAGCTGAATCCGAGGAAGCTAAGAGCAATGTTCCAACTTCAATTCAAAGAGCTGCATCTAGTAGTAGAAGGCCTGAATCTGAGGGCCGAGCTAAGGAGGCAAAATAAGCCTTTTTCCAAATGATGAATAAGTGGTTTACAGAATTTATAAGAACAAATACTATTGTACAACAACCTCCCCCTCCAGTTCCTCAACCTGGTTCCTGAGACGCCACAAGGTGTTTTACCTATTAGAATTGGTAAGCCTCCGGTAGATAAAATTCGAAAACATGGGGCAAAAGAATTTAGGGCTACTGTTGAAGATGATCCTGAGGGGGCTGAGTTTTGGTTGGAAAATACCATTAGGGTTTTAGATGAATTATCATGCACACCGACTGAATGTTTGAAATATGCAATTTCTTTACTAAAAGACACAGCCTACCATTGGTGGAATACCATAACTTCTGTTGTGCCGAGAGAAAATGTTACATGGGAATTTGTTCAGACAGAATTCAAAAAGAAATACATTAGTCAGAGATTTTTAGATCAGAAAAAGAAAGAATTTTTAAATCTCAAATAGGGAAACATGATTGTATCTGACTATAAGCGAGAATTTGTTCGATTGAGCAAATATGCCAGAGAATGGGTTCCGACTGAGGCTGATATGTGTAAACATTTTGAAGATGGCTTAAATGAAGATATCAAATTATTGATTGGAATTCTAGAATTAAGGGAATTTATGGTATTGGCTGATCAAGCACACAAATCTGAGGAAGTTAACTATTAAATTCACTGAATTTGTGGTTAAAGTTTCAAACCCCCTGGGCCAGTATGTTACGGTGGATAAAATTTGTAAAAACTGTCCGTTGATGGTAAAGGGTTATTTCTTTTTAACTAATTTGATGTTGTTGCCATTTGATGAATTTGATGTAATTCTCGGTATGGATTGGCTAACTCAGCATGATGCAGTGGTAAATTGTAAATAGAAGTACATTGTGTTGAAATGTCAGAATGGTGAGTTACTCCATGTTGAATCTGATAAACTGGATGGGTTATCTAACGTGATTTCAGCAATTTGAGCCCGAAATATATCAGAAAAGGGTGTGATGCTTATCTTGCATATGTGTTAGATACTAAAGTATCTGAGTCAAAATTCAGTCAGTGCTAGTTGTTTGTAAATTTCCTGATGTATTTCCTGAAGAATTACCTGGTTTACCACCAGTAAGAGAAGTGGAGTTCTTTATAGACCTTGATCCGGGCACAACACCGATATCCATAGCACCTTACAAAATGGCTCCTACCGAATTGAAAGAGTTGAAAGCACAATTGCAATAATTAATTGACAAAGGCTTTGCTCGATGCAGTTTTTCACCTTGGGGTGCATCGATTCAGTTTGTAAAGAAGAGATGGATCATTGAGATTGGGTATCTATTATTAAAAATTGTAAAAAGTCACAATAAAGAACAAGTACCCATTGCCTCGTATAGATGATTTGTTTGACCAGTTGAAAGGTGCCATTGTATTTTCAAAGATTGATCTCCGTTCTGGTTATTATCAGCTATGGGTGAAAGAATCAGATGTTCCAAAGACAGCTTTCAGAACCAAGTATGGGCACTATGAGTTCCTTGTAATGTCGTTTGGTTTGACAAATGCACCAGTGGTATTTATGGATCTAATTAATAGAATCTTTAGACCGTATTTAGACAGGTTTGTGGTGGTATTTATTGATGATATTTTGGTACATTCTCGAGACAAAAATGAGCATGCTGAACATTTGAGAATAGTGTTGCAAACTGTAACATCCCAAAATTGGGCCTAGAAGAATTGGGCCCATTGGGCCTTGGGCACGGGAGCGTTTAAAATTTTTAAGAATAGGAGAATAACATTAGTGCAAATTGGACCTATTAGGTGAGTGATTTTGGAAGGTTAGGGGGCTTTTATGAAGTCCCGGGTTCAAACTTTGGCTTTAGGAAAATTTTGGTTTTAGGTGAATAAAACCCTGAGAGTTAGTAGTGGGCTTTAAGATTAAAATGTGGAGAAAAATGACACAAGTGGAGTGTGTGGTGTAGTGGCAAATTGATGCCGCTTAAAAGGCAAGGGGGTGACGCCACAAGGAAGGAAGGAGGTCCAAAGTTCAAGTTTTAGCTCTTGCATTTTGGGATTTCTTTTTAAATGGACTCTAGAATTTTGCCATAGGGTTATATTTAGTTGCGCATGATTTTAGACACAAGAAAGTGAGTGGTCTAGTGGCAAGGCATCATTAAGGGTGCAAAGGAGCTTGGGTTCGAATCTCATGACAAGCAAGGGAGTATTTATTTTACAGATTGGACAAGAAGAGTTTGAGTTGGATTTAAACTCTACTAACGGACGGATCCGACATCGGTAAGATACAAAGAAGGAAGGTGAGAAGCTAGCTATATATAGAGCATTCTATGAGGAGAGTTAATATACCTTGGTGGGCGTTTGGGTGCAGATCTAGAGGATAATCGCCAATAGTAGCGAAGGAAGGGCTACTAGAACGTGAGGTACACGGTAAGGGTACGGTGAGGTTTTGGTTTTTGATAAGTATGTGTTAAAAGCTTTGGTTAATCACTAGTAATGTCGATTGTAGGTTCGTGACTAAGGGGTTTGCAGCGCACGTGGTTACCAAGTGTGTACAAACACTACACACATGAAATCGGCAAAGCCGAAAGTGGCTAAATAAGCCCGGTGGGCCCTGAGGCTATGTTTGATGAAATGGTTTGGTTGGTTATACGAATTGAATTAGTTATGCATGATACATGAATTGGATTTGTTTTGGGCCTAATAGGCCATATGATGAGATTTGGGCCTAATAGGTCGTAAGGGAGTGATTTGGGCTTGATGGGCTTATGGGGACGTAGACATGTATGTTAGGGTTTATGGACCTTAGGTCTAGTTTGAACAACTCTTAAATTTCATAAGACTTAATTTTTCTAATTAAACATGTCTGTGAACAAGTCACAGGGTTGGAGTGTGGCAATGGGCGTACGCATGTCTAGGATTGGATCTAGGAGAGCTTGGTACTTAAGCGGCCTAGTGGCCCAACTCCTCTTTTCGGAATCCTACCAGTGCGTGAGTGTCTGCTCACTTTAGCCGCCAAGACTTGTTGATGGGCCAAAGTTCATAGCTAAAACCCAAAGGGACAAAATTACCGAAGTACCCTTAATTTATGAAATTACCAAAATACCCCTAGTTTACAAAATTATCGAAATGCCCCTAATTTTTGAAATTACCAAAATACTCCCGATTTATAAAATTACCAAAATACCCTGATTTGCAAAATTACCAAAGTACCCTTGATTTGCAAAATTACCAAAATACCCCGATTTGTAAAATTACCAAAACCCTTGATTTATGAAATTACCAAAATACCCATGGTTTGCAAAATTATCAAAATACCCCTGATTTGTGAAATTATCGAAAACCCTCGATTTAAGAAACTACCAAAATACCCTCAATTTGTAAAATTATCGAAATACCCCCAACTTGTGAAATTACTAAAATACCCCTGAATTGTGAAATTACCAAAATACCCCAATTTGTGAAATTATTGAAATACCCCGATTTGTAAAATTACCAAAATACCCCTGTAGGGTAGAATTACAAAAATACCACTGGAAAGTGAAATGACGAAAATACCCCTATGTGACGAATATGAGTTTGTGGATGTTGCTTTTGTGTTTGATGCGTTCATATGATATTCTGCTTAGGATGCATATGGGTGGGAATTATGGTACGAAGGAAGATTTGAGGATCGCATGGCTGTATGGTATGGATCCAGGATCGCATGGCCGTATGGTATGGATCCAGGATCGCATGGCCGTATGGTATGGATCCACCGCAGTATTTAGCCATCGAAGGCGACCATGCTTGCACCATAATGTTACCGAGGGTGGCCATTAGTATGTTACCGTAATTATGGGCTTTGTTCCAATAATCAAGGCTTTGGCCATTAGTATGGGCTTCGTCAGAAAAACTATTGTTTTGAGTTATGGGCTTTGTTCCAATATCGAAAATCCACCGGCTTATGGCCTGCTAAAATAAAAGTATCCAAACTAAATAAAATCTCCGAATGTAGCATGGCCACCTCAACGCTCTACCTACCGGTCGGTCCACATTCATCACCGAAAATAGTTCCCACAACGGGTGAGTCAACAGACTCAATGTGCACACAATACTAACATTCAATAAATCGGGCATTCATGTTCAAATCAAATTCATATTCATATAAAGATAAATGATGATGATGATGCAACCCAAACCCAATCCTAATGGTCCATCCGCTACACACCACCGTACCGCCATTCACACCGTGGGACTACTAAGTCAACCCTCCATCCGCTACTCTCCATCAAAGGCATTCGCCCATATCGTTGTGTCATTAGACACTATAATCAAATTTATACGTTGTGTCATTAGACACTATTGTAACCGGTTACCAAAATTTCGCAATGTGACCGTAGTCAACATATTTAGTTGGTGAGACCAAGTCAACACCTTCACAGTGAGACCAAGTCAACACTGCTCTCCCCTTTCACATAAATCCGAATGCCCCAAAATATATATATCATGCATAACATACTTAATTTCATAATCATATATATATATATATTCGCATGTTATAAAATAACATTTTTCACAATCCTATCAGAAGTAGGAAACGTACCTGGGTACTTTTTGCCACATTTGTGGTACATAGCCACATTCACATTCTTATTCATAATCATATATTAAAATATTTAGCCTTAAAATATCGAAGGATAGTAAGGGTACACACCTGATTTGCTTAATAGATTCCTTGAAATCCCGAAGAACGATCTACCGATCTAGATCTTTATCTCCTAAATTCGGCCAAATATTAAAACATATTAACACACCTATTTGGCTTAAAAACCAAATCCTAGTAGGATTTGTATTACTTACCTTGTTGCCGAATTCAATACTAATCGAATCCCGAAATCTATGCTATGCTCCTCCTTGTATTCGGCCAAGCACTAAATCTCATCCGGGGTTAGTTTCGGCTTTTTAAACAAACAAGAATTAGATCTAATTATCAAAATAGGCCTTAACCGCAGCTATAGACACTTACCTTGTGGATTTTAAATCCAAAACTCACCGAATAACTAGGGAACATGTGGCCTATGGTGTACCTTCTGGAAAAGAACTTCTCCTTCCTTGTAGCCTACACTTAGTAAATCCCAAAGATCTCTTCAAAGTTTCGGCAACCATGAACGATAATGGGATTAGCCCTAGATTTCGATAAGTCTAAAATATAAAAGAAATCAAACCAAACTTAGATCTTACCCTTATTTGAAGGAATCGATTGCACCTTCGCTCAACCTTCGAAATTGACTAGAGACTTGATGAACAATCGGCTATGATTCCCTTATGTATTCGATTTCAAAGATGAAAGAAGAGAGGAATAATAGGCTTAGAAGGAATCGACTAGGAGGCTAAAAGAAAAGAAGAAAAAGAATGGATGCTCAAGAAGAATATTCGGCAGAAGAAAAGAGAGGAGAATGAATAATGAATGGCCCTAGTCTCATCCTTTTATAGCCGAAATTACTAGGCCAAGAATCCTTAACTTGGCCACCACTCTTCCTTATTTTCCTAATTAAAGAATAATTCTTCATTTATCTCTTATTATTCACATATTTATGTGAATAAAACTCCTTTATTTATCTCTTATTATTCACATATTTATGTGAATAAAACTCCTTTATTTATCTCTTATTATTCACATATTTATGTGAATAAAACTCCTTTATTTCTCTCTTATTATTCACATATTTATGTGAATAAAACTCTTCCTTTTCTAGAAACCCATGCATCCACCTCATTATACGGAAGCAAAAATAAAGCCTTCATTATTTGCTTCATGGATGACTCAAACTCGTGCCCAAAACCTCTTGTATTTGGGCCATTTCCTAAGACCTTAGGTGGCATCTTGAGCCACATTTCCAAGTTCGTTATTGGGGCAAATGTCATGTCTTGTATATTTTAGGGTCACTTGGCCCTAAGTTCCCTTTGGGCTTTGAAATTCGACATTCGGGGTCATTTTAAGTTTCCTAAAATTTTCAAGGCCTCAGATTTTCCGTGTTTCCAAAATGTTTAGGTTTCCAAAATGTTCAGGTTTCCAAAATGTTCAGTTTCCAAAATGTTCAAGTTTCCAAAATGTTCGGTTTCCAAAATGCTCAAGTTTCCAAAATGTTCAAGTTTCCTATTTTGGCTTGGTTTCCAAAATGTTCACTTTCCTAATTTACTTAGGTTTCCAAAATGTTTACTTTCCAAAATGTCTAAGTTTCCAAAAGTGTTCATTTCCATTTCTATTTCCATTTTCATTTCTATCTTCATTTTCATTTCCATTTTCCTTTCCATTTTCATGCATTTCTAGATTTCCAAAAGTATCAAAAATTTATTCATAGTACTTGAAACTTGTCATTTCATACAATTAAACTGAAATGTATAGGCCCTATTCAGATGTTACAGTTCTACCCTCCTTAAAATAATTTCGTCCTCAAAATTACTTATTGACAACAGACAATCTTTCTCACCGTGACTATGCTTACGCCAAGACTCGATCTTAATAGAACCATCATACTTTCTAGGCACAATCTCTAAGTTCACATCCCTTAGAACTCATTTTCTAACGTCACGATTTAATCTGATTTAAAAGTTTTATACATTAGTACTTGTTTCACTTTATTACTCGCGAAGAAATTTTATGAAAAAGAGTTTAGGAGTGGTTCTTCGTATTCATACATGCACAGATCTTTTCATCCATTCATACATCCATCAAACAATTATGAACCTTAGTTCATTCAGAGAAACATTGTAGTTTTTTCCTTTGTTGTTGTTTTACCACTACCGGGGTATTTTCGTAATTTGTCCTCTGGTATTTTCGTAATTTGTCAAAATAAGGTTCCTTGGTGTTGTCACAAAGTATTTTGGAAATTTTAAAGTTCTCGGGTATTTTGGAGAATTTTGAAATCGAGGGTATTGCGTAAATTTTGGACCTTGGGGGTATTTTGGTAATTTTTCCACAAACCGGTAAATTGTAAAATTTTAATAAATCGGGGATATTTCAGGAGTTGCAAAATTTTGAGGGTTCTTTTGAGAAATTTATTTTCCAAAATGATGAAGTTGCAAAATTTTGGAAATCGTGTCATTTTGGAAATTTTGGTAAGTTAGGGGCAATTTTGTAATTTTCCAAAATCACGGTATTTTGATAGTTTGCAAATTAGGTTTTGGACTTTTATAACATAATGAAATTTTGGCAAAACTATTGAGTAGTTGGACATTTTATAAACCAAGGGCATTTTTGTAATTTTACCACTAAGGGTATTTTAGTAAATTTGTAAATCGAAATATTTCGTGAAAATTTATAAAATATTCTTTTCAAATCAAGAGGGTAATTTAGAAGTTTTAAAATTTAGGGTTTCCATAAAAATACGGCTAGTCCCTTTCGGGTTTTAGTTATTGGGTTTAGCAGTGACTAAGTCCTCTTGATTAGGGTGAATTTACACGCACTGGTAGGATTCGAGTAAAGAGGAGGTGAGTCACTAGGACCGCTTAAATACCAAGCTCTTCTGAATCCACTCCTGACATGCGCACAATAGTTACGACACCCTAGCTCGGTGACTTAATCACGTGTTTGTTTGATTAGGCATTTAAGTCTTATGTAATTGTTGGGGTAACTAGTCCTAGGGTTCAAGTACTTAATCTCTATTCTACGTTCCATGCCTTTTTTACCCTTAAGCAGTTCATGTAATCACACATATAGTTGAGGGTACTTACGGTGGATCATGGTTGAGACTTAGGGCCATGCCAAAAGCACCTTATTTTTCAAAGAAAATCATTTGGCTCGCTTTGAAAACGTTTTGGGCCTTAGTCCACAGTGCCGAGAGTTTAAAACTGGCTCGATACCAAATTGAAACACCCACACCCTACCCACGAGAATGGACCGGATCTGTATGTTCCTAAACTAAACCTATTTCAAACATTTTCACACTTAGAGAAAATTTGTAAATTTTAGAAAAACTATTGTTTTGAGTTGGGCTTAGGTTGTAAACCCATTTATTTATACTTGTAAACCCATTTAATTAAATACAACCAATAAAGTTCTTAGCATAAAACTTAATAGTAAAGCAAAAATAAAGAGAAATCCATTGGGCCTTATGGCCTTATTACATCAAGTAAAACCCAAAATAAAATAAAAGTAAAAGTCCAAACTAAATAAAATCTCCGAATGTAGCATGGCCACCTCAACGCTCTACCTACCCGGTCAATCACTTGTTCATCACGAAAATAGTTCCCATAACGGGGTGAGTCAACAGACTCAATGTGCACACAATACTAACATTCAATAAATCAGGCATTCATGTTCAAATCAAATTCATATTCATATAAAGATAAATGATGATGATGATGCAACCCAAACCCAATCCTAATGGTCCATCCGCTACACACCACCAGACTCGCCATTCACACCGTAGGGACTACTAAGTCAACCCTCCATCCGCTACTCTCCATCAAAGGCATTCGCCCATATACGTTGTGTCATTAGACACTATAATCAAATTTATACGTTGTGTCATTAGACACTATTGTAACCGGTTACCAAAATTTCGCAATGTGACCGTAGTCAACATATTTAGTTGGTGAGACCAAGTCAACACCTTCGTTGGTGAGACCGAAGTCAACACCTGTTCTCCCCCTTTCACATAAATCCCGAATGCCCCAAAAATATATATATCATGCATAACATACTTAATTTCATAATCATATATATATATATATATTCGCATGTTATAAAATAACATTTTCACAATCCTATCGTAAGTAGGAAACGTGCACAGGTACTTTTGCCACATTTGTGGTACATAGCCACATTCACATTCTTATTCATAATCATATATTAAAATATTTAGCCTTAAAATATCGAAGGATAGTAAGGGTACACACCGATTTGCTTAATAGATTCCTTGAAATCCTCAAGAACGATCTACCGATCTAGATCTTTATCTCCTAAATTCGCCAAATATTAAAACATATTAACACACCTATTTGGCTTAAAACCAAATCCTAGTAGGATTTGTATTACTTACCTTGTTGCCAATTCAATACTAATCGAATCCCAAATCTATGCTATGCTCCTCCTTGTATTCTGCCAAGCACTAAATCTCATCCGGTTAGTTTCGCTTTTAAACAAACAAGAATTAGATCTAATTATCAAAATAGGCCTTAACCGACAGCTATAGACACTTACCTTGTGGATTTTAAATCCAAATTCACCAATAACTAGGGAACATGTGGCCTATGGTGTACCTTCTGAAAAGAACTTCTCCTTCCTTGTAGCCTACACTTAGTAAATCCCAAAGATCTCTTCAAAGTTTCGCAACCATGAACAAGAATGGGATTAGCCCTAGATTTCGATAAGTCTAAAATATAAAAGAAATCAAACCAAACTTAGATCTTACCCTTATTTGAAGGAATCGATTGCACCTTCGCTTCAACCTTCAGAAATTCGACTTAGAGACTTGATGAACAATCGGCTATGATTCCCTTATGTATTCGATTTCAAAGATGAAAGAAGAGAGGAATAATAGGCTTAGAAGGAATCGACTAGAGGCTAAAAGAAAAGAAGAAAAAGAATGGATGCTCAAGAAGAATATTCGGCAGAAGAAAAGAGAGAGGGAGAATGAATAATGAATGGCCCTAGTCTCATCCTTTTATAGCCGAAATTACTAGGCCAAGAATCCTTAACTTGGCCACCACTCTTCCTTATTTTCCTAATTAAAGAATAATTCTTCATTTATCTCTTATTATTCACATATTTATTTATTTATCTCTTATTATTCACATATTTATGTGAATAAAACTCCTTTATTTATCTCTTATTATTCACATATTTATGTGAATAAAACTCCTTTATTTCTCTTATTATTCACATATTTATGTGAATAAAACTCTTCCTTTTCTAGAAACCCATGCAGTCCACCTCACCTATACGGAAGCAAAAATAAAGCCTTCATTATTTGCTTCATGGATGACTCAAACTCAGCCCAAAACCTCTTGTAGTTCAAGTTTCCTATTTTGGCTTGGTTTCCAAAATGTTCACTTTCCTAATTTACTTAGGTTTCCAAAATGTTTACTTTCCAAAAATGTCTAAGTTTCCAAAAGTGTTCATTTCCATTTCTATTTCCATTTTCATTTCTATCTTCATTTTCATTTCCATTTTCCTTTCCATTTTCATGCATTTCTAGATTTCCAAAAGTATCAAAAATTTATTCATAGTACTTGAAACTTGTCATTTCATACAATTAAACTGGAAATGTATAGGCCCTATTCAGGATGTTACAATTATTATGGCTTTGTGCCAATCATATTTACCGTGGCTATGTGCCTAACATATTATATTGATGACTCTGTGTCAATATTTGAGGATCGTATGGCCGTATGGTATGGATCCAAAGGAGGCTTTAAGCCCAATATTTGATTAGTAGCTTTGCTGCAACGTTCGGTAGTACCGCAACCGGGCTACCCTTTGTGTGCAGCGGAGGGGTGGGTCGAGCTAGAATTCCCCACAGTAGTCATAAGGTTGGAAGGGAAATGGTGTGTGTAGCGGATGGATTTTGGGGTGGGTTTTGCAATAGCTTGTGTGTATATGATGTGTTATGATATGATATGAGGTCACTATGGACTAAGCCCAAGACCACCGATTTTGATAGGGCTTAGGCCCAATGTGGATATTTGTAAGTGATTTGTTTTCCAAGGGTTGTGCACACTGAGTTTCAAAACTCACACCCCTTTAATTTAATGTTTCAGGTAATCTCGAATAGACGACTCGACGTGGGAGAGGACTCGGAGATGGCCACACTACAAGAGGATTGAATTTCCATTTATTTGTTTCAAAATACATGTTTTATTTACTTAATTTTCAGTGGATGTAATAAGGCCTTGTACTCCGTTTTGACTTCAGATTTAATTTGGGTTTTGAGATTAAATGTTTATTTAATTATTAAACCTAAGTAAGCTCTTATGTTCAAACTTGGTTTACTAAATGCTTAAAATAATAAAATGGTTTTTTTTATCTTTAATTAATAAGTCTATTAGATTTTGGGCTTTTGGACCTTAATTTCTTAATTAGCAAAATTGTTTTGAATTGTGCCTTTAATGTGACATTCCAAATTCGGGCCTAACTTCTAGGCCGGGTTTGGCGTGTTACACAAACTCTACGTGAAAAATAATTGTATGCCAAACTCAGTAAATGTGAAATTCGGCTACGCGAAGTTGGTTTCCTCGGACATATAGTATCTGCAGAAGGTATCCAAGTGGATCCGAACAAAATTTTAGCCATTGTTAATTGGAAGCCACTGAAAAAAGTGTCTAAAGTCAGAAGTTTTCCGGGATTGGTTGGATATTATGGGAGATTTGTTAAAGGATTCTCAATGATAGCTTCTCCGATGACTCGTCTGTTGCAAAAATATGTAAAATTCGAGTGGTCTGATAAATGTCAGCAGAGCTTTGACAGATTGAAAACTTTGTTGACAGAAGCACCTATGGCAATTCAACCTGAATCGGGTAAAGAATTTGTAATTTACAGTGATGCATCGTTAAATGGTTTGGGCTGTATATTAATGCAAGAAGGAAAAGTAATAGCCTATGCTTCAAGACAGTTAAAACCACATGAGAAGAATTACCCGATACATGATCTAGAATTGGTAGTCATTGTCTTTGCACTAAAAATTTGGCGGTATTATCTGTTTGGTGAAAAATGTCACATTTTTACTGATCATAAAAGTTTGAAGTATCTTGTAACACCGTTTACCAGTATTCAACACCGGAATAGGGTACGAGGCATTATCGAACTTACAACATAAGCATTCACATGATTTTGAGTCATAAATTTGCATCCAAATTAAAACCATTCATATTCAATCATAAAGTCCCTAATACAAGCCTACAAGGCCCAAATCATGCATTGGAAGTGGTTCAGGACTAAACTGAGAACTCAAGAATTTTTTACAAGACTTAGAAAAGTTTTGCTAGAAACAGGACTCACACGCCCGTGTAACCCAGGACATGCCCATGCTTCAGACCATGTACAATTTAGGTGCTCTCTGACTTGTGCCACACGGCCGTGCCACACGCCCGTGTTCTAGACCGTGTGGTTAATTAATTTAATTCAAATTAGGTGATGGTTTTACATTGCCAAGACACACGCCCGTGTTTTAGGCCTGTAGCACACACAGCTGAGACACATACCCATGTCTCTGCCCATGTGCTATATTCTGGACATTCTGTTTTTCAAAATTAAGGTGCAGGGGACACACGGCCAATACACACGCCCGTGGGGCTAATCGTGTGTTGCACACGGCCTAGATACACGCCCGTGTGTCTACCTGTGGACAAAATAAGGCTATTTAACAAGCCTTTTGCCACCCTTCCATGCACATACCTACACAACATCATATAAAACCAATTCAAGCATACTTAAGCAACCAAAACATCCCCAACCAAGGTATTAACGTCACATCCACATGCTAACATCTAACATGCTTTAACATCATAATTTATCAACACAAATCAAACAAGTTTCCACATTCATGAATGATATCAACATTAGCCAACTTTCATGGCCATATACAAAATGAAATCATTAACCATTATAAGCCAATACATTTGGCCACATTTCCAATGGCACATATAACAAAATAAGCAAGTCCCTATACATGCCATAAATCAAAATATTGACATTTCAATTGTACCAAAAATAATGGTTGATAGTGTGAATGAATGAACTTACCTCGGTACAAAAATAGTGAAAATAGACCTAATCGTCAAACACTTTATTTTCCCCCGATCTATGTTCGAACCTCGTTTTCTTAATCTATAATACCAAATTTAACTCATTTAATACTCACATTATTCAATTTAGCTCAAAAATAATATTATGGAAAAATTACCTTTTTACCCCTAACTTTTCAACATTTTACATTTTAGTCCTTAGGCTCGTAAAATGAATTTCATTCAATTTCTTCTCAACCCAAGCCTAGTTGAACCATTTTCATACTCATAACAGCCCACAATTTTCATTTATTCACATTTTTATACATATTTTACAACCTTTACAAATAGGTCCTTTTTAGCCATTTTCATCAAAAATCACTTGGTAAATGTTGTTTATGTAACATCAAACATGCATTTTCTACCATTAAACATCAAAATACACAAATATCTAACATGGGTAAAATTTAAGACTTTGATTTTCTTTCAAATTAGTCCTTGAAATAGCTAGGTTACGTTGAGACAACTTCAAAAACATAAAAATCATGAAAAATGGGGCAAGAACGGACTTACAATCAAGCTTGAAAGTTGGCCAAAACCCTAGCTATGGAGACCCTTCAATTTTTGGCTATGAAGGATGAGATTAGAAAGATGAACATTTTTTATTTGTTTTATTTAGTCTTTATTTACCAAATGACCAAAATGCCCTTAATGCCTAACTTCAACATTTCACCTAACCATCCATTTTTGCCCATACGAAAGTATAATGGTCTAATTACCATCTAAGGACCTTTAATTTAAGATCTCATAGCAATTGGACACCTTTAACATATAGAACTCAATTTTTGCACTTTTTGCAATTTAGTTCCTTTAACTAAATTGAGTGCCCAAACGTCAAAATTTTCGAACGGAATTTTCACGAAATCATTCCATAAAACTATAGACCATAGAAATATAATAAAAATAAATTTTACTGCGTCAAATTTGTGGTCCCAAAACCACTGTTCCGACTAGACCCAAAATCAGGCTGTTACAACTCTCCCCCTTTAGGGATTTTCGTCCCCGAAAATCTTACCAAAAAAAAGGCCTGGGTATTGTTTTCTCAAAGCTTCCTTAAGCTCCCACATAGCCTCTTCGACCCCATGTCGTTGCCATAAAACTTTCACTAGAGCTAATATTTTGATCGATTATTCACCATATGTCACATCAGGTCGAATCTCAACCTCTATCGGTGAAATTATGTGCAAAGGATCTGATCGATAACGTCGCAACATTGATACATAAAACACATTGTGAATCCTTTCTAACTCTATCAGTAAAGCTAACCGGTATGCCACTGGCCCTATTCTTTCAATAACCTCATACGGCCCGATGAAATGCGGACACAACTTGCCTTTGCGACCAAATCTTAGAATTTTCTTCCATGGAGATACTTTCAGAAATACTTTATCACCAACTTGAAACTCAATCTCTTTTTTTTTTCAAATCCATACGATTTTTGTCTATCCGAAGCTTCTTTCAAACAATCAAGAATTACTTTCACTTTTTCTTTGGTTTCTCTAACCAAATTGATCCTGTGAATCTATCTCTCACTGAGCTTAGTCCAGTACAATGGAGTTCGACACTTGCGGCCATACAATGCCTCATATGGTGCCATCTTAATACTTGACTCAAAGCTATTGTTATATGCAAATTCGACTAAAGGTAGATATTTTTCCCAACTACCATCGAATTCAAAAACACAACATCGAGCATATCTTCGAGAATCTGTATTACTCTTTCAGATTGACCATCGGTTTGTGGATGAAAAGCGATACTAAAGTTCAACTTCGTACCCAAAGCTTCTTGCAAGTTTTTCCAAAATCTCGATGTAAACCTCGGATCTCTATCTGAAATAATAATAATAGGCACTCCGTGTAATCTAACAATATCAGCAATGTACAATTCAGCTAGCTTATCAAGTGAATAGTCAGTATGTATCGAAATAAAATGAGCCGATTTCGTTAATCTATCAACAACGATCCAAACGTCATCTTTCTTTTTCGGAGTTAGAGGTAATCCAGTTACGAAATCTATCATAATTTCCCATTTCCATTTGGGTACCATCACTGGCTGAAGTAAACCCAAAGGTACTTGGTGCTCGGCTTTTACTTGTTGACAAATCAAACATCCCAAAACAAATTCTAAAATATCTCGTTTCATACCCTACCACCAATACAATTTGTTCAAATCATTATACATTTACATACTGCCCGGATGAATAGATAAACAACCATTATGTGCCTAATGAAGAATTTTCTGAATAAGCTCAGTATCTTTCGGTACACAAATCCTACCTTGGAACATCAAACAATCATCAGTCCCAATTTGATAGCCCGAATCACTAGTCGATTCAAACTGAACTCTTTTAGCTTGAAGCTCTTTGTCGCTTCTCTGAGCTTCGCGAATTTGTTGAAGAAACACCTATCTAGCTCTCAATTCAGCTAGAATCGACCATTCTCAGATAAATCCAACCTCATGTTCATAGCTCTCAAGGCAAACAAGGGCTTTCTGCTCAAAGCGTCTGCGACTACATTCCCCTTTCCGGGATGGTAGTCAATTACCAACTCATAATCTTTTAGAAACTCGAGCCATCTCCGTTGTCTCAAATTCAAATCCTTTTCAGTCATCAAGTACTTTAAACTCTTATGATCGGGAAAGATACGACACTTCTCACCGTACAAATAATGTCTCCAAATCTTCAAAGCAAACACTATGGAAGCTAATTCTAGATCATGCGCCAGGTAATTCTTCTTATGCGGTTTCAACTATCTCGAGGCATAGGCTATCACATTTCCCTCTTCCGTCAATACACATCCTAATCCGTTCAGTGACTCATCGCTATAAATCACAAATTCTTTTCCCGGTTCAGGTTGCACTAAAATCGGCGCCTCAGTCAATAATGCTTTCAACTTCTCAAAACTTCGCTAACATTTTTCGGACCATTCAAACTTAACATATTTTTGCAACAACTTAGACATAAGAGTAGCAATCATCGAAAAACCCTTGACAAATCGCCGATAATAGCCATTAAGCCCAAAAAGCTTCTAACCTCTAATACATTTCTCATCTGTTTCCAATCAATAATTGCCGAAATCTTACTCGGATCAACCTGAATACCATCTCCTGAAACAATATGTCTCAAAAATCTAACTTCTCAGAGCCAAAACTCATTTTTAATGAATTAAGAAAATAATTTCTTATCTCTCAAAGTCTGCAATACAGTTCTTGAGTGTTCAGCATGCTCAGTCTCATTTCGGGAATAAATCAAAATGTCATCAATGAACACAACTACGAACTTGTCCAAATATGGTCTGAATATTCGATTCATCAAATCTATAAAAATAGAAGGAGCATTAGTTAATCCAAAAGGCATGACAAGAAATTCATAATGCCCGTACCTTGTTCTGAAATTAGTTTTCGGTACATCCGACTCTTTAACTCTCAACTGATAGTAGTTAGACCTCAAATCAATCTTCGAGAACACTTTGCCCCTTTCAACTGATCAAACAAGTCATCAATTCTCGACAGAGGATACTTGTTATTTATTGTTACTTTATTGAGCTATTGATTATCAATACAAAGTCTCATAGATTCGTCTTTCTTCTTTACAAATAATACTGATGCACCCCGGGGGAAAAACTCGGTCTCGCAAAACCCTTATCTGTCAACTCTTGCAACTGAGCTTTTAATTCTTTCAATTCGTCAAAGCCATTCTATACGGAGCAATCAATATCGGTGAAGTCCCTAATACTAAATCAATACCAAACTCAACTTCTCTAGTCGATGGCAACCCAGGCAACTCTTCTGGAAAAACATTTGGATATTCACAAACTACCGGCACTGATTCAATTTTCAATTTAGACACTTTTGTATTCAACACATAAGCTAGATAATCTTCACAACCTTTTCTCATATATCTCTGGCCAGACATCGAAGAGATCACAATAGGTAACTCACCTACTCATCTGAATCAATCCGAAGAATTTCACCATTTTCACATTTCAATTCAATAATTTTTCATCTACAATTCATTACAGCGTCATGTAGTGTCAACCAATCCATACCCATTATAACATCAAACTCATCAAAGGGTAACAACATTAAATCAGCCGAAAATAGTGACCTCGAATCGTTAAGGAACAATCCTTGCAAACTCTATCAACTATTACATGTTTGCCTAAAGGGTTTGACACTTTAATCACAAACTCAGTAAACTCAATAGGCAAGCTCTTGCTAGCTACCAATTTCATGCAAACATAAGAATGAGTCAATCCAAGATCAATCAATGTAATTACATTAGTATTATAGAGAGAAAAAGTACCAGTGATAACAGCGGGAGATGTTGCTTCTTCACGAGCACGGATAGCATAGGCTCTAGCAAGTTCTCTAGCCTCGATTCTTATAGGTGAAGCTTTAGTTACACCTTTACTACTGGTCGCATTCCCTGTATTCCTCGGGGGTCTCCCTCTAGTGGCAGTGTTGCCCGATCTTGCATTCTGAATATTGTCTTTCTCAGCCATTTTAGGGCAGTCCCGAATAAAGTGGTCTTGTGAGCCACACATAAAGCAAGCCCTGTCATTCATTCTACATTCACCGAAATGTTGCCTACCATAGTGTTGACATTCAGGTCAATTGGATCTAACATTACCAACACTCGCTATCGACGTAGTTTGGGATTTAGAACCCGGATATTGTTTCCAAGATCTTTGTTGGAATACCCAGCTAAAGCACTCGAACGTGTATACAAATCTCTCGATTTCTTAGACTGAGATTGAAATAACTTACTCATCGGCCTTTTTCTTGCATCTCTAGCCTCAAACTCAGCTTCCCTCTTCTCCTTGCTTAATTCTTCAGCTTTACAAGCTCGATCGAATAGCACCAAAAATTCTTTCATCTCAAAAACTCCAACTAGAAATCGAATATCCTCATTCAACCCATCTTTGAACCTTTTGCACATGATAGCCTTGGTGGAAACACACTCCTGAGCATACTTACTGAGCCTGACAAACTTTCACTTGTACTCGGTTACCAATATTCGACCCTATTTTAGCTCTAAGACATCTTACGTTTCTGATCAATGAACCGTTGGCTGATATATTTCTTCCTAAACTCATCTTGGAAGAATTCCCAGTTAACCCTCTCTATCGGTACTATGACACAAGAGTTTTCCACCATCGGTATGTTGAGTCTCTCAGAAGCGACTCAGCACATTTCAGACTTTCATTCGGTGTGCAAGACAGTTCATCGAATACTCTGATGGAGTTTTTGAGCCAAAACTCGGCTCTCTCGGGATCATCATCGACATTAGCTCTCAAATCTTCAACCCCATGCTTTCGAATTTATCAACCAGAGGCTTATTCAGTCTTACAAATTCCATACTTGTGGAGCTACGAGAACCGGCTGAGGAATAGGTGGGGGTGGAGGGGGTTGAGCAGTCAGATTTGTTCAAACAAACTCCATATACCGCTCGTTCATCATATAGATAAAGGCTTCCCTATCGCCTTCTCCTTGACCAATTGTCACTTATCTACTTTCAGATGGTGCGGTCCCTTGAGCCGGAGCTGGCACATTACTTTCTACATCATCAGCTTCAGCTCGATTGGGATCCATTTACTATATGAAAACACATTTTAAAATTGTCAGGAGTCATCACACTATCACAACTTATGTATGGCATATATAGCTAGACTTTTACACACGCTACTTTAGTCCGAGAATCGACTAAACTGTCACTCTGATACCACTAAATGTAACACCTTTTACCAGTATTCAATGTCAAAACAAGGTACGAGGCATTATCAGACTTACAACACAAGCATTCATACGATTCTAAGTCATAAATTTGCTTTCAAATTAAAACCATTCATATTCAATCATAAAGTCCCTAATATGAGCCTACAAGGCCCAAATCATTCATTGGAAGTGGTTCGGGACTAAATCGAGAACTCAAGAAATTTTTATAAAACATAGAAAATTTTTGCTAGAAACAGGGCTCACACACCCGTGTGGTCCAAGGGACACGCCTGTGTGACCCTGGGACACGTCCGTGCTTCAGACTATGTTCAATTTAGGGTGCTCTCTGACTTGTGCCACACGACCGTGCCACACGCCCGTGTGGTTAATTAATTTAATTCAAATTAGGAGTAGGTTTCACACGGCCAAGACACACGCCCGTGTTCTAGGCCGTATAGCATACACGGATGAGACACACGCTCGTGTCTCTGCCCGTGTGGTATATTCTGGACATTCTATTTTTCAAAATTAAGATGCAGGGGACACACAACCAATACACACGCTCATGGGGCAAGCCGTGTGTTGCACACAGCCTAGACACACACCCGTGTGTTTACTCGTGTGGACAAAATAAGGCTATTTACCAAGCCTTTGGCCACCCTTCCATGCACATACCTACACAACATCATATAAAACCAATTCAAGCATACTTAGGCAACCAAAACATCCCCAACCAAGGTATTAACATCACATCCACATGCTAACATCTAACATGCTTTAACATCATAATTTATCAACACAAATCATACAAGTTTCCACATTCATGAATGATATCAACATATAATGATACTCATAACCAACATTAGCCAACTTTCATGGCCATATACAACATGAAATCATTAACCATTATAAGCCAATACATTTGGCCACATTTCCAATGACACATATAACAAAATGACCAAGTCCCTATACATGCCATAAATCAAAATATTGACATTTCAATAGTACCCAAAATAATGGTTGATAGTGTGAATGAACCTCCGACGATCTCCAATCCCGAGCTAGCTTGGTGACACTACAAGATAAGGGAAAGAAAGGGGAGTAACCTATATAGCTTAGTAAGTTCAAATGAAAATAATAAACAACATTAATTATACATTTATCATATGCATAACATAACATGAATTAGCATAAATGTCATTAAAACTTCATGAACATAACATACTCAATCATATTCTTACCAATAGTTCATCATATACCGAATCTATTTCCTTTGAGTTTTTAGTACATACCTGTACTAACTCGTAACATAATCACATACTTTCTCATCTTTGACATACCCGTTGAACCACTTGGAATACTATCAGATACACGAAATTCTTGCACATAAGTGCCACATAAGTAGCCTATGCTACTACAAACCTCATAACACATATAGACTCACTCTCGAGCTATACACGGGCTTGCTCACATAAGCTGTCAGTCGAGACATATCTATGCGGTGCTGCTCACACAAGTTGTCAGGCATTTGCAAGATATGCCGGTATACCCAGCCAGCCACCGGTAAGACATACAAGACCAGCACCCAGGACACATAAATCACATAATTAAATATTCACATGGGTTCCTAGTGACATGTCACTTGTATCCTAATCTATTCCTAAGGTTCAACTGGGATTGTAACACCCCAAACCTGACTTAGACGTTATGGATGAATCTGGTGATATTACATTGAAGTGTTTTTCGAAAACATAGTTTCATTGAAAAACCCGTTCTGAATTAAATCTCATTTATGATATTTATCAAAAATTTTAGGGTATCTTTTCATTTAAACTCAAGTTGTTTTTAGCATAAATTTGATCATATTAGTTTGTTACTATACTTTAAAACAATGTTTGATGCGAAGCTTTTATAGTATGTAATGAAAACGAGGTGTTTTGAAAAGCATTTATCTTTTGAAAATCTACGTCCTACTACTTTTAGATATTAACTGATCTAAGTAAAAATCCCAAATTTAAAATTAAAATTTAAAGAGGTCTTATTACAAAACAAATACCCAAATTAAATTTCTTGTAAATGAAAAGTCAAATATAAAAGCAAGTGCGGTTGTGTGGCCACCTCCGAATGTCTCGCAGCATCGATCTGCCTAAGATTGGCGATTACCTGTACAGATAAGTAGAGGGGTGAGTTTATGAAAACTTAGTGTGTAACCCCATATAAGTAAATAGCCAATCATGCCTTAGACAAGTACAATCTGGGCCTAAGCCCAATTTAATAATAGTTCAGATCAATTGGGCCTTAGCCCATTACAGTATCAGTATCCGTGTGGGCCTTAGCCCATTTTAATGACAGTAACAGTTTAGACATGCAATCAAAAACCCTACCTAACTAGCCTCTACACTCCATTTCGTTCAGCCCTACACTCCATGTAGGGATAAAATCAACCCACCCATCCCTACACTCCGAAAATTAGCACCGGTTGCGACTAAGCAGTACTTGTAGTAGAGCTGCTAGTATAGTACACTTCCTCGAATCATAATAACCCTATCCCCATGCAACATATCACACATGTATGTAACATATATATCATGGCATGCTCATATACAATCATACATAACATAAGAGATACAGTCATTTAATATCATAGGGGTATAACAGTCATTTTATATCATAAGGGCATAACAGTCATTTTCATCAATTTTGGGTCTAGGTATACTTACCGACCCATCAGTACCGTGTAACCTTAACAGTCAAACAGTGAAAATAGGCCCAAGGCCCATAATGCGAGCCCATGTAGGCCCACACTCGCCCATGTGGCCCACAAAGCCTAGATACGGTCTCGAACATGAGAATTACACACTTTGACCCAAAATTCTCCACATGTTTATGTAGTTTACCTGTGTCGAGCCCACAAGCCCGTTGGGCCCACACGGCCCATTTCAGCCCAACATGGCCCAAAATAGCCTAAGACCATGAAATCGTTCATGGTGGCCTCCATAGTCAAACACCCATGTTTTATCCATTCAGAGTACCACACGAGCGAACGCACGCTCGTGTAGCGCCAATGGTCATATTTTTTGGCTTTTGTCGATTTACACTTTAGGCAGTGTTTATACACTTTTCGGCATTTCACCGATATCGTTTATAGAGTACTGCTACAGAACTGGATTGTATTTGTTGAGAAAACCGTCCACACCTTTGAAACTTACACTTGGCCAGCAATCCCCAATTATTCATTTGGGCATTTACTCAATCGAATACACACGTGTTATCCCAATCGTTATACTCACAACAACTTAACTTTGATCAAGTGAAGAGGGAAGTTTCTCCTACCCAAACGTTAATTACAAACCTTCTACCCTTCAAGAAGTTCCTAGGCACCAATCGAAAATGATTAAGCACTTAATCAACAAGCAACAAGATAACACCATACTATTACATTTACCAACAACGCGAGAAAGAGAATCAACTACGAAGTGCAAGACTTAACAGCAAGTATAGAATGCTTACTAGAAAATAGAGAAGGGAACACGGTCGGCCCCAAGAGAAGGAAAAGATTCGGCAACTAGGAAATGAAAGGAAGGATGAAATAAGGGAGAGATTCAACCAAGGGAAAACCAACGTGGAAAACGTTTGTTTTGAAAGAAGGCAAAATCGAAAGGGCCAATGATCTAGCCGAACACATCTCACAAAATTCAAAAAAAGAAGAAGAAGAAAGAGAGGGATCGTAGACTTGAGAGCAGAGGAAGCAAAAATAAGAACTGATTTTGTAAAAGAGAGGAAAAGAGAAAGGGAGCACTAGGAGTAATTTCAGCTAAAGAAAGGTTGTCAAAAAAATGAACGAGTTGACACAGAACCCCTACCACTTTCAGCTTTCAAGCAAAAGAGAGAAAATAACGACTACAAGCAAAACTTGAAATGAGGAGTATACCACTCTAGCCGAATTCTTGAGTGCCAGAGTCCAATTTCGGCACAACACTCCCTCTCCCCTCATTTCTCTTGATTTTCTCCTAAAATCCCTCCTCAAATCTCTCTACCCGATCACACCTCCCTTCAACCACTCAATTTGAATTCTTCTCAACTAGTTCAGTGTTTCAGTCAAACTACAACACCCCCCACGGCCAAGCAACAAAATAAATACTCCCTTGCCTCTCCACCAAGATTCGAACCTCAGTCCACTGGCGTAGGTAACACGCCACTTACCCCCTAGACCAACAGGCATTTTATGTCTTACCTTACCCACAAAAATTTATAAGCCTACCAACTATTGGCAAGGGTTTATTCCTTAAAAACAAAACTTTTTGCACAAACCCAGGCTTGAACGCAAGACTTCTCAGACACACCCAAACACACCCAAATCACTTAACCACTAACGTAAACAAGTACTTGCGTTACAAACATGCAAAAATAAATACATAGATTTTGGGCCGTTACAAGGATTTTCTTATTTGTAGAAACGTCGTTAATTTGATCCATAGAGTCAATTATACCATTCATGCAATATCAAAACATTATAAATACAATTGTAACATTGCATTATTAACATATGAACTTACCTCGGTACAAAAATAGTGAAAATGGACCTAATCGTCAAACACTTTATTTTTCCCCCGATCTAGGTTTGAACCTCATTTTTCTTGATTTCTAATAGAAAATTTAACTCATTTGATACTCACATTATTCAATTTAGCTCAAAAATCACATTATGGCAAAATTTATTTTGCCCTTAACTTTTCAATATTTTACATTTTAGTCCCTAAGCTCATAAAATGAATTTCATTCAATTTCTTCAAAAACCAAGCCTAGCTGAACCATTTTCATACTCATAACAGTCCACATTTTTCATTTATTCACATTTTTACACATTTTACAACTTTTACAAATAGGTCCTTTTTAGGTATTTTCATCAAAAATCACTTGGTAAATTTTATTTATCTAACATCAAACATACATTTTCTACCATTAAAGATCAAAATACACAAATGTCTAAGATGGGTAAAATTTTAGACTTTGATTTTCTTTCAAATTAGTCCTTGAAATAGCTAGATTAGGTTGAGACAACTTCAAAAACATAAAAATCATGAAAAACGGGGCAAGAACGGACTTACAATCGAGCTTGAAAGTTGGCCAAAACCCTAATGGAGACCCTTCAATTTTTGGCTATGAGGGATGAGATTAGACAGATGAACATCTTTTATTTGTTTTATTTAGTCTTTATTTATCAAATGACTAAAATACCCTTAATGCCTAACTTCAAATTTTCACCTAACCATGTCCATTTTTGTCCATACTAAAGTATAATGGTCTAATTACCATCTATTGACCTCTAATTGAAGATCTCATAGCAATTGGACACCTTTAACATATAGAACTCAATTTTTTCACTTTTTGCAATTTAGTTCCTTTAACTAAATTGAGTGCCCAAACATTAAAATTTTCGAACGAAATTTTCCCAAAATCATTCCATAAAATTGTAGACCATAAAAATATAATAAAAATAAATTTTACTACATCAGATTTGTGGTCCTGAAACCACTATTCTGACTAGACCCAAAATCGGGTTGTTACATATCTAATGTCGCAGAAAGACCTAAACTTGAGACAGCGCAAGTGGCTTGAATTACTGAAATATTATGATCTTGTCATTGACTACCATCCGGGAAAAGTCAATGTGGTTGCTAATGCTCTAAGCAGAAAATCCCTATTTGTTTTAAGAGCAATGAATACTCAGTTGTCATTGTCAAATGATGGTTCAATTATAGCTGAGTTAAAAGCTAAACCGACATTTCTGCAATAGATCTATGAAGCTCAGAAAGATGATAGTGAGTTACAAACAAAACAGATACAGTGCAAACCGGCTTCTGATTCAGAATTTCAGATTGGGTTTGATGATTGTCTGTTATTCAGAGACAGAATATGCGTACTGAGAAATTCAGAACTTGTACAGAAGATTTTACATGAAGCTCATAATAGTAATATGTCTATTCATCCTAGCTGTAACACCCTTTACCCGTATACTACGCTGAAACCGCACGAGGCATTACCAGACTTAACAATACATTCTACCAAATCCCGAGCCACTAAATGTCACTTATAACTTAAACTTTAACAAACACATGCATACACAAAATTATAACTCCATGACCAATATGAGCTACAACTCGTGGCTAAATATAGAATAGTCCTTATTACCGTTATGAAGCAATACACTTAATCAAATTAATTATCACATATATAAAATGACTTAGCCAACCCCCTATACATGCTAGAACTTAAATCATTTATAAATAAATATACCCATAGATAGCTTGATAGTGTGAAGCGATCTTCGATGACCTTCAGCCCGAGCTTGTTTAATAGGACTTTGAAACATGGAGCTCAGTAAGTTCACATGTAAAAAATAATAAGCATTAGCAATGAATTTAGCTTACTACTAAGCTGTCATAACTTGCATAAATAATGCTAAGTTATTACTTTCTCAACTTACTCATTTGTAGCCTTACCAAAGCCTCAATGAGACAAATCCTCACAAGTTCTCAAATTGATACAATCATTAAATCACATGCTTATATCTTATTACTCATGTTCACATTAATCTGTCTACTTGAATCGCTGTCACTAAATTATTTATTTCTTGAAATACAGAGCTCCGAATTTCAAGCCGCTAATTTTTACTGAAACTAGACTCACATATCTTCATACCTTAAAATTTCTATAATTTTTAGTCCTTCCAATTAGTACAGTTTATTCATTAAAATTTCCCCTCTTTCACTTTGACTATTCTGACCTCTCTTCACTACAAATCAATTATCTCCTCGTACAGAATTAAGATGACCTTATTGTTTAGTTTATTTGAAACTAGACTCATTCAGAATTTTAGGAATATAAATTATATCACATAATTATTTTTTAAAATTTCTAATGATTTTTCCAAGACAGAACAGGGGATCACGTAATCATTCTGGACCAGTCTCACAAAAATCCAAATATCTCAAAATACAGAATTTCTTTGCTTTCTCTGTTTCTTTCATATGAAAATAGACTCAATAAGATTTAATTTCTAATCTCACTCAACATGATTCCATTTCTACCAATTTTGGTGATTTTTCGAAGTTACTCTACTGCTGCTCTCCAAAACAGTTTTATTTGTAAATTTTTGCTCTCACTCACTTTAGTTGTATTCATTACTTATATATAACAATCTTTCCAATTTTTGATTACATATTTAGCATATTTCTCATACGTTACACATGCATATACCTACACTTATCACTACAAGCCACACATTATTTCATTTAATTGATTTTCTCGGGGAACTCTTCGGTAACCTTACCAAAGGCTTAGAATACAAAGGGCACCTTACTTAATAGTTTGCTTACATACCTACAACATCTCACTTAACACATGAGTACTCTTTCATAATATAGGCATATTGCCAATCATGTCATAAAGTGTCACAAGCATAACTGAAAACTCATCACTTACTTAATATTCGATAATCTCAATTACTTACAATCTCAATATTAAATAAGCCTTAAATGCATACATGTACTCTTTCTTCATGTTCTCACCTTGTCATTTCTTTGACTTGCTCTTTGGATTACTCGGGAACCTTTTCCTTTTTGAACTTACCATTTCCATGTCTTAACATGGTCTTACGTGGTATCCTTGCCTTATGAACTCACCAATGCCGTGCCTTGGCATGGTCTTACATGGGACCTTTACCTTATAGTAACTCATCAATGCCATGCCTTGACATGGTCTTACATGATTTCCTTGCCTTATAGAACTTATCAATGCCATGCCTTGGCATGGTCTTACATGATATCCTTATCTTACCAAATGCCATGCTCCAAACATGGTCTTACATGGTATCCTTGTCTTATTGCCAATGCCACATCTTGATGTGGTCTTACATGGAGTCCTTAATCAATGTCGATGTCATGTCTTGACATGGTCTTACACGAGATCCTTGCCTTACCAATGCCATGTCTTGACATGGTCTTACATGGTATCCTTAATCGTCAATTTCTCCTTAAATGCCATGTTATGAACATGGACTTTTCTGTCAATTCTTCCTTAATTGCCATGGTATAGCCATGGACTTTGAGATATCAATTCTTTGTCAAGTCATAGCTGAAACATACTTGCTCAAATTTTCAAGGTTAGTCGCATAACTCAATAATAACATTACTAATAACAATAATTGCATAATAATAAAATGCTACTCAACTTACATACTTACATTCTAAATCTCATCATATCATCAACTTAACTTATTCTCATCAAACTTTTCTAGTCAATACTTTCTTGTTATCATACAAAGCCATAATACAAAATATGGTATTACATATAAATTATACAAGTTCTCTTTCCAATATCGAATTATTATCAAACATTAATCATTATATCTGAACTCAATACTAAAGTATTTATGGCAAAAATATCAATTTATCATTCAAATATGCATAATTAAATGCTTATTAAACATATGAACTTACCTCGATACCAAAATGGTCATTTTACCAACTTTCTCAATTTTTGATTTTCCTCCCGTTCTAGGTCCAAATCTCATTTTTCGGGGTCATGAAGCTTGGAAAGTTTGAAAACCCTATCCATGTCTTCCTACATGTTAAATTCGGCCTAAGCTTGAAGATGGACAAATTTGGCATTTAAATTTTGTTTTTAATTCATTTAATTCACTAAATTACCAAAATACCCCTTAAAAAATCTTTTGAAACATACCCATCCATGTCCATTTTTGTCTACCAACTCAACCAATGGCCTAATTATCATTTAAGGACCTCCAATTTAAAATTTCATAACAATTGGACTCCTCTAACATGTAGAACTCAACTTTTGCACTTTTTACAATTTACTCTTTTTGACTAAATTGAGTGCCCAAACATCAAAATTTTTGAATGAGATTTTCACGAAATCATTCCGTGAAATTGTAGACCATAAAAATATAAATAAAATAAATTTTTCAACATCAAATTTGTGGTCCCGAAACCATTGTTCCGACTAAGCCCAAAATCGGGTTGTTACACTAGCAGTAATAAAATGTATAATGATTTGAAGAAGAAGTACTAGTGGCAGGGAATGAAACAGGATATTTCTGAATATGTATCTAAATGTTTGATATGTCAGCAAGTAAAAGCTGAACACCAGGTGCTTTTGGGATTATTATATCCAATTACGATTTCAGAATAGAAATGGGAAAGAATTACTATGGACTTTGTATTAGGATTACCCCTGTCTCCAAAGAAGAAAAGTGCTATTTGGGTAAATGCCGACCGGCTGATAGTTTGCACACTTTATCCCGGTACGTATGGATTTTTCCTTGGAGAGATTGGCTAAATTATATGTTTTGAGATTGTCAGATTGCATGAAGTACCGGTATCCATTATTTTAGACAGAGATCCTTGATTTACATCTCGATTATGGAATAAGTTACAAGAAGCTTTGGGTACATAGTTACATTTCAGTACCACATTCCATCATCAGACTGATGGACAATTTGAATGTGTAATCCAGATTTTGCAAGTTATGCTTCGGTGTTGTATTTTGGAATTTAAAGGTAACTGGGAAAAGTATCTACCTTTAGTCAAATTTACCTATAATAACATTTATCAGTCTAGCATTAAAATGGCACCGTATGAGGCTTTGTTTGGTCGAAAATGTAGAACTCCATTTATTAGACAGAGCTCAGTGAAAAAAGATACACGAGTTCACTTAGTTAGTGAAACTGAAGAAAAGGTGGAGGTGATTCAGGACAGTTTAAAAGCAGCTTCTGATTGTCAAAAGTCTTATGGTGATCTTAAAAAAAAAAAGATAGAATTTCAGGTCAGCAACAAGGTATTCTTAAAAGTATCGCCTTGGAAGAAAGTTTTTTGGTTTGGTCGTAAAGTAAAATTCAGTCCACGATTCATCGGGCCATATGAGATTACTGAAAGAATCGAACTTGTTGCGTATCGTTAGCATTACCACCTGAACTTGATAGAATTCATAATGTTTTCCATGTGTCTATGTTGCAATGGTATAGATCAGATCTTTCACATGTAATTTCTCTGACGGAAGTTGAGATTCAGCTTGATATGACTTACAGTGAAGAACCAATTAAAATCTTGGCACGTGAAACAAAAGAGTTAAGAAATAAAAAGGTAGCATTAGTGAAAGTTCTTTGGCAATGACATGGGATCGAAGAAGCTACTTGGGGATCGAAGGATACCATGAGAAAGCAATACCCAAATCTTTTTACTGGTAAGATTTTTGAGGACGAAAATTCTTAAGAGGGGGAGAGCTGTAACAACCCATTTTTAATGAAATCAGAGCAGTGGTTTCAGGACCACAAATCCGAGTAATATTATTACATGGTTTGCTTTGTGAAAGGAATGTTATATGAAAATTCTAATAAGGAAATTTTATCGATTATGTGTTTAATTAGAGAAAGGACCAAATTGCATAGAATGCAAAAGTTGAATTCTAATAGCCAAAAGGATCAAATAGCTATGGAATTCAAAACTTGAGGTCCTTATATGGTAATTAGACCATTAAGGAAAAGTTAGTAGATATTTTTGATGAATCAACCATAGAAAATTAGAAAAAGGTAAGGACTAAATTAAAAAGTGGAAAAATTAATGGATGATAAATAATTAAATGGAAATATTAACATTTTATATCATCTTCATCCCCAAATATTCCATGGAAACCCTAGAAGAGAGAAAGGAAACTAATCAAGCTTAATTAGGTATGTTTTCTTGTCCCGTTTTTAGTAATTTTTATATTTTTGAGATCGAGATAGTTTAATCTATCTATTTTAGGGATTAATTTGAAAAGTTATCAAAGTATAGAAGTTTTTCCATGGATGAATATGCTGAAATTTTGAAATTTATGGTGGAAAATGAAAGGTTGTTGATAGATAAACAACTTTTATAAAGTGAATTTTAATGAAAATATGATTTAAGGATTAAATTGTAAAGATGTAAAAGTTATGGAAAAATTATGAATTTTGTGAAATGCATGTTCTGTAAAAGTTATATGAAAATTTTGGTTAGGCTCGGGATAAAATTGCATGAATTTCATTTTCCGAGCCTAGGGACGAAATTATCACTTTGTGAAAAGTATAGGGGCAAAATAGTAATTTTGCCTAGGATATGAATTGAATTAAATTGAGTATGAAATGGATTAAATTGATATTAAATTTATTTATTTAGATCTTGAAAGACCTAATACTGAGTTGGATCGAGGAAAATAAGAAGTTTCGGATTAGTAGATTTCGTGTACGAATAAGTATCGAGGTAAGTTCGTGTAACTAAATTGTGTGCATTTATATGTTTGAATTAAATGTTGTATATGTAAATTGTATAATAATTATGTATGTGAAATTGATTGAATATCCGATAATGCCTGATAAATGTGAAATCTCGTTTGAACAAATGAAAATCGATGGATACAGGATTTCCCGTATTAATTGTAGTCTAGCATATGTTGCAGACACACCATAGCTCAAAAGAGTGTCCGATTATTAGCCCTCTCGAGCTTCTCATTGTATGGTTCAGCGAGCTTCTCGTTATATCTCTTCAAAGAATCCCAATAGGTTATGATCCTACATTTGTTGTAGACACACCTTAGTTCTTATGAGCAACCCGATTAAAGGCTCTTTGTGAGCTTCCCGATAATTCTCACTTGAACTTCCTGATATTGGCTATTCGGAGCTTCCCGATATGGTTCTTTATGAACTTCCCGATTATGGCACTTATGAGCTTCTCGTTATATAACCCGGATAAGCTTCTCGATAGGCTCTTTATGAGCTTCTCGAAATGGCTCTGTGTGAGCTTCTCGTTACAAGGCTCGAGAGTGTGCTTCCCGATTATATGCCCTAATTGGATACTTCTGGAAATGAATTGACGAATTATAGTAATGTACACTAAAATGTGCTATATGAGTGTATCCATTGATATTTCTAATAAATTCAACGGGTACAGTTCTGACATGACTAAATTGAATTTGAAATGATTTTTTATCAAAGTGTACATGTAATATGGAATAATGTTATGAAAAGAATATGTAAACGATAGACATTAAATGATGAGCTCATCCATGTTTTTGGTATTATGTGAATTACTTGATTAACATACTTGTTTGAGTGTATGTGATTAGGCAAATTTGTCAATTTGTTGGAAATCATGTTATTGTATGCTTATTTGAATGAATGTAATTGGTAAGTCTAATTCTTTTTATACGAACTTACTAAGCATTAATTGCTTACTAGATTTTCTTTTCTCTGTTTTATAGTGCTCGAAAGCTTGTAAAGGTTGGAGATCGGTCGGAGTATCATCACACTATCCTCCAGCTTGTTTTGGTATAAAAAGTAATCTTATTTTGATATAATGGCATGTATAGGTTAACTTAGCCAATGTTGTCAAGTACATGGTTGTTTGTAATTTAGCTATTGGAATGGCTAATAATGGTTTGTTTTGATATATTGCTATGAGGTTATATATGTCATGTTTAACATATATGTATATGGTTGGTTAGATTGAATTAGAGTAAAATATAAATTATCACAAGAAGGTAAGTTTGATCATATGAATATGTGATATTATTTCATACATATTAATGATGTTTGCTTGATTTATATGACTTGAATTGGTTGGAAAATATATGCAAATGTTGTTGTAGGTTGAAGGTTAAATTTGGGTGAGAAATAAGGCTAGGAAATGGTCTTATTTTATCCACAAGGGTAGACACACGGGCGTGTGTCTTGACCGTGTGTGACACACGGCCTGGCACATGGACATATGGTTTGGCCGTGTGTCCCCTGCATCCTAAAATTAAGAAACAGAAATGCTCAGAATTGGGCACACGGGCGGAGACACAGGTGTGTGTCTCAGCCGTGTGTGCTACACGGCCCGGAACACGGGCGTGTGTCTTGGCTGTGTGAAACCTGCACCTAATTTGTGAAAATTAAATTGACCACATGGCCTAGCACACGGGCGTGTGGCAGGCCGTGTGGCACAAGTTAGGGAGTTACTCGAGTAAGGATATAGTCGTGTGCCTCACTTCGAATGCCCACACGGCCTGAGACATGGGCATGTCACATGGTCGTGTGAGCCACACGGCCTACCCACACGGGCGTGTGACCCCTGTATATAAGAAAAATTTTGAAATATTGTGAAAAATTTTCTGAGTTCCCGATTTAGTCCCAACTTGATTCTAATGTTTAAATTGGGCCTCAAGGGTCCATTCAAGGGACAATATGATTAATTTTGGATATGAAAAGTAAATTACATGAATTATATGAAATTACTCTATAAACTCTGGTAATGCTTTGTAACCCAGTTCCAGTGACGAGTACGGGTTAGGGGTGTTACAATCATCCCCATTAAGGGATTGAAAGAAAAATATTTTACTGTGAAAGATCTACTTATGAGCAATAGAATATGGTAATTCTAAAAGCTCATTATGGTTGAATGCACCTGAAGTTGCAAGTTTTTTTTTTAAATTGTGAGTATAACTCTATAGTATTTGGAATAAGTTCTCAACTAAAATTATGTGGAAAAATATTATTGATGAGAACTTGCAAGAGAGAAAACTTATGTATGAAAAGTCATTGGTTATGTACCTGTTGTACACCTGGAAAATAGTGATTTAGACTTCACATTGATTTAGAAATTTCCAATAGTAAATGTCACAATGGTACTTATATATGGAGACAAAGTAAAAGAAATGACAGTAAAATTATCAAATTGTCACAATTTCTATCGACATTATTAGTACAATTGAAATGCATGTTAAAGTAAACCAGAAGTTTACTGATACGAATGCATTTACTACTTGGCGTGACCATTTAGACCATTCTAAATCATATATGATGTGAAAATAAATTGAGAATTCATATGGACATTCATTAAAGAACCACAAGATTCTTTAATTTAAAAAATCCCTATTTTTTTGTTTATTCTCAATGAAAATTTATTCTTAGAAACTCATTAGCTAAATTTGAGATTTAATGCCTTGCATTTCTGAAATGAATATGGGTCCATTCATCCATCATGTGGATAGTTTTGATATTATATGATTTTGGTAGATACATCTACAAAATAATCACATATTGTTATCAACTTGCAACCTGTCGTTTGCAAGATTCTTGTTTAAATAATTAATTTCAGATTATGCAATTAAGGCAATTCATCTTGCTATGCTGATGAGTTTATATCTCAATTTTTTATTGATTATTGTATATGAGTTTGAAAATTTTTTGTAAATGCTTGTTATTTATAGGTATAATGGTTTAAAGGAAATTATTGATTGAACATCTTTAATTAATATCTAAACCATTACCTATGAGAACTAAACTTCCTATTTCAATATGAGATTATGTTGATTTACGTGTTGTACGCATCAAACCAATAAATTATAAATATTCCCATTACAATTGGTTTTAGTTTCTCATCTTTGAATTTTTGTATGTGCATATATGTTCCAATTGCTCGACCACAATGCACAAAGATGAGTGAATCCTCAACGAAAGTTGGGAATATATATTAATTACAAGTTTCTTTCTATTATTAAGATGTTTTGAATGTTTTAGAGATTTGATTATAACATGATTTGTGATTACTATTTTGATTTGATAGTTTTCCTGACATTAGGGGGAGAGAAATTAAAACTTGTAATGAGTTAGGGGAGGTAATTTGAACCAGAAGTTCAGTAAGTATAACTCATTATAAGTTTCAAATATGAAAATTCTCATAAAAGAAAATAATATATCTAAATGGTAATATAGTGAAGGCGAGTGCTCCAGAAGAGACCTAAGACATAACTAATAACGAAAACTCCAGAAGAGATTTAGGTACCTGAAACTGAAGATTAAAATAGTGAAAATAAATAAATCTTGATAAGTTTTGTCAATTTGATAAAAATGTCGAACCGATAATAAAACTGGTCGACAATGATTTTGCATGCAATATTATTGTTGAAATAATGAAACAAAAGGATGATCTTGAATAAATCTATTGAGAAATATAGATATGGAATAATTGTTCAAAATAGAAAGACGTAACTCAAGTACAATTAAAATTGTGGAGTTTTTGTACCAGCAGTCTAAATATCTAAAGGTATAAAGCTAGTGAGGAACAAATAAAGTAGTTTTGCAAAAAAACGGAAAAAAATAAGAAGTTTTTGCTAAGTCCTAACATTGATTATGAAAAAATATAATATTCTTTTGTGATGGATACAATAAACCTTTAGATATATTATTAAACTGATAGTTCATAAAAGATTTAACTTATGTCTAATAATTGTTGTTACAACCTTTATGAATCACTATTTAGTAAAGTTTATATTAAAATCATTGAAAGATTTAGAATGCTAGAAGCATATTGAAATTCTCGTGAACTTGTTCATTTATATGAATTGAAATAATTTGAACATATATGGTAAATTTGACTTAGTGAATAATAGTTGAAGAAGGATAATAAAATGATCCAAAATACCTATTTGTGTTTTTATAGAAGAATAATAATTAAAGTTTACTACGATTATTGTTGAAACTCCCTAAAGAGATCAAAATATATTTCCCCAAAAATTTCTCTCACTCATGACTTTCAAAAGACCGGTGATATAAATGCTCATTTGAAAAGCTAATATTCAAGATTGAATACGCAGAATATGAGATATTATATGATGTTTTTATAAGGGGAGTAAATATGTGTTGTACTCTTTTTTCCTTAACCAAGACTTTTTCCATTGGGTTTTCCTAGTAAAGGTTTTTAACGAGGCAGCTTGTAATAAAAGATTGTATACTCTTTTTCTTTTATTAGGTTTTTATCCTATAGGGTTTTTGCTAATTAGGTTTTAACGAGGCACATTATCTACCAATGGACATCTAAGGGGAAGTATTATGAATATCTTATTAAGTGGATGTCCATTAAAATCAAGATAAATTTTGATGTACTTTAAATTCTAATAGTCATTAGAATTAGATCTCTACTTCATTTATACTTCTTATGTCTATAAATAGAGACTTTGGAAAAGTTTTGTAAATATTCGATTGATCAATAAAATACACTATCTTTTGCTCTCCTATTTTCTTTATTCTTTACTTTCATCTTTTTATTTTATAACAATGGCTAATATATTTTTAAAAAAACCCTTAGAGTAATATACTTTATTTGAACAAATCCTCATACTATTTTTAGTTAAATAAGCTCTTTTATTCATGAAAGCCTTTAATTTTAATATTAAATTAAAATTATTTTAAAATTTTAAATTAATTTACATCTTATGTTGATATAAATGTAATGAGAATAGTTTATTAAAAAAATAAAATAATTTTTTTGAAAGTAAAACAAAATATTTTTGTAAATTTCTTGAAAATGCTTTACATAACACTTAATCACTATTTTAAAATTCTAATTACTCTTTTAAATTTTATATTGATTTTAAAAATTTATATAATTTATATTACATCAACAAGATATTAAGATAATAGTTTAAACTTAAAATATTTTAAATTTAATATTAAAATTAAAGACTTTTATAGATAAAATTCATAAGATAGTGGCTTATTTAAGTACAATAATAGTTGAAGGATGCTTAAACAATGTGTAATGATTTACGAGCTTTTTAAATATATTAACCTAATGTAATATTCATTTACCTTAATATTAAATGTGATAAAAGAAATCAATATTTTAAACCGGACCAATGATTGAACCGATCAAATCATTGATTCGACAATCCCATCAATCTAACCATTCAACTAATCTGATTAAAAAAATTTAAAAATAAAAATAAAAAAGCTTGATTCTACTAGTTCAATTATTTTTTTACCCGGTTCAATTGACCCATACCAATTTCCAAGCCAACCAATTCAAAGCTCCTTTCTTGACCGGTACCCTAATAAATTCCTAATCCAACTAGTCCGACCAATCAATCCAATCCGGTTTGAAAAAAAAAAGTATTAAGGATTATATGCTTTTGTAATCCTCTTATCAATTATCGTATTAACAAAATAAAATTTTCATATCTTTTACACAATATTCATGCACAAAATGTACTAAAATCATTTACTATTTCTTTCTATTTTATTTATCAAATATTATGTTTTAATTTCAAAATTATATTGTGTATATCAATAGTATCTATCCAAAATTAATATTAATATTAATTTATTAAATATATATTGGTTATTAAATATAATAAATCTGTGCATGGCACATGCAAACTAGTATGTGTATCATGTATATTATAAACAAACGGCGACATAGTGTGAAAGATATTATACAAAATAAGGTTTGAAGTCCAAAGTAACAGAAATGAGTTCTCATTTTGATCATCTAAAACCAACTTTTAACAACTTTAGAATTATAAGGATTTCAACAGAAACTCAATACCCGTTACCGTAAAGGCAAATGAATCAATGTTGCTTTTTTATGTAACACCGTCATCCTAACCAGAATTTCGCATAAGAAAAGCCACTATGAATCCCAGTAAGGCACCTGCAACAACCTGCACATATATATACTTTAGTTAGTACAATGCTATGCTTGAATGACTTGTATCTCCCTGGAAATTAGAATGCCGAGTACCATCTTATTTAGGTGAAAGAAATCTGATATTACAGTTATTACTCAATTACGCAACAAAACTTAAACGTTGCACTAATCTCTCAAACTATTAAGTTATTCTGATTAAGAATCTTAGAAAAATAAAGTTATTTATCTTATTTCCATACTCGGCACTTTTGACTTCTTGCCTTGCCCACAAAGGCATCTATGACATGTTTGGCTTACAAATGCATTGGATATAAAATAATATACATATGCAGGAATTGGCATAGTATTAATTAAGTAACAAGCAGTACTTGGAACCAATAAGCAATGGTTATTTTAACTACTTGTGCAGTATAAATAGCAGCAGACCTGGAGTGGAGTATGTCCAAGTAATTCACGCAGGGGCCTCACGCTAGACAATGGGTGTTCAGGAGGGAACTCACACACAATTTGATTCAGCAACTGCCAAAATGGAATGAAAATATCAGAACAGTGTCCCCGGGCATCAGAATATACGTGGCTCAAAGGTGAAACTTTGAGTCTATGCATCTAGATTAGGACTTACTTCAGCTTGACGCCCAGCGTGAAGTCGGACACCAGATGCATCATACATCACCTGCATGGATTGGAAACTCGTTGACCATACCCCCCACATGAATAACTAAAAAGCACGTAAATTATTTTTTCATTGAGAACTATTTTCAAGTTGACATTAGAAGTTCAGGGAATTAAAAAAAAATATGAGCATCAATGTCAATGCAGTACAAAGATTTCGATAACAACCTTGACTCCATATTTCAGGCTCTCCCAAAACATGGCCACATTGGTCTTCCAAACACAGAGAATATGAAAATTGAGGTACTTAACACTAACCTTATAGCATAAAGCTGAATATCAGGTTTTAAGGTTTTGTCTTCATGCTTTTCTATTTTCTGTTTTTAAGTCATCCAAGCAAGAAGCAGATACCTAAAGTAGAAACAATGACTCAAATCTACCAGAACTATGATATAATTTACCGCATATACAAACTTCTCTTGAATCGTCCTCCTAAAATATAGCTTTAAGCGGATTTTCTAGAAAGCATATTCTTTAAGCAGCTAAAAAGAATCCCAAGCGTCATAAAAAGCTAAAAGAAAACCATAGCTATTTGGGATAAAGGCTCACTTCACCACTGAACTTATATAACCGCTATTTCATACTAAGATCCAATTTCATTTAGCTAATAATAGAATTTTGTATCCAGTTCCATTCAAAAATTTACTACAGAACAAAAATACTTGTCAAATATTTACTTTCCAAAATAATTATGAATCAGTCTCAACTTGATACAGACATCAAAAACCAATCTCTTTAACATCAATATCACTCAAACTAGTTGGAACAAACTAAAATCTTTTGGAAACAAGATAAAATAAAATAAAAATGTTGCAAAAAATAAATAAATAAATACCCACAAAGTGCATCAACGAAAATACTGTAGATTGTGTCAAGAAGACTTAGGATATGTACTGTAATTTGTTAGAATGCAGAACTGCTATGCGACTGCTGAATACAGAAAGGAAAGAGAGAGAGAAAGGTAGCAAAGATTCTCTGGAAGAAAGAGAAAAAACCATAGAGATCAACATTGTTAAAGGACATGCTGGCAGCAGTGGTGAGGTCTATAGCCATGGCATCAATAAGAGGGAAAAGGAATGTGAGAGAAAAGAAAATTGAAAGTAGGGACTGCCACCAGCAGTATTCCTGTGCCAACAAGAGTGAAAGGGTTCAAGTGAGAGAGACGTTTGTCTCTGTTTCTTTTCATTAACTATTTTTCTGAATTAGATTGCACAAGGCTATATTCTCATAAATGCTGTACACGAGAATGTCATAACAAGGAAATGGAAAGTTAGGAAGCACATACAACACATGCCAGAACAACTGCAATAGCAAAAGCCGGTCCTCCCAATCCATCCTGCAAACCTATAGCAACTGCAAGAGCTGTCACAGTTGCAGAGTGTGATGATGGCATCCCACCTGAATCAATCATCCTCTTAGAATCCCATCTCCTTTCTTTAAACCTGAGCATCTAGGAGAAACAAGTTCAAAATTTTGAGCTACTATACACAAACCACTGAACTTGCTATTAGAACAAAACTAAAAAAATCTAATACATTCATCATCAAAAAAGAATAAATATACTAGCTATGCAGGAGAAAAAAAGAACCGTGCGTATACACTACAAACTTAAAAGTAAAACCCAAAGGCAAAAACAGAACAAACTTTAATTTCCAGAACCAGGGATGTATAAACTTTTACTTCCAAGGGCAGAATAGTGATTTCCCCATTAGAGTCCTCTCATGTGTCTTTGTTTAAGTGAAGTCCTCAATCATATTTGATTTGGTGAAAGACTGCTTTAAATTATTACAAAAGTCTCTCATATTAAGTTACTAAGGTCATTACTGGCTTCATATCATAAATGTCCACAATGAGACACTACACCTTTAAAGTTATTCCTTGCTATTAATGTTGCCCACATGTTTAACAACTCTTGTCAGCAAGGAGACTCAATAGTTTCTCTAGCCTTACTTCTTCTCTTCGTTTTCCACTATTTATTTGTGTGAAATATCTAACTGCCCTACCATCCAACTTGTTCCTTCATGGGTGGAAAACTTTAGAAAGAAAATATCTACCTTATAATGGTCCTAACTCCTAATTTCAAGATTGCAAATATCATGAGGATCTATCATCTTGAAAAATGAAGACTCTGGCTTTACTTGCACACAAGGAAGAAAAGCAAGCTTGGGAGCCCTTTGATAAGGTTGCAACTGCAGTTTTTGGAATTTATATATATAGGAGAGACATTGAAATGAAGGGGGTAAAAAAAAACCTCTAAGCCTAGACCACCAAGACTGTGAGATATGATGAGCTTAAAATGAGATGAAGTATATTCTTGCTTTACAATTCAATTCAAACACGTAATTACAAGACCTAGGGAAAAATAAAATGAGGTATATTCTTGCCTTGAAATTCAATTCAAACCCATAATTACGAGACTAAGGGAACCATTATCATATGCTTTCAATGAATCGGAGTCCATTGTAGTTATAGAAGCTAGAAATACAGTACCAGATCCCTTTTTCACAATGCAACCAGATAAGGCACATTGGTAAACATTTTAGTCACCAATGATCAATCATCAAAACTGCCCCCATGAGACATTAAATAAAACAAGTCACCAAAAAAAGAATCAAAACAAGGGTTCCCTAACTAGAGCTAAACAAGTTCTTAGCAGTCAGGGGCAATTGATTAACTAATAAACTAACATTTCTATTTTAAATTCTCACAGTAACTAGTTATGGGTTTTTTTAATGAGCAAATTGATAGTTAAAGTGTGTCTCAAAAGCCCTAACCAAAATCAATGATATTCCAAGATACGAGTTCCCAACTTTCGCTTCAAACAACAATAAAGTAACGATTCGCCAAACTTTTAAAAACTGGAATTTGAATTTAATTGAATTTAATATATTTAATTAAATGCCGCAAGAAAATGAGCAAGAAGAAAGGGGAAATATAGTGATTAAGAAGGAACGAACCAATTGGTAAAGAGTTTGAGAAACTGGGCGAGAGCGAAAGCGAGGAAGGCCGTGAGGAGAGGGAGGTTATTAGGAAGCAGATTCGACGGCGGAGACGACGCAAATGACGTCGCTCCACGTCCTCTCATCGAGCTCGCATCCACTGCCATCATCACCTCGTTCATTTCCTTTTTTTACTTGCCTTCAATAAAAGCTTTGGATCTCTGAGTGTGAGGAAGTCTGGTTGATCTGGATTTGTCAAAGCCTGGCATCCAAAGGCAACAACGATTCAGCGAATTAGCAGCGTAATGAGAAGAAGGAGAAGGTGCAACGATTGTTCCTTAACAAGAATAGGCCCACTTCAGGGCTGGTGTATTTTGGCGCTTACTGTATTGTTTATTGGGATTGAAGGTGGATCAGTGGAGAAGAAAAGAAAGAAATGATTACTGTTTTTAACTTCGGGTTTGTCGCTTTTTTTTTTTCTTCCAACTCTCTTAACCGGTGGAGACCTCAGCTAAGATTAAAATGCGTTAAATATAAAATTAATATCTAAATTTGTCCATTTCTTCTAAATTAATATTTATATATATATATATATATATATATATAATATTTATATATTTCTTTAGAATAATACCCGAACTATTTTTACTCCATTATATTTGTACTCAAACCTAACATCGTTACTTTTTAGCTGATGTGGCATCGCTGACCACTCGCATGGTGTCACATGTCGTCTTCTTTATACATTTTTTTAATCATTTTCCCTTATTTTCATTTTCTTTTTTAAATAACAACCTAATAACTAGAATAAAGTTGAGAATCTTTGGTATTCTTTAGATTTTTAAAATTTTCATTTGTTTTGTTGCAAATTCTTGAGTTTACCACCAATATCATCAGCAACTATATTCTCTTCTTTAAGGAGGAGAAGGTCGCCATCTTTAGACACTTTCTTGGTCCCCGTTGACTTAACACAAGTGGATCTTGTCCAAACCTTGGTCGCGTTGTTGTCCGATCTTGTTTCTTTCTTGTCTAACTATGTTTTCTTCTTTCAACGAGGAATTCTTGATCTTTGGTCCAAAATATTGAAATTTTCCCTATGGTTTTGGAGTATTTAAGGGATTCAATGTCTGGTTCCTCATCGAACTTGTCTCCAATAGCCGTATTGTGCTTCAAGGAAGTCTAGTTGTTGTTGTATAGGTCCAAGATACTACTTAATTATTGCCCTCAATCCAGTAAGTTATGGCTTTTTGCTTCAAAGCCATTCAATTTCAAGCCATTTCTACGATTTGAGCGGTTAAGGACCAATTATCACAGATGGAGATTAAGAACATCGAGCGGGACGAGCAACTGCCAACGTCGAAAGCTGCATTGGAAGCAATACTGACGGTGAAAATAAATTAAACTCATATTGACATCGAATTGTGTTGCATCGTCTGTAAAGAGCAACGTTTACTACCATTGTATTTACGATTACTGGCTATAGCATAATTTAACACCCATTTGAAGAAAACCATGAAAAGGAAAAGATTTAGGAGGGGATTTTTTTTACAAATTTGAAACAAAGTAAAATGTTGAAAACCCAAAACTTGGAATATCAAAAATTAGTTTTTTTTTTCAAAAAGCCAAGAAAAAAAAAACCCAAGAATTTGACGTCGATTCTTTGTTGCATTTGGCCCTTAAACTAGGAGATGAATAAGACGGAAGAAGAAAGATGAAGAAGACAAGGGTAGGAAAAAGAAAAAAGGAGAAAAGAAAAGAAAAAGGGAAGAAAATGATGGAAATGAAAAAGAAAATGGAACTATCGAAAATTTTGAATGTTGTCACCAACAACATAAGGGAAATAGGGAAAAATTAGGGGAACAATGTTTTGAGATATCTGAAAAAATCTCTAATTATCTTGAACCAGAAAAGGTATTTTTGTCATAAGTATAGGTCAAAAGAGCAAATTTAAGGAGCAGGATAAATGAAATAAGGTGGAGTGGCATGATGGATGTTGGACCAATACGGACGGAAACACAATAAAGAGCATCCATGTCTACACTAATGGAGCTAATGGATGAATTTGACAAGAATACTTGATTTTTTTTCTAAGATAAACTTTTGTATAATATTGTATTTCAATATACTTATATGTAGTTTAGGATTTAATTTTATTTAAATTGATTAAGAAAATAATTCAAACACTTTGAAATTCGAGAAGAGAGGCAAAAAAGAGTCGATGTCGCAACACGGACCTTCCATGTCGCGACATCACTCATAGGTTCAAGAAATCAAGTAATTAAGCTAGATGTCATGACAAAGCACCTCTGTGTCGCGACAAAGAAATCAGTATACCCTAGAGTTCATCCTCCCAAGGGTGTTGTGACATGGAACCCCGATGTTGCGACATCGCTGCAAATTTCTACAAGGTCAACCCGACCCATCGCACAACCCGACGACTTAACCTTTGTTTTAACTTGGCTTTAACTTTAAAATACCAAAATTTTAACCTAAAAACACTTCTAATTAAGTTTTAAACTCTCATTAACCTTACATTCTCTCAAAACTTTTCAAACCCTAAAATTTATTTTCTCTTTTCTTTTTATTTTGCTGCAAAATTTTTCTTCCCTCTTCTTATGTGTTTATTAAGTACAAGTTAAAACGCTTCGTATTCACAAAGGAATTTGGAACAACCTTTGAAAGGATTAATGAGTTTTCAAGTCAAGGTTAAGAGTTTCAACTTACATTTTTATTGTTCTATTGTATTGCTTAATATCTAGTTAGTTCTTCTAGTTCAAAATTTTATTAAAGAACCATTGGTGGTTGCAAAATCGTCAAACTTTCCAAACCCAAACGTCGAAAAATTCTTTTTAGAACTTTAGGGAAAGACGTTTATACAAGAACGAGGGTTTGAGCCATTGATGATTCTATGTAGGGAAATATGGCCATTGGTTCAATACCATAGGTGGGAACGCTTTTGCATAACCCCTAAAGACTCTACTATGGTCTCAGTAGTACAAGAATACTATGCACCACTTAGGGATCAAGAGTCTAAGAGGCAAGAGGGTGCCACATGGGAAACCATACAAGTATGGGGGAAGGAGTTCTTGTCACCTCTAGAGCGATTTATGAGTTTTATAACGCTCCATATTATGAATTTGATTTTGTGGAAGAAAGTGATTTAGAATATTTTAATGATATTTGTAACACCCCAAACCCGGCCCATGAGTTTTGACCGGATCTGGTATGTCACGGAGTAAAACAATTTGAAACATTTTGAGTGTTTGGTGATAACTTGATAAAATATGGCTAAGGTATTAAAACAGTGTTTGATAAAACTCAGTTGGGATTATTTTTATAAACATGGTTGTGTTGATAAACCCTTTGAAAACGTTTGATCATGTAAAATTTTAAAATCATCAGGGTTATAGTTGACTTGGTGTATTTTGCTACCCGATGGTAACATCTTTGAAAACTCGTAACAGTTACTTAATTTGAAAATGTTGCTTTTAACCGATTTACTTAACATTTATAATTTCATTTTGTAATATAGTATAAGTAAATTAAAACAACTAATTAAACATCCAAATAATAATTAGCGGCCTTATTACAACCCAAATTAAAAACTTAGAAAAATAAATAATATTAACTATAACAAATTAAATTCAAATCCAACGAATAAGCATGGCCACCTCGAGTCCTCTCCGGCTCCATCTCCGCGATCTACTCATCTGCAAAATAGTATGGGAAGGGGTGAGTCACCAAGACTCAGTGTGTAAATCCCCCACCCGAAATGCAACTCATACACAAATTATTAACAACATGCAACATGCAACCCCCCTAACCATCCGTACTCCTTTAACTACCCCGTGTGGTCAAAACCACTGGTGGTCAAAACCACTGGTGACTAGAGTCACAAATTAAATGATGGGGCCAACCCATCGTGTGGTCAAAACCACTGGTGACAGTCCATAAAAATCATCCCCCTCCTCTCATCAATCCCACCATCATCATGCTTACATAACAATTATCATATATCATGCATTTATGTATAGCATAGCATTTAACAGCATGTGATGGCATACTCAAACATACATCATAGATCACAAAATAGGGGACTTACTTGGAATCCAATCTTATGCCTACAAGCAAATCACTACCAAAAAGATTAAAAGGCAACAATATGGCAATGTTAATTAATAAAGTGTGTAAAGAGTTTTACACACCTGTTTACTAGCAAATCCCGAATATACTAGCGAAATCCCGAGAGGTTGTTTTCCCCCTACAATCAGCCAACACATAAACCTTTAGATCTAATAGCCATTCGGCTATACTAATAATCCCGAAGGATATGTCGTACTCGAAATAACACTCACCTTGGTTACTGATTTGGTCTCCTACCAAATCCCGAAACTACGCTTGTTCCTGAAATCGTTGAATCCATATATAACACATGTTAGTTTCAACTTTAGGCATTAATTCTTAACAAATGGCCCTTGGCCGAATCTTACTAATCACTTACCAAACTTACTGAAATCCCAGAAAGCCACTCCTATCCTCTGAAACTATCGAAATCCCTATATGTCACTTTGTAAAAATCGGCTATAAGCAAATCTATGGAAAGTGGCCTATGGCCGAATAGTGTATGTGCCTCACCTTGAAGAAATTAAATCCCGATAAACTCACTGAATCCGGCAATAACCTTCCCTACAAACAGTTTAAACACATTATTATGAATCATAGGCCATTCTACCATAACCACAAACCTAAAAGAAGTTGTCGCCTTACCTTGATGACTATCTCTGTCTCTAACCACCACAAGTCGGCACCACTTGGTGTGTTAGGGGTTTCGACTACCTTTAAGGAAGAGAAAAGAACCGAATGCTAGAGTGAAACAAAGACCTTCCTTAGGGGATTCGGCTCAAAAGAGAAAGGGTATGGAGTCGGCCTTAAAACAAAGAAAGGAGATGAAAGGAGGGACTTAGAGTGTTTCGACTTTATGATTTCAAGAAAGAAAAGAACAAAAATAAAAGAGAAAGAGATGAGGGAGATAGGAAATTCGGCTAGGTACTTGAGAGAAAAGAAGATGACATTGAATGAATTTAGGAGGAAGATATTCGGCTATACCTATGCCCCAAAACCGATTGTGAATGGCCTTGATGAGTCCTTCATTCGGCCAACTCTCACCCTTTGTGATAAACTTTATCACTTCATCAAATAAAATACAAAAAAAAGATGTTTATCCTATCCTCCAAAGTCCCAATTCTGGTCCAACACCTCCTCTCTATGGCGCCATTTTGCAAAAAATAAAGAAAACCCCTATGCTATTGCTTGACTCGAACTCGAGTCCTTCACCCCTTGCTTGGCGGCATTCACCAAGGCCCCAAACCACTTTACCAAATTGACTTTCATGCCCAAACTCACCCACAAAAATCTTTTAAAGCCTTCTATCTTGGCCCCCTTTCCTTTAACGCCAAAAAGCCCAAAAAATAAAACACATCCCCCTTGTAACTCCCAAGATTCGAACCCAAGACCTGCCCAAACGTCACCATTAAGCCCTTAAGTGGCGCATGAAAGCCACTTTGCCACTTAATTCTTTGTGTCATGCTTCTCCCAGAATTTTTCTTAACCACTATCTCACCTAGTTCCCTCCTTTTAACATTTAAAAAGAAATTTCCAGTCCTAAGTCAGGCCTAGTCCGGGGTTATTTCTAGACCCTAGAACATGTCTAGCAAACATAGTATTCATTTGTTTTCAAGCAAGCACATGAAAATAATTAAATTTCAGACAACCCCTAATTCAGGATTTTACAGTTCTACCCCTTAAAAAGAATTTCATCCTCAAAATTACCTGAATCAGAAGAGTTGGGGGTATTGCTGCCACATCACATCCTCGGGTTCCCATGTGGCCTCCTCCGTACCATGATTTCGCCATAACACCTTTACCAAAGGCACTGACTTCCTACGAAGAACTTTGACATCTCGATCCAAAATCTGTACTGGCTCCTCCTCGAAAGACAAGTCTGAGTTCACTTCAATGTCAGCAACCGGCACTACGTGTGAGGGATCTGATCGATAGCGCCTCAGCATCGAAACATGGAAGACATCATGAATCTGGCTCAATTCTGCCGGTAACTCAAGCTGGTAAGCTACCGGTCCCACACGTTTCAACACCGTGTACGGTCCGATGAATCAAGGGCTTAGCTTGCCCTTCCGGCCAAACCTCAGCACCTTCTTCCAAGGTGATACCTTCAAGAAGACCTTTTCACCCACTGCATATTCAACCTCTCTGTAACACCCCAAACCCGGCCCAAACATTACAACCGAATCTGGTATGTTACAGAAGAAAATTTGTTGAAAACCCTTTTAATTACTTTAAATTTTTGGTAAAAAGAATATAGTTTTGTTTAAAACATTTGAGGTGTATAAAAAGACAACACTTAGCTTTGTTATTTAAAATCTGTTAAGTCATGCTGTTACCAATTCTGTCAATGTACCCGATGGTATGAAAGAAAATCATTTACGTTTGAATTTAAGAAACTTGTGTAACCATTTTAAAGTCATTAAACAGTTTGAATAATTCATCCAAAACATGTAAAATAGTCAAAATAAAATCTTAGGAGGCCTTATTACAACTTGAACAAATAAAACCAAAAATAAAATAAAAATAATTCAAAGTAAACTTATATTTTCACTGCATGGCCACCTCGAGTCCGTCCGGCTCTTCATCCGCGATCTACGAATCACCTGAAAAAGATTAAAGGAGAAGGTGAGTCACCAAGACTCAATGTGTAACCCTTCCCCCGGTTTAGTGCAACATCATACACAAATCATAACTAAATTTAACATGCACTAAGTTTAACATGCACCCAACCTAGCCATCCAAAACACCTTTCTCTACCCTGTATGGTACCAAACCACTGGTGGTGCCAAACCACTGTTGACCTTAAGTCACGATATCCATCAATATTGTGGTGCCAAACCACTGGTGGTGCCAAACCACTGGTGGTGCCAAACCACTGGTGACTCGAAGTCACATATAATAAGTTGTGGGGCCAACCCACGTGTGATACCAAATCACTGGCGTCGATCCCATAATATCATCCGTGGGGCCAACCCACTGTGGTGCTAAGCCACTGGGACAAGACGCTATGAGGTGCCAAACCTCTGGTGACCAAAGTCACGAAATGTGGTACCAAACCACTGGTGTCCGAAGACACGGATATCACTTCCCCCTCCACTCGTTTAACCCACATATTTATGATATGCACTTAACATAAATCATGCCAAACATGTTTATTTAATAACATATACTGAATTTATCAAAAGCCATCTTCTTATATGCCACATATACCAAATATGTCAAGCATCATAATCAAACTCATATTGACAAGGACTTACCTGGATCCTTGCTTATACCTTTATGGTATTAAATCCAAATCTACACAATCCAGTTTAGCATACACAATATATTCAGCACATTAATTAGTTATAAAGTGTGTATGTACACACCTGTTAGTATCGGTAGCCCTAAATCCCGAAGAGTCAATCGGCCACACTAGATTTCTTGCTCTTATATTCGGCCAAACCTGAAAGTTAGTGACATGGCTATTCGGCCAAACCACATAAATCCAAAGGGTTAACACATGAACCCAAAACCTCACCTAAACGCCCTTGAGTACAAACTACAGCACACGATATGCGAATCTGCTTCACCCCCTACAATCGGCAACCGTTAGCATCCACAACAAATAGCCTTCGGCTTTCAAATACCAAATAAATGGTTAACAAAATTCTTACCCCCTACCAAGACTGATTGCTAACGAATGGAGGCTTGACTAAATACTTCAAAACCCCGGAGTACCTAGATAAAATCGGTTTCAAAACACTGATTAGCCAAACCATCAGTATATTTTGGCTTTTCCATTCATCCTAGTCGACAGAGAACAAGAGAGGAGAAGAAATAGGCATTCGACTATAAGTACTTACCTTCTCAAATCGATTGAAAGAAAAGTCCCAAGAAATCTATGCTACTCTTAATATTCTACGAGTGATTCAAAATAGGAGAAGGAATTTGGCACATCAAAGGTGTGTATTTGGCTAGAGAAAAAAGAAGAAATAATGGAAAAGGAGATAAGGGTTTCGGTTTTGAGAGAATGAGGAAGGAGAGAAAGAAAGAAAATCAAAGATGAAAGAGTAGGGAAATTCGGCTACTTGCAAATGGAGAAAAGAAAAAAAGAAAAAAAAACAAAATGAAGAGTATGCCTTAAAAGAATTCGGCACTCCTCCTCAACAAGGAGTTCAAAATTCAACCACTTCCTTGTATCACTCTTGGCCACTAATTCAAACAAATTTAAATTAGTCAAAAGCCTATATTTTCTCTCTGCCAACTATTAAAGATTATTCACATAAAATCTAATTAAATCCTAATAATATCCTTATTATCCTGAAGTGTTTAAATTGAGCACTTCTCTCTCTCCCTTGCCGTCAAAATAAAGAGTAGAAAAGGGGGATTCCGTAACTCGAACATAGGCTCCCTTGCTTCCTTTGATGGCGTCAACTCCAGCCCTTAAGTGGCCTCCCCTCACCGCTTTTCCAAGGCCTTGTTAGTGTCAAATATTCCCTTATTTAACTTGTAACCCCTATTTACTATGGCTCCCATCTTTAAAGCTTACAAATAAACTTTTCCTACTACTCGAGCCTACTCAAAATCCATAATTAAATCCTATTTCAACACGAATAACATTACAACAATCCAATCACAAGCAAAATAATTCAATCACAGATAACCCCTATTTTAGGATGTTACAGTTCTACCCCCTTAAAATAATTTCAGCCTCGAAATTACCTGATTAGAAGAGGTGGGGGTATTGCTGTCGCATCACATCCTCGGGTTCCCACATAGCTTCCTCCGCACCATGGTTTCGCCATAGCACTTTCACCAAAGGTACTGACTTCCTACGTAGAACTTTGACATCCCGATCTAAGATCTGAACTGGTTCTTCCTCGAAAGATAAGTCCGAGTTTACCTCAATCTCTGCCACTGGCACAACGTGTGATGGATCCGACCGATATCGCCTAAGCATTGATACATGGAAGACGTCATGAATCTGACTCAACTCTGTCGGCAGCTCGAGCTGGTAAGCTACCGGACCCACTCGCTTTAACACTGTATATGGCCCGATGAACCTAGGGCTTAGCTTCCCTTTTCGCCCAAACCTTAATACCTTCTTCCAAGGCGACACTTTCAGAAAAACTTTATCTCCTACTGCATATTCCATTTCCTTACGCTTAAGATCAGCATAAGATTTCTGCCTATCCGACGCTTCCTTGAGACGAGCCCGAATCACCTTAACTTTATCTTCGTCACCAACACTGGACCCAAAACTTGTCGTTCACCTAATTTCGTCCAACACGTAAGAGTACGGCATTTTCGTCCATACAGTGCTTCATATGGTGCCATCTAAATACTCGCTTGATAACTATTGTTATAAGCAAATTCCGCCAACGGTAGATACTCTTCCCAACTACCACTGAAATCCAAAACACAACCTCTCAGCATGTCCTCTAAAATCTGTATGACCCTTTCCGACTGCCCATCAGACTGTGGATGGAATGCTGTACTGAAATCCAATCGTGTACCCAAAGCCTGATGCAATGCTTTCCAGAACCTTGACGTAAATCTGGGATCCCTATCTGAGATGATCGATACTGGCACACCATGCAACCTCACTATTTCTGACACATACAGCTTAGCTAGCTTCTGAAGTGAGTAATCCACCTTTACTGGGGTATGAAGTGAGTGATTTAGTCGACGGTCCACAATCACCCAAATGCGTCCTTCTTCTTTGGGCATGAGGGTAGCCCACTAACAAAATCCATAGTGATCCTCTCCCATTTCCACTGAGGGATCTTCACTGGTTGAAGTAACCCTGATGGCAACTAGTGTTCAGCCTTAACCTGCTGACACGTCAGACACCTTCCCACAAATTCAGTTACCTCGCATTTTACAGCCACCAAAATTATTTCGCAAATCTCCATACATCTTGCTACCTCCGGGATGCATAGCGTATGGGCTGCTATGTGTATCTTGAAGAATTCTTTGCCTCAATTCAACATCCTTCGGCATACAAGCTCGCCCTTGAACCATCACCAGACAAACTATACCCTTCCAAACCACCATCTTGAACTTGCAATCTCTGCGCATTCAAACTTTCATCTACTAACTGTTTTTCCTTAATCTCCTCGATCCAAGTCGGCTTAACTTGTAGTTCTGCCAAAAGACTTCCATCGTCGTATAGACTGAGGTGAGCAAACATCGCCCTTAAGTCCGTTATGACCTTCCAGCTCAACGCATCAGCCACCACGTTAGCCTTGCCTAGATGGTACTCAATTGAACAGTCGTAATCCTTCAACAGTTCAATCCATCGACGTTGTCTCAAGTTCAAATCCTTCTGAGTCAAGAGATACCTCAAACTTTTGTGATCCGTGTAGACTATCAACTTTTCCCCATACAAGTAATGCCTCTATATTTTCAAAGCGAAGACTACTGCCGCTAATTCCAAGTCATGAGTCGGATAGTTAACCTCATGTGGTCTTAGGCGACGGGATGCATAGGCCACTACCTTCCCTTCCGCATTAATACATCCCAACCCAGATGGGACGATCACAATAAAGCGTAAATAACTTCCCTACCTCAGTCAGTATTGTAGGCGGAGCTTCGTCGAATCTTCCTTAGCTTATCTAAACTTTCCTCTTCAAGTCTCCGACCATACAAATGGAACTCCTTTTCTTAATAACTTAGTTAGTGGTGCTGCGATTAAAGAGAACCTTCCATAAATCTTCGATAGTACCCTGCTAGACCCAGAAAACTCTGAATTTCTGCCATCGACCTAGGCGGTTTCCAATCCAACACTGCTTCCACCTTGCGAGGATCCACTCTAATCCCCTCAGCTGACACTACATGACCTAAGAAAGCCACCTCCCTAAGCCAAAATTCACATTTACTGAATTTGGCATATAACTGCTTCTCCCTCAGTACTTGTAGAACTATATGCAAATGCATGTCATGCTCCTCCTCCGTCTTTGAATAAACCAATATGTCGTCTATAAACACCACGACAAATTGATCCAAGTACTGCTGAAACACCCTATTCATTAAGTCCATGAACGCTGCAGGTGCGTTGGTCAACCCAAATGGCATCACTAGAAACTCATAATGCCCATACCGAGTACGAATGACATCTTGTGAACATCACCCTCCTTCACCTTAAGTTGATGATAACCCGACCTAAGGTCTATCTTCGAGAAAACTGATGCACCCTTCAGTTGGTCAAACAAGTCATCAATCCGGGGCAATGGATACTTATTTTTGATCGTTAACTTGTTTAGCTGACGGTAGTCGATACATATCCGCATTGACCCATCTTTCTTCTTGACAAATAGCACAGGTGCTCCCCACGGAGATATACTTGGTCGGATAAACCCTCGGTCCAAGAGCTCCTGAATTTGAGCCTTCAGCTCCACCAATTCCTTCGGTGCCATTCGGTATGTGCTATAGACACAGGCGCCGTTTCGGGTAACAAGTCTATACCGAATTCAACTTTTCGATCTGGAGGCAGACCCGGAAGTTCTTCTGGAAACACATCAACGAATTCCCCTACCGTTCGAACCTTCTCAACTACTGACTCTTTAGCCTCCAAGGCACATATTCGAACCAAAAATGCCTCACACCCTTTCCTGACCATCTTCTTCGCCTTCAACGTGGACACCACGTTGGATAGGTAATCTCTTCTATTACCTATCATGACCACTTCATCACCCTCAGCCATCTTTAGAACCATGCGCTTAGCAGTGCAATCCAGCTTTGCCTGATACTTAACCAACCAGTCCATTCCAAGAGTCAAATCGAACTCCCCAAATGGCAGTTCCATTAGATCGGCCAACAACACTACCCCTTGGAGTTCTAGGGGTACATCTCTATATAACTTGTTTACAATTACTGAGTGACCTAGAGGGCTAATTCATCATCTCCTGAAGTAGTCTCAAAGTCTAGATTCATAGTCTCTACCATGCTACTAGCAACGTATGAATGCGTCGAACCCACATCAATTAATGTAACATATGGAAGACCAAAAATAAAGAACGTACCGGTTATGACGTCCGGTGCATCACCCTCCTCTCGACGCCTCACTGCGTAGACTAACCCAGGCTGCCTTGCTTCTGTGTTGCCTGCACCTCTGCCCGGAATTCTGCGACCTCGACTAGAACCATTACCTCCTCTACCACTACCACGACCCCTCTGTGGTGGTCCCACCTTTCTAACCTGAGCACGGTTCTGACCCTCTGGCTGGTTCTTAGCTAACTTCCGAGGACAATCCTTATACGGTGATCCAAAGATCCACATTCAAAATATCCCTTTCACCGTCCAACAACCTCCCCAATGTGATTTTCCACAGTGATTACCTCGAGTGGTCTCGATTAGTAGCCATGGGCCTTCCTGCTGATTCGATTGACTCGCCTAGCCCTCTTACATGCATTATTACCCGATCCAGATGACCCAAATCCTCTTTTACGCTTGTTCCTATCGTAGTTACGTCTCACGGACTCCTTGACCCTTTCACTACTTTAGCCTTTTCCACTAAGACAAAAACTCACGCTCCTCTGTGGAGCAATCAAGAACCTTAAATCATCCCTAAGTCCATCTTCAAAGCGGACACAACAATCATGCTCTGTTGACATAATTCCCGAGCATAGCGGCTCAGCCTCAAGAATTACGCTTCATACTCGATCTGAGACTTATTTCCTTGTACCAACCCGGAAAATCTTTCCTCTGATCAATGTAGTGGTGCCCACATACTTCTTCTGATAAGTAGCTTTGAAATACTCCCAAGTAAGGTCATCTGCCGTGGCACCATCCCGAACCGTGAGCCACCACTGATATGACTCATCCTTTAGAAGCGTCACCGCTCCTTTCAGCTTCTCCTCACTTGTCAGATCGAGATCATCCATGATCCTCTCAGTCGATTCTAACCAATATTCTATCGCACTGGGTGCCACTCCCGATACACCTCGGAATACCTCAGCCCCGTTGGATCGGAGCCGCTCGGGTACAGATTTTTGAGCTCCCATACCTCCACTTGACCCAGCCACCATCTCAAGGACTCACAACATAGCTTGCGATACTGCCTCACCTCCCGTCTGATCCTGCTCCTCAGCTTCAAAAGTTGGGGGTGGTGGTGGCGGTGGTACCTCATTCTCAGATCCCTGACCCGACCTAACGGGTTCTGACACGGTCATCCTGCCCCTACCGCGTCCACGACGGCCACGTCCTCTAGAGCTTATTCTAACTATTGCGCTTTAATCTGATTAAGAAATTTTATGGATTAGTACTTATTTCACTTGGTTATCCGCCAAGAAATTTTATGAAGAGAGTTTAATAGAGATTCTTTCGATCAATCAAAGTTTTAAGTCCTCTATCCTAGTTCACACAGAAAAGCACATCCATTCCTAATACCTTTCATACACACTCACTCTTTCGGGCATTTACGTCCGTTTCTATCCCGAGGGTATTTTCGTCATTTTTATAGGGGTATTTTCGTAATAACTAGAGAAATTTTAAAACTTTAATAAATTAGGATGCTTTGAAATTTTAAATTTCCAAAATTAGAGGGTATTTCTGAAAATTTGTCAAATTAAAGGTACGACAGAATTTTGGAATCTAGGGGTATTTTGGTAATTTTGTCAATCAGGGGTAATTTTGTAAATTTCCAAAGTCAGGGTATTATTTTGAAATACATAATTTTGGATACTTTTGCAAAGTAAGAGAATTTTATTGAAATCGGGGTAGTACGGTAATTTTAGAAACCAAGGGCATTTTCATAATTTTGCCACTAGGGGTATTTTGGTAATTTTGGTAAATTGAAATATTTTGAAAATTTTCCAGAAATAAATTTTTTTACTATTTAAAGGAGTATTGTAATGATTTTTAAAACTTAGAGTTTTCATAAAACATGGCTAATCCCTTCGAGTTTTATTTATTGTGTTTAGCTTATGACCGAGTCCTCTTGGTTAGGGTGAACCGAAGCTACGCACTGTAGGATTCTGTGAAGAGGAGGTGAGTTACGAGGACCGCTTAAGTACCAAGCTCTTCGGATCCAATCCTAGACATGCGCACAGGGGTTACGACACCCTAACTCGGCGACTTAATCATAGGTTTGTTTAATTAGGCATTTAAAGTCTTATGTATTTTGTTGGGGTACACTAGTCCTATGGTTCAAACACCTATCATATTATCTACGTTCCATACCTATCCTTCTACAGATAATAATTCATACAAAGCTAGAAGTACTTACTCGGGGCGGATTGGTGCCGGAGACTCGGTGCCATCTCGTTCCACAACAAAAATATTTCACAAAGGCCTCACAAAACATTTTGGGCCTTGGGCCCCCCACACTCGAGCTTTGAATTGGGCTCTGATACCAATTTTGTAACACCCCAAACCCGACCCAAACATTACAACCGAATCTGGTATGTTACAGAAGAAAATTTGTTGAAAACCCCTTTTAATTACTTTAAATTTTTGGTAAAAAGAATATAGTTTTGTTTAAAACATTTGAGGTGTATAAAAAGACAACACTTAGCTTTGTTATTTAAAACCTGTTAAGTCATGTTGTTACCAATTACATCAATGTACCGATGGTATGAAAGAAAATCATTTACGTTTGAATTTAAGAAACTTGTGTAACCATTTTAAAGTCATTAAACAGTTTGAATAATTCATCCAAAACATGTAAAATAGTCAAAATAAAATCTTAGGAGGCCTTATTACAACTTGAACAAATAAAACCAAAAATAAAATAAAAATAATTCAAAGTAAACTCATATTTTCACTGCATGGCCACCTCAAGTCCGTTCGACTCCTCATCCGCGATCTACAAATCACCTGAAAAAGATTAAAGGAGAAGGTGAGTCACCAAGACTCAATGTGTAACCCTTCCCCCGGGTTAGTGCAACATCATACACAAATCATAACTAAATTTAACATGCACTAAGTTTAACATGCACCCAACCTAGCCATCCAAAACACCTTTCTCTACCCCGTGTGGTACCAAACCACTGGTGGTGCCAAACCACTGGTGACCTTAAGTCATGATATCCATCAATATTGTGGTGCCAAACCACTGGTGGTGCCAAACCACTGGTGACTCGAAGTCACATATAATAAGTTGTGGGGCCAACCCACGTGTGATACCAAATCACTGGCGTCAATCCCATAATATCATATGTGGGGCCAACCCACTGTGGTGCTAAGCCATTGGGACAAAACGCTATGAGGTGCCAAACCTCTGGTGACCAAAGTCACGAAATGTGGTACAAACCACTGGTGTCCGAAGACACGGATATCACTTCCCCCTCCACTCGTTTAACCCACATATTTATGATATGCACTTAGCATAAATCATGCCAAACATGTTTATTTAATAACATATACTGAATTTATCAAAAGCCATCTTCTTATATGCCACATATACCAAATATGTCAAGCATCATAATCAAACTCATATTGACAAGGACTTACCTGGATCCTTGCTTATACCTTTATGGTATTAAATCCAAATCTACACAATCCAGTTTAGCATACACAATATATTTAGCACATTAATTAGTTATAAAGTGTGTATGTACACACCTGTTACTATCGGTAGCCCTAAATCCCGAAGAGTCAATCGGCCACACTAGATTTCTTGCTCCTATATTCAGCCAAACCTAAATGTTAGTGACATGGCTATTCGGCCAAACCACATAAATCCAAAGGGTTAACACATGAACCCGAAACCTCACCTAAACGCCCTTGAGTACAAACTACAGCACACGATATGTGAATCTGCTTCACCCCCTACAATCGGCAATCGTTAGCATCCACAACAAATAGCCTTCGACTTTCAAATACCAAATAAATGGTTAACAAAATTCTTACCCACTACCAAGACTGATTGCTAACGAATGGAGGCTTGACTGAATACTTCAAAACCCCGGAGTACCTAGATAAAATCGGTTTCAAAACCCTGATTAGCCAAACCATCAGTATATTTCGACTTTTCCATTCATCCTAGTCGACAGAGAACAAGAGAGGAGAAGAAATAGGCATTCGGCTATAAGTACTTACCTTCTCAAATCGATTGAAAGAAAAGTCCCGAAGAAATCTATACTACTCTTAATATTCGGCCAGAGTGATTCAAAATAGGAGAAGGGAATTTCGGCACATCAAAGGTGTGTATTTGGCTAGAGAGAAAGAAAGAAATAATGGAAAAGGAGATAAGGGTTTCGGTTTTGAGAGAATGAGAAAGGAGAGAAAGAAAGAAAATCAAAGATGAAAGAGTAGGGAAATTCGGCTACTTGCAAATGGAGAAAAGAAAAAAAGAAAAAAAAACAAAATGAAGAGTATGCCTTAAAAGAATTCGGCACTTCCCCCTTCATCTAGTCCTTGCCGTCCACTCCTCCTCAACAAGGAGTTCAAAATTCGGCCACTTCCTTAAATCACTCTTGGCCACTAATTCAAACAAATTTGAATTAGTCAAAAGCCTATATTTTCTCTCTGCCAACTATTAAAGATTATTCACATAAAATCTAATTAAATCTTAATAATATCCTTATTATCCCAAGTGTTTAAATTGAGCACTTCTCTCTCTCCTTAGTCAAAATAAAGAGTAGAAAAGGGGATTCCACAACTCGAACATAGGCTCCTTGCTCCCTTGATGGCGTCAACTCCACCCTTAAGTGGCCTCCCTCGCTTTTCCAAGGCCTTGTTAGTGTCAAATATTCCTCATTTAACTTGTAACCCCTATTTACTATGGCTCCTATCTTTAAAGCTTACAAATAAACTTTTCCTACTACTCGAGCCTACTCAAGATCTATAATTAAATCCTATTTCAACACGAATAACATCACAGCAATCCAATCACAAGCAAAATAATTCAATCACAGATAACCCCTATTTTAGGATGTTACACTCTCTGCGCTTAAGATCGGCTTAGGATTTCTGCCTGTCCGACGCCTCCTTAAGACGATCTCGAATCACTCTAACTTTATCCTCCGTCTCCGCTACTAACTCTGGACCCAACATCCGTCGCTCTCCCAATTCTGTCCAACATGTAGGAGTACGACATTTCCGACCATACAATGCCTCATACGGTGCCATCCGAATACTCGCTTGATAACTATTGTTATAAGCGAACTCTGCCAAAGGTAGGTACTCCTCCCTACTACCACAGAAGTCCAAAACATAGCCCCTTAACATATCTTCCAACACTTGGATGACCCTCTCAGATTGTCCATCAGACTGCGGATGAAAAGCCGTGCTGAAATTCAACTTCGTGCCTAACTCCTGATGTAAAGCCTTCCAGAATCTCGACGTAAATCGGGGATCCCAATCTGAGATAATGGACACTGGTACTCCATGCAACTGCACTATTTCTACGATATACAACTTGGCTAACCTTTGAAGTGAGTAGTCAACCCTTACCAGTATGAAAGGAGTCGACTTAGTCAACCGATCTACTATCACCCAAACCGCATCTTTCTTCTTTGGCGTAAGGGAAGCCCACTTACGAAATCCATAGTAATCTCCTCCCATTTCCTTTGTGGGATCTTTATTGGTCAGAATGCCCTAATGGCAATTGATGCTCACCTTAACTTGTCGGCATGTCGACACTTGCCTACCAACTTGGTCACTTCGCTTAAGACTCGGCCACCAAAATCGCTCCCTTAAATCCCGATACATCTTGTCGCTTCCGGGTGCATAGCGTGCGGATCGCTATGAGCTTCTTTAAGGATTCGCCCCTCAAATCATCATCCTTAGGCATGCATACTCTCCCTAAAGTACAACACTCCATCATCGCCTGTGAATCCTTGACCTCACCATTCTCAGACTTGCAACCTCCGAGTACTCAAAGCTTCGTCGGACATCTGCCTTTCTTTGACCTCATTAATCCAAGACGGCTTCACTTGCAATTCCTCCAAAAGGCTCCCATCCTCATAGAGACTTAGGTGAGCAAACATTGCTCGCAACTCCGCTACCACCTTTCGACTCAATGCATCAGCTACCACATTATCCTTCCCCGGATGGTATTCGATTGAGCAGTCATAGTCCTTCAGCAACTCAATCCACCTCTGCTGCCTCAAATTTAAATCTTTCTGAGTCAAGAGGTACTTCAAGCTCTTATGATCTGTGTACACTACCGACTTCTCCCCATACAGATAGTGCCTCCAAATCTTCAAGGCAAAAACTACTGCAGCCAATTCTAAATCATGTGTCGGGTAGTTACTTTTGTGAGGCCTCAACTGTCGTGACGCAAAAGTGACCACCTTCCTTTCTTGCATCAGCACACACCCTAAACCAGTATGTGATGCATCACAATACACAATGAACTCCTTTTCTGCCTCAGGCTGAATTAAGACTGGTGCTTCTGTCAAGATCCTCTTCAGCTTATTGAAACTCTCTTGCTGCTTCTCAGACCACACAAACGGAACTCCTTTTCTCAACAGCTTAGTCAACGGTGCTGCGATTAAGGAGAAATTTTCCACGAATCTCCTATAATATCCTGCCAACCCTAGAAAACTTTGAATTTCTGTAACTGTCTTCAGTGGTTTCCACTCTAATACCGCCTCAATCTTACGGGGATCCACCCTGATTCCCTCGGCTGAAATAACATACCCTAGAAAGGTTGCCTCCTTAAGCCAGAATTCACACTTACTAAATTTGGCGTACAACTGTCTCTCCCTTAGAATTTGCAGAACCACATGAAGATGTACGTCATGCTCCTCCTCAGACTTCGAGTACACCAGAATGTCGTCTATGAAGACCACAATGAACCGATCCAGATAGGGTTGGAAAACCCGGTTCATCATGTCCATAAACACGGCCGGTGCATTCGTCAACCCAAAAGGCATTATCAGAAACTCGTAGTGGCCATACCGAGTACGGAATGCCGTCTTATGGACATCAGCCTCCTTTACCTTAAGTTAATGGTACCCTGACCTAAGGTCAATCTTAGAGAACACCGATGCTCCTTTGGGTTGATCGAACAAATCATCGATCCTGGGTAAAGGATATCGGTTCTTTATTGTCAACTTGTTCAGCTGCCGATAGTCTATACACATCCTCATTGTCCCATCCTTCTTCTTGACAAAAAGCACTGGAGCTCCCCAAGGCGATACATTTGGCCGGATGAACCCTCTATCCAACAATTCCTGAATCTGCGCCTTTAACTCTACCAATTCTTTCGGCGCCATCCGATACGGAGCTATAGATACTGGCGTGGTTCCGGGTAACAGATCTATACCAAATTCAACCTCACGGTCAGGAGGTAGACCCGGAAGCTCCTCTTGAAACACATCAACATAATCCCTTATGGTCCGGACATCTCTTACAGCAGCATCCTTAGCTTCCAGAGCACAGACATGCACCACATATGCTTCACAACCCTTCCTCACCATCTTTTTTGCCTTCAATGCAGAAACTAGATTAGATAGGTAATCTCTCCTTTTACCTATCATCACCACCTCATCACCTTCCACGGTCTTTATTACCATGCGCTTAGTCACAATCCAAGCTAGCTCGATACTTTACTAGCCAATCCATCCCAAGGATTAGGTCGAACTCCCGAAACGGTAGTTCCATCAAGTCAGCCAAGAACACGACCCCTTGGAGTTCTAGGGGTACGTTCCTATAGAGTTTACTTACTTTTATAGAGTGACCTAGAGGGCTTAATACAGTCATCTTCCTAGAAGTAAGTTCAAAGTCTAAGTGCAGAGTTTCCACTACGCTACTAGTAATGTATGAGTGGGTTGAGCCAATGTCAATCAAGGTACTATAGGGTACACCAAAGATCAAGAACATACCGGTTATGACGTCCGATGCGTCGCCCTCCTCTTGACGCCTCGCGGCATAGACCAAACCAGGTTGCCTAGCCTCAGTACCACCGGTACCTCCCCTCGGTGCCCCACGACCTCTGCCAGCACCATTACCTCCTCTTCCTACACCACGACCTCTCGGAGGCTGTTGGTTATCCCTTCTATTCGGTGCACGATCCTGACCCTCTGATCTCAGTCTAGCTGCCTTTTTTGGATAGTCCCTAACTCGATGTTCCATGGACTCACACTCGAAGCATCTGCGATTACCATTCTAACACTCCCCCGTGTGGGATTTTCCACACCGAGCATACCGTGACGGCCATTGAGAATTGACAGTAGCAGCAGGCCTAGAAACTTGATCTGACCCACCAAACCTCGTCCTCTTTTGCTGATTACCAGAAAACTTTGAAGATCCGGAGCTTCTCTTATTCCAGTTCCGATCCTGATTCCGCCTAACTGACTGCCTTACCCCTTCAGCAACCATAGACTTCTCCACTAGGACAGTGAACTCCCGTTCCTACTGTGGAGCTACCATCATCCTCAGCTCATCTCTCAGCCCATCTTCAAATCTGACACAGTGTTCATGCTCGGTGCCCACAATACCACGAGCATACCTACTCAACCGGAGAAATTTGGCCTCATACTCCGCTACTGTCTTATTACCCTGAACCAGGTTCAAGAAAGCCTTTCACTGCGCATCCACGTAACTAGCTCCTATGTACTTCTTTTGGTAGGCGGCCTTAAAGAATTCCCATGTGAGATCTTCCGCCATCGCTCCATCCCTTACGGTGAGCCACCACTGATATGACTCATCCCGAAGCAGAGATATTATGCCCTTCAACTTCTCCTCAACTGTAAAATCTAGGTCACCCATGATCCTCTCAGTTGATTCCAACCAATACTCCGCCGCACTGGGTGCCACTCCAGAAACTCCTCTAAACACCTCCGCTCCGTTAGCCCGGAGTCGTTCAACCACAAATTTACGGGCTCCTGCACCCGCGCCTACCTCAGTAACTCGTTCTAACACTCGTAGCACCGCTTGGGATACTACATCGTTACCACCACCGATCTTGAAACTTCGATTTTCACGGCAGATTCCAGCATCTCATTTCCGGACCCATGACTGACCTGCTGGCTCCGACAAGGTCATCCTACCTCTATCGCGACCACGCGGTGGACGTCCACGACCTCTCGTACTCATTATTCTTGTTTGCGTTTATCTGTTTAAGAATTTTATGCATTAGTACCTTTGTTTCACTTGATTATCCGCGAAGAAATTTTATGATAGGAGTTTTAGGAGTGGTTCTTTTGTATTCATACACGCACACAATCTTTCTATTCATTCATTCAAAGAGACGTTGTAGTTTTCATTGTGATTGTTTTTCCACTACCCAGGGGTATTTTCGTAATTTTGTCCTACAGGGGTATTTTTTTGTAATTTTTCGAAAATAAAAGTTCTCAGATGATTTTGTCAAAAAGTATTTTGGAACTCTTAAATTCCCGGGGTATTTTGAAAAATTTTAAAATTCGGGGGTATTTCGGTAATTTTGGACCTTAGGGGTATTTCGATAATTTTTCACAAATCAGGGTGAATTTGTAAAATTTAATAAATCAGGGATATTTCAAAAGTTGTAAAACTTTGATGGTTCTTTTTGAGAATTACATTTTCGAAACAGTGATGTTGCAAAATTTTGAAAATCAGGGTTATTCTGGTAATTTTGTCGGTTAGGGGCAATTTTGTAATTTTATCACTAGGGGTATTTTAGTAAATTTTTTTCATAACAAAATTTCCAAAATTTGGTTCTAATTAATTTCACAAAAGAAGGATATTTTGTTTTTTTTTCTTATTTTTTAAAAAACCAAGGTTTTAATTACTTCAAAACAAAAACGGCTAGTCCCTTTCGGGTTTTAGTTATCAAGTTTAGCCTGTGAGCACGTCGTCTCAGCTAGGACGAACCGTCACTACGCACCAGGTAGGATTCAAGTGAGTAGGAGGTGAGTCACTAGGACTGCTTAAATACCAGGCTCCCACCGAATCCAATCCTAGACATGCATACAACGATTGCCACATCCCTTACTCAGTGACAACTCACAGGGTTGTTTAGGGAATTATTAAATCTTATGCATTGTTCGTTGGGGTATGCTAACCCTAGGGTTCAACAATTCCTATTCTAATATTCTACGTTCACTATTTACCCTTCTACCCCTTTCAAATATTCACAAAAATATAGATAGAATTACTTACCTGGGGGGATTGGTGCCGGAGACTCGGTGCCATGCTATTCGAACCATAAACAATTTCCCAAAACATTCCAATAAGGCCTACTAACATAAACAAAACATTTCGGGCCCTGGGCCCCCACAGTCGAGTTTTGAACCGGGCTCGGATACCAAAAATGTAACACCCCAAACTCGGCCCATAAGTTCTGACCGGATCTGGTATATCACGGAGTAAAACAATTTGAAACATTTTGAGTGTCTGGTGATAACTTGATAAAATATGGCTAAGGTATTAAAACAGTGTTTGATAAAACTCAATTGGGATTATTTTTATAAGCATGGTTGTGTTGATAAACCCTTTGAAAACGTTTGATCATGTAAAATTTTAAAATCATCAGGGTTATAGTTGACTTGGTGTATTTTGCTACCCGATGGTAACATCTTTGAAAACTCGTAACAGTTACTTAATTTGAAAATGTTGATTTAACCGATTTACTTAACATTTATAATTTCATTTTGTAATATAGTATAAGTAAATTAAAACAACTAATTAAACATCCAAATAATAATTAGCGGCCTTATTACAACCCAAATTAAAAACTTAGAAAAATAAATAATATTAACTATAACAAATTAAATTCAAATCCAATGAATAAGCATGGCAACCTCGAGTCCTCTCCGGCTCCATCTCCACGATCTACTCATCTGCAAAATAGTATGGGAAGGGGTGAGTCACCAAGACTCAGTGTGTAAATCCCCCACCGGAAATGCAACTCATACACAAATTATTAACAACATGCAACATGCAACCCCCTAACCATCCGTACTCCTTTAACTACCCCGTGTGGTCAAAACCACTGGTGGTCAAAACCACTGGTGACTAGAGTCACAAATTAAATGATGGGGCCAACCCATCGTGTGGTCAAAACCACTGGTGACAGTCTATAAAAATCATCCCCCTCCTCTCATCAATCCCACCATCATCATGCTTACATAACAATTATCATATATCATGCATTTATGTATAGCATAGCATTTAACAGCATGTGATTGCATACTCAAACATACATCATAGATCACAAAATAGGGGACTTACTCGAAATCCAATCTTATGCCCACAAGCAAATCACTACCAAAAAGATTAAAAGGCAACAATATGGCAATGTTAATTAATAAAGTGTGTAAAGAGTTTTACACACCTGTTTACCAGCAAATCCCATATATACTAGCGAAATCCCGAGAGGTTGTTTTCCCCCCTACAATCGGCCAACACATAAACCTTTAGATCTAATAGCCATTCGGCTATACTAATAATCCCGAAGGATATGTCGTACTCAAAATAACACTCACCTTGGTTACTGATTTGGTCTCCTACCAAATCCCGAAACTACGCTTGTTCCTAAAATCGTTGAATCCATATATGACACATGTTAGTTTCAACTTTAGGCATTAATTCTTAACAAATGGCCCTTGGCCGAATCTTACTAATCACTTACCAAACTTACTGAAATCCCGGAAAGCCACTCCTATCCTCTGAAACTATCGAAATCCCTATATGTCACTTTGTAAAAATCGGCTATAAGCAAATCTATGGAAAGTGGCCTATGGTCGAATAGTGTATGTGCCTCACCTTGAAGAAATTAAATCCCGATAAACTCCCTGAATTCGGCAATAACCTTCCCTACAAACTGTTTAAACACATTATTATGAATCATAGGCCATTCGGCCATAACCACAAACCTAAAAGAAGTTGTCGCCCCTTACCTTGATGACTATCTCGGTCTCTAACCACCACAAGTCGGCACCACTTGGTGATGTTAGGGGTTTCTGCTACCTTTAAGGAAGAGAAAAGAACCGAATGCTAGAGTGAAACAGCACCTTCCTTAGGGGATTTGGCTAAAAAGAGAAAGGGTATGGAGTCGGCCTTAAAACAAAGAAAGGAGATGAAAGGAGGGACTTAGAGTGTTTCGGCTTTATGATTTCAAGAAAGAAAAGAACAAAAATAAAAGAGAAAGAGATGAGGGAGATAGGGAATTCGGCTAGGTACTTGAGAGAAAAGAAATGACATTGAATGAATTTAGGAGGAAGATATTCAGCTATACCTATGCCCCAAAACCGATTGTGAATGGCCTTGATGAGTCCTTCATTCGGCCAACTCTCACCCTTTGTGATAAACTTTATCACTTCATCAAATAAAATAGAAAAAAAAAGATGTTTATCCCTATCCCTCCAAAGTCCCAATTGCCGTCCAACACCTCCCTCTCTATGGCGCCATTTTGCAAAAAAATAAAGAAAACCCCTATGCTATTGCCGTGACTCGAACTCGAGTCCTTCACCCCCTTGCTTGGGCGATATTCACCAAGGCCCCAAACCACTTTACCAAATTGACTTTCATGCCCAAACTCACCCACAAAAATCTTTTAAAGCCTTCTATCTTGGCCCATTTTCCTTTAACGCCAAAAAGCCCAAAAAATAAAACACATCCCCCTTGTAACTCCCAAGATTCGAACCCAAGACCTGCCCAAACGTCACCACTAAGCCCTTAAGTGGCGCATGAAAGCCACTTTGCCACTTAATTCTTTGTGTCATGCTTCTCCCAAAATTTTTCTTAACCATTATCTCACCTAGTTCCCTCCTTTTAACATTTAAAAAGAAATTTCCAGTCCTAAGTCAGGCCTAGCCCAGGGTTATTTCTAGACCCTAGAACATGTCTAGCAAACATAGTATTCATTTCTTTTCAAGCAAGCACATGAAAATAATTAAATTTTAGAGAAGAGGCAAGAGGGTGCCACGTGGGAAACCATACAAGTATGGGGAAGGAGTTCTTGTCACCTCTAGAGTGATTTATGAGTTTTATAACGCTCCATATTATGAATTTGATTTTGTGGAAGAAAGTGATTTAGAATATTTTAATGATATTAATATGGATAACATCATAAACTATTTAACAGAGGGTACGGGTGAATGGAAAAATTGCTCGGGTACTGATATCTCCACGTCCTTTAATCAAACAATTATGTTCCCTATTGGAAAGATGTGGATACAATTTTTATGCACTCGAATTGCTACTGCTTTGAATGGCTCTAACGTCATTACTTTTCCATGGTTTTGTTATTTGCTATTTTGTAGAAGAAACAAGTATGCATCAGGACATGGATTTATCATTATATGAAGCGGTGCATTAGTGGCTAAAAAGTCAGGGTTTTCTTCCCCCACTTAGTGACAACTTTATGCAAAAGGCCAGAGTTCCAATGATAACCATTAAGCAATTCATGAAGCCATCCAAGAGTTTCATAGGATATTCATTACATAAGCAATATATAGAGCTTTGATGAAAGCAAATAAGAGATTGGAACAAACGTCGAAAGGAAAATATGCTTCACTTAAACAAAAAGTAAAACATGTAACAGGCCGTTTTCAGTGAAATCGGAACAATGGTTTTGGGACTACAAATTTGAGTCTGGAAGGAAAATTATTTTAATATTATTTCATTATCTGCATTATGCTAGGAATATCATATAAAAATTTCGTTAAGAAAATTTTACCGATTACATGTTTAATTGATAAAAGGACCAAATTGCATGAAATGTAAAAGTTGAGTTCTAGTATCTATAAGTATCAAATAGCTATGAAATTCAAAATTTGAGGTCCTTTTATGGAAAATAGACCATTAAGTGGAGTTAATAGATAAACATGATTAGTCATCATGGGAAAATCTAATAAAGAAAAGGACTAATTTGGAAAGTGGAAATAATAAAAGATGATAAATGATTAAATAACAAAATATAATCTTTTTCATCATCTTTCCCAAATTATTTTACATGGAAACCCTAGTTAGAAGAGCTTGAAGGTAGCAAGCTTATTTGGCTCAATTAGGTGAGTATTCAACTCCCGTTATTAGTAGTTTTTATGTTTTCGAGACCGTAATAGCTTAATTTGGCTATCTTGGGGATTAATTTGCAAAGTTATCAAAGTACTAGGGTTTTGACATGGATGAATATAGTTTAATTATGAAGTTTTATGGTAGAAAATGAAAGGTTGTTGATAGATAAACAACTTATGTTAAGGAAATTTTGATGAAATCGTGATTTGGGGACTAAATTGAAAAGATGTAAAATTCATAGAAAAATCTTTATTTTTATGAAATACATGGGCTTCAAATGTTATATGTAAAAATTGGATACTCTTGGAATAAGGATTAAATTGCATGAATTTCATTTTCCGAGCCTAGGGATGAAATCGAAATTAATTAAAAGTATAGGGGTAAAATGGTAACTTTGCCTAAGATGTGAATTGGATTGATTTGAGTATGAATTGTATTAAATTGATATTAAATTCATTCATATAGATCCGGATAGACCAAATACGGAGTTAGATCGAGGAAAAAAAAGTGTCGGATTAATAAATTTTGCATACACGAACAATTATCGAGGTAAGTTCGTGTAACTAAATTTTGTATATTTATATGTTTGAATTAAATGTCATATATATGAAATTGATGACATATCCCATAATGTCTAACAAATATAAAGTCTCATTTGAATAAATGAAATTCGATGGATACTGGGTTCCTGAATTGGTTGTGGTCCTACATATGATGCGGACACACCACAACTCGAAAGAGCGTTCCGTTATTAGATTTCATGAGCATGCCGATATATGGCCCTCTTGAGCTTCTCGTTATATGGTTTTTGCAAGCTTCCTGTTAATAGCTCTTCGGAGCATCCCGATTGGTTGTGATCCTACATGTGTTGTGGACACACCGCAGCTCTTATGAACGTCCCGATATATGGCTCTTCGTGAGCTTCTCGATTAAAAGATATTTGTGAGCTTTCTGATTAATGGCTCTCTAGAGCTTTCTGATATGGCTTTCTTGAACTTCCTAATATATGGCTATCCGAAGCTTCTTCATTAATGGCTCTTCGGAGCTACCCGTTATTAGCTCACATGAGCTTCTTAAATATGGCTCTTATGAGATTCCCGTTATATAGCCCTAATAAGCTTCCCGTTATACAGCTCACATGAGCCTCCCATTATATGGCTCGAGAGAGAGCTTCCCGTTTATGTGCTCACATGAGTATTTCTGAATATGAATTGACAGATTGCAGTTTTGTACACTTCGAGTGTACTACTTATGTATCCATCGATATTTCAAATAAATTCAATGGGCAAAGTTCTGACATGGGATAATCTGAACTTAAGATGAATTATTATGGAAATGTACATGTTATATGAATATATATATGATGTGGAAAGCAAATATATATGAAAATTGTTACATGATGAGCTCATCCTTGTTTCTTGATATTCACATGAAGTACACGACTAACATTTTTCTTGAGATTATATGTGTTTAGGCAAATTGCCAAATTTCTTTGGATAAATATTTGTATGCTTACCTTATGTGTGAAATAATGGTAAGTTAAATTCCATGTTATACGAACTTACAGCATTAAATACTTACTTTGTTTTATTTCCTCTATTTTATAGTAACCGGAAACTCATTAAGGTTGGAAGTTGGTCGAAGCCACATCACACTATCAATCGTCCTTTTTCGATATATTTATTAAATCAACTTTGGTATAATGGCATGTATAGGTTAATTTGGCCATTGATGACATATAAATGTTTTATTATGAATAGCCATTTGAATGGCTTGTGTTTGATACATTTTGATATATATATATATATATATATATATATATATATAACACCCCTACCCGTAACCATCGTCGGTATAGGGTTAAAGATGTTACCGGACTGATCTAAAACTTTTACAGACATTTCAAAACATAAATTAACAAATCACATCAAAGGGTCCCTTAAATAGGTCTTCAAGACCTTAAACATGCTTTAGAATAGGGCCGGGACAAAACCGAACTCATACAAAATTTTTATAAATTTGATAAATTTCTAAGTTACAGAGGTTAGACGCCCGTGTGGGCAGGCCGTGTGCCTCCCACGCCTCTAGACATGCCCTTGTGTCTAAGCCGTATGCCTCTCACGGCCTCAGACACGCCCGTGTGTCTAAGCCGTGTCAAAACAAGGCATACATATTGACTTGTCCACACGGCCATGGACACGCCCGTGTGCCTAACCCATGGTCGAGCCTGACTTGCACCACACTACCAGTCACACGCCCGTGTGTCCAGCCCGTGGTCGAGCCGACTTGTTTTGAATTACAACCACGAGGGACACAGTCGAGCCATACGCCCCTGTGCTCAACCGTGTGGGCAAATATAGGAAATTTTCAAGGCCAAAATGCTACCCACACTTGGGTCATCCCTACAAGCTCAATCAAGCATTATCCCATACACAATTGGCAACCAAAAATCATGTCAAATGTTCAACTTATCATCCCATTCAATTACATTTCTAAACATGCCAACTTGTATGCCAATTAGTACAACTAAATCACATGTAAAACCAAGCATGATTCATCCACAATTTCACCAATTCACTATGGCATCAATCCATCAATAAGCTTGCCATTCATAAGACCATTTCATTGCCATCAAGCCATACCAAAACATGCATCATATACCATAATCATTCATGCATATAACCAACATTTATCTAGCCACATCACATGGATATTTACATCCCAAACATATTCCAAAATGACTAGCCTATACATGCCATATTTAGCTATATACACATTCAAAAGTACCAAAAATTGAGTTTGATAGTGTGATGATGATCCTCAACGGTCCCCAAGCCTTCAGTAGCTTTGACGATCTATAAAACAAAGCAAACTCAAACAAAGTAAGCTTTCAAAAGCTTAGTAAGCCATATATAAATAAACTTAGCATAAAATACACATAATCATATCAATACAAAATTATTAATAGCTCATTTGCACATTCATAATTCTTCTTGGCTCATTGAATTAGCCATTTACTTACTAGCATACATATCACCAAATACATCAATAGATCATAGCATATTCGTTCATGTACCATGCCTCACTTCATCAATTCCATACACATAATCCATCTAGGTAAGTTGATAGTATACTTACCTTCCATACACATACATGGTGTACTTTTCGAACATACCTGAATCATTATACATATCTCGTAGTCATTCGCATCTCAGACTTGCCCGTTGAACCGTTCAAAATCCAATAGGATACTCAGAATACTCGAAATAGTCGTACAATGCCAACGTCCTAAACGAGGTCTTACATGTACTCAGATATTGATGCCACTGTCCCAGATAGGGTCTTACACGAATCAAATATGATGCCAATGTCCCAGACATAGTCTTACACGTAAATCTCATATCGATGCCAACGTCCTAGACATGGTCTTACATGAAATCTTGAATCAATGCCAACGTCCCAGACGTGGTCTTACATGATATCACATATCGAACACCTATGTCATGACATACGTTATCCTATCTATTCCTAGGTTCGTATGGGACTTCTCAGACATTTATAACTTGTCGATATATCCTCGGATTTCACATACATTCCATCTTGAGCATTATTCATAGCCATCTAAATTTAATAAATGCATAAATAGCTCAAATCAAATACATTTATTTGTATATCGACTTACCTCGTACGGAAAGAACGGAAACAAATAGCTATTCAATAACTTTTGATTTCCGCGATTTAAGTCCGTTTTCTTCAGTTCTTGATCTATACATATTCAAATTTAACCCATTTATTCATCAATACATTCAATTCAATCCAAAAACACATATTTAGGGTAATTTGCAATTTAGCCCTCACATGCTCACATTTTGACATTTTAGTCCCTATTTCACAAAATCACAAAATACACATAATTCAATACATCCTATTCTTGGCCGAATATTACCCATGCTCATACAAGTCCTTACATTTCATTTATTTTACAATTTAGTCCCTCAAAATATTATTTTCTCCATTAAGTCCAAATTACTCAAAATCACTAAAAATTCAAAGACAAACTTTGTTAATCTAACACATATCTTTCATAATTCATCTTCAAACATCACAAAGCTCATATGTTCATTAATGGCACATTCCAAAATATTCACCAATTCACAAAATTAAAGCATGGGTTTTTAAGAACACAAAGCAACGATTACAAAAACAAAGAAATTATCAAAAACTGATCAAAAACACATACCTGATTTATGCTTATACCATGGCCGAATGAAACAAAGCTCAAGTTCTTTCTTTTCTTTCTATATTAGATGGAACCAAGATGAGTATAATGGCTTATTTTACCCTTTTGTTTTATTATAATTACTTTAATTATCAAATTCCAAATTTAACCTTTTAATTATCATTTAAAACATATATATACATTAAGGTTATTTTGTCATTTACCACCACTAAACTTAAAAGTGGCCAATTTTCAACATAAATCCTCATATATAAGAAGACACATCAATTAAGCCACTCAGTTAAATAGAATGCTACTTTTACCTTTTATGCAATTTAGTCCTTTTCTCAAATTAAGCACACAAACGAACAAATTCATTCACAGAAATTTCACACATGCTAAATCATTTACTGCGACACAGAAAATAATATTAAAATATTTTTTTCTAACTCGAATTTGTGGTCTTGAAACCACTATTCTAACTAGGGTCTAAACCGGACTATTACACCTATCATAGTTGATATGTGTTTTGGTATAATTTATTGATGGTTAATTAGTAGGTAAAATGATAACATGGTTTGAGTTGGTTGTATATGCAGATATGATATGTATAAGACTTGGTTATGGTTTAATTCAAATGTTTATATTCGTTTGGGAATCTGTTTAAGTGTTATTGTAGGTGGAAGACAAGTTTGGGTGAGAAATATGGCTAGGAAATGGCTTTATTTTGTTCACACAGACAAAGACATGGGCATGTGTCTTAGCCGTGTGTGACACACGGCCTAGCACATGGGCGTGTGATCTTGCTGTGTGTCCCATGCATTTTAAAAATTTCAAAATAGAATGCTCAAAATTGATCACACGGCTTGGCACACAGGCGTGTGGCTTGGCCGTGTGACCCCTGCACCTATTTAATGCAAAATATTATGTTCACACGACTTATCACACGGGCGTGTGACTTGGCCGTGTGACCCAGGTCAGAGAGTTACAAGGTACTAACATAGGCTAGGACACGGTTGTGTGCCCTATTTCGAATGCCCACATGGCCTAAGACACTGGCATGTCACATGGCCATGTGAACCACATGGCTTGACCACACGGGCGTGTGTCCTCTACACCTAGGAAAATTTTTGAAGTTTCACAAAAAATTCTTTGAGTACCCGGTTTAGTCCAGGCTTGATTCTAATGCATGTTTTGAGTCTCGAGGGCTTACATAAGGGACAATATGATTAATTATTATAGGTTTATGATATGAATGTGAAATGATATAAAATTGTTTGTATTTGATCTGTAAATCTTGGTAATGCTTCATAACCTTGTTTTGGTGACGGATAAAGGTTAAGGGATGTTACAAAACTTACATCTCAAAAAGAAATAGGCGAGAGTAGCATTCCAAAGATGGAATGAATGAGAAGACGGATGCAAGAGACGGGCCCAAATCTTTAAGAATTTGCATGGTAGAACAACATAAGAGTACCAAACTATCCGCAAAATATATTTGGCCCAATGCATTCCCATCATGAAGAAGAAGAGCAAGATAACGAGGAAAGGGAAGATAGTGACGATGAGGAAGCTGAAGAGGAGGGGAATGAGATGTATTCTTAGGAGGAGAAGGAGGATTGACTGAAATTTTAATTTTAATTTTTGGATTGTAAATAATTAATTCGAATGATTTCTTTTTTTTTTAGAAGTAGGATTAACATTAAATATATATATATTTCTTGTGTTCAAAGTTTCTATGTAGGAACCTCACATGAAAGAAGCACGACATTTTTGAGTTGTCAATGAACAAGGAAGGAAGCACCCACCATAAGACTATAACGATGTCACGATCAATCGGTAACTTCTTTCTTTATCTCTTGGGTTGCACATTATGGACAATGTGTTATCTAAAGTGTGGAGGTAACATGAGAAATTTTTATAGTGAATTTTACTTATTTTGTTTTCTGCTTTTTCTTTTATTTTTCTTGTCAAAGTGTGCTTGAGCTTGTAGAAATACAAGTAATTGGTTTAGAGTATGTATATAGGTTGATTATATTTATTGTAAATTTGGCATGATAGTGAATGATTTTAAATTTTCAATTATTAGACTACTAAGTCCTATATATTACACTGTAAATAATCATTAAGTAATTAAATATACCAAATGACGGAAAATACAGAGAAACAAGCATGCTAGTATGTATGACAAATAGTTAAATTTGTGATTATTTGATTGATTAAATTTGTGAATATTGAGATACCTAAGGATGACCTAAGGCATTGTCTGGTATAACCCAGAGCCAAAAAGCTAACCTTATTTATAGAACCTTAGTACCTATTTTGAGCCAAAAAAAACTTGTTAATGAACTTCATACAAACCCAAGCCAAAATATCAAATTGTTGGACTTCGTCAGGAAATTTGAAAGTTTTAGTGGTTGAATTGTGAATAGTTGGATTCTAATTCCAATTTAGTTAGATTACAATCAGCTGGTTCCATAATGGGAGACAACATGATTAAGAGTGGATGGTTGAAATGGCCGATGAGGATCGTGTTAGAGTACGCCCAAAGGCCAATCATAAGATGATTGTAATCACATACTCATTTTGTTTATATGAGACTAGGAATGAGACTTGATGGAGTGAGACTAAGAATGCATGGCCATTAATATGAGATATCACACTTATTTGTTTATTGTAGTCTATTCGAAATATCAAGAAATATGAGATTGGACTACACAAGAAATCAAATAAGAAAATGTACATCAAATCTAGGCATGGGTGATTATCTCGCTTTGGTAATCTTAATCAACAGTCGTCTTGGGTTTTCTTGTTCAATCAACTAGTCAATACCCTAGCATGATCTTCTGGTATGTCCACTGAAATATTGAGTTAGCAAGAACTGCTTATTTTTTGACCTCACAATCCAGACTGGTTCAAGGTTAAGGTGTTCACAGATAGGGCATACCAAATTTGGGTTAATTCCCACCTTGGTAACTTCCTAGAGTTGTTAGGCTTAGGATTTTAGGTTCTTTCTTTCCTGAATAGCTGATTTGTTAAGAAATCCCTATGTAACACCTCTTACCCGTATTCAACACTTGAACTGGATACAAGGCATTACCGTACTTATCTTGCTCAATCATACAATATCGATCCATAAAAACTTCATTTCAAATTAAAACTTTTCATTTGAGATCTTAATGTCCTTATTATAGGTCTACAAGACCCTAAACTTGCACTCGAAATGATTCGAAACCAAACCGAAAACTTTTGAACACTTAGTAAAATTTGACACAAAACAGAGCCACACGCCCGTGTGGCATATCACATGCCCATGTTCCACACTCGTGTGGATTTATTTTCAATTTGAACCTACAAGGGTTTTCACACGGCCTGACACACGCCCGTGTCCCTCATATAGCCATGACACGCCTGTGTCTTCACCCGTGTTTGAAAACCTTGGCATTCTGTTTATGATGTCATCATCTCAATAAGGTCACACGACCAAGGCACACGCCTGTGTCCTTAGGCCGTGTGTCGAATTAAATTCCTAATTTCAGGTGCAGACTTCACACGCTCGGGCTCATGCCCGTGTCTTAGGTCATGTCTCCCACACGGTTGAGACACACGGGTGTGTCTCAGCCCGTGTGTTTGCTACTGAGTATTTTGACTTGACAATATCAACATGCCCATGGGGCTGACTGTGTATCACACATGGCCTAGACACACGCTCGTGTGTCTACCCATGTGGACAATTGTAAGGTTATCTACCAAGCCAATTGCCTCCCTACAAGGCAACCACACTTACACCAATTAAATTCAACATATATCATGACCATAAGGCACTTCTAAAAACCAAAAATCAAGACATCCACACAAGCATGCACTTCATGAATTTCATCATCATTTATATATATGAACTTGTCAAGTATTGGCCAATTTCCAATGACCATTTATAAAATGAATTGAACAACATTAATAGCCAACACCTTGGCTAACAAATATGACATAACAAAATGACCAAGTCCTATACATGCCATACTCAAAATAAATCTAACTTTGCTATACCAAAGAGAAGTTGATAGTGTGAATTCCAAACTCCGACGTTCCACGAATTCCTGAGTTAGCTTCGCAATACTACAAGGAAAAGGGAAATGAGAGGGGTAAGCATAAAGCTTATTAAGTTTGCATGAAATAAGTAGCAGCATAAAGGCTCATGATATCATCCATCAATTGCGTTGAATAAAAAACAAAGTCTTAAGCACATTGCCATCACTTACTCATGCTTACTCTTACCAATTACACATCATGTCACATATCGTGAACATTTCTCTTGAATTACTCACATGCACCTGTATCACTTCATCACCTAGCTTTAGCACTAATCTCATCTCCATTATAAGCTTAGCTATTTACCCCATTGAATCACTTGGGATACTCAAAATACATTATCATCATCATTCACATAAATACGATGCCAATGCCACATCCTAGATGTGGTCTTACATGGGGTCACCTCTAGATGCTGATGCCATATCCTAGATATGGTCTTATATGAGATCTCATATCGATTGTCGATGTCATACCTAGATATGGTCTTATACGATTTTTATATTTAATGCTAATGCCATATCCCAGATATGGTCTTATATGGGATCTCATATCGATTGTCGATGCCATATCCCAGATATGGTCTTACACGGGATCTCAATTCGGTGCCGAGGCCATATCCCAGACATGGTCTTATACGAGACCTTACCCATCTCATGTCTTGATGATAATATTCTCTCATTCAACATCATTACTCAATTATATACAAATATTATACATCTACAAATATCAAACATTTTAAAACATACTAGCATGAGGTTGAACTTATTACACACAAACTTACCTCAGTATCAAAATAAATGTGGACTCTTTCAAATTAGTCTACCACCTTATTCTTGCCTCGGTTTCAGTTCGGGCTTCGTGTTTCTTGATCTATAATAAAAAATTCACTCATTTTAATTAACACATTAATCAATACACTTCAATAATCATACTTTGGCAAAATTACCATTTTGCCCTTAGACTTTTACAAAAATGACTATTTTACCCCTAGGCTCGTAAATCAATCTAACCAAATTTCTTCCTTTAAAGAGCCTACGTGAACATTTATTTCTCTTATAGCAACTCTCAATACTCATTATTTCACCCATTTAACACCTATTTTACAACCTTTGCAAAAAGGTCCTTTTTGGTGTTTTCATGGAAACACCTTTCACAAAAGTTGTTTATCTAACAACTAAGACTCATTTTCTTCCATAAAAATGCAGAAAAAATATAAATTATCACATGGAAAAACCTTAAAATTTCAACCTTTTTTGAAAATAGTCCCCTCTTTAACTAGCTTAAGCTTTAGGGGTTCCAAAAGTACAAAAAATATCAAGGAATGATCATCAAAACACTTACTTGTAAGGAGAAAAGCTTGCTGAAAATTTTGAGCTCTCAAACCCCTATTTTACTACTACTTTTTGGTGGAGAATATGGAGAGAAAAAAATGATATTTTTCTTTTCTTTATTTTATTATAAAACATCAATTTAGTCACCAACTCTCTACCAACTTTGACTAAATTTTCAACTCTTTGTCCCCTATGGCCCGCCAACCATTATTTGAGGGGTTAATTGAACTTTAAAGACTTCCAATTGATATTCTATTGCTTTTAGACACCTTTAGCTTGTAAAATAGAACTTTCACACTTTATGCGATTTAGTCCTTTTTCTCAATTAAGCATGAATCGCTAAAATTAAAGCACCAAAAATTTCACGCACCTATATAATCATGCTTTAACTCATAAAATAATATTAAAATAATTTTCTCCAACCTCGGGTTAGTGGTTTCGAAACCATTGCTCTGACTAGCCCCTAAATCGGGCTGTTACAGAATCGGTACCTGTAGTTTGTGAATATCCAAATGTATTTCCAGAAGAATTGCATGGGTTGCCACCAGTCAGAAAGGTTGAGTTTTCCATTGAGTTAGTACCGGAACTTCGTCAATATCTATAGCTCCGTACAGAATGGCTCCGACAGAGTTGAAAGAATTGAAAACTCAGTTGTAAGAGTTAACAAATAGAGGTTTTGCATGACCAAGTTTTTCGCCTTAGGGTGCACCAGTATTTTTTGTAAAGAAGAAAGACGGGTCAATGAGATTTTGTATTGATTATCGTCAGCTCAACAATGTTATGATAAAGAATAAGTATTCGTTGCCGAGAATAGACGATTTGTTTGATCAGTTGAAAGGTGCAACATTATTTTCAAAGATTGATTTGAGATCTGGTTATTATCAGTTGTGAGCTAAAGACTCAAATGTGTCAAAAACTATGTTCAGAACGAGGTACGAACATTATGAATTCCTTTTATGCCTTTAGAACTAACTAATGCTCCTACAATTTTATGGATTCGATGAATCGGATATTTAGACCGTATTTAGACAGATTTGTTGTTGTGTTCATTTATGACATTCTGATTTATTCACGAGACGAGTCTAAGCATGCTGAACATTTAAAGATTGTGTTGTAAACCTTGAGAGATAAGAAATTGTATGCTAAATTCAGCAAATGTGAGTTCTGGCTCTAGAAAGTTGGATTTTTGGGACATATAGTCTCAGCGGATGCATTCGAGTTGATCCGAGTAAGATTTCAGCAGTTATTGATTGGAAACCACCTAGAAAGGTATCCAAGGTCAAAAGCTTTTTGAGATTCGCTGGTTACTATCGACGTTTTGTTAAAGGGTTCTCGATGGTTGCTACACTAATGACCAGGCTGTTACAAAAAGATGTAAAGTTTGAATGGTCCGAGAAATGTCAACAAAGTTTTGATAAATTGAAAGCATTGTTAACTGAGGCACCAGTATTAGTTCAACTTGAGTCGGGCAAATAATTTGTGATTTACAGTGACGCGTCATTGAACAGTTTAGGTTGTGTGTTGATGCATGAAGGAAAAGTGATAGCTTATGCTTCCAGATAGTTGAAATTGCATGAAAAGAACTATCCGACGCATGATTTGGAGTTGGCCGCTATAATTTTTGCATTGAAAATTTGGCGTCATCATTTGTACGGTGAAAAATGTCACATCTTTACTGATCATAAAAGTTAAAGTATATTATGACTCAGAAAGATTTGAATTTACGATAACGGAGATGGCTTGAGTTGCTAAAAGACTATTAGTTAGTAATTGATTATCACCCGGGGAAATCGAATGTGGTCGCAGATGCTTTGAGTAGAAAGTCATTGTTTGCCCTGAGAGCAACGAATACACAGTTGACATTGTTTGATGATGGTTTGATTTTAGCTAAGTTAAAAGCTAAACTAGTATTTCTTCAGCAAATTTGCCAAGCTCAGAAATGTGATAGTGAACTACAAGCTAAAAGAGTGCAATGCGAGTTGACTAGTGATTCAGAGTACCAAATCAGATCCGATGATTGTTTAATGTTCCAAGATAGAGTCTGTGTACTGAAAAATCCAGAGTTGATTCAAAAAATTTTATACAAGGCACATAGTGGTTGTTTATCTGTTCATCTTAGGAGTACTAAAATGTACAATGATTTGAAGAAATTGTATTGGTGGTCGGGTATGAAACGAGACATTTCTGAGTTTGTGTCGAAGTGTTTGATTTGTCAGCAAGTGAAAGCCGAGCATCAAGTACCTTCAGGTTTGGTTTAGCCTGTGATGATACCGAGTGGAAATGGGATAGAGTGACTATGGATTTCGTATTGGGATTACCCTTTTCTCCGAAAAAGAAAGATACAATTTGGGTTATCGTTGATCGACTGATGAAATCAGCACATTTTATTCTGGTATGTACCGACTATTCACTCGATAGATTAGTTGAATAGTATATTGTTGAGATCGTTAGATTGCACGAGGTGCCAATTTTGATTATTTCAGATAGAAATTTAAGATTCACATTGCGATTTTGGAAGAAATTGCAAGAAGCTCTGGGTACGATGTTAAATTTCAGTACAACTTTTCATCCGCAAACTGACAGTCAGTCTGAGAGAGTAATTTAGATTCTCGAAGATATGCTTAGATGTTGTGTTTTAGAGTTCGAAGGTAATTGGGAGAAATATTTGCCGTTGGTTGAATTTGCGTATAATAACAATTTTCAAATAAGCATAAAGATGGCATCGTATGAAGCTTTATATGGTCACAAATGTCAAACTCCATTGTATTGGACCGAGTTGAGTGAGAAACAGATTCACGGGGTTGATTTGGTTAGAGAAACCGAAGAGAAAGTGAAAGTAATTCGCGACTGTTTGAAAGCAGCTTCAGATCGTTAAAAATCGTACGCAGATTTGAAACGAAAAGACATTGAATTCCAGATCGATGAAAAAGTGTTCTTGAAAGTATCTCCATGGAAGAAAATACTTCGTTTCAGTCGCAAAGGCAAATTGAGTTCGCGATTCATCAGGCAGTATGAGATCATTAAAAGAATAGGGCTAGTAGCATATCGTTTGCCTTACCATCGGTGTTAGAAAAGATTCATAACGTATTTCATGTGTCGATGTTACGCCGATATAGATCTGATCCATCACATGAGATTTATTCGTCAGAGATTGAAATTCAACCTAATATGACGTATAACGAAGAACCGATCAGAATTCTAGCATGTGAGGTTAAACAATTGAAAAATAAAAGTATAGCTCTCGTGAAAGTAATTTGGAAACGACACGATGTTGAAGAGGCTACGTAGGAGCCCGAGGAAGCTATGAGAAAACATTACCCTAACATATTCATTGGTAAGGTTTTCGAGGACGAAAATCCCTAAGGGGGGAAAGTTGTAATAGCCCGTTTTTGGTTAAATCAGAATAGTGGTTTCAAGACCACAAATTTGATGTCAAAATATTTATTTTATTATTATTTTAAGGTTTACAGCATGATTGAATGATTGTGTGAAAGTTTCGTTCAATAATTTTATCGTTTGATTGGTTAATTTGATAAAAAAGGCGAAATAGCGTAAAGCATAAAACTTGAGTTATAATAGCTAAAGGTGTCTAATAGCTATATAACCTTAAAGTTAAGGTCCTTATTTGGTAATTTAACCATTTGAAAGGTGAGTGGACAATTATGGACAACCATTAAGTGATATTAGTAGTTTTATACTAAGGTTATTTTTGTAATTTAGTAATTACGATTATTAATAATAAAATAGAACATTTATCCATCTTTAATTCATCTTCCATCACCGAAATTCAAGAGTCAAATACACCATTGTTAGGGTTCTCATTCGGTTATGCTATAGTTGCCAATTAAGATCAAGAAAAACAAAATACAGATTTGGATCAGGGAAAAGATAAAGTGATTAACTAATTGACTCGATTCGCCGTTTTATCATCTAAGGTAAGTTCGTATGTTGTAATTTTGTTTCAAATGTATTTTATATGCTTTGATATAACATGAATTGTGATTATGTGATTACGAATGATTTCGGAAAGGATTTGATGATGATTCGACAGTTGGAATCCCGGTTGAACTTTAGGAATAGTTTAGGATGCTAGTGACGTGTCATTAGGTATACTTTGAGTTGGCTTCGGGCCATGTTATTAGCACTTCGGGTGCGAGATATACCGATTTGGCTTCGGGCCATACATATCGGCTGATTTGGCTTCGGGCCATGATATCAAAATTTCGGATAAGTTACCTTAATTTGGCTTCGGGTCATGGTATAGGTACTTATCGAGTGTGACCTTGAGTATCCAACTTCTATTCCGAATGGTTCAACGAGTAAATGAAGGATGTGGTTGAGTATGAGATTGGTACAAGATGGTACATGTATGTACGGTAATGACTTGAGTATTGAAACTATGGAATTGATGAGTTCTTTAGTAAGTTATGTGAATGATCATTTGATAGCTTTGAGATTTAATAGAATTGTTGTATATTGTTTTCTATTATTTGAATGATTAATGAATATTGATATTTGGTCATTGTTAACATACGAGCTTACTAAGCTTTATAGCTTACTTTGTGTATTTTCCGTGTTTTATAGTGATTTCAAAGCTAGCTCGGATTCGGGGATTGTCGGAGACTTCACCACACTATCCACTGACTCTTTGGTACTTTTGAAACTATGTTTTGAGTATATGGCATGTATAGGTACTTTGAGTCATTTTGATTATGGATTGGTAATGATTTTGGTCATTTATAATGGCTTTTAAATGTATATGTTTTGGTTTGTAAATATAGCCATGAGATTTGGCTTAATTTGGTGGATTTAGTTATGTGTTTATATGTGCATATATGGTTGATATTGAGTTCATGGATGGATATGTGAATGACTATATTATGAAGTTTTTGGAATTGGTATCATGCTTGTGAATTTGTACAAAAATGAGGTATGTTAGGTAAAGGTTTAACTAGTTGATTGGTATATGTATTTTAGTATGTTTTGGTTGAGTAAAATTTGAGATATAAGCATGTTGGTTGCTAGTATTGGAATTGGTATGAATTAGTCTTGTTTGTGGCTAAATTTGATGTTTATTTATACTATGAATTGGTGTCATTTTGGTTGTTTAAGTGAGCATAAATGTGGGTGGTAAATTGGCTTGGTAAATAGCCTATTTTTGTCCACACAGGCAGAGACACGGGCGTGTGTCTCAGCTGTGTGTGACACACGGTCATATTACACGGTCGTGTGTCCCCTGGTGTTAAAATTGAAATGAAGTCAGTATGCTCCACACGGTCTCACATACGGGCATGTGATCGGCCGTGTGGTATAAGTCAGTATACCCCCTAGTTGGCACATGGCTAGCACACGGGCGTGTAACTTGGCCGTGTTGCATAAGTCAATATACCCTACAGGTTTGGCACGGCCTAGCACACGGCCTGGCACACGGGCGTGTGTGGCCACTTCGAAGGGTACACGGGCTAGACACACGAGCGTGTGGTTGGACGTGTGACCCAAGTCAGTAGCCTCACTTGTTGGGACACGGGGTAGGACACGGGCTGAGGCACAGCCATGTGCTCCCATTTCGAATGTTCATGCGGCCTGTGACATGGGCGTGTCTGGTGGCCGTGTATCTGGTCACACAGGCGTGTGTCCCTTGTTTTAGAGAAAAAATTTATGAGTGTTGAAAAATTTCCCGAGTTGTCGGTTTAGTCCCGAACTACTCTCAATACATGTTTAAGGCCTCGTAGGCTCGTTTATGGGACACTATGACTGACTATAATTGATTTATATTTAAATTGATAAATTGTATATGAAATGTATGTTTAAAAATGTTGTAAGTCCAATAATACTCTGTAACCCTATTCTAACGATTAATACGGGTGACGAGTGTTAGATTGTGAATTTATTTTGAAAAGAAATTCAAATTTCATTAATTATTTTAATTATTTTTAATCTAATTATTAATTTAGTGTAAATATATTTTCTACTTACCTTTTACATAGTTCCAAATTTAAATACTATTTATTAATTAATTATTTTTTATTTTCATTATTTCTAAAATATTATTTTATTCTCTCAATACCTTTAATATAAATTAAATTAATCCTCATTTAATTGACATATATTTTAATATTATAAAATATATTATTTATTGAATTAAATATATAACACATCACATTAAAAGCCACTACGTATACAAAATAAAAAGACATTATATTATTTAACTAAGCCGAGGTAACTGACACTGCTACAAAATCCACACCTTTTACATGGTAGAGGGATGAATTACAGAATTTAAACCTCTTTATCTTTTACGAAATCCAATTAAATGTATAAAAAGATAGTATCTATTTTTTTAAAAATGAAATGGACCTCGAAATATTGAGTAATATGGACACGTGGAAAAGAGAAAGACAAATGCAGATTATTAAAGGAATCCAGATATTCAGAGTTTTCTCTTAAACAAGACTCAAAATAGTATAGCAGCATACTCCACACAACGAGAAAGCTTTATGTTTATGCTAGCATGATAAAGTACTGAAACGAATTGTCATGATTATGACAGGAAACGAGCCATCCATGACTCGAAACGAGACCATGCGAGGCGGACTGCAGCTTCATCCTCATCAGCCATTCCCATGCCCTTCCTCCGCTTTATAGCATCGGGGGACCTGTTCATGAAGGCATGTGCATTGCCTGGATAAACATGCACCTCATATGGAGTTTTTGATTCTTTCAGTTTTTCCTCCAAAGCCTTCGCAGCCTGAAATCTCGACAATCCTGATTAATTTTCAGCCATAATTCCATCCATATAATAATGACTCTGATTGTTTAATTGTGATTTGCTTTATAACATCATATGACCAAGCAACAAATACTTGGTAAACGAGAATATAAATAGAAAAAAATATGAACCTAATGAAGCCTTATATCAGCAAATAAACAACAGTACACGTATTATTTTACCACCAATCTCTATTGCGCGCAATCAAACATAAGTTGGAAAATGAATTATTTCCAGTGGCCAAAGCAAATATGTTCATTCTTCCTTTAACATTCACCCATGGTTTAGAGGTAACTAAGGTTTTCAGACGGTAAAGGAAGGAAGCCACGGTGCTAGGTTTTCAGAAGTAACTGCTATGTTATCCAGACTTCTCATTTTTCTCGTCAACATATTTGGTCCTATGAGTTTTGACAATATCATTGACTTTTCTACAAAGATTTGCAACTGAATCTAGCAATTATCACTAGGCCTGCCTGGTTGCTGAGCCTGAACTATTTTAGTCCCACAAAGAAAAAAAAAAAAAAAAAATTAAGGAGCATCTCTATTGTCCAATCTTCAGATACTCAGTCACAAACATGAAACTAGGTTCAAGATATGATTGGAAATAAGTGATTAAATTTAAAACTAGGAGAATAAATAAATCTTGCCATACCATCACATCTGAAAACCCAACAAAGTTATCAAGTTCTCCAAAATGAGCTTGAACAGGTGCTTTGGCCTGGGCAGGGTCTGCCAGTTCAGGTGAAGGAACCCCATAAAAGGCAACAACAGCATCAACTTGAGGAACTAAAACAGAACTTGCAATAGAGAGAGCACCCCCCATGCAAAATCCAGTCACTCCAACCTGATCAATGCAGTGAAATCAGAGATTGCTCACCAACCAATGTTTAAACTTCACCCAAAACACAGTTTCAATAAAGCAGCAAGAAACTTAATGCGGATAATAATCATTAACAGATTAACAGAAAATGCAGCTCCACAATTTGATACATATTTAAGAATAAAATACTTCAAAATTTCACAGCAGAATCTTAACTTTGTTCGGAAGTTAAACTTAGAAGAGAACCTGCAGAAACAGGAAATAACACTTAACAAAGAAGACATGTTAAAGCATTTGAGATGAAGTTGATGTACTTTTTGTCGTTCGGATGTAACGAGCAATAATGAAATAGTTAACCTAAACTGCAAATATAAAATCACCATTACACAATATGTTCAGATTTTTTTTAAATGTTTAGAAAAAGAACTAGCAATATCTGCATTGCTTAAATATCTTTTAAAAAATGGATGAACCCATAATAAGTCTATCTTCTTTCAAATTCTCCATTCACTTGGCCATCCAAAACAAAAGAAAAGTACTAAATGTTCAGCTTCATATATTCATTTCCACTTATCTCAGTCAATAAGGTACCAGAATGGTCACTGCGATGAAGTGTCTAAACTTCAAATATGTTTTGAGTAAGCATAAGGCTTTAACAAAAATGACAATAAATAACCAGCACTCACCTTTTTTGAACCATTAGCTTTAACCCAATCAACCGAAGCACAGATATCCTTTACAGCACCTTGCCAGTCAAGACCATCCATTAGGTGTTGTGCCTCTGCAACATCAAGACCAACCTTTCCTCGATACAAACTGAAGCAAGTTGAGAAACATAAAATGAATTAGCATTCAAATGTAGCAAACGCCAAGTGATCAAAGTTTATGAGCATTCAGATAACAAAAATAAAAATAAAAAATTGTGGAATGAAATGCATACTCTGGAATAAGAGCTTTGAATCCCGGACCCAGTTGAGAGATCTTCAAGGCATGGTTTTTTATCTCAAAATCCACACCCCACCACTCCTGAAGAACAACAATTCCGGGTGCATCTTCTTTGCCAACCACATATGCATCAAATGCCTAATCAATACATTTAAAAAATAAATAAATAAAAGAGGGTTTAAATGAATTGAGAACAACTAAACCCAAATCAAACAAGACTCCATCCTGGATTCTGAAAATTCAAAAGCAAACAGAAAAACAATATGATCGACTGAAACTCAACAAATAACTAAAATTCACCAGTAACAGCAAAAATGGTTAGTCAATCTATAGAATCATGCATTTTGTTTTTGATTCAAGCAAAAAGATTCAATTTCAGTTTTAAAATTTGAACACAATATCTAGTATAACTTAATTACCATCAAGAACTGCGAGGCCCATATCAAATTGTAACATGAGTAGTCGATTATTAAAATAAAATTCTTATATCAAGGAAAAAAAAAAAAGGATTAAATTATCAAAATTTTAACACAATCTCATGCAAATCATTCCTAACATTTTAAAAAAGATACAAAATACCCAACAATCAAAATCATCAAAAAGAAAAGGCAAAACCCATAATAATTATAGCATGATTAGTCAATACTTGGAATAGAAAACATGCATTTTTATTTTCCAATCAAGAAAAAAATCAATCAGTTTTAAATTCTTAATCCAATATCTCATACAAATCGCCTACTAACATTTCATCAAAGCTAGCACATAGCTGACAATCGAAAGCATCAAGCCATATCGACATACGACAGCGAAAGAAATACTGAAAAACTTTGTAAATTCGATTTTTTTTTAAAAAGGGCAAAGCCATAGTAATTGCAAACAGGATCGTCAAATAAAATCACGCAGTTTGTTTAACAAGAAAATAAAAACAATTTCAGTTTTAAAAATTTAATCCAAATCTCATACAACTCAATTGCTAACAGTCCAGCAAAGATAGCAAATACTCCAGAATCAAAAGCATCAAAAAGAAAAAGAGAAACCCATAATAATGTAACTCGATCATCAATATTAAAATTAAATCATGCATTTTCTTCTTAGATCAAGGAGAAAAGAAAAAACAATTTCAGTTTTAAAATGTTAATCCAATAACTAATACAACGCAATTACTAGCATTTCAGCAAAGATAGAAAAAACCCCACACTTGCAATCATCAAAAAGATAAAAAATTAACTTAATAACTGTTGAAACGAATAGGAAATGAGAAGTTGAACTGACAGTGTCATCTCTCTGAATCTGAACTTTCTTGAAAGCAGAGTCAGCCATTGATCGTACAGAAAAGCGGGGAATGGAGGGAGCAAGAGCGCGTGAAATGGTGAAGAAAGAAGGAGGCTTGGAAAGAATATTCCCAGAGAAGATTCTGGAAGATGATGAAGATATTATAGCTCTTGCGGCTCCTAACATGCTTTGCACTCGCTTCTTATGCAACAACTTACTAATTCTTGTCGTTTTCTACAACCTTCTTATATGAGAATAAACCCGAGAGACCTCTCTCAAACGACTCCGTTTGGTATAGCCCGGGTTAGGCCTAAAACTGCTCATGAGTCGGGTCAGAGTGGCAGCCATTTTTTTGTGATCCTCTTATGCTAGTCTTTCCCGTTGGACCAGTTTAAAATTAAAAAGTAAACAAAATATTAAAATTATTTTTCAATTAAATTTTATTAGTAAATAATAATTTGGATCAATTAATCCAAATTTACAAGAAGTTTGACATGTTTTTTTAAAAAAAAAAACAAACAAACAATTCATATTAAACAGTCATAATCGAAAAATATGAAACTCTAGAAATTTTAACAATCATTATTATCTTTTCTGAAATTTTTGCAAATACTTGTAGAGTTAGATTTCTCTCTAAAGCCATTTTTGCAAGAATGTCCGCAACTTGATTTCTATCTCAGGAAATATGCTTGATTTCCCATTGTTCCATAACTTGTAAGATTATATGTATTAGTTTGACATGTTTTTAGTTATCCATATCTCGCTAGGACATGCATCGCTATCCTCACATCACCTTATCACTATTTCTTCCGTCACAACCTAGCCAAAGAAAGACATTTGTTAAACATAACTTTCATCGGCGTATGCATGCTTACATGTGTAACACTTCTAACCTCTCTTATCAAATACAGGTGTTGTTTTTTTTTTTTTCATGGAATCCATATGGAGCTAAATTAAAGAAATATGTTGAATTTTTAAGATATTTAAGGATAGATGGCACTTTTTCAGGTCAATGGTAATTTTTCCCTCAACAGTCACAATTCTAGCGGTTACAATACCCTAACAATCATATTTTTTCTTATATAAACCCCTACAAACTTCATTCTTTTCAATTCAAACTCAATTCTAAATTCTCTCGATAATTTTGTCTCAATTCTCTTGATAATTTCGTTTCAAATCTTTCTCTAAATCATATTCTCTTCGATTTTATTTTATTCCTTATAATTTATGAAATGACAAATTAGCTTATTTGTTTGGATGAAAAGCACATCTCCAACATTCAATTACAAATGGTAAAAATATTATTAAATTATTAAATTTTAATTAATTAATTATTATGCAATTAATATTATTAATTTTTTATGTTTATATACTCAAGTCGAATATCGAATTTTGGAGATGTACATACACAATTTAAGTAAAAGTGCATCAATTGTCATTTATGGACACTTGTGAGATGCAGGATTCTTATACATGGCTCACATGCTTGGGGGGATTAAATTGGATCCCCCACTTATTAGTGATTTGGTGGAAAGATGGAGACCGGTGCTACACACATTCAATCTTCCCTGCGATAAGTGTCCAATTACACTCGAGGACGTTGGTT